>OX276337.1:52985543-53585543 GCA_946251815.1 Dasysyrphus albostriatus
AACAAAGCTGGAGTAATCTGAAGAAACTTTCAAAATGAACAAACTAAAAGAAAGGGGGCTTACTTTACACACTCCTAAACATCTCACCATCTTCGAAATTTCTTTTTTCTGACTTGGTTCGGTTCAGCTGTGAGCCCCCCATATGTATGTTTCTCAATTTTGTGTGTAAGTTATTCTAATTTCAATTCTGATAACAAATTTAAAACCATTGCTCGAAGACCTATCCGCTAAGCTATAACAATACAAACTTATTCTTAGCTCATCCGAATGGCATTGCGTAGAGAGAAATTATAGTCTTAAGAGTATAGTTGATAGAAATGATTTTTCCGAAATAATTTAATTTTTAATATTTTTTTCTAAATCCAATCAGATTCCAAATTTTAACATATTTTCACTACCTAGATACATAGTACTTTTCCCATACCTTATATTTACAAATCTTACAATTTATTTTCAATTGGTATATAGCTAGGTATATCTATTTATTGGAACTATGTATTTAAAAAGTTATGCATTCCTAAAAGTTTCATAATTCTGTATTTTTGACAGTTCCGCTACACTATACAGTTAAATCGATTTTGATCGATTTTCTCAAAATTTGGTACAATGAATTTTATGATCATTTCCCCTTTAAATTTTTTTACCAATAATAAGGGGTTTTTTAGCAATTTTACATAGTCGTATTTTTCTCAAAAACGGCTCCCCAATTTTTCTCCAATAAATAATTTTTGGTAAAAGCTACCTTTGTAGTACCTCATGGCATGATGGTTAGTACGTTGGACTGTCATGCCGAAGGTCTGAGTTCGGTTCCCAGCCACTGCCACCTAAACACAGAAATGTTTTTCTCGAGGTACTGCCTCTTGCGAGGAACTGACAAATCTTCCAAGAGTATAGCTACTTGTCATGAAAAAGTGCTTTTCATCTAGCCGTTCGGATTAATCAAAAAATTGTAGGTCCCCTCCATTCCTGCCAACAACACGCAAACAAGAACAACAAGTTCAGAGTTGTACGTCACTAGGCCCTGGTTCTTCACGAGCTGTAAAACCACCAAATTTATATAAAAGCTACCTTTGGATGGGAAACTTTTTTTTCAAAAAATAGTATATTAATGACATTTTTTATTTTCAATTTTCCTCAAAACGGTTTGACTGATTTCAATAATATTTCTAATACATAAGCTTCTGAAAAATAGAAATAGTATATTGTGTGCCAAAATAAAACAAATATGTTTTGAATTTCTTAATTTTTTTTGAAAATCAAATATTCCAAAAACAACACAATCAATTTTTTTTAAACTTGATACTTAAAAGATTTTCAAACAATTTCTAAAATAATTCACTTTTATGCAAAAATAAGAGTACTTTCCATACATTTCTTCATTTTCATTTTGCACAAAATGATAAAAAAATTTCTGTGTGCTTAAATAAGTTGGTGTGAACCATACATTCTATTATGAATATTAAATAATTTTAAGCCGAAATATTATTAACATTACTGCCCATAGAACGTTATTTTGGATATTGAATTTTCGGCCTATTGGCTGAACGGATTTAAATGAAATTATATATAAGAAACTTACAAAAAGTTTTAATATTGTAAATCAAAAATTAAAAAAAAATATGGTCCTTGGGCGAAAAAATAGCTTAATCCGCCCCTGGGTAGGTATATTGTAAAATGTAGTAAAAATTACGGTGAAATTTGTGATGCTCCTACGATTAAAAAGTATCCAATCATAAGTTGTTACTTAATTGCGAATTAGTTCCACAAAAAAAATTGATTCCAGGTTTGCGAGAATATAAGTCTTCTACTAACTTCGTCAACTTTTACTAGTCCTTGTTCCCAAAAATGAAGACTAACGAACAAAATAAAAAATGGTTATTGAGAACTAACGAACTGCGAAATAGCTATTTTTGGTTTGCGAAAAAATGGCTATGCTTCTATCTTCATATGAACTGAGCAGGACAACTTTCTCAAAAATGAAGATAATCGAGTTGAAAAAGTTAGTTTTTGAGAATTTATGAATTGTTAATTATGTAAAATCATGAAAAAATTCTAAATTAATAAAATGTCTTTCATTTAAAGAATACTCGTTAATTTTAGATATTTCATTTTTCTCCGAAAATTCATATTTAAAATTAAATTTAGCTACTTTTAATATTTTAGAATTATAGGCCTCTGTTATGACTTGCGATTCGCCGAGTCTATCATTCCACTCGACTCGAACTTTCGACTTTTCAAAAATAAAAACTACGATTTTGTTCAAAATCACCAAGTATTAGTTCGACATCGACGATATAGGCGAATGTTTACCAAGTGACATTCAAGCTTTCAAAATTTTAGTCATTTAGGGCGAACTTAATTCGGGCGAGTCGCAAATTCGCCACATACTTGGCGAATCGCAAGTCATAATAGGTGCCATAGATAGATTAAAGACGGCTCACAACTAAGTAACTATTTGGCGAAGAGGAATGAAAGTATTGCATAGGTAAACAAAATTTAATACTTTTGAGGGACGATAAGTATTCAAATAAATACCTAAAAATGCATTTTATCAAATTTAAGAATAAAATCACTCAAAAACCTGACTTTAATTTAAAGAAGTGTTTTGAAGGTGGCAACACGGTCAGAAAGGTGAGAGAAGGGTTGCCACCTAATAGTTAAAATAGAAATGTTGCGTGCATATACATTGAGATACAAACCGGAAACCAGGGGTGGACGATGACCCGAGAACTCTCGTTGGATTCAGCGACCTAGTAACAATAAAACCACATCCTGTTAAGTTCATATATATGAAGTAAGCAGGACATCCATTTTTTGAAAACCAAAAGGGTAATAATAATTTTTTGATTTACTAATTCGCGATTAGTTAAGATACAAATTTTTGTATCACTTATCTTCATTTTTGAGAACGTCTTCGCTGTTTTATGCCAAAGATTATTTTAAACAGTTAGTTCAATACACCGAAGACTCAAAACTTTCTACACCCCATCAATCAGGTTTTCATAAACGGCATACTTGGCTAAAAAACAGTTTATTAAAATATCCACAAATATATGGGCTCCCTTCGATCAAAATAATTTCTCCTCCTTGTGTTAGACTTGGCGAAATCTTTCGTCCTTCCTCGACTAATCGAATCCAGAGTACAACAAAAGCATGGTGACACAAGACCACGATTAGGAAAAGTTGTGAGTAAACTCAGAAACAAACGTAACTAGTGTACCGAACGTAGATCGTAGCGTACCGTATGAATGTATGTAGATTGATCTCATTCTTATTTACGCAAACTGTCTTATTTTCATTCCTCTGTTTATCTTACACATACTACGATAAAATCGATGTTTGAGTACAAAAAAGCAAAATTCACGTATACGAATAAGCTTTTGCAAATAAAAAATCCAAAATATATCACTAAGTCAAAATTTATTTTGCTTACGAAGCTAGCAATATAAGGCTACTAAAATGGCCTTTAAAATGGAACATTAACGTGCTAGATTAGTATTATTGAATACATTTCTGTTGTCTATAAGCATGCTTAAGACCGAAAATACTACTAAATTCTTTCATGCGTTTCTGAGAGAGTATGGCCAGTGGACACTTTTCAATATTTTTGGTATAACTCGGAAACTAAGCTTAAAACTTTTTGTTTAAAATTGAATTTTCTATCGACGTGGATGGTTTAAAAAATTGCTTACAAAATTTTAAGCTGACAAAATTATGAAAACCAAACTGAAAAATTAAAAATTTTTATATTTGCACATAATTTTTGTTTGGCCACAAATACGCTCAAGTGATGCTAAACAAAATAAACTAGAGTCTTAATACGACATGTTTAAAAAGCTTTTTTAATTAAAAACTGTCAGAAACACAGTCTTCGATTTTTTAATTTCTGTTTGTGGGTTTTTGTTAACTTTTCCTCATTAACTTTTCAAACCATCCATTTCGATGAAAATTTTTATTTTTAATAAAAACATTTTAGTGTAAAACTTTCAAATTTGGCTTAGGTTCCGAGTTATACCAAATTGAAAAGTTGCAACTGTGACCACTCTTTCAGAAACGCAAGGGTGAATTTAGTAGAATAATCAGTTTTAAACATGCCAGGTGGTGTGGGAAGTACTAAACTTATAACGTGCCAATAGGTAACTGTGTGTGCTTTCTGTTTTTAAATTCAATTGACTCATATAATTGGGGGTGTTTATCACAGTAGTTATCGTTTAGATATTTCTATACATTTTGTGTTTTTTAAAATAAAAAATCCTATATTTTTAAAGCTCACAATTCTTACTATTGACAAAAAATGTTTTATAGATAGTCGTTAAATATTCCTTAATTAAACTTTATTTCAGGACAGATGAACTTTCAAAGCCCATTACAAATTCAATTCCCAAAAACACGCAAAGCGCTTGCAAAACTCTGGTAGTAATTTCGTTTGCAATGTTTTTGTTTTCACTTGATTCCTCAAACCCAAACAAAAGAGATGGATGAAATTCAACGTGGGTGTGGTGTGGGCCACACTTTCAAATCCTTTGGGTTTTTCGTGCTGATTTCAATCAGAAAGCGTGTCGGCCGCGGCCGTTGAAAATTATGCAATCTCTTGAATATTTTAAGCGACAATTCGTGGCAAACGTTAGCGGAACTCTCATACAGCATTGTTTCATTGGTCTGGTTGGTGTGGAACAATTTCGCAGTGGTACACCTATACATAGAACAATATAATTGGGAAAGTTTGGGTCGAGTGTAGATTTGCTTTGGCACTCTCTTGGCTCTCTGTGAATTCTGTAGACGCGTCCATTCAAATATAAATTTTCGTTTGCATTCACACAGAACCGTCCAATTAATTGAATGAGTTTTTGAACTTTTATTTTGTGTATTCACAGCATGTGAGTACTTATGAAGGCGATTTCATGTGAACCCATCATTGCCCACCCAAAACCGTAATTATTGCGGAAGAGAAGTAGTGTAGGGGGAAAATGCCTTTAACATCAGTTTTGTAATCAGTGGTCTTCAAATAAATATTTTCTCCCACCAATACGTTCTGAAAGTATGTTAACCTACCCATTTTGTATTGTTTTGCAGATGAAAGGTGGAAAGTGTGTGTTTGTTTAATTTCACCCGATATTTATTTTTATTCGGTTAGACACTTTCTTTTTTGAATGGGGGTTTTCTCAATTGTGAATATACACACTTAGGTTAAACTTACCTACATGGCCTTAAAAAGTTGGTAGAGGGATTAAGCCGCTTCATGGTTCACCCTGTGAAAATAAACCGATATTGTGAAATCAGTGCTGATTTTTTCTTAAGATTACCGAATGAGTTACATATCTACTTTTTCTTTTTCAGTGACCTGGAGTTATCGATCTAGCATTCGAATTCTCGCAATGAAAATCCTGCTAATAATGTGCCTGAAAAGTAGGCACTTAATTTCTTTCAGAAGAGGGGGAAATCTCGTATTATTTAATTTGCATTGCAACAAATTCATTTTTTAATCAAAATTTCGTGCAAGATTTTAATTTGCGAGATTTTGCTGATCGGGATTTCGTTTTCTAAATTTTAGCTCATGGGTATTTGAGGAATTGAAGAACAAAAGGTGACATTTTCACATCCCATTTTTTTCAAATATGACGTCAAAATCTTTCTTGGGGATTTGAACGCAAAAATAGGTTGGGAGCCGGTATTCAGGCATTACGCAGGCACCCATAGTTTGCATGAGAACACTAATGACAATGGACTTCGAGTCTTAGAATTGGCAGCATCGAAAAACATGGTCGTTGCGAGTACCAGGTTCCCGCGTAAAGATATCTACAAAGCCACCTGGGTATCACCTGATGGAGTCACTCGTAACCAAATAGACCACGTGTTGATAGACCGTCGCCACTACTCGAACCTGATGACGGTACGTACGTACCGAGGTGCCAAATCGACTCGGATCACTATCTTGTTGGTATGGTCTTCCGAGGGCGGATTGCCTTGCGGAGACGCATTGCATCCGCCGATCAGGTTCGAATCAACACGGCTGCCCTACGCAATGAAAACACCAGTAACATCGTTGGTAATGCGTTAGGACTCGCCCTAGAATCACTCGATTTAGGGAGAGTAAGTCCGCCAGTATGCTTGGCGTAGATGAGAAGTGGATGGCACGCCATACTGTCATTAGTACTGCCAACTCCATCTTAGGCAACAGTCGTAGAAATCGGAACGACTGGTTTGATGATGAATGCAAGCTAGCGACTGAACGTAAGAATGTTGCGTACCGAGCAATGCAACAATCTCATAGAACGCGGGCACGCGAAGAGGAATATAAAGAGCTCAGAAGAACAGAAAAACGGCTTCACAGACAGACAAAATCTGCCTGGGAGAAGAACCTAATCTGTGAAATAGAGAACAGCCGAGAGCGAGGTCCGCACCAGGCGCGGAAGTTCTACCAATCCGTCCGAAACATGACGCAGTACACACCACGCTGCACATACTGCAAGGACGGAGAGGGAAATCTGATCACCAATCTACAAAGCATACTGGAGCGATGGGAAGTGTACTTTAATGAATTGCTAAATGGTCAGCTCACAGCAGAAGAGAGGCTCCACTACTTCAAGATGAGCACCCTATGCTACCGCCACCAAGCATAGAAGAGGTTGAGAAGGCTATAAAACGGCTCAAACGAAACAAAGCCCCGGGAGCCGATGGCATACCAGCCGAATTATTCCACCATGGCGGGCCAGCCTTACGTCAAGCAATTCATGATATCATAGTGCACGTATGGGAGCATGAAGAAATGCCAAAAGACTGGCGAAAAGGTATCATATGCCCCATACATAAGAAGGGAGATGTCACAACGTGCAGCAATTATAGAGGTATCACGTTGTTGAGTACCGCCTATAAGATACTCTCCTCTATCCTACAAGACCGGATAACCCCATACGCTAAAACAATCATCGGCCAATATCAGTGTGGTTTCATTCCAGGCAAATCAACAACTGATCAGATCTTTACCCTTAGGCAGGCAATGGAAAAATGTCTTGAATTCAACATTCCAACATACCATCTGTTTATAGACTTTAAGACCGCCTATGATAGCATAGCCAGGGTAGAACTTTACAAAGCCATGAGAGAATTCGGCTTCCCAAATAAATTGACAAGACTATGTAGGTTGACCATGACCAACGTGACAAGCCAAGTAAAAATAGCCGGATTGCTATCCAGACCAATCAACATCTTTAATGAACTCCGACAAGGGGATGGTTTGGCCTGCCTCCTCTTCAACCTGGCGTTGGAGAAAGCAATCCGTGACTCTGGCACGGCAACAAGAGGGACCATCGTCAACAGGTCCAGCCAGATACTGGCTTACGCAGACGACATCGACATCATCGGAAGAACCGAACAAGCTGTACACGATTCCTTCATCCAGATCGAGCAGGCGGCACAAAATTTGGGGCTGCACATTAGTGAAGGTAAAACAAAGTACATGGTGGCGTCGAATGCGAGAAGAACAGTTGGCCAAACAATCAAGGTAGCGGAGCACGAATTTGAAGTGGTGCAATCCTTTAAATACCTTGGGTCAACAGTAGCAGCCGATAACAATATAGAAGAAGAAATACGCGGGCGGCTTCTCAAATCCAAAAGAGCCTACTACAGTCTGTCAAAGCTATTCAAATCTTGAAATCTAACCATAACTTCAAAGCTGCTGCTGTACAGGACCATGGTCCTGCCAGTACTCATGTACTGGTGCTTAGCAAAAGGCACTATGACCTCTTAGCCGCGTTCGAGAGAAAAGTCTTACGGAGAATTGTTGGCCCCAGTTGGGGTGCGCAACTGGATGGCGTCGCACACAGGTAAATTTTCCCAAATTCATGGCCAAAACTACAAAAAAAAAATTTAAGATTTGTTGTTTTTTTTAATGCCAAGTTGTTTACAAATAACATGAGCTTTGAACCTGATTAATCATACGATGCAAATTGTAACTGTTTAATCAGTAGATGCTTTCAAAGTAGAAACTTTAAATTAACGAGTGCAGTAGCTAGTTTGGTTCGTGGTAAGAAGTAGTTTGCTTTGTTTTTTATTTATTTTTTGTTGCCGCTTTGTAATATAATTGAATATGGATTCTGTTGCTAGTGGTATGTAAAAAAAGGATAATGGCATTTTTTTGCAATATTTTAAGTCTAAAGTAAATTTTTAAGCTTTTTAAGATAATGTGTTTGTGCGGTAAAAAAAAAAAAAAAATCATCTTAAGTAATGAAAAAGTTAAGTTGATTTGCATTGTTTTGTATTGAAAATAGTGTTAAAAGTTAGGTAAATGTTTCCTTTATAGGAAGCAATCCTAAAACATTGCGACTTTTTGCGACTTTTTAAAATATTGACTTTAAAAGGTGTTGAGGTCATTGATTTTTTTTTTTTTTTTAATTTGATTTTTTTTATTGACACAGGATCGCAATCAAGTTTCATTTTTCTTTCAAGAAATCAGCTTTCTGAATTTTTTAGAAGCTGTACGTCTCGTAACATTATAGACAAAATTAACTTTTTGGTAGAAAAGGTTGAAAATGAGACCAATATTGATATTTCAGAGCAAACAAAGAAAAATTTAACTGATTTTGCTTATGAACATAAAAGAAGATGGCTGAGTGCCTCCAGAAATTACAACAACTTCTTAAAACAAAATACAAATTGGCTTCAATATGAAATTTCGTTTCCATGCCGAGCCCATGGCTTTGTTGGACGGCCTCAAATAGATTTTTCGGACCTAAGCGAAAGATCAAAGAGACGTAAAACAGAAGATTTGCGTTCTAATTATAATGCCGAAGAATTAAGCTATGCTGCGCAGATGCAACTTAGAGAAAAAGGAAAACTAGATTCATCAAATGTGATGAAAAATATAATTTTTTCAACTCCTTCACGCGCCGAAAAATACCAAAAAGCTTTGAAAAAAATGAACCAGGAAATTATTCCATACACAGCAGAAGAAGCTCTCTCTATAGTTATTGAAGGGAAATTAACTAAGTTCCAATACAATGTTATTAGAGATTCTGCAATAAAACACAATAACCATATGTATCCAAACTATGCTGCTGTTTTAGAAGCAAAGAAAAAATGTTATCCTGAAAACTTGGTTATAACTGAATCAATCGCAGAATCACCTCTTCAAAGTTTATTGGATCACACAATTCGACGTTTGTTTCATGGAATAAGAGATGTTATAGAAACATTGCATATTAATGAAAAGTCTAACACTCACCTGATTTCCAAATGGGGTTGTGATGGAAGCTCAGGCATGTGTGAATATAAACAACGTTTTTCAGATCCAAACATTTCAGATGCTAATATTTTCTTAACATCTTTTGTTCCTATCCAGCTAGTGTCAGGTGACCCAGAATCACATAGAAAAATTATACTGTGGCAAAATCCTCATCCATCATCCACAAGGTTCTGTAGACCAATACGACTTCAATTCGTCCACGAAACAACCGATGTAACTGTAAGAGAATTCGATTACATCGAAAACCAAATATCTCTTCTAAATGAAACTTTAGTAGATCATATTAACGGAAGTATTTCAGTAAAGCATAAAATGCTTCTTACAATGATAGACGGTAAGGTCTGCAATGCTATAACTGAAACCTTTTCAACTCAAAGGTGTTATCTTTGTGGTCTAACATCAAAAGACTTCAATAAGATTGATTTGGTGTTGAACAAACAAGTTCAAGACAAGTCAAAGCTGAGGTTTGGGTTAACCTCCTTGCATGCTTGGATAAGGTTTTTTGAATGTTTAATCCATGTCTCCTACAAACTGCCTATAGGACAATGGCAAGCTCGTGGTGAAGAAAACAAGAGGAAAGTCGAAGAAAACAAGAAAAGGATTCAAGAAGCATTCAGAATTCGAATGGGACTTTTAGTCGACAAACCAAAACCAGGTTATGGTAGTACGAACGATGGCAACACTGCCCGTCGATTTTTCCATGACTCTGCTACTTCTTCGGATATAACCAACATAAATGAAAACATCATTTGTCGATTTAGGGTTGTTTTGCTAACAATATCCAGTGGATATCCAATACAAATTGGTCGATTTAAGGAGTATTGTATTGATACAGCAAATATGTTTGTGCAACTGTACCCATGGTATAATATGCCTACAAGTGTACACAAAATATTAATACACAGCCCTGAAATTATATCAGAAGCTATTCTTCCGATTGGACAGCTCGGCGAAGAAGCCCAGGAATCACGGAACAAAGACATAAAACGTTTTCGAGAAAGTTTCTCAAGAAAATTTTCGAGGCAGCAAAATATGGAAGATGTGTTTCATAACCTGTTGGTTTCTTCTGACCCATTTGTAAGTGGTTTGAGAAAACTAAGCCCTAAAACGGGAAATGCATTTCCGTCTGAGGTACTTCAGTTTCTAATAGAACCAGAGATCGAGCAAGGAGACTTAGTTGCAGTTTCACAAGTCACTGAATGATGTACGCACATACACACGCATATTTATTTTTGTTTATTTATGTATATTATTGTTATCTATGTTATTTATTTATTTATTTATAATACCTAGAACTCAACTGTTTTTCCAATATATTAAATGTATAAATATTGTATTATTAAATGTCAAATGAAACAAACCCTATGGTGCAATGTTAAAAAAAAAACAACTTCTTTCATTTTTTTCTTCTTTTTAATAAATTTTCGTGTAAATTTACTTGAAAATGGTAAATTTTATGAAAATTATCTTATTTTGGTACAATCATGCAATAATAAATGGAATAATTCTGGCCATGTTTTTGGGAAAATTTACCTGTGTGCGTCGGCTCGAGACCGGGATAGGTGGAGAGACTTGTTGAAAGAGGCCAGGACCGGACCCCGGTTGTCGAGCCGATGATGATGATTTTTTTCAAAAATTGAGGAAATCAAAATTGAGGCATGCCTGCCCACTTTTTTTTTTGTTTTTGGTTTTGCATAAGCAGACTGTATTTATTGATTTATTAGTTTTTCAGTGGGTTTTGCGAAACCAAAATATCACAAGGAAAAATGTCACTTTTTGAAACTCAATGTGTTTGAAATATTTCCTTTTGATCCGAACCAAGTAAATAATAATTTATGTTTTTTGTATGAAAATATTAAAATTGTCACCTTTTGTCCCGAAGGTGCTATTTCAAGTTGAGTTTTCATTGATCCATATTATTATCCTTGAATAAATCTCCTTGGCAATCGATAGAATTCAGATTTTTGGACCTGCTAAAAACAAAAATTTCCAAAAGTGAAAATTTAATCCTATAAGCTCCTCATTTGCAATGTTGTTGTTCCAGATTTTGTAATTGCATATTGCAATGTTATGAGATATGAAAAACAGGATTTCTTATTTGTGAGATTTTTAAGATTAAGAAATTAATGCATTTTCGTTATTTAGGATTTTGGTTTGTAGCCCGGCCTTTTGGTATACATTCCTTGAAGGTATCCCAAAAACGAAGTGCCAACAATCTCGTAGTATCACGAAAAACTTTAGCCATATTGATTCAAAATTTTCTAGGGTCAACCAATTTACAAAATTAACCCTTTTATACTAATTATTGACCAATTGGATGGCATACATTTTTTTTCAAATATCCCATATGACGTAAACGGCTTAAATCCCAAAGTAAAAACCTAACCTATGAAGCAACTTTAAGCCTCGAGCAAACCTAAGCGATTTGTGAAAGCGGCCAATAGTTATTGCTTATGTTTTCTTAGTAACTTAGCTGCAACTTTTGTGAATATTGTAACGACTCTGACATTTGTACTATAATCACTCTCGAATGAACTAAAACAACTCTCGAATAAAAGAAACATCGAATTTCGGATTAGACAGGACACAAACCAATATATGGAGTACTTTGGCGAGCTTTAGAACATCCAATACTAAACGTCAAATTGAAAGCTTTGGAAAGGGAAATGAATGGGAAATTTCCCCTATGGAAGCTCTGGAAGCAAATACTAGAACCTTCCAGCTTTTTCGGGAACCTTGTGAATAGTATAAAAGCACATGTCTGACCGGCAGAGGACGCAGTTTATTTTTAATCGTGAATGATTAAAGTTGGTTGTAATAAAAGTAAAGTTGGTGGATTGATTTAAGTGGTGAACAATAAATTGTTTTGTAGTAAGAAAAGTAAAGTGTTTTATTTTGTGAAGTGGAGAATTTAAATAAAATGAATAAGTTTTATTAACAAACCTGAGAAAACATTACAATATTGAATACCTTTTATTTTTGTATATGTTAATATTTCCTGTATTGGTTTTATTTGGGGGATGTCATGAAAGAAAATGGTAAGTAACGAAAATTGCTTCGTTGAGTGCAATACTTTATTGAATTTTCAATACATGAACCCCCCCCCCTCCCGCTCCTGCTTGCAACATTGCACATTAACCTCCTCCAAAGCTGATCGATCATGATAGTTCTTGTCCGGTAAATTTTGTTTTCATTTTGATCACCCAGATGTACCCAAGTGATTTTGTTGCAAGATGTTTAAACACAGTACAAGACGATTAGCGTTACAAAAGTCACCAGCAAATTGGTATTTTCATTTTGTGGCCTCAAGCCACCCTTTTTTTCATGCGTTCTCCCTTAACAATTATAATGTTGGCTCTCGCAACACTTCTATAAATCACAGATACTATGTAACTTCAGTATCTGTTGCAGATCGCTGTTTTGTCTTTCACGTTTGCTTTTTTTGTGGGGTCGTAGACGTAGTACTGAATTTTTACGAATTTTTAAACGGAATCTTGCTGCAATTATTCGCGCAAAAATGAGTGCCGAGGAAATTAGACTTCGCCTTTCTTCTTAGTTCAACATTATTCCAACACCATGCAGCTTTTGGCCACCCTCTCCTTCATCCTCCCAAGAACACATAGCATTCTCGTTTGCCCAAAGTCAGATCTGTATTCGTTTTTTCTTTCAACTTAGTTTCGACGATGTCCAGGATACTGGTCTTAGTCCTAAGGTGCACTTAATCTGCTTGTATTCTCCTTCATCGTACAAAGATCGTTCTTTCCATCATGCTCCGATTTTTGTACGTGTGCGAAAACCAAAATTATTATTTGCTTGTCTTGAAAGACTTCGCCAGATGCTGGTATACACGAAACAGGCTAAAGGCGTTTTACTTTAATTTTCTTACTACAAAACAATTTATTGTTCTCCACTGAAATTAATTCATCAACTTAATAATCAATTTAACTCATTCACGATTAAAAGTAAACTGTATCTTCTTTCGGTCAAACATGTGCTATTATACTTTTGTCACACAGGTTCCAAAAACAGCTTAAATGTTCTAGGAAATTCTAGGGAATTTCCTATAAATTTCCCTTTGTCAAGCTTTAGTTTAGTACTTACAGTTCTAAAGTTCACGAAAGCTCTCCGTAGGTTGGTTTGTATCGTGTATAGTCCGAAAGATGACACTTCTTCATCCAAGAGTCGTTATAGTTCATTCGAGAGTCGATGTAGTATAAATATGAAAATCGTTACAATACATAAGCTCAGATCTACAAGGCACACCTGCACTTTGTATGGTCGAATACATAACTGATCGAGGGCGCCCACTGACGCTTTTGTAGCCGCCCAAAATGGCTTGTAGATGCTTCTTGCTAACCACTTAATTTGTGCCCTGACCGGCGCCACTAGTTCGTCTGCTTATTTCAAAATCCATCCGGTCCCCCTGCACATTAGTGGTACCCACGGAGAGGTGTGCATGGGAATTTTTTATCATTGAGCCTGGCGCTGAATTGGTATCCTAGCACTCCTCTGTGTACATAATACTATCATAATATACCATCATAGCCTGGATTGCATAAAAATAGAAGTCAATCAAAAAAAAAAACACCCTCTCTTGAGAAAATTTGTGTCGTAAGTCATTCCGTAACTTTTTATGGTTGCACTCAAACATTTCTTTATTTATTTTTCTTTCCAATTATCTAATACACATCAATAGTGTTTTGCTTAAACACTCCTTAAGTCCCATTTCTATACCTTTGTTGTTATTTTTCCAACTTCAATCACTCAATTTTTGTTTTGTTAATCTAACAAAAGTTGTCGTAGATATATACATATTTTGTTGAATTTAAATTGATTTTTTTTTTGTATGTATGTGTGTAAGCTTTACTCCACTCACACTCGTATATAATAGTGTTTCTTCCTGAATGAGGTAAAATGAAAATCGAAATGAGTTATCCTTGTGAAGTCCTTGTCCTTGTATCTTTTATTTTTTGCCATGAATTAAACTAAAATTAAATGAAACATCTTGGTCGCATGTACTTGCTCTATCTGAATACTCTCGGGTCTGTAGCACTTGATTTAAATTATTGAGAAGCAATAAGTTCTTTGTAAATTCATTTATAAGATTTGTTTGTTCATTTGAATTAAATTACCATTTGTATTACTAAAAAATCAGGACTAAATTCCAGTGTGATCATAATTGCTATACTATAACTACTGTATATTTTTTGCCTCTAAAAGATCAAATATTTTTATCATTGTTGCCTTAAATAAAAATTTAAACTAAAGTTGTTATTAAACATTTTACATTTTTTTAAATTAATTTTATGAAATCACTTTTAAATTTACGAAAAGTGAAAAAAATATTTTATATAAACGACGTTGGATTTTGTTAAATAAAAGGGACTATAATTTTTACAGTCGATGGCTAATTCATTTATGATTTGTCTGAACTCAACTTTTTATTTTCTTTATACGAATACCTTAACTAGCCCTTAAAGTTTCTATATCAAATTAAGTACAAAATATAAAATAAAAGAAAGAAAGACAGAAAGAAAAAATAAAGAAAAAAACTAAACAAACTGCCTGACTTTTTATTGAGACTGAAAGTCACTCTTGGCTCTTAGTTAACAAAATTCTATAGCTTTGGGGCTAAATGAAGGATTTTGTATTCTGTTTGATTTTCATCTTTTTGGAATATTTTACCAGTGATGGTATGAAAAGTTTCTATGTATTTAATTTTTTTTTTCTTGGCCTTGCTTTTTATAAAAAGAAACACAATATCAAGGTCAACTTGAGGGAAGGAATATTTATAAATTCTAATGGTTCTGCTTTGTATATCTGTTTTAATCAATGTTTCTAAGCGAACAATACAACAAACAGAGTCTTATCTTTTTGATCAAACATTTACAAAAAAAAAATTCGGATTGTAAGTGCTTCTCATCTTAAACGTTGAGACCTGACAAAAAAATTGTAGATTCCCATTTACGCCCACAAAACGCTCACAGGATTGGTTGAGGGTTGAAAGTCGCTTGAGGCTTGAACCATAATCTCTACTAAATATCGCATCACAAAATATATTTCTAACTTTATTGAAGTCTTTGTCATAGGCTGTACAACTTTGACATCCTGTCCCCTCTCTAGATTAGATACTCCTTAGGCTTTGCAGAGGAGGTCATGTCATAGTTCAATATTTGTACTAAATACCTTTATTAACAATACCTTTTGCATTTTTTTGATAGTGAAAATTTAGCAGTAAGTTTATAAAAATAAAATAAGACAAAAATTCAATAAATAATTGTATATAACGGGTGATTTTTTAAGAGGTTTAGAACTTTTAAAAAAAAAACACAAAAAATTCGAAAAAATGAATGAAATATTTATTTGAATCGATAGTTTGAACCTTGCAATTTAATGTTTAAAGATAATTTCATGCAAATGTTGACCGCGGCTGCGTCTCAGGTAGCCCATCCGCTGAGTCCAATTTTGGCATACTCTTTCACACATATCGGCCGGTATCTCACGAATGAATGCATGGATGTTGGCTTCCAGTGCGCCAATCGAAGTGGGCTTGTCCCTATAGACATTAGCCTTGACATACCCCCACAAAAAATAATCTAATGGTGTCAAATCGCACGATCTAGGCGGCCAATTGACCGGCCCGAAACGTGAAACTAACTGTTCACCAAACTCGCCTCGCAATTGCGCCATTGTTTCGCGTGCTGTGTGGCATGTGGCACCGTCTTGTTTAAACCACATATCATGCAAGTCAAGAACTTCCATTTCGGGCAAAAAAAAGTTTGTTATCATCGCTCGGTAGCGTTCACCATTGACAGTAACGCTGCGATTCGCATCATCTTTGAAGATATATGGCCCAATAATGCCGCCGGCCCATAAACCGCACCAAACAGTGGCTTTTTCGGGATGCATTGGTAGCTGTTGCAATGCTTCTGGCTAATCTTCACTCCAAATGCGGCAATTATGCTTATTTACGTACCCATTCAACCAAAAATGAGCCTCATCGCTGAACACAATTTTTCGATAAAAAAGCATTTCGAACCGAGCACGAATTTTGATAGTAAAATTCAATAATTTGCAAGCGTTGTTCATTTGTAAGACGATTCATGGTTAAATTGCAAACCAAACTGAAGCTGTTTGACAGTGACACAAGGTACTAAACACACGTCAGCTGTCAAAACCAGTGTCGCCAAAACCAAACCAGCTAAAAAATCACCCTTTACAATTTAAACAAAAACAAAAACATTTTGTAAGTAGGGTTGGTTATGCGATACCAGAAAAGTCTCGGTATCGTTTTGTATCGTTATTGGAAACCAAAACGATACCGAGACGATACCGCACATGATGCCGCACCAAAATTTACCGATACTCTCGGTTGTATCGTTTGCTGTCGGCAGAATATATAGATTTTTGAATATTTTTATTAATTTATTACAAACAAAAACTTTTTTGTAATTTTGTTGCTTTTCTTCTATGGAGGAAGAAGCTTAGACACAGTCATTTTAATTACAACTGCCCACTGCCACGCCAATTGAACTTATGTTTTTTTCTCTGAAACCAACGATTTGGATGAAATTTTCAGTCTCGGTTCTCCTTTTAGTGAGAAAGTGACTTAAGTGATATCAATTGAATATTTGTGTGCATTGTGATTCTATGAATCTATGACTCCAAGTTAAAATTTTTGACTCGAGAACCTAATCGGAACTTTACTTAGACCTTCTGAAACAAGCCTGTACAAATTGTTAACTCTACAAAAAGAAAACTTCCGCTAAAAATATTGTCTTTATATAATCATTTTTGTATTAAGTCATAAAAATACCAAGCGAGTTCAACTACAGAATCAGAAACATGTTACCAAGTCGTGCATTTTATTTTCGCTTGCGACTAAGACAAGACCGAAACCAGACGAAACCGATACCGACGATGAGACATTGTTATACGAAACCAAACCGAGACGATACTGAAATTTTTCGATTTTGACGATACCGAGACGATACTTGCAAAAATATCGTTTTGTTGCTAACGTGGCCAGCCATTTTTGTAGGATCTTAAGATGCTGAGCTTTAAGATGAGATAAGTATAGCTGTGTTGACTCGCCACAAAAAAGTGTTCAGTATTGAACATATTTGATCATATCTGACACTCTTAGAAATATTTTTGTTTTTATAAAAAAAAAAACTTACGTACGTAATTTTATTTTTATATAAGTTTTAATTTTTTCAGGTAATTTTTTATTTCTTAGTTTTTTTTAGATAATCTTAGGGCTGTATCCAGCAGGCGTCAGTAAAGAAATCTGGATATCATAAGCGCACTAGCAATTATTGGGATGTAATTTTGTGCCTAGATAATATTTTACTTTGAAAGTTAATCCAGACTGGTGTCATAGAACCATAAGCAAGAATGCATTTTGGGATTGTGATTACTATAATAGTTTTACTTCCATTAACAAATGTTCTAGAAAAAACGGCAAGGAAATTATTTTACGTAATAAAACGAAACTTAAGAAAAAAAGGACGTATACACAACAGTGGACCATATTGCTTCACATCAGCTCTATATATAGGTGTACTTTGGGTCAAAGTTAAAATAAGGCATCATTTTTATTACAAAAGAAAATAATTTTTTTTGGAAAACGCCAACGACGGGCTTTAAAGTGTGTTTATTATAATGATTTTTCTTAAGAACTTTGCGTAGTATACGTAAACATGGATAAAAAAGAAAAAAATATAATAGAGTACTTTTGTTCCTTAAATTGCTTAATAATTAAAAAAAAATAGTAACATATAATTTGCAGAACATAGGTATGCAAAACAAAATTTAAAATTATGGGAGTGGTTTTAAAAAAAAAAACTATTTTCTTCTTAGTAGAAATTTAAAAATATTTTTAAGAAGAAATTCATATGAAAATTAAAAAAAAATATTTTTTGTGCTGTATTTTGAATTTCGCTGTCCTTATTCAAAAAATATTTCTAACTTCTCATTGTAATTGGTCCGATTTGTCAAATCAAAATTTTTGACGTAGATCTTTACGTTTGAGCTCCCTAAAATTGAAATCCATAATGTTTGGAGAGATGTGTGTGTTTGCACATAGGTTCCTACAATCTAACGCTCATACATTCGTACGTTCATACGTTCTTACGTTCTTATGTTGATACGTTCGTACGTTCTTACTTTCGTACGTTCCTTCGCTTTTTTCGTCCAACGTATCTCAAGAATGAATAGTGATATCGACGTAGGATGCATTTTATATTGTAGATAGAAGTTTCAATACGTGCAGAAAGGACTTTCTGTGCCCTTTAGAGCAGAAATTGACTGGACTCCTCGAATTTCGTAAGTTTAGATGAAGGCTTAAGATTTTTCGAAGATAATTGGTGGTATTTAAAAATTTTAAAAGAATTTTGAAATAAAATGTTCATACTTAAGAATGGCCATGAACACCCCAAATTTGCATAAAAAACGCATTTTTTGTATATTTTTAAATTCTAATATCTCAAAAAGGTGAATTGCTGATGCAAACCTCAGGCCTGATTCAAACTGAATGCAACAAAAACCATCTGAAAGGTTCATGCTACGACAAAAATTTAAGTTTTTTCACATAAAGAAGTTGCTTTGTGCTTTCGAGTGAATTTTCGAAAGCAGTCAAATACGTCAATTTTGAACGAGCACTTCAGTCCAAATGGGTTGTCGTGGAAAAAAACCTTGAACAGAGATTTATTGAAAATTGTGTATACTTTTAATAGTACTGTGATTTTATTTTCGAATAATTGGTAGTTTTCGAGCATTAATCAAAAACTCCCAAGAATTCCATGTTGCGTCATGAAATCTTAGTCGCAAAATCAAAACTACCAAACAATTTGCTAGCTTAAAGCCTTTCGACCACAAATTGACTGGACTTAAAAGCTGTATTTAATTCTCATTTCTAAAATACTAGTCAAAAAGATCTTTACTACAGTTGAATAAAAAGTGCTTAAAAGAAAAATGGCATTTTTATGAGGCCTCAGAAAATATGTACTATTTTTTGCCATGTTTTAAGAAAGCTTGAAAAAAAAAAACAAAATTACTCTTTGAAAAAAAAAAATTCAGTCTAGAAGGCATTACAATGAAAAAACAAAAAAAAATGCCTGCAGATGGCACTCCACACACATTTTTACCTGCCCAAAATTGATATACTTTTTTTTGTAAATTTCCCACAAATAAAGTGCCAAAACTGGCGCTAACCTGGAGAAACTTTAAGATTTGATTACAAGCTATCAAGGACTGACTAATTTCTAGGATTAATTGACCTTTTCTGACCAATTAAATGTCACTTACTTTTTTAAATTTCCCATTTATGAGATTGAGATGCTAAAGGTACAGAGCCTAATATATGATCAAAATAACTCGATGTTATGTTTAAGACTACATTTATTAGTCCCTACATAAAAATTATTTCAAAAATCAAATTCTTCATGATCATACAATCATGATATCTAAGTATTCTGTTTGTCAATCGGTTTGGCTGCAGCCTAAATGGCTGAGTTAATTTTCTTAAAATTTGGTCCAGGCTATTTTAAATTAATTCCTTATATGCTAAAAAAATTAAAATTTTTGCTTAAGCTCATATACAACTGCAGCATTATTACAATCTCGATTTATTTCCAATTTTCTCCAAAACGATTCTTCCGATTTTTATTATACTTGAATATTGTGATGCCCTAAATGATTTATTCTAACAATCTTTGTTTGTTCAATTTTAAAACAGGTACCTGTCTGAAAAAATTTACAACAACATATGTAGGTACTATAAGGCAAGTTTTTGATTCGTGCAAAAAAAAAATTTGAGAAAACAATCAAACATGACATTACGATGATACACTCAGAGAAAAAATCAAGTAAATAATTCACCTGGGCCCTGTTAAATTTATAAGGTGCATAATCCCATATAAAGTTACAGACGTTTCAGAAATTTACCTGATTATAATAACCTTATATTAAGCGTTAAATTAGCCTGGTAGCTTATATATTACCATATTCTAGTTGATTTAAGAAGATGAGCTGTTATTTTAACACTGAATTTTGGTAAACAAGAAATTTCGACAAGAATATAGCGCTGATTTTAACTGAGATCGGGCTTTTTTTAACACTGCTTGTTATGAATTTCTATTTAACCACAAATCAGGTTGAAGTAACATTTTATATGGTTATTTTTTACAATGTTTACCTGTTGAATTTAACCTGGGCTCATCTTAAAGAAACACTCTGCCAGTTCATTTTAACGTGACACTAGTGTTAAAGCACATACACTCACAAGCCATCCAAACAAGGTCAGTTTCAACTTATTAATATTTGGCAAAAGTTTTTTATGCAGCGAAGTGGCCTAGGGGATGCATACTATCTCCATGTGTGAGAGGTTCCTGCTTCAAAACTAAGTAAGTATCACAAAGTATTTATAAAATAAAATTATATAAATAGAAATAAATGTCTATTCTTTAAGAATTATGCAAAATGAATCGGACGGTAAGCAGTGTTAGATATGGGACCCACAAGCATGGATCCAAGACATAACATACCGGATACTGGGTTAATTCAACATTGAATAATGCGAAATTAACTAGATCTTCATGTTAAATTTACAGGACGTTGAACATTTTATTCCTATT
Organism: Dasysyrphus albostriatus; assembly: GCA_946251815.1. Taxonomy (NCBI): domain Eukaryota; kingdom Metazoa; phylum Arthropoda; class Insecta; order Diptera; family Syrphidae; genus Dasysyrphus; species Dasysyrphus albostriatus. The sequence continues at coordinate 53,006,421 of OX276337.1, forward strand.
TTTAAACTTGATTTTCATGAAAAGTTAACTAGATTTACAGATAAAATTTGCAAGGTTCTCAGGTAAATTTTACAGTTTTACTTTTTTAAGGCGGTGTTAAATTTTTCTGAAACCAACGTTGATTAAACACAACATTAAAATCAGGTTAAGCAGTTAACCTGATCTACCGAATTGAAAAATAACAAACTTAAATCAGGTATAATAAACCAGAAATTAGTGGGTAATACCTCCTTTTTTCTTTGAGTGTAGAGAACACCAAAAAAGTGGTAGACACAATTCTGTCTGTCTGTTCGTCTACAGACAAAAAGGCCCGATCGATTTACTTCAAACTTGGAACATTTTGAAACCAAACAGAGGCTTCCAAAAACGATAAATATTTTTGTGAACTTAAATTAAAAAAAAATATATTTTTTTGGTTTTTTAAAAATGTTTCAAAATTTTTTTTGAAAATAAAATATTTTGAAAATTACATAATCGATTTTAATAAAACTCTATATTTAATGGTTTTTTAATAATTACTACAGTATTTTAAGAAAAGTTTATACTTTTTTATTAAAAAATAACGGTATCTTCCATAAAAATGTTAAAAAATCGTTTAGGAAAATATTTTGTTTTCCTACGATTTTTATAAAACTTTTTTGTAGGCTAAATTAAGTTTGATCGACTACCATAAAATATACAAATTTACAAATTTGTAGCAAATATTAATCGTACTTCTCATAGAACGTTTTTTTTTTATTCTTTAATTTTCTGAATATCGGCTAAACAGATTTTAGTTAATTTTTTATATTACAGCATATAACAGCTCCTGGAGAACCAAGGCGTCGTTACTTACAACTCTCAACCATTTTTGTGTGCGTATTGTTGGCAGGAATAGAAGGGACCCACAATTTTTGCCGGGTCCGAACAGATAGAAGAGGGGAAGCGCTAACTCATGACAAGTATACTCTGGGAGAATTTGTCAGTTTCCCCGCAAGAGACAGTGCCTCGGGAAAAAGATTTCTTTTTTAAGGTGGCAGCGGCTGTGAATCGAACCTAGACCTTCGGCATGACAGTCCAACGCACTAACCATCATACCACAAGGTACTATAAATATATAAAAATTTTCCAATAAAATTAAAAAATATTGCATACCAAAATTTAAAAAAAATAGTTTTCAAAAAATAGTTTTTGAATTTTTAAAAATTGTTGAAATGAAATTCGATGTTTCAGTACCAATCGGCACTTTGAAAGCGTAAGACGTGTTTTCTATTCTGTGCGGTATACAAACAAATACAAACAAAATTTCTAAACGAAATCTAACCACTAATGGTGAAGACACCATGTCTTCACAAAGTAAAAATCCGCGAATGACTTTTAAAGATCAAAATCGTTGGATACCATTACAAACCCATCCGGATACAGACAATGACATTGACATTGATGTTGATGAAACTATTGAACAACAAGTTTCAAATAAAAAATCTAAAATTCCCTCGGTATGTGTCTTGCAAAAAACTAGTGAAAATGTGCATGCGCTATTCCGTGAACTTAACTTAGACCAATATAGTGTTAAAAAAATGACCATTGGTATTAAAATAAATTGTGAAAATGAAGACGTTCATACTAAACTCTGCAATGCCCTCACGACAAAAAACTGGCAATTTTTTTCTCATGACTTTCCATCAGCTAGGTCATTCAAAGTTATGCTATACGGCTTGCATGAAATTAAAACTGAAGAAGTTAAAAAAGAGCTATCATCACTCGGACTTAAATGTTTAAATGTTAAAATGATTAAAAAGAACTATGATAGTTTCACAGACATTTTGTATCTAATTTATCTTGAGTGTGGTTCAATTAAATTAAACGAACTTAAAAAACAATTCAGATCTGTTTTTAAAACCCAAGTCAAATGGGACTTTGCTCGACGACAACGAAACAAACTCACACAATGCTACAACTGCCAAATGTATGGACACGGGGAGAAGAATTGCCATATAAAAACACACTGCGCTAATTGTGCAGAAAATCACGAGACCAAGAATTGTACTTCAATCAATATTAAATGTGCAAACTGCAACGAGACCCATAAGGCCAATGACCCCATATGTATAAGCCGAAAAAGCTTCTTTAGTATTCGCGAGAGATTATCATCGCGTAATAGAGGAAGTGCCCTGATGACTCCTAGACATACTACGGCACAACAACACTCTGAATACACACCTAATATTTCAGACTTCCCTGTACTCCCCTTCAAAAACAAGAACAATGTGAGGAACTTGACTGCAACCGTAGCTCCTCATGCAAACATTATGGAAAATGATAACAACAATTCTAATGCATGGGCAAACAACTCAAACAAAACCGGTTTTACTGGGACCAATGACCTTTTCTCGATGGAAGAAATCAACTCCCTCACGGCTGAGATGATTACACTGCTTGGACGATGCAAAACCAAATCTGAACAATTTAATACGATTGCACAATTAGCTGTTAAGTATCTATACTCAGGTAAATAATGATGAATGCTAACCTTAAGTTAAATTGTTGGAATGCTAGAAGCATTCGAAATAAAAGCTTAGAATATTTTGCTTTCCTAAGCAAACATAATATTGATGTTAGTCTAATTTGCGAAACATGGTTAGATTCAAATGTAAATTTATCAAATAAAGACTACAAATGTTACTGTTTAAATAGAGATGAGAGAAGTGGGGGCGGTGTTGCCGTCGTCGTTAAAAAAGTAATCAAGCATAAAGTACTACCTATTATAAAAACTAAACTAATTGAAAATATAGGAATTGAAATACCATTTGAAAATGGACGTTCGATTAAAATTTTCTCAATTTATTTTCCAGGTGGAAATACCACGCCAAGGAAAAGATACGATTATAAAAATGATTTACGCAAATTAATAACAATAAATGACATATTTTTGATAGGTGGGGATTTCAACAGTAGGCATAGGAACTGGGGTTGCATAAGAGCTAACTCATGGGGTAATATACTGTCTAACCTGAATTCTAGACACCCATTCAATATACTTTATCCCCCTCAGCCTACTTGTATCCCCCCGAACAATAGAACAAACCCTTATACAATAGACTTATTTCTAACAAACATGCCTGAGCTATTCGATCAGCCTAATGTTGAGAATGAGCTTAGCGCAACCATCTTCCTGTTGTTTTAAGCACCTTCTCCATACCTGTTGAACAACAAAACCGTTACTTTGATTTCCAAAATGCTAATTGGAAAAAAATTAAAAAACATGTTAAACTGAAACTGCGAGATATCCCAGGAATCAATCTTGATAATGTCGAAGCTACGCAAATAGACGAAGCTGTTAATTTTTTCACAGATTCAGTACTTGAAAGTGTCGACCAATCAGTGCCAAAAAAAGTAATACAAAGAAATAATGGCAATTCCCTTCCTGCTAATGTAGTAGAAGCAATTAAATTAAGAAACAGATACAGAGCTCAATGGACTAGGACCAGGGACCAGCAATTCTTTCGTGAAATGAAGGTACTGAACGAGATCATTAAATCTTCGATATTAAGATTTAGAAACCAAAAGTGGAACAATAAACTTCAGAGCTTGAGTAAAGGTAGTAAACCATTTTGGAATATAGTGAAAGTAGTTAGAAAGAAAAATGTACATATTCCTGCTTTTAAAATTAATAACGCAGTTCTACTTTCTAAAGAAGAAAAAGCAAATGCATTAGCTCGTGAATTCTGTGCTAACAATTTAACAACACGTAATATAACAAGCAACATTCAAATAGAAAGTGCTGTAAATCAATCTATGCAATTTCTTTATTCCAGTTCATTTGAAGTATTAAATGATTTCGTATCAGTCAATGATATACAATGTATTTTAAAATCTTTGAAAACCACCAAATCTCCTGGATTTGATGGAATGAAAAATTTATACTTGAAACAACTTCCAATTATAGGCGTTAGGTTTCTAAGAACGTTGTTCAATGGCTGTTTCAAACTTGGATATTTTCCAAATCAATGGAAAACGGGAAAAATTATTCCTATACCCAAACCTGGGAAAAATGCCAGCATGCCTTGTAATTACCGACCAATAAGTTTATTAAGTTCTTTGAGTAAGTGCTTGGAAAAATTAATTAAAATAAAACTAGTTACACATGTTGAGGAAAATGACATCTTACAACCAGAACAGTTCGGATTTCGAAGATACCATAGCACTGTAAATCAAGTTCACAGAATAACTAGAGACATAAAAGAAAACCTTTCAGCTGGAAACAGCACAGGAATGGTCCTTCTTGACATTGAAAAAGCGTTTGACACCGTATGGCATGAAGGGTTGATCCATAAACTTATTTCATTAAGATTTCCCTTATATATTGTAAAAATCGTACTGTCCTTTCTAACAAATCGAACCTTTAAGGTATCTGTCAATAACTGGTATTCTGATGAGATAAATGTTGTGGCAGGTGTTCCTCAAGGTTCTGTTCTTGGACCACTTCTGTATATTATTTTCACGAGTGATTTTCCAAAACTTCGGAATTGCGAAACTGCTATCTTTGCAGATGATACCTGCATTTATTCAACAGATTCAATTGGTTTAAATATAGAAACCAATCTGCAATCTGCTCTGTTTACTGTCCAAACCTATTTCAGCAGTTGGAAAATAAAGATTAATGCTTCGAAGACACAGGCTCTCTTTTTTACAAGAAAAAGAAAGCCTTGTTCCTTGCCAAGCAGCGCACTTTTATTGGATGGTGTCCAAACAGAATGGAAGTCCAGTGCAAAATATCTTGGGGTACACCTGGACAAAACCTTAACATTCAGCATGCACATTCAACAAACCATTAATAAACTTAATATTGTGATACGAATCCTTTATCCTTTTATAAGCCGAAAATCTAAATTGAGTGATGAAAATAAATTAATTATTTATAAGACTATTTTCCAAAGTATAATGTTATACGGTTCACCTGTATGGGGAAAGTGTGCAAAAAGCCACATTCGTAGACTTCAAATTATGCAAAATAAGATATTAAAACTAATTTTAAATCTACCTTGGCACTACTCCACAGAAGATCTTCATAATAAGGCAAAAATAGCAAAAGTACCATTTCAAATTTCAAAGCAATATGAACGATATATATTAGCATGCAGTTGTTCAGACAATGAATTGATTTCTAACTTAGCTACCTGAGGTGTTGTTATTATTCCCATTTATCTGTTTATGTATATTTTGTGTAAAAAAAAAAAAAAAAATTATATATTCTGTTTCTAATTTATATATTTGCATTTATTATGTTTCTATTGTTTTGTAATTAATTTATTTATTTATTTACTTGTTAATTTATTTACATATTTATTTATTTATTTATTTATTTATTTTTTGTTTATTTAATTATTTTTGTTTGTTTATTAACATTTTTGTTTTCTTATTTATTTGTTTGTTTTTTTTATCTATTTATTTATTTATTCATTTACTATCCATTTATTTATTAATTCATTTATTTATTTATTTATTTATTTATTTATTTATTTATTTATTTATTTATTTATTTATTTATTTATTTATTTATTTATTTATTTATTTATTTATTTATTTATTTATTTATTTATTTATTTATTTATTTATTTATTTATTTATTTATTTATTTATTTATTTATTTATTTATTTATATAATATTCAACCATATTTTTATTTAATTTAAACATCTGTGATATTTTTATTTACTTATTTATTTAATTATTTATTAATTGATTTATTTATTTACTTGTTTGTTTTTCTATTTATTAATTTTTTTTTGTTAAACTATTTATTTATCTAATTAACATCTGTGATATATTTATTTATAAACATATTTATTTATTTATTTATTTATATATTTATATATTCTTGTAATTCATTTGTGAACAACATCTTTTGTTAGTTTCCTGTGCTGGTGCCCCCACTTCTCTCTCCTCTGGGAAGTTAATGTAAATTATTTATTAAATGAAGGTTTTTCTAGTAGCTTTTCCTTCAACAAAATCTTTTACCTTTGATATTATTTAAATACAAATTGTTAGTTCTCAGTAGTAAGGTAGATTCATACAACATCTCTGTAAATTGTGCAATCTAGTTTTAAGAACAAATATTATAAAATTCTGGCTACAATAAATCTAAATCTAAATCTAAAATTCGATATTTCAAAAACGGGTTCACAAATTTTTTTCAAATTTTATTTTTATATAGCTACACATAAATAAATACTTAAAATTTGCATACCAAAAAATGTCTGCCTCCCAGTCACGCATTTTATTTTTTTCTAGTGTCGAACATAAGTACGATTTATCGTCAAATCATACTCCAATAATCCAAAAGTAGAAATGAAAAAAGCAGTCCCAAAGCTCGGGAATAAAGGAACAAACTAGAACGAATTCAGAGATAAACTTGAAAATTGTATAAACCTAAGATCTTCAATGTAAACATTTGAACAAATTGATCATGGAACAATTTATTGCTGATATATACGTACCAAGATTCAAAAGAAAGTACAATTGTTTCGAACTGGAGAAAGGCTTACAACCTTAAACCTCCCCCAATATTTTCGTTTTTATATAAGAAAAAAAAAATCATTTTTATATAAGAACAAATAATTTGTTGATGTTTCGTAACTCCTGATTCACCGATGGTTTAAGTGCGGTAAGAGTCCCACACTACTAGGCTTAACAATTTAAAAAAATCTTTATATATCTGACAGTAATCACCAGAACACAATTCCTGCTTTATTAGTAAACATTTTGTTTTAATTAATTAATTTTTAAAGATTATGTTTTTTTTTATATTTTATTCAATCGCTTGAAAGGTTTCCCATTATATTTCTCTGGGAAGACATAACTCACTTAGAAGGCATACTTCCTGTACAAATATTTTTATTACATAACAATAAAAAGTGGATTGGGGCAGAGTATCATGACAAAGTAATTCTTTTATACATACATACATCTAAATATAGGTTTATATTCCTTTTCACAGGAAAGATAGAGATGAAAACAAAAAAATGAAGCGATTTTTTGTTTTGCAAGAAAATATTTCATCTCACGGCTCATAGGGGGCTAAGTAAAGCACGTCGAGTCCTTGGTTAATTCTGTTTTCTTTTGTTGAAGTAAAAAAGTGTAAATAAAAAGAAAAACAAACAAATAATCACGTAGTGTTATGCTTAACCACATAAGACGCAAATCAACCGAAAAAACAACGATTATGTTATTTTTTCCTTCCCACAACCCCAATGGATTTTGAGAGAAAATATTTTGCACTCAAACGAGCACAAGTTTGGCTTGGTGTGAAAGTGAAATGAAAAAAAAAAAAAAATGGTACTTTGTTATTTAATCCCCAAGGAGGGTTATAAAAAAAAAAGCACTCTCTGCGATGTGATGTTGTATAAAGGAGAAAAAGAAGGTCTTATTATTATATAAGCGCATATAATTTTTAAAACTCTCCTAGAAGCTAATGGCTGATCGGATATAGAAAAATCATTGAACCATTTATATTGAAACACCTTTTCTCTATTGGTTGGGTATACACACAGAGCCATACCTACTTAGTAACGAAATTTGTTATAGGAGAGAATTTTATACACCGGCAATTTTGTAGGGATTAACGAAAGTGAAAGTAGTTCATTTTAGCACCTTTTTAAGGATTATCTAAAAATGTGCTTATAAACATTGGAGGTAGCGTGGCATATGATGAAGTCATTTCAACTTGACTAAATTAAGTATAAGGATGTCAAGACTCATACTACTTATTGTAGATAATGACATGGCCATTATTTGAAGTTAACTATTATATGTAGGTGTTTGATAAGGGTACCTAACTGATTCTTTTTTTAATTCCTTGTGAAAAAACATTCTTTTCGATATTAAATGAAAAATACCCTACTTTAAGTCCCACATTCTTTACAGTAAAACCTTCCTTTAAAAATGTCAACACAATCGTTCTTTTTTTCATCTTTATTCCCAGATTCATAAACGCCTTAAGGTAGCTACTAAAGTAAAAGTCTTAAAAAGGAAATATATACCTTATTAAATTTCGATCCCAGTGTAAATGTTTATAATATATGACCTGAGGGCTTACAGGAAGGTTTAAACTGAAATTTTTGTCAAATAAAATGTTTTTTAAACTGGAATTACTTAAAAATTGTTAAATATATTTTATATAAAAATAACTTAAATATTTAAAAGTTAGGCATGCTTTTCTGTTATCAGACAACGTAAATAAAAGTGGGGGGGGGGGGCAATACCAAAGTTTTCTAATTAGATTATTTTGAAGCTAGCTTAAATTTTTGATTATTTATCAAGAATAGTTGTAGGTATGTAAATATAGAAAAAAAGATAAGCAATTTTACACCTTTTCAACATCATCACTGGACGGAAAATCACCAAAAATTAATACTTATTTATAAGGCTACATAAAACTAGTCGTGAATATTCAAAAATAGTACAGGTTAAATAGAATAAATAAAACAAAAAAATTAGTACCATCATGAAACTTAGTAAAAACATTTCATACACCATGAGAATGAAAAATCTATACTAAAAGGGTGTTTTTTATGGGTGCAGGAAAGAAGAATACTTTTTTAAAACAAATATTGTTTCCAAAATCAAGTAGCACCGCCTTTACTCAAACCCACGAAAACACATTTTCACCCTTGATATTTTTGTAAATTTCTTTTACTGTTCACTCTTGTACGAAATGAAACATTTTAACCACGTTTTTTGAGGCTACCATTCTTTTCAAAGAATTTAAAAAAATAACACCACACTTTTCAATTGCTTCAAAAAAACGCTCTTCCATGCAAAATATTTTTATAGACTCTTTTGATTCTTCATCTTGTTAGTTCATGAAGCATTTTTGCCAAGTTTCATGGTGGTACCATTTTTTTAAACTAGTTTTATGGCAATAATCCCACTACTAACCGACCCTCCCAAAAAAACACCTTTTTACCACCGATATTTTTTTTAGATCCTTCTAATTATTGTGTTTTATGATGAATGAACCATTGATGTCAAGTTTCACCATTGGACCATTATTTCCAATTGGGTTTCGGTGATATTTCACATTTATACTAAAATACAGTCATGCAAACATAAAAATGACAAAAACTCTTTCCTCGGAGGTCGTATGGACTTGGTTTTGATATCATTTGAATCAGCATTAAAAACTACCTCAGAAACATGTGTCACTTGCTTAGGTTGTTACAAGGTTAATTTTTCAGTTTGATACACCACAACTTCCCCCCTCTACCCTTCAAAAAAAGCCTCTTCCTTGAATAATATTTTTATAGACTCTTTTGATTCTTCATTCTCGTGATAGCATGAAACTTTTTCACCAGATTTCATGGTGGTACCATTTTTTTTTTTTTTTTTTCGAAGGTCTTTCTGTACTATTACCTGTACTAAAACATACGAAACAGAAAGTGACTGACTCAAAAATTTGTGTAAAAAATATCGAATTTTTTTTGGAAATACATATAATCACAGGTTCTTATATTTAGGGTATTGCTTTGCCTTATAAGTATAAGAAAAAACATAATTTATTTATTATTAAATATAAAAATCCTCAAAAAAAAAAAAAAACACAAAAGACGGGCAATGTTTGGTCCATCATGGATGGAGGTCGTCATAAGAATACATACATTCAGTCACAGAAGTAAGAATACGATAACCATAAAACAAAACAATAAACAGAGAGGGAAAATTAAATAGGCATATTTTACTAATAAAGGGTTTTTCCACAGGGACGCTACAAAAGCAGAGCGACAGGGACAGCAAACGACGCCATATTTCTTGCCGCTCTTTCTCTTCAGTAAGGTTGGCCATATCATGATGGAAAGATATACGAACCAACAACGAGTCGAACTCGAAATTATTAAAATTTACTACCGAAATTCGGAATCAGTGGCCTCAACGTTAAGAGCGCTACGTCCAATTTATGGTCGTCATACGAGTAATCGTCCTAGCAGATCAACAATTGAGCGTCTTTTTAAAAAATTTGAATCCACAGGTAAAGTTCAAAATGTTCCTGTGCCAGTTAGACAAAGAAGTGCCTATAGTATCGAGAATATTGCTGCCGCTGAGGCTTCAGTTGCAGAAAGCCCAAATGTGTCCCTCACACGTCGTTCTCAAGCATTAGGCATCTCTGTGACGTCGTTGTGGCGAATTTAGCAAAAAGATCTTGGTCTGTATCCTTACAAGATTAAATTGACGCAATAACTGAAGCCGATTGACCACCACACCAAAAGCGTCGTATGTTCGTGAATTGGGCTGAGCAACAACTTGAAAATGAGTCGGATTTTCATCGAAAAATCATCTTCTGCAATGAGGCTCATTTCTGGCTAAATGGCTTCGTCAATAAGCAAAATATGCGGTATTGGTCAGGCAGCAATTCACACGTACTCCATGAGTCATCATTGCATCCCGGTTAAATTAAATTACGGTCTGGTATGGTCTATGGGCCGGCAGCGTCATTGGGCCGTACTTCTTCCGTGATGATCAAGACCGGCACGTTACTGTGAATGGAGATCACTACCGTTCAATGATACCCGAATATTTTTGGCCCCAATTCGATGATATGGACTTGGAGGACATGTGGTTCCAACAGGACGGCGCTACAAGCCACACAGCGAACGTCACAATCAATTTATTGGAAACCAAGTTTGGAGAACGTGTTATCTCACGAAATGGTCGAAATGGTGCGATTTGACGCCGTTAGACTATTTCCTGTGGGGCTACGTCTAGTGTATGGTCTATGCCAACAAGCCAGCGACGATTGATGAACTTTGTACAAATATCGAATGTGAAATTGCAGCAGTATCGGCCGATGTATGCTATAACCGTCGAAAATTGGGTTCAGCGTCTTGATTTCTGCAAGCGTGCCCGTGGTGGCCATGCAAAAGAAATCGAGTTCCATACATAACGGCATCGAACGTACTTTCACAGGAATGAAGAATTTCGTTGATAGCGCTCTTATTGAAAAATCCGATACACATATGTGGCATTTGTTTCTTAGAATTTCTCATCTTCTTTTCATGTAATGGAATATAAGGACAATTTGAAAACTAAATTCTTTTGTCTAAGTAGAGTGACTGAATATAATTCAAGCTAATAGTTCAAGTGAGCCATTTTGCGTTTCGCCCAGGTACGATAGTTGGGCTCATCAGTTAGATGACTATCGTACCCTTCTACGACTAGTAAAAAAATCACAGCTTTTCCTAATTTCTACCACCATATGTTAGATCTAGCGCCGTATTTAAATTTTGGATTCATCCATACTTTTGTGCGTTTATCAGAGCCGTGGACAACAACAACAAGCACTAGATGTGGTGAAATTAGATTTGAAAATATGTACGAAGGTGGAAGAACTCCCCGACGCAAAAAGACAAGCAGTATCAAAATAACCAAATTAAAAATACAATAGCATACATATTAATATTAAAGAAAATTCTGGATTTGTAACTCAATTGACTTAAAACTAAAGTTTAGTTTCTCTTAAGAAAGAAACTGTGGAAGCTAGATGAGCTACCTCAGCCCTAAATGAAAAGGTATGCATCTCAAAATGGCGCCCGAGCAGAGTCCACTGTATTCTCGCCAAAATTCTTTGTTTAAATAAAAATTAAAAAAAAAAAATGCTCAATGTTTTAAACTATTTGTAAATATCACGACAAGATTTAAGTGAGGCCATAGCGAAATCACCCGTACAAAAGGGCATGGCGAGACCATGCCACATCAAGATGAACACAATGACCTTTTGACACTAAAAATGACATTTTGATGACCATGACGAGACTTCAGCAAGATGATGCCGAGACCACGAATGGATGACATCAGCTGTCATAATCGTCACAACTGTTACTAGTTCCCAAAAACCCTACCTAATGGGAAATAGTTTGTGACACTTCTTCAAAGAACATAAATAAAACTAGCTGATCCGGTAAACGACTAGCCTCTAAAAATAATGAATAAACGACACTGTTGGTATACAGTGAAAATCTCAAGTAAAAATTGGTCTTGTGCTTGATGGTTTTTAAATATTTTAACACAAAAAAGGAATTTGCAAAATTACGCTTAGTTGTTTCTTTTCTAAATCCTCTGATTATAATCTTCTTGATAAAGGTACTCAGTTCCAAAGTTCCATATCTTCCAAATAAGCTGTTTTTACTTGCGATATTTATAATTTAATTTAATTTTGGTGGGGGCAAAACCCCCATTTATTCGGCTTAAGGCTTAATACAAGCTAATTCTTAATCTAACTTAAAACTTAGTGAGGGGGAGGGCGATTCAGAAGACGGAGTTTTAGGGATGGAGTACTAAGGTGAAAGTCAAAGGAGTTCAAGTTCAGATTAACATTTCGCAGCATTCGGGAGATAGGTTCGTTGGAGCCATAGGAGGTCCTGTGGGTTGGAAGATAAAAAAGACGAGGATTTCGAGAACGAGGGTTAATGTTAAATAAGGAGATAGAGTTGTAGAGTGAAATGCAGTCAACGGAACCAGAGAATAATCGATGAATGAAGAGAATGTCTGATATTTCTCTACGTTCTTTCAAAGAATTCAAGTTGATTAGTTTAAGGCGGTCTAGATAGGAAGGCAGGATCAGGGGATTGGTCCATTCAAGGCCTCAAAGCGAAGGAAGCGACGCTGGACGCTCTCGATTCTGGAAATGTGTATAAGTTGATAAGGGGACCAAACTTGAGAAGCGTATTCGAGGAGTGGGCGAACGAATGATATGTATAGGGATCGAGTCACATAAGGGTTAGAGAATTCCTTTGACCATCTTTTGACGTGACGAAGCCGAGGGCTGAATTTGCCTTGAGAATGATATCATCTACATGGGAGAGAAAATTAAGTTCCGGGTCAAGTATTAAGCCAAGATCACGAATAAATTCAATGGTGGGTATGGGTTGATCATGAAGGAGGTAAAGACGGGGAGGAGATTTAATACGCTTACGCGTAAAAGTTATTGATTGGCATTTGCCAACGTTGAGCTCCAAGCAATTTTTAAGACACCAAATTGAAAAACTGTCAAGGTCCTGTTGAATAAGGGAAGAGTCATGTGTCGACGAAATAATCTTGAAAAACTTGGTATTATCAGCGTACAGTGAAATACAAGAGTGTTTGATGACCTTTTCAATATCGTTAATAGCAAGAATGAACAAAGGAGGGCCAAGGTGGCTGCCTTGGGGAACACCGGAGGTAGCTAGGAAAGAGCAAGAGGTGGTGGTTCTAAAACGAACGCTATAATAACGATTATCTAGGTAAGAGGAGATCCATTTTAACAAAGAAGGTTCGAAGCCGAGAGAGGACAATTTGAAAAGTATTAGCTTATGGGAGATTTTATCAAAGGCCTTACTAAAATCGGTTGATATAACATCGACTTCGTAACCTTTTTCCATGGCTGATAGCGTGAAAGACACAAATTCAACAAGGTTAGTGGTTGTAGATCTGCATTTGAGAAAGCCATGTTGTCTGGGGGAGATGAGAGATTTGCAGTGGAAGCTAAGTGTTTCGTACAAAATACTTTCAATAGGAAGGTACTCTATGACAAGTTTGCATTCGTTAAAAAATTAAGCTTGGATTTTGATCAGGCTTACCACTACGATGATAGGGAAGACGAAAAAACTGGGTCTCACAATTCTGTCTGTCTGTCTGTCAATTCGGCTATAGCCTCCCTAAACGGCTGGCTCGATTTTCTTAAAACTTGGTACATAGAAGTTTTTGGTGATACTGCTCTGCCCACAAGTTTTTGTATTTAAAAAAAATGGGGAAATTCATGATGGAAAATCAAATTTTTTGGTCGATTGTTATAAAACTCATTATTGAAGGTTTTTTTTTTACACTTTTTAAAGGGCTATAGCTGTGATAGAAGGTTTTTTTATTTTGAATTTTTTCATTATAGGCTGAACAGATTTAGAAACATTTTTTTATGTAAAAAATTTCCAATAAGATTAAAATATTGCATACAAAAATTAAAATGAAAGCTTAGAATTAAAAAAAAGTTTAAATTTTTGATTTAATTCGATATGACAAAAATGGGTTTATTTATTTATTCGCGAATCCATTACATAATAATTAACTATTATAAATATAATATAAACTTAAGTAAAGTATTTAACTTTGCATACAAAAAAAATTATATTTAGACCAATGAGATTCCAAATTAGAATCCAAAATTATTCCTAGATCTGAAAACAGAGAAAGTTTATTTAAAGGAGAAGAATCAAACAAGTAGCACCGGTAGTAAAACTCACTTATTTCTTGTGTGTAAAATACATGGTTTTACACTTGATGATTTATATTGCACCATTCTCTGAACCTTATAAAATCTTCTTGAAAAACAGAATAGTCAGTAAATGAATTGATCCTTCTATAAAGCTTAATGTCATCAGCATAAATAAGAAGACACGAATTTTTAATGATCGCGAGAACAATTCATTTGTAAAGAAAACAAAATAATACTGCACCCAAATGGCTGCCCTGAGGAACACCTGAATTAACGTAGAATTGAGCACTGTAAAATCTTTTTCCTAAATAAGACGAGATTCACTTTAAAAATATATTAAATCCCTGATTCATGAGTTTTATGAAAAGTGTTTTATGACTATCTTATATACTTATCGAATGCTTTACTGAAATCAGTGAAAATGCAGTCTACTTGTTCACTATTAGAAGCTATTGTAACTTACTTAAATATTGTTTTTCATGCTTTCAAACATTTTTTTTTTTCATAATTTCCATATCTTTACATATATTTTTTTTAATAATATGCCTAATACAGGGTGACGCACGAATCGTGCTACAAAAATAAAACGTAATAACTTTTTTTCTGTGTGAGTAATCGACTTATTATTTTTTTTATTTTGTAGGTTACTATTTAGATTTATAAAAATGGATGCTTGGGATACGGAGAAAAGAATTGGGATAGTGCAACGGTACCATGCTTTGCAGTCCGTCATTTCCGTCCAAAGGGAATTTAGGCGGGAGTTTGGCGGTAATCCCCCGAGTAGATGGACTATTATGAGGTTTGTAAACATGTTTGCCGAATCTGGAAGCATCGCACGAAGGCCGTACCATCGAGATGCCAATGTTCGGGTTCAGGATACAATCGCAGCAGTAGCATCTGCAATACAGGCCAATCCGAGAGTTTCGACCCGAAACTTATCGGGGCAAATTGGAGTTAGAAGACGGTCATTACAACGGATACTTCATGACGATTTAAACTTGTTTCCCTACAAATTCCAAATTACTAGCAAGTTAAACCCTCAGGATTTGCCTGTTCGCCTGGAATTTTGCCAAAAAATGATATCAATGGCCGAAGAAGGCAACACATTGATCAATTGTTTGTTCATGTCTGATGAGGCCCATTTTGATCTTAACGGCAATGTAAACAAGCAAAATTGTCGTATATGGAATGAGTCTAATCCAGAAATGCTCCATGAGACGGAACTGCACCCAGAACGAGTCACTGTGTGGTGCGCAGTTTCATCAAGGTGTATTGTCGGGCCGTACTTCTTTGAAGAAAACGGTGTAACCGTTACTGTCAATGGGGACCGTTATTTAAAGATGTTGAAGGAGTTTTTTTACCCAGAACTGCGCCGAAGACGTATACCATTCAACAGCGTTTGGTTTCAGCAAGATGGAGCAACTGCACATATAACCAGACCAGTTATGGCGCAGCTAAACAAAAAATTCGCAAACAAATTAATTTCTAGGAACTCCACTCTTCGCTGGCCCCCAAGGTCACCTGACCTGACTGCACCAGACTTCTTTTTATGGGGTTATGTCAAACAAGAGGTGTATAAAACGAAGCCCAGGAATTTAACTGAATTAAAGCAGTCCATAACGACAATAATTGAGGCGATCCCAACTTCAACTCTTCAGGCCGCAATGAATAATTTTTTGATCCGGTGCCGCATATGCGTGGGAGAGCGTGGAGGTCATTTGCGGTCTATAATCTTTAAAAACAACTAACTATTTAAAATAAAATTTAATTTTCGAACCAATAAAAAAAAAATAAATGAAATACATCGATTAAAAAAAAAGTTATTTGAATTTCTTATTGTAGCACAATTGGTGCGCCACCCTGTATGTCTTTTTGCATGTAACTGCAACTATTCTTAACCAATCTGAATTAAAGCTAGTTTTGTTACCCGTTAATTACCTATACAAAATTATGCTTTTCCTAAGTAATGTGTTAATAACAACAACGTTTTCCAAACCACATTAAACGATACGTAGCATTTGCAATTAATAACATTAACAGTATAGTGTACCTACCTACTTCTGGTCAAAGCCACAGAGTGTTTGACAAAAGTAGGGGTATAAGTATATATTTTAAGCAATTTCTAACCAAACACACTCACCAATTACCTACAAAAAAATAAAACCATTATCAAAGCAAGAACTTTATTCGCGTCCAACAATGTACATATATCTATAGGATGTGGTGTTTTTAAAAAGAAACTTTTTGAAAGTTACGTAGGTAAATAAACTCAGATATTATACATCTGGTTCCCTCTCTATCCGCCCTTTTGAACCGTCGGAAGCTTTGTTCATTTTAAATGAATTAGATGGTCGATTCTGCAACACAGTGTACACTCATAGTCTAATTTGTGGTTCTTTCGAGTAAATAAATATAGCAATGGTTAAACGAGTATATCTCTGTGTGCACGAGCTCTTTTTTGCACAACAAACTCTTTTACTATGAGTTTAAATATTTTTTTTTTTACTACAGAATAATATAGTGTCTAAACACTTTTTGTATTGTGAACGTTCACATAAACAAGTTTGTTATAAATTCTTACAATTTATAATTATTTGACAAAAAGATAAAAAAGAAATTATCCTCTTGGCGCAGACCATGAAAATGTGGTTCCTTGACTTTTTGTGTTCTCTTTGCATTGTAAGTTTTTAAAATCCTCGCAAACGAATATTGGCGGAGAATATGTTAGCTTTGGGTTTCATTTAAGTTTACCTTAAGTATAAAAGATGCAAAACATGACATGTAATCCCTTGCAATGAGAAAACTTTAGCTAACGGCCTTACAAAAAATATAATAACTTTTTCAAAAGAATTAATCTTTGATTATTAAAAATGTATAAAGTTCTCCAACCATTTATACCTCTATATAACGGGTGATTTTTTAGCTGGTTTGGTTTTGGCAACACTGGTTTTGACAGCTGACGTCTGTTTAGTACCTTGTGTCACTGTCAAACAGCTTCAGTTTGGTTTGCAATTTAACCATGGATCGTCTTACAAATGAACAACGCTTGCAAATTATTGAATTTTACTATCAAAATTCGTGCTCGGTTCGAAATGTTCATCGCGCGCTGCTTCCATTTTATGGTCGGCATTCTCGACCTTCTGAGCAGTCTATTCGGAAGATTGTGACCAAATTTCGCACCAAATTTACTTTGTTGGACATTAAACCACCAACACGTTTACGTACTGTGCGTAGTGAAGAAAATATTGCGGCCGTATCAGCTAGTGTGACAGAAGACCGCGAAATGTCGATTCGGCGCCGTTCCCAGCAGTTAGGCCTTTGTTACAGCACTACGTGGAAAATTTTGCGGAAGGATTTGGGCGTAAAGCCTTTTAAGATACAGCTGGTGCAAGAACTAAAGCCAGCCGACCTACCACAACGCCGAATTTTTGGTGAATGGGCTCTTGGAAAGCTGGCCGAGGATCCGCTCATTTTTGGTTGAATGGGTACGTAAATAAGCATAATTGCCGCATTTGGAGTGAAGATCAGCCAGAAGCATTGCAACAGCTACCAATGCATCCCGACAAAGCCACTGTTTGGTGCGGTTTATGGGCCGGCGGCATTATTGGGCCATATTTCTTCAGAGATGATGCGAATCGCAGCGTTACTGTCAATGGTGAACGCTACCGAGCGATGATAACAAACTTTTTTTTGCCCGAAATGGAAGTTCTTGACTTGCATGATATGTGGTTTCAACAAGACGGTGCCACATGCCACACAGCACGCGAAACAATGGCGCAATTGCGAGGCGAGTTTGGTGAACAGTTAATTTCACGTTTCGGGCCGGTCAATTGGCCGCCTAGATCGTGCGATTTGACACCATTAGATTATTTTTTGTGAGGGTATGTCAAGGCTAATGTCTACAGGGACAAGCCCGCTTCGATTGACGCACTGGAAGCCAACATCCATGCATTCATTCGTGAGATACCGGCCGATATGTGTGAAAGAGTATGCCAAAATTGGACTCAGCGGATGGGCTACCTGAGACGCAGCCACGGTCAGCATTTGCATGAAATTATCTTTAAACATTAAATTGCAAGGTTCAAACTATCGATTCAAATAAATATTTCATTCATTTTTTCGAATTGTTTATGTTTTTTTTTTTTTTTAAAGTTCTAAACCTCTTAAAAAATCACCCGTTACCTCTACGATAATGCACTGGGAAAAGATTGTGATTTGAATAAAATGTTTTTTTTTTCTCCACAACAAAGCAACTTTCCTTTCTGCAAGATTATTATATTTTGTGGAGAGAATGGATTATCTCGTTATGAAACAAAAAATATTATCAAATATTTTGAATGGACCTCAGTAAAGTAAATAGGAACTATCCTTATATTATAAACCTCAAATACCAATCAAAACTGAATTCATCACACTTCGATTTAAAGAATTAAGGCCCTCATTAATTCTTTAAATCGTAGCGCTTTTAAGCGAATCGAACGTTCGAATGATTTAGCGAATTACCCTAATCCCGGTATAATATCGATAGCAAGTTCCACATTCACTTCAAAAATCAATACTGCTAAAAGTATTGCGAAAATAATTCATGAATACATTTTAAACGTCAAACAATGTCTAATTGGGAATTCGCAAAATCATTCGCTTTCAAGCGAACGTCCAGTACGTTATTCATAATGAGGTCCTAAATTTGTATTTTTATGTGAACAAATGTAATAGAACGTACTACCAAAGTTTTTCCATAGGGCATTGGCGTGTTTTTGTCCCCCGGGGCAGTGGAAAATTTTGAATTCCCCAGTAAGTAAATATTCAAATAGCTAATATTGATAAAATTATGACTTTCCGAATGAAGTGAGTGCATGAGACAAACATTTATTTCCACTTCCTTTAAACTCATCTTAAAAAGTCACGATTACACACTTGCGTCAATGTCAATTAATTGATGCTCTTCTAGAAAAAATTTGGTCTTAAGAAAATTTTGTTCGTGAAAAAAATATTTCAGGTGATTTCTCATGGTTTCGTATCCTTTTTACTTGCGGTGCTGTAAATTAGTACCAATTCATCGCCAGTTATGCCTTTTTAAGAATCTAACTCGAGATTTTGATTAAAATTGGGAACAAAAATTCAATGGTCTCACTATTACGTCTGTCTGCATAATCTGATCGGCTACAGCCTAAATGGATTTTCAAAAAACTTCGTACATAATGGTTTTTGGTCATACTTTTTTTTTACTTTTTTAAGAACTTAAAATTTTGGTTCCTGCCATATGTATACAATTTGGTTTAGAAATTTTACAAAATTTTGTTTTTCTCCAAAACGGGTCCACTACTTTGGTGACTAATTTTTTAATCATATTTTGTAACAAAATATCTCAAAAAGTTCAAAAAGTGTAGAGCACCTAAGTATCAAAATTTTCAAAAAGGATTGTAGGATACTAAAAAAAAATCAATTTTTTTTTTGAAAACTCAATATATATTTGGTATTTATCAATTTTTGAGATTTTTTTAAATAGATATTTTACTTTCAGGCATACAAAACGGTAACTTTACATAAATGTTAAAAAATAGTAGGAAACAAATAATTTTTCTCGGAAACGGCTCCTATGATTTTAATACAAATTTGAAAGGTCTATTATATAATATAAAACAAATTTAGACTAAGCACTTACCAAGAGTACTTCTCCTAGAATAATTTTGTTGATTTATATTTTTTCATAATTTGAATAATTTTGTTCATAATTTTTAATGAAAATATCTGATGAATTAAAAAAAAATAACTCAGTTTCATATTGTATAAACACTTTAAAATCATGTTGATAATTTTTTTGAAAATTTTATTTTTGTCAGCGTATGTAGTTACAAAAATTTGCAG
This sequence comes from Dasysyrphus albostriatus, assembly GCA_946251815.1. NCBI lineage: Eukaryota > Metazoa > Arthropoda > Insecta > Diptera > Syrphidae > Dasysyrphus > Dasysyrphus albostriatus. Next base: position 53,026,506 of record OX276337.1, read on the forward strand.
CCCCTCATGAAGTTTTTTTTTTTTTTATTGTTTTTATTTTCCCGTGGGTAGGTACAAAACATGCATAAGGCTCTAAGAGGACCGAAAAACGCGTGCACATAGATGTGTGAGATTCTTACTACACTAAAACCGCCTCCACTTCCCGATTGCCACTAAGTTGAAACTTGTCTAGCAATTTATTTTTTACGAAATTAAGTAACGAGTTGCAGGTTATTTTCCGGTGAAAGTCCCTGCTCATTCCGCGACTTCAAAGCGGTTTTCTATTTACCGCATCAAGTCGGAAGGTTTTGTTCTTCACAGAAGTCGTACTAAATTCGACTCGTCACGAATGTCAATAATCGTTTAATTAGTGTGTTGTAATAGTCGATTTCTATATTTTCTCGCGAAAATTTTTATTTCGTCCCAAACCGTAGGAATCCCGAGATCCCTGTGAAGATCTTCGTTTACAAATGACCTAAGCAATTTGTTTTTAAACGTTAGAAAGTTATTTAAATTTGTATCGCAGGTACAAGCTCAAAGATGTATATCATAAGTCCGAACAGGTTTAAGAACCTGGCTATATAAAATCAACTTATTTTCAATACTAAGCTTTGAATATTTACCGAGTAACCAGTTCATATCTCTTAATTTACTTTTAAGTTCTTCGCATTTCTTTTTCACGTGCGGCTTCCATTTTAATTTCGCGTCTAGAGTCATTCCCAGATACTTTGCCTCATTTGCAAAATGGAACACGAGCGTTATTAAGAAAGACGAGTAATCTATTTATTTTTTTATACGTAAAGTCCAGCTGGACTGACTTTTGTTCATTGAGCACTATTCGCCATATTTTTGTCCATTCATTAACATTATTAAGAGCATTTTGTAATTTAAATGTAGCTTCGCTAATCGTTTTGCCTACTGCTAGTATTGCAGTATCATCAGCAAACGTGGCTACAAAAGCATCATCTGTTTGAGGTATATCACGTGTAAATAAAAGGTACAGAACTGGACCTAATACACTTCCTTGTGGTACCCCAGCCACTATTTCTTTGAAATCAGAATAGTCATTTCCGTGTCTTACACGAAAAAGTCTTTCATGTAGATATCCGTTTAGAATGTTGTAAGGTCCTTCAGGCAAAACTTATCTTAATTCGAATTTGAGGCCTTCGTGCCACACCTTGTCAAACGCTTGCGACACGTCCAAAAAGACAGTCGAACAGATTTTCTTTTCTTCAAGAGCTCTCTCAATTACGTCAGTAATTCTATGCACTTGATCAATTGTCGAATGCTTGCTTCTAAATCCGAACTGATGTTCAGGTATAAATTGTTTCTCTTCTATTATCGATTGCAGGCGCAGGAGTAGTATTCTTTCAAAAACTTTTGATATAATACAAAGAAGCGAAATCGGCCTGTAAGACTTCTTTTCGTGAGAAGGTTTGCCAGGTTTCAATACCATTATGACTTCCGCAACTTTCCATTGGCTCGGAACATATTCTAACCTTAGAGCGGCATTTATTATGTAAAGGAGGTTAATAAACCCTTTACGACGGAGCATTTTTAAAATCTCTGCCGTTATTAAGTCATATCCTGGAGCTTTGTTGGACTTAAGCTTCTTTATTTCTCTTTTTAATTCGGCAAGTGTAGCATTTCTTGTTGTGTAGCTTTCATTTGAGTTCAAATTCATATCAAGATTTTCGTTGAGTTCTTGCCCATCGAACGGCTTAAATGTTCTCTCCAAGTAATTAGCCATCGCTTTTATTTTGTCACTTTTAGCCCATTCGTATTGGTTTTTCTTAATCAATGGCACTGGAAGCTTTAGTTTTTCGTTGTTTTTATAGCTTTCCAAAGTGAGCAGTTGGATTCTTTCCCCGCTGTCAAGCCTTCAAGGTAATTTTCAACTTTAAGATTTTTGAAATCTGATATCGCCATTTTTAGTATATAACTCAAGCGATTTAAATGAGTTTTGTGTTAAGGAGCACGGGTTCGCTGTCGTTTTTTACGTGCTTTTAATTTCTCTTCCACTAAATCTTTTATTTCCGGGGGATATTTTATATTTATATAGCAATTCATAATCCTCTGATAAGGTGTGTTATCCCAAGCTGCTTTTTGTATTATATCAACAAAGGTATATCTTCTGCGTTTTAGAGCTGAATAGGCGTTTGTTATGATACCTTTAACTCAACGTTGTCCTTGATATCTTTTTAAATCCATCCCAACTAACAATTTCGCTTCTAACGGGTGATTTTTTAAGAGGTTTAGAACTTAAAAAAAAAAAAACACAAAAAGTTCGAAAAAATTAATGAAATATTTATTTGAATCGATAGCTTGAATCTTGCAATTTAATGTTTAAAGATAATTTCATACAAATGTTGACCGCGGCTGCGTCTCAGGTAGCCCATCCGCTGAGTCCAATTTTGGCATACTCTTTCACACATATCGGCCGGTATCTCACGAATGAATGCATGGATGTTGGCTTCCAGTGCGTCAATCGAAGCGGGCTTTTCCCTATAGACATTAGCCTTGACATACCCCTACAAAAAATAATCTAATGGTGTCAAATCGCACGATCTAGGCGGCCAATTGACCGACCCGAAACGTGAAATTAACTGTTCACCAAACTCGCCTCGCAATTGCGCCATTGTTTCGCGTGCTGTGTGGCATGTGGCACCGTCTTGTTGAAACCACATATCATGCAAGTCAAGAACTTCCATTTCGGGCAAAAAAAAGTTTGTTATCATCGCTCGGTAGCGTTCACCATTGACAGTAACGCTGCGATTCGCATCATCTTTGAAGAAATATGGCCCAATAATGCCGCCGGCCCATAAACCGCACCAAACAGTGGCTTTTTCGGGATGCATTGGTAGCTGTTGCAATGCTTCTGGCTGATCTTCACTCCAAATGCGGCAATTATGCTTATTTACGTACCCATTCAACCAAAAATGAGCCTCATCGCTGAACACAATTTTTCGATAAAAAAGCGGATCCTCGGCCAGCTTTCCAAGAGCCCATTCACCAAAAATTCGGCGTTGTGGTAGGTCGGCTGGCTTTAGTTCTTGCACCAGCTGTATCTTAAAAGGCTTTACGCTCAAGTCCTTCCGCAAAATTTTCCACGTAGTGCTGTAACAAAGGCCTAACTGCTGGGAACGGCGCCGAATCGACATTTCGCGGTCTTCTGTCACACTAGCTGATACGGCCACAGTATTTTCTTCACTACGCACGGTACGTAAACGTGTTGGTGGTTTAATGTCCAACAAAGTAAATTTGGTGCGAAATTTGGTCACAATCTTCCGAATAGACTGCTCAGAAGGTCGAGAATGCCGACCATAAAATGGAAGCAGCGCGCGATGAACATTTCGAACCGAGCACTAATTTTGATAGTAAAATTCAATAATTTGCAAGCGTTGTTCATTTGTAAGACGATCCATGGTTAAATTGCAAACCAAACTGAAGCTGTTAGACAGTGACACAAGGTACTAAACACACGTCAGCTGTCAAAACCAGTGTTGCCAAAACCAAACCAGCTAAAAAATCACCCGTTATATTGCTCCATAGATGCTTTTCGTAAGCATTGCATAAAACTCCATAGAGTGATAAAGGCGACCTTTTTTCACTTTTATTGTACCTTTGCGGAGTTAATTATAAAAGTCTTAAAGAATTTCACATTAAATTAAATAAAAAAAACTTGTTGCTAGAACCAGGAATCGAACCAGTGTGCCTCTGAACCAATTGCCTTACTCGCTAACCGCTCCACCAATTTCTTATATACAGTAATGCATTAAATTGGAACCACTTTTATCTAGAATTGCCTCGTATGAGACAAGAAGCATTAATAAGAAAAAACTTTCTTCAAGAAAATGAGTTATAATAGATTAATAAATTAATTTATACTAACCTTACAACATTGTAACATTGTCAATAATAAGAAATATATGTGCTCAGGTGCTAAAATGAACATAAATTATAAAATGGCTGATTTTAGCTTGGCGTCACCATATTCACTAATACAAGCAATATAGAAATAAAGACCAACATAAAGATTGTATAATCATTTTACGGGATTACTATTGAAGTGAAAGTACCTTGGTTACTCCATAAGAGCATTATAGAGAGATTAAAGAAACATTGGTATATCGCTTCTATCAAGCTGATATAATTTGCACCAGAGAATATTTAAGGATTCAGTAATGCTCCAATAAGGTATTTATTTTCTATCAGACGGTTAAATGGAGCGCTATAGAAACCAATAACACTTTAATGTCTGAAATGCGAAGCAATTTTGTTAGTTGGGATCCCAGTTGGTCTTACTGTTTGTGAACCTGTGTGGTTTTTCAACTATTTTCAGGCCTATTGAGTGTTCAATACACTCTTTTAAATAAAATGATGATCCAACTCTTGCTTTGTTTGACGGATGAACAGCATAGTAGTCATGAAACTCGTGGATTTTCAGACTTGATTCTTTTTAGCATGCGTTTTTGATATCCAAACATACGTCCATATCATTTTCCCGCATATATGTACATTTCTAATTCTCCAAGTTTTTGCCATAATCAGTTGGCATTCCGCGTAAGAATTTTAAGCTTTTCCATCATATATTTTTTGAAAGAGGTGTGGGTCGAAAACAATTTTCGAGCTTACTTAACCAATCAAAGATAAGTTTATTTTTATCTTATTGTTCTTCAAGTTTTGACAAAATTATGGAAAAAACTTTCAAGACCGGATTACAAAAAATGCGAACAAAATAAATTGAAGTTACCTAATGAGATGTTCTACCTTTTCGTTTTTTTTTTTTTTGGTACTTATTTCCCAACTTGCAGGAAAAGTAACAAAGGCTTTCGTCTCACACATGGGACAAAACTTACAAAATATATTTGGGGTTTTATCCCACTCGACTGAGGCATAACACCCCTTGGGCCCAAGGGCGGATCCAGACTTTGCCCCAGGGGGGGGGGGGGTCACGTTTCTTAAAACTTCAGTAAAGTATTGCACCCAAAAAAAATTTTTACTTACGATATAAGGCAAGTCTTATATTCGAGCAAAGTGGGTGGCACAATTCTGTCTGGTTGTCTGTCTGTCTATTCCTTTGCCTACAGCTACAGCCTAAACCACTGAAGCGATTTTCTTAAAATTTTTAAATTATTTTTTTCAATTCTTCGGAGGGGATATTTCTTACCTTCTAAAATTATACCAAAAAAATACCATTAAGAAAAAGCTTACTTATCTGAAAAACGGCTTATAATACGAATAAAATAAAACTAATAAAACGAATTTTAAAAAACCAAAGAATTTCAATCAAAACTTGCATGCAAAAGGTCCATAAAAATCTCAATAAAATTGCATATCAAAATAAAAAATAAATGTTGGCCTTTTAAGAAGATATTATTTTTTTTTAAATTCAATATTTCAAGAACTCGTTGGTGAATTATTTTGAAATTAGTTTATAAATGTATTTTAAAATTAATTATTATTTAATTTAATATAAAAAATAGCTATTTGAGAAAATCGCTACAATGATTTTAATTTTTTTTGTGCTTATATTCATATTTCTTTAAGTTATCAAATTGGTTTTAAGCCTTAAGCTATTTGAAAAGTTGTTAAACAATTAAAAGAACAATTTAAATGCCCTCATTTTATATATTTTTATATTTTTTATATATGTAATTACTGGCATATTTTAAAAGTTCTTAATTAAAGGCAACTTGAACATCAGAGCAAGTAGCTGCAATACAGTCCTACATTTATTTCCATTGCAAATATTTTTTGAAAAATAAATTAATTAATTAAGGAATTGAAGCCAGAACCATCATGCCACTAGATACTAAAAATATTGTCTAGGAAAAGTTTATTTTTGGCCCTAAAATCTTAACTCTTTACAATAAGATCGTATTTACTCTACAAGATCTATTTTGATCTTTTGCCTGGCAACTAGAAGCTACTTTTGTTATACGTACCAATTTCTTTAATGACATCCCCGAACAAAACAAATTCATGAAACGTCAAAATTACAAAACAAAAATCTTTCAGCCCTATTACGGTTGTCAATTATCAATACGCTAGTTGACATTTTTCAATGAAATTGATGAATTGGTATTATCGTTGTCAGCAATCAAAATTTTTGATAAACTGTGAACGCTCTTCAGAAATTAAATCTATTGTGAATGATTCAAATTGACAGTCTTGGTATTATGGTTGTCAAAATTATTGTTGATTATCAAATTTTCAGTCAGTCACAAATTCCTTGTTGGTAAAGTCATTTACGGATCGCGAGAGCCAAAAGCATGCCTACTATAGAACTATTTTTCAGTGAAAATGAAATTGAAGAAGAAAATACTTTGGAGTAAGCAAAGATTCGAAGAAAATTGCGCGATGCTTCAAATCCGATGGATTTGTCTGAAAATATGTACGTAGAAAAAAGATCTTTTTTAATTACCTTGCAAAAACTAATTTGGCTCTCTTTTAGATTCATTCAAAACTTTAGACTTTCGAAAGAAGCCTTCCTGAATGTATTTTTAGATATCAACGACAAGTTAAAACCATCGAAAAGACAACAATCCATCCCAAACATACTAAAATTTGCAGCTGTCTTAAGATTCCTTGCGCAAGGAAGCTACCAGTTGAGTGTTGGGAACGATTTTAACATTGCTATGGCGCAACCAACGGTTTCGGTTGTTTTGAAAGAAGTTTTAAATGCCTTGGAAACAAATATTTGTCCTAAATGAATAAAACTTAACTATTCACAAGAAGAAGAACGCCAGGCCAAGATATACTTTTTTCAAAAGAGCTGTATTCCAAATAGGTTTTTGATCTTTGTTCACAATGGATCAAAAAATGATCAACTCGCGTTCATAATACCAATATATCAATTAATTGACAAAACGTTTCAATTGTCAATTAATTGATCTTTGACAACCGTAATAAGGCTGTTTGTAATCCCAAAATGGTGCACCCAAGTTAGTGGAAAAGCGTAAGCAATTACAGTCTTGGGAAAACGAAGTAAAATGAGGTAGTTTTTCCATAAAAAAAGGCTTGCTACCACTCATGTCTCCGAGTTGCTCAATGCTTAAAGTTACTTCATAGTGCTAGAAACTAAAAATTGATCGCAATTTACAACTTAGTTGCCTAATGGTTGCTAGACCTTGATTTTGAGAATAAGCAAGCGATATGTAATTCAGGATATTTACAAAGAATGTATGTGATCAGTAAAAAGTCCAAAAAGTTTAATTTTATAAATTTGTTGAGTTGGACTTAGAAAATTTTGAATCAGCTGTAAGAATTTTTCCAAGTACCGCCCAATTTTTCGCACTTCACTGTGAGAAATTGCAAGATACCAAAATCTAAAATATCGAAACAGCATTATTTATAGATCTTGAAAAATGATATCTCACACTAAGTAAAAAAAAAACATTGCATTCTCACCTTACAATCTTGACAATGTCAACCAAAATCTCGAAATTGAAATCTCGAATACCTACTCAAAACTGAGTTGGTCACATAATAAGTATTACTTTTATTTGCAAGATCTCGATTTTTAGGTATCTACCTTATTAAGGTTATCTTGAAAAACAAATATTTCATATCAAAGGTCACTAATTTGTTATTAAAGGTCTCCTAGATTCATTGGTGACATACATTTTTTTAAATGAATTTTCAAAGTTTTTTCATGGTTCAGTATTACTTTTTGAAAATTTTATGCCTGAAACATGATCTACTGTTACTACCTGGCCTTTTATGACCAGTAACCTTTCGAAGAGTACACATACGGGATGCCATGGAATTTGTAATGTGATTCGGTGTACTGTGTCAGAAATGTTCACAAAATCATCAAATCAATTTCAAATTATTTTTACGGTAAAACTATAGTAAACAAAAAGTAGAATTCTGTATTATTCTTGAAATGAAAACTTTTATTGTTTTTTTGGCAGAAGAATTATTTTTTCAACTTTTCCCGAACGATATACGTATCGTCGGCCTTCTGTCAAAACCTAGGAAGTCCTTAAATTACATTTTAATGTACTTTTGGTCAACAAGAATTACTGAATTCGAATATCAATGTCTAGTAACTGTGTCATGGTTTCTTTTGGCTCTATTAACCAGTTTTACAACCTTTCATTATCTTAAAATTCCATTTTATTACCTTTAAATCCGTGTTTTGTGTCTTCTAAGCAATTTTTCAAATTTGAAATTTGTTTTGACAGAAAGCCGACAATATGTATTTTTACTTTGATTTTTGTGTTTCAACTCTTTAAATACACACGTTTAATTAAAATAAATTTGAAGGCAGATTATATCCTTTGAGCAGTGAAATTTTTTGTTTATGATTTAATTCGTATCTCTAATATTTTATGTCTGGGAAAGCCCCAGGGGGGGGGTCATGACCCCCATGACCCCCCCCCCCTTGTATCCGCCAATGCTTGGGCCTACTGACTGGGGTTTTTTGTCTGTGTGCTGAGTTAGGCATCGTATGGACAAATGAAATTAAGTTTAAAATTGGAAAAAAATACATGAGAAATTATATAATTGAAAAAAGCCAGAAGATACAAAATTTAGATGGTGGGGCTCACAGATCTGTATAAGAATCGTTGAAGAATAAAGAAAAGTGCATACGAACTTATCACAGCAACTGAAATTTTTTCTTCCGAACGGTAATATGCGAATCATTTAGGCTTTTAATAATTAAATAATTTGTCATTTCTGGCATTCGAGCATAAGTGACTTGATTTTTAAGATTTGGCAGTGGATTAAGATGAAGGTGTTTAGTATCCCATATAATCCCACGGCTGGAGTGGAGGAATAACGCAAAGAATATATGTTACCTAGAGTGGAATTCGAACCCACAACTTTCAGTTAGCTGTCAAGCACTGCATTCACTGCACCGTTAACACCAAAGAGATTAAAAAAATGTTGATAACAACTGACAATAAGCACATGAAGCGTACCTGCAACAAATGCTCAATCCCAACACAACTCAAAGTTTGGAATAAAATTATTAAATTTTTACTTTTATTTTCCACGTAATGAGTAGGTACCTACTTTTACATATGCTTCAAAATTATGCCATTTAAATACACAATATGGTAACTTCTCTAAACATAATCTTCATATATACATTCCTATCTCTCCTTTCATTTACTTTATTATACTTTAAGTTTCACTTCACTTCTGCTCAAGGATTATGAAATTTAAATCCTCTGTATAAATAACATGTGCAATCATTTTTAATTTATGCGAATACTCTGGGTCTAAACTATCTCCCACCCGTCGTCGTCGTAACAGTAGTAAGCTTGTTGTATTTATGTATTGCGTTTAATTTCCATGCTAAAAAATTATTTTTACTTGATTTCCCCCGGAAGCGTTAGAAGGATGAAGCGAGGATGAATCTGCTTTATACATCTCTTCTATTAGTTATAGGTATAGCAATATTGTGTGCAGATTGGAGAGGTATGATGCTGCATGATTTTAAACTTGAAAAGTACCAACGCGCCATTAAAGGGATCATTGAATAAACTTTACAGTAATCCAGAACGCTACAACAAACCCCCGCCTCTTTTCTCCCATTACTTGCCTTTGCTTGTTTAGCTCGAGGGAGCAAATCATTAACTATCCAAAAATGTACTGGCGCAATAAAATTCACAATTCCACTTTCTACTTTGGCATCACTGACACTCCTATATTTACCGTCAGCTATACAGCACCATCACCACCACCCCCCACAAATCTGGAAATAGATTTATATTTTTGCTCTATGTCTGCATGCAGCCAGGCAGTGATAGATACGCTTTAATCGTGAATACGGAGGGTAAAGTATGAAGGAGAAAAATATCCTACACAGGATTCAAATAATGTGCTTTTCATTGGCAAAAATAAATTCCGCTTGGAAAGTTTTTATTGCACTGTTATACCCATTTCTTCCGCGACCCGCTTAGAAAATTTATCTGCTTCCCATCATACTTCTATAGCAGTGTACCAGTTCTGCCAGGAGAAAATAGGATCTAGGAGTCCTTAAATATGCCATCTTACCTCAGTCCACTGCGTCTAACTGTGTTACGCCGCAAAAACAACAAAAAATATAATTTTCGAAGCTCTCTTCCAGCAATGTGCGGAAATATTTTCTTTTGTATGTATACTAAGTTGGCGTTATTTTTAACACTTTTTGTTTTATAAATGAATGTATGTATGTATTTGTTTGTGTGTGTGTTTGAGTGTTGTTCGGGTCCGTGCTAGGGCCCTTCGTTGATTGCAAGGATTCCAAAATGGATTTATTTTTCAATTCGCTAGCATAGTTTTGGAGTCGTGGGTGCATTATTTTAATTAAAGTTCAGGAGTTTCGCTGAATGGAAAGTTGCTGATGGCTAGAATGGTTGTGCGAGAGGATGTGTAGCCAGCATAAAACCGGAAGCCCTGATCCACAATTTACAAAACTACACCAAATGAAATGGAACGAATACCATAAATTTATGAAGGACATTTCCAGACGATTAGATAACTAAAATGCTACGCTTTGTAATTTGGTTGTGTTTGATTCATTTTTTTTTGTGTATACTCCATGGACCTTAAACGTTGTGTGTTGTATGAATCAGGTGAGTAAATCATGCATACAACAACTGATACTAATTTGATGAAATATATTATCTTTTTTTTTTAATATTCATCAATATCGGTGTATCTCAGTGAGAGAGTCATTTTACATTAATTTTTCTGCAGCGTTTTATTTCCAAATAAATAATTCAGATTTCAAAAATTCACTGATAATTCACGTTTATCACTAGGCACTTAATTACCTTTACACTAAGTAATTTCAAAAAATATTCAGTTCATTCATTCATTCATTCATGCATACAAACAAAATGAACATTTTTGAATATATTTCGAATATATCAGGAAATATCTGATTTTATAGCAGTGCCGTAACGGGTTACTCTATGTCATGGCTTTTTTTCACGTCCTATAGTGATAAGGATAATCACCACTGGTATCGTTCACCTGGACTTAACATGCGAAATTTTTAGCGTGGGTTTTAAAAAGGAGCCATTTTTAAATATAGGATAGCTGTATTAATGCTCTGTCAAAAAAGACTGGCTCAAGTCTAAGACTTATCCATCAGAATAGTGCAATATTTCAAAAATGCAGCATCCAAAAACTTTACAAAACCTGATTTGTCATACTTATATGGAACTGAGGTCATCAGTAAGGATTTTAAGTATACTAACCATCAGCGAGTGGAAAATGAGAGGGCTGCAAAATCCCGAAATCGGAATGTCGAATAACATTGTCTCGCACATTTTTTATTATTTCGGAAAACTAAATCTCGCAAATTTACTATCCAACTTTTCATAATATCAAAATGAAAAAAAATCTCTAGCACCGAAAATTCTTGCAAATATCAATCAAATTCTCACAGTTAAAAATCTCGAACATGAGATTTTCGAAAACTCAAATCTAGGAGTAGCATACATAGCTAATCATCATTTTCGTAATGAAAAATAAAAACTTTGCAATTAAATTAAAAACGATTTTTTTTTTATATATTTTAAATATTTAAAAAGTTATGCAAAAGCATTTTTTAACAATTTTATTTCGCAAGAAAAAATGAAAAATGTCTCTTTTGGTTTGTGAAAATAGGGGTATCAAGCTGACTTTATAACTATATAAACTTAAACCTAGCAGGATAATTTTCTCATAAGCAAGGATGAATGATTCGAAAAAGTTAATTGTTGAGAACTTATTGATTTCGAATAAGTTACGAAAAAAATTTTGTTTTTTTGGTTTGCGAAAGAATGTGGTTCACGGTATTGTATTTTTGTTCTATACTATGTACTTAAATATCACATTTTCTTTTATTTTAATTTAATTTTTAAAACTTAATGATTTCGAGTACCAGAAAACATTTTGCATTTTATTCTGAGGTTTCTAATCTAAAAGAATATTTTTTTAAGTTCCCGGTTGGAGCATATAGTGGGTTTTTCATTAAATTTTGTTCTCTTTTAAGCTTAGGAATTTTCTATTTTTTTTTTCACAAAAAACATTTCTGAAACCCAAAAATTTTCCAAGCTATCCCATGTATCCAATAAAATTCCGCATCAATTTTTGATAACATTTTTCAGTTATTTAATTTTTATATATACTTAGTCATCAAATTCTTCCGTTGAAATAAGACCAGCTGAGCAGCCTTGGTGGCAGATTTTTACTTTAAATATGGAGAAATATGTTTGTGTATTTTTTTTGTTGCTTATTTTGAAAATATTTTCAACTCTAGATTTTCATTTTCAAATCAACATTTATAGAATACATTTTATAATTATTCTTACTACTAGTACTACGGTACGACCAAAATTATTCGGAACTATAAAAAATTGAAGCCGGTGTACCACAAGGAAGTGTCCTAGGACCAACCCTGTATCTGTTATATACAAGAGATATTCCAGTGGACATCAACAAACAATAAAAAAACTATATTCCAATTCTTATAAACAATACAGCAGTACCTTACTCCAATACTGCCAAATGCCTTGAAATGACTTGGGATGCAAAGCTTTAATGGAAACAGCACATCAAAAAGAAAAGAGACGAACAAAACTTAAAAAAAAACTTGAAGTTTAGAAAAATGTACTGGTTACTAGGAAAGAACTCTGACCTTTCTATTCAGAACAAACTAATGTTATATAGGGTGATTTTTTAGCTGGTTTGGTTTTGGCAACACTGGTTTTGACAGCTAACGTGTGTTTAGTACCTTGTGTCACTGTCAAACAGCTTCAGTTTGGTTTGCAATTTAACCATGGATCGTCTTACAAATGAACAACGCTTGCAAATTATTGAATTTTACTATCAAAATTCGTGCTCGGTTCGATCCGCTTTTTTATCGAAAAATTGTGTTCAGCGATGAGGCTCATTTTTGGTTGAATGGGTACGTAAATAAGCATAATTGCCGCATTTGGAGTGAAGATCAGCCAGAAGCATTGCAACAGCTACCAATGCATCCCGAAAAAGCCACTGTTTGGTGCGGTTTATGGGCCGGCGGCATTATTGGGCCATATTTCTTCAAAGATGATGCGAATCGCAGCGTTACTGTCAATGGTGAACGCTACCGAGCGATGATAACAAACTTTTTTTTGCCCGAAATGGAAGTTCTTGACTTGCATGATATGTGGTTTCAACAAGACGGTGCCACATGCCACACAGCACGCGAAACAATGGCGCAATTGCGAGGCGAGTTTGGTGAACAGTTAATTTCACGTTTCGGGCCGGTCAATTTTTTGTGGGGGTATGTCAAGGCTAATGTCTATAGGGACAAGCCCGCTTCGATTGACGCACTGGAAGCCAACATCCATGCATTCATTCGTGAGATACCGGCCGATATGTGTGAAAGAGTATGCCAAAATTGGACTCAGCGGATGGGCTACCTGAGACGCAGCCGCGGTCAACATTTGCATGAAATTATCTTTAAACATTAAATTGCAAGGTTCAAACTATCGATTCAAATAAATATTTCATTCATTTTTTCGAGTTTTTTGTGTTTTTTTTTTTTAAGTTCTAAACCTCTTAAAAAATCACCCGTTATGTGTCAACATAAGTTGTCTAACAAAAAATCACCAGGGTACGATCTAATAACTGCTCAGGTTTTGAAAGAAATGCCTTCTACAGCCTTCAAAAAACTCCAATTTATAATAAATGCATGCCTTAAACTAAGATATGTGCCACATCATTGGAAAATTGCAGAAGTCATTGTTATACCTAAACAAGGTCGACCTATATCGCTTATACCAATCATGGCAAAAGTTTTCGAAAAACTGCTTCTGAAAAGACTAAGCAAAATAATAGAAGAAAGAAGACTAATTCCGAGCCATCAGTTTGGATTTAGAAATAAACATTCCACCATAGACCAAGTGCATCGGATTTCGGATGTTGTGGAAAAGGCACTTGAAGAAAAACAAGTATGCCCGGCTATATTCTTAGATGTTGCTCAAGCCTTTAACAAGGTTTGGCACTTGGGACTTGAGTACAAACTGCAAAGGGATCTTCCCAGGCAGTACTACGAAATACTGAAATCCTTCGTTATGAACCGACTCTTTAGAGTACGGTACGAACAAAATTACTCGGAACTAAAGAAAATTGAAGTCGGTGTACCACAAGGAAGTGTCCTAGGACCAACCCTGTATCTGTTATATACAAGGGATATTCCAGTGGACATCAACGTTATCATGGCCACCGTTGCTGATGATACTGCAATATTGGTGCCAGATAAATTCGTTACGACGGCTACACAAAAACTGCAAAATGCAGTCGATAAAGTTAGTGATTGGACGCAAAAATGGCGAATCAAATTAAATGAAACAAAATCGACGCATATAAACTTTACAAACAAAAAAATAAACAATGTTCCAATTCTTATAAACAGTACAACAGTACCTTACTCCAATACTGCCAAATACCTTGGAATGACTTTGGATGTAAAGCTTAAATGGAAAGAGCACATCAAAAAGAAAAAAAGACGAACTAAACTTGAAGTACAGAAAAATGTACTGGTTACTAGGAAAGAACTCTGACCTTTCTATCCAGAACAAACTAATGTTATATAAGCAAGTACTGAAACCCGTTTGGACATATGGCATCCAACTATGGGGCTGTACAAAGAAAACAAATGCTGAACCCATCCAAAAATTCCAAAGCAAGGTCCTTCGCGGAATAATAAATGCCCCTTGGTATATTAGAAATAGCGATCTACATCGAGACCTTCAAATTGAAATGGTTACAGAAGTGGTTAAAAAAAAACGCTGTACCAACTCCGAAATGGAGACCGTCTCAAATGTACGAGACAATGTTCGGAGATTAAGAAGAACCAAGCCTCATGAGCTGATGGTCTGAAAGCTATGGGAAAGTGTTATAACTTAAACTTCCCACAATGCGACTGATAAATTAAGAAAGAAAAATCATATGTCGACCCTTCATAGTTTGGTCCTGATTCACCGTTTTTTTAAGTGCGGTAAGAGTCCCACCCTACTCGGTACCGATTCTTACCGAGTGTCTTTTGAAAATTTCTATCGGATAGTAAAAAAAAAAAATGTATTCTGAGGTTTCTACCCTTAAAGAATAATTTCTTAGTTCTTGGTTGATTTGTATAAATAAACCTTAGGAGAAACTTGGGCCCTCTCCTGCCGTTGTCTTTTAGTTATTTGTTTTCTTTTTAATCTAATTTTTGTATGCTGTCTCTCCAGTCAAAGCAGGGGAATATATTACCCCCCTTCCACGGGTTGGGGTCAAAATGCCGAAAACCAAAATCCCGAAAATCCCGAAAGCCCAAAATCCCGAAAATCCGGAATGCCGAAAACCCAAAATCCCGAAAATTCAATATTCCGAAAATCCAAAATCCCGAAAACCCAGAATCCCGAAGTCGAAATCCCAAAAACAAATATATAAAATGAAAAATTTGCGCAAATTTTGCCAGATTTATATTTGTTCAAGTAATCGCAAATGGCATCTTAAGTTCCAGGCAACTTGAACTCATCGCTCATTTTATTTCACATTACAAGTTACAAATTATGTGTATGTACATCCAGGATAACTTTTAAAATAACAACTAACAATTAGATCTATACTAGAAACAAAATACCGTAGCCATTTTTATGGAAGGGGCTATTTTCCAAAAAAAAACTAGATTATAGAAAAAAAAAAACATTGAAAGCAACGTCAACAATGAGGTACAATATTATTTATCTATATAATATCTCTGTTTCTTGTTTTTCACCAACAATATTTCACTTCCTTTTTGTCATTCTAATAAATTCCCTTTAAAAAAGTGTCTTAAGACTCTTTGCTGTGTGATTTACTTCCAGGTAATTTTGATAAATCCAAAAATCCCTCTGTGGCTTTATACCTACTTATATAATTTTAGAAAAATTTCGAAACCAGCTTGCATTTATGACCACAACTCTGAGATGCCTGAGGAAAGAAGGCAAAATAACAAGATTACATCAAGGAGAATAGTTCGTTTTGTATTAGCTTTCCTTAATTCAACTTTTGATGGTAGTGGTGTTCATAGATAACAGCTAAGTTCGTTTGCAAAATTAAATTACTGTCCATAAGGATGATTTTCTTATCCAAACACCTGGTCCAATGCATAACCAAACACCACTCAATTGTGTTTCATTCACAACTAAACAATATTCATGTTCATCATAGCTTAACAAATTGCTTTCAATATTTTCTACTCAGTAAAGTTGCTTTGAGTTCATTCATGAGTATCAAGTCTACGTCTGTAATCTTTAATACGACTACAGCCAGGATAATTATATAGGACAACCAGCAGTAGCTTCATGTTTTTATTTACTTATAAATTTATTTTAGATAAAGTTGTTTAACATGAATGACCCTTTGTGACTTTGTGTTTCTTAATATTCACAATTTGGAATTTTAACTTCTCATAAAGTCTACGTATATCTACGTTTAAGGCAAATTAATGGTTAAGTACGTACTTCCTTTCCAGTGCACCTTATCTCTCAATTCTTTAAATGCTAGCAATCATGTTTAATATCAAAATATGGGAAATTATTTTCAAGCAAATTTGCTTTAGGTCCAACTTGTTACGCCCTAAAAACTTCCCTCAAAAATAAATGCAGTCATAAGTATATCTATACATTATGTTTTTTCGTTTTAAAAATATAACTTATTTCTAATATTGATCTACAGTAAAAGGTCCTATATTTTACAGAATAAGGTACCAATTCGCATTCAAATTCAAAAAGTAGCATTTTTTTCAGACTAAACAAATAGAAACTGGAATACCCAAAATAATTCTTTATCTCAAAGTACTCAATAATACGAGTAGTTTCTTAATTTATTCTCGATTCGAAACTTGAAGCCAACATGCTGATGACAAGAAGACTCTACAAAAATAACTGTTTTTCGAATGTATCCTAATCAACTTTAAAAGCACAACAGCCTTGATAAAAAGTCATAAAAACAAGCACAACAGCAGGAGTATGAGCACCAGGAGAAGCAAGCATAAATTGCACGATAGAAGTGATTTTGTTTCTATTTCGTAAGACAAAAGCAGAAATGAATCAGTGTCCAAAGTTTTTTTGGGAAATTTATTGCACAAATAAAAAGGACATATTCGTCTATTACCGTATAAAGGACATCCATGGAACCCAGCGTGGTGCACTAACGGAGATGAAGCCAAAATGAAATAATTTTGATTTCAATGAAAGAGGTAGGTAGGTGGTGCACGGAATATAAGACAAAGGGGTTTACATTTTTTTAGTCCTTTATTTGCTCTTCTTAACTTTATCAAAATGACCTTTCTATGAGGGTTTCTTTTTGTTTTTGACTTCTGTCCCAATTTTTTTTATATATATTTTTGTTTATTTCCAATGCGGGTCAAGTTGTTGGCTGATGGGCTATTAGGGTTGAATCTTTAAAGAAATCAAGAAATCTGTAAACATGCTCTAACCAGACGGTGATTATAATAAATTTTAGATTTCACATTTTTCATTCATTTTGAACAAAAGAACATTTTTATAATGTCAAAAACCAATTGAGAAACAATATAAAATATTTTAGAGAGTTTGCTGACCCAATTTAAATGGAGTGTTAAATAAACATAATAAACATTGCGCTAAGATGAAAGTAAGGTTAGGTGATGAAAACTCTCGGAAAAATTAATCACTGAATACTTTTAAATAAACAACAACAACTTTGGTACCAATTCCCATTTATTTATCTACAAAACTTATTATAAATTATTAAGTAAAAAATAAAAAAAAAAAAAACACTTGTGTTGGTCATTCTCTAATAAAAAAATATTTTGATACTTTCCCGTAAGAATGTAGATTTTAAGCGACAATTTATAAGTTTTAAATAAAAAAAATGTATATAGTTGGAAAGCTATAATCGGGGAGTGTGCTAATTAGAAAATTAAATACTGTGGGTCAGTTAAGATTAAAGTGCTGATCACTATGCATTAGGATGAAGCGAAAATGTATGCAGGTTTTTATATTTGTTTTTTTTTTTTTTACGAAATGCAAAAGCAACGAAGTTATGCCTTAACTAGTGCAGGTATATATTTTATATGGTGACGTTTCGAGGTGCCCCCACGCATTTCAACTATGCACCGGTCAGCTAAATTATTAAAAAAAAATAAAATCTCATCATTTTGATTATACTCGTATCTTTACCTAATTAATCAAAAAAAAATTGAAAAAATATATTATGCTGGCATAATAATGAGCTTTCAAAAAACAACTATTTAAAAAACTTAGAGCTCAAAGACAAGTATGCCATTTGATTACCTAAAAAATTGAAAATATGTGCAAAAAAAAAAAAAAACAAATTAAAATCGTTGGAGTGGCTTTCTTAAAAATTATTTTTTTATATATTAAAATTTTAAAAACATTTTTAAACAAAATTTTGGTTTGCCAATTTTGAGTATGAAGATAGATAGATTTTTTAACCTTAATTCAAAAAATGAATGTACTCATTTTTAAAATATTGAATAAAAAAAAAAAATTACATCTTTTTAAGAATCCAAAATTTATTTTTTTTCAAGATTTTGATATACTTATACAGAAATCCTTTGACCCTTTAGTGAGTAAATGGAAAATTTAAAAACCGTTATATGGCGGGTACCTTTAATAATGGGTTTCCGTAAATTTTGTTCTTATCAAAAAGTACACCGTACCCACAATAAAACACTTTTTATCGAAATCGTTAGAGCCGTTTTTGAGATAAGAAAAGCTTTTTATTTATACGGCTGTAGAGCAAGTACCGTTATTTTTGATGCTAAAACAATTTAATTTCCGATCTGGAGAGTTACAAACAAACCTTAAGTTCAAAATTTGAAGAAAATTGCTTCAGTGGTTTAGGCTGTAGGTCAAAATACGGACAGACAGAAGAGATATACAAATACAAATACAAATACAAAAAATACAAACAGGCAGACAGACATACAGAACTGTGCCACCCACTTTTTTCGTTCTCCCTATCATCGTAATATCATGTTTGATTGTTATCTCTAATTTGTTTCGTACGAATCCAAAACTTGTCCTGTACCTTTATCAAAATATATAATTAATATTACATATATCGGGTTTTTCAATAAGAGCGCTTCAAAAGTTTTTTAAATAAAACAAAAACGGTTTTGGATATCAATGAAATTCTTTATTCCTGTGAAAGTACGTTCGATGCTATTATGTTTGAAACTCGATTTCTTTTGCATGGCCATCACGGGCACGCTTGCAGAAGTCCAGACGCTGAACCCAATTTTCGATGGTTTTCAAGCATAAATCGGCCGATACTGCTGCAATTTCACATTCGATATTCGTACGAAGTTCATCAATCGTCGCTGGCTTGTTGGCATAGACCATAGATTTGACGTTAGCCCCACACAGGAAATAGTCTAACGGCGTCAAATCAGACGACCGAGGCGGCCAAACGACTGGACCATTTCGTGTGATAATACGTTCTCCAAACTTGGTTTCCAATAAATTGATTGTGGCTTTCGCTGTGTGGCTTGTGGCGCCGTCCTGTTGGAACCACATGTCCTTCACGTCCATATTATCAAATTCACAGTAACGTGCCGGTATTGATCATTACGGAAGAAGTATGGCCCAATGACGCCGCCGGCCCATAAACCACACCAAACCGTAATTTTTTCGGGATCCAATGATGACTCATGGAGTACGTGTGGATTGCTGCCTGACCAATACCGCATATTTTGTTTATTGACGAAGCCATTCAGCCATTCAGGCCTCATCGCTGAAGATGATTTTTCGATGAAAATCCGAATCATTTTCAAGTTGTTACTCAGCCCAAAATTCACGAACATATGACGCTTCTGGTGGTCAAGCGGCTTCAGTTCTTGCGTCAAGGTTGAAGGCCAAGATCTTTTCACAAAATTCGCCACAACGACGTCACAGAGATGCCCAACGCTTGAGAACGACGTGTGAGAGACGCATTTGGCCTTTCTGCAACTGAAGCCTCAGTGGCAGCAATATTCTCGACACTACGGGCACTTCTTTGTCTCACTGGCACGGCAACATTTTGTACTGTGCCTGTGGATTCAAATTTGTCCATTAGACGCTCAATTGTTGGTCTGCTAGAACGTTTATGATGACCATAAATTGGACGTAGTGCTCTTAACGTTGAGGCCACTGACCCCGAATTTCGGTGGTAAATTTTAATAATTTTGACTCGTTGTTGGCTCGTATATCTTTCTATTATGGCATGGCAAACCTTACTGAAGAGAAATGTCAAAAGAGCGGCAAAAAATATGGCGTCGTTTGCTGTCCCTGTCGCTCTACTTTTGTAGCTTCCCTGTTGAAAAACCCTTTATATCAAAAATGTAAGAGGACAAAACAATTCTTACAAAATTGAAAAGGCTTACAACCGCACCCATTAGCTTTTTGATACGGAAAAACAAAAATGTTTCTAAGCTTATTTGTGGACGTCAAACTCAAATCTGTCATTTTTTTTCAATATAAGTTCCAGTTTGTAAAACTTTTTCTTTTGAAAATGACCAAAAAATACTTTTTTTTGCAATTTTTTTAGTTTTTTCTTACCAGGAATATCTTATTGAAACCCCGAGCTGATGACTGAAGTGCCATGAAATAAGCCCTAGTGAAATAAGGCCAAATTTGAAAATTTGGCCTAACTTCACTTTATAGTAGGTATATGGCCAAATTTAACAGTTGGCCTTATTTCAATATACCAAAGTTAAGTAAGACCAATTTGGCCTTACTGCGCTTTCAAATTTGCCTTTAAGTGATCTGATATTTTGGTCCAATTTAACACTATATTCTAAAATGAAGAGCTTTATAAATGTTCGAATGAAGCAACAATTCTGCATAATGGTCGGATGCACTGATCATAATATAAATACTATCTAGGTACTAAGGTTTTTATTTTTTAGCGAAAAAACATACTTTTAAAAACAATTTCAATTTCGGAGCGGTGTTGTCGAAAAAAACTATTTTATCGCAGCCGATTCATTTTTGCTTTCAATATCAACTAATTTGCATTTTTAATCACAAGGGTAACATGGAATTATTAAAAAGACTGATTTGGAAGATGAACTTGTTAGGTTTTAATTAAAAATTCACGCAAAGCGTAGCGCAACAAATTTTGCCCGAGGGAAGATCAATTTCGCCCGAATTTTTCATTTTCACACCCCAAATTGATCTTCCCTTGGGAAGAGCGTAGCGGAAACGGACAGTATTTAATTTGCACCTTTCGTGTTACTAAACTGGAAATTAATAAATTGATATTTATGTAAATATAATTCAATTTAATAAGAAGGCATCAAGCGGATGATTGTAAAATTTTGCAGTGAGTTGTGACACACATAATATCCTAAATAAGACATTTTCAAAATTTCCCCTTTGAATCAACTAATAGTTTCTAACTAACTAACTTAACATTTTACTACACATTGTCAAACCGGTTTTTTTTTCAATTAAAGTAGCTACGTATGGTATAGCTTTTGTAAAGTGAAAAAGTGAAAAAGGAGAAGGACACATTTGGTCTAAGTTCACAAATTTTGTTGACCTTATTTTACTTTGTCAAAGTTAAATGGGCCAAATGTTGAAATTTGGTCTTATTTCACTTTTGCAAAGTGAAATTAGAAATTTTCAAATTTGGCCTTATTTCGCTTGGGCTTAATTCACGGCACCGATTACTGAAAAAAAATGATGGATTTGAGTTTGGCATCCAAGACTTTGCTATAAAATATTCTTTTTTTGCCCTCACAAAAGCCTACCAGTATTTACACGACTGTATATAGTTTCATCAAAATAGTTTTTTTCTCATACATTTTTGAAATAGCTGCATAGTACAGCTAAAATAGTACAGAATAAAAAAAAATTGGTACCATCATGAAACTTGGTGAAAACGTTTCATGTACCATAAGAATGAAGAATTAAGAGTCTGTGAAGAGGGGGTAGTTGTGTATCTAACGGAAAATCCTAATCAGTTATCAATTATTATAAGCTAGTGTGTTAAATTAAATTCACCCAAAACCAACATCACTGTTCGTTCTCAAGATATTGGAGACGAAAAAAATTTCGACAATTTTTGGTGAAATTTATTCGCTAGTGATTTTTATTCACTTAAAAAACTGTTCATTTAACATTTTTACAAATTCTATCAATTATTTATTATAAACTTATGTATAGAATAAAATTAACCCGAAGCCAAATCATTGTTTGTTCTTAAAATATTCGAGCCAAAAACTTTTCTTAAACAATTTTTAGCAGTTTTTTTTAACTAGAAGTGGATTTATTTTCATATTTTTAACAATTCTTTATTTCGTCAATATGTAGAGAATAAAATAAACCTGAAGTTGATAGCGTTATTCTTTCTTAAGAAATTCGAAACTTAAGAAATTTGACAATGTTTTTTTTTTTTTAAATTGCTATAGTAAAAAACCACTTATTGAATTTTTTGGAAAGTCCTTTCTGCACGTATTTAACCTTATATCCATAAAATAAGATTCATCTGAAGTCAAAATCTTAATATCTTATATCTTACAAACACAGACATCTCTCTAAAAATGATTGATTCCGATTCTAGAGAGCTCGATGAAGATATATGTATGTGAAAATGTTCGCTTCGATAAATGGGAACAATTACAGACACGTCTAATACTCTAATGTACTAGCTCTTCTAAATTTTTGAGCCTGTCTTTCTCTTTACTAATTATAACCATTTCATTTCCATTTTATTAAAAACGGTTTATCTGAACACGTCCATATAGTGACAGTTCGTAAAAAACATCAAACCAAACAAATCTTTTTTTAATTAGGTTTGTTCGTTGAAGTTATCCAGGGTTGACCCAGGTTTTCTTGACAACCCAAGAATTAAAAACCTGGGGTTTTCGGTTTTCAAAAAATACTAAAGAAACACTTAAGAAACAAAATTTGATTTAAAAATGAAAAAAAGGAACCACACTTTCCATTTTCTATTTTTTTGTTATTATTTAAGTAAGGTGTATTCCTTGAATTTCCATTTCAAAAATAAAAGTATTACCTGCAGCACGTGAATCCACAACAAAAAAAAGCATAAGTGCTCCTGCCACTTTGACATTTTATTCGTTACCTCAACTCGCCCCAGCAAAAAACCTAGTTCTACTTCAGAGCGAGTTCAGGGCGACTCCAGGTTTCAAAAAACGTAGAAAACAACTGGCTCCTTAGGGTTAGTTCAGGTTTTTCAATAAATGCTTTGGGGCGACCCCAGGGTTATTTTTGGTCTCAACGCACAAACCTATTATTGCAAATTTCAATCTATCAATTTTATTTTATTTACAAAACGGTGTTCACTTGAATTTAATTCCTTCTTTAATTATAGTGTCTGGTTTAAATAGAATTTGTAGGAAACTCGGCTTTAGTTTGCCTTGACTGTTGTTGGATTTGATTTTTATCAAGGATCTATAGTCATCCACTTTATGATGGTTGTGTTGTTTTTGAAGAGTTTTTGACATGGTCTCACCCATCTTCAAACCTTTTTTTTTAAACAAAAATGAGTTAAAAATCAAACCTATTATAGATTTAAGCTCAAAATTGAAGATACTTAAAGTTTTAATAGAGTAAAATCCACAAATAACTATTTTATTTGTTTTTGTTGAAGTTATAATAATAATTTTTTTGAAAATCTTTAAAAAGACAATTCAAAAACTGTTCATACATTTAAATTAAAATGTTCAATTTGATTGAACATTTTTTTAAATTTGTCTTTTTAAAGATTTTCAAAAAAAAAAAAATAATCAAAGCAAAACAAAAAACAAATAAAATGCCGTTTTGATTGGAAAAAAATGTGTGTTATATTGTGTTCTACTTGTGCCATAAACATTAAAAAAAAAAAAAAACAAATAGCAAATTTGCTAATTTTACGGATGAAATTTTTGAAATTTCGTAAAAATGAAAAATGTTCTGTTGTGTGCTTAGTTGGTGCTGTTTCGCACCAAAGAGATACAAAAATAAATTCGAATATTTTCAACTTTCAGGCTAAAAACTTATCTATGAAAAAAAATCAAACTCGAATATTTGCAACTTTTTTAGCCAAAAAAACAATTTTGCGGAGCGTGAATTAGCACAGCCATTTTCGATTTTGAAAACAAAAGAAAACTGTGCCTTATTGTGCCCGACTTGTGGAACGTTGTTCCGTAAATATTTTTAAAAAATTGAAAATTTACTAATGATTTTTTTTTTAATTTTAAGATTTTACGATATTAGCAAGACAAGCAAACATACAACAGGCAAGGAAATCACTGTTCATAGTACGTACTTACACTTAGTTGATATCGTTAGGTAAGGTCCAATTTTTACAATACAAAACGTTCTGGTTTGGAAACAATTTTGTTTTTTAGTTTTTTCTCAAATTGCACATAATTTTTTTTCGAAGCATGTATCAAAAGAAGTAGGAGAGGCTGAAACCTTTAATAAAACATATTCAAAAATAGCTTTTATTTAAAATTAGTAGAGATATAGCCATTTAAATTCCAAAGCTAGTGAAATTTAGTTTGCAGTTTTTGCACGAAACCCCGTATTATAAGACAAATTGAACAAACCTTGCATCTATAGTACAAAGAGTCTTAAATTAATCAGTCCAGCCAGCCGTTCAGTCTAAAAAATAAATAAATTAATTAAATGAATTTAGTGGTGCAACAGCTCATGGAGAACCAGGGCCTAGAGGATAACAACTCTCAACCATTCCTGTGTGCGTATTTTTGGCAGGAATGGAGGGGACCTACAATTTTTTGCCGAGTCTGAACGGCTAGGTGAGTAACACTTATTCTTGACAAGTATACTCTTGGAGGATTTGTCAGTTCCTTGCAAGAGGCAGTACCTCGGAAAAAACATTTCTGTTTTTAGGTGGCAGAGGCCGGGAATCGAACCCAGACCTTTGGCATGATAGTCCTATACGCACTTACCATTATGCCACGAGGTACTACTGCCGTTCAGTCTAGAAGAATTAAGAAACAGCTAAAAAACTGGATTGCCAGCTTAGCTCGTTTTTAGTTTTTAAACCTCCATTTTAATGCAAGAAATTCAATTTAAAAAAAAGTTTTAAAAGCTAAATTGTCACAGCCAGCTTAGTTTCCAAGTTTTGAGAATACCAAACATAAATGAAAAGTGGCAAGTGTGACTATTATTTCAGAAACACATTTATATAAAGCTTTCTTATAGGTCAAACAAACATAGGTATTCAATATTAACAACCCTTGCACGTTGTTGTTCTTTTAGCTCTAATTTTCTGACTAAGTCAACAGCCTTACCATTTTGGAACAGTTGGGATTGTTTTTCTGAATTTGATAAAAATTTGTATTGAAGTTTAATTTCAGGAAAAAAATTGACTAGACACTTTGAAAAGTGAAACCATTATCTGAGCTTAGTTTTGAAAAACACCAAGAAGCTGACAGGATTAAAGGGCACTCCCACATTATTCAGTGCATTTGATTTTTATAGTTTGTCAATAATATTGACATGGAAGATAAATTTTCGTCAGGAAAACGCACCGGTCACCACTGTGTCAGTCTGGCCAGGGTCATCCTGAAGGAAAAAACTAATAGCAAAAACTATATCTTAAGAAAGTGACAAAGACGTGCCAGTTAATAGTTTTTCTGACTGTACAAGTACTGTTCTTGTAGCCACAGAGGGCCAGGCTGATCCGTCGTGCCTGTTGAAATATTCCGGGCACCTAAATTTAATTTTCAAGCCTCATGAGGCCCAAAGCAGCAGGCGAAAACTCTGGTAGGTAAATTGGCAAGTACAAAATCATTGATGGCATTCCAATCTCTATAAATGCTCTGGTAGATCAGCAGATACACAGGAACTTCACCAAGTTCAAGCTATTTTACTTTAGATATTCTTTTACTTTCATTTCCATGGTGTCAATCTTCAGTTCTGATATTAACTTAAATCAGCCACCAGGCATATAATTAAAATATTAAAGTTTAGGGTTGTGGACGTTGTGGTTGTAGTAGTTTTATGATTGCTGTACGTTAACTTTGTGGGAGTTGGCATATCGTCGATGAAACCAGAAAGTGTGTAACTCCAAATTTTTTACCATTTGAAAGTTAATATAAAAAAAAATTTGAAAAAGTATTCTCATACAGTGTTAGTACCTTTCCACAGGAACAAAAAACTAAAAAAAAAAAAACATTAAAAGTACCAGCTCGTCACAATTACAAAACCCTCTTAAAACTACACTTCATAACTTACTACAGGTAAAGAATGGCAGCACTGTGCAGCGGTTGCTTTAGAACCCTTTAATCTTTCTTAATCCCTTAAGCACTAATACGCTACATTAGACACGAAAGTTTTCATTAGAAATTCTCCAACGTACCTTGAATTCATTAAAATTCACACTTTGCTACGCTTCGCCCCTCTTTGGAATATCATAAGCCCTTCCCACACACACACTAAAGACTGAACCTATACCTATAACAGCAAACTGTGTCATCGTGATGCATCTCATTACATCCATGCTCATTATTTCAAATCATGCTCTAAAAGCCAAATCCTCACCTCCCCTACAACATGGTAAATATGGTGATTATGAGCTCCTTTTTTCCATTCGCAACACGGTCTCAGTGTTTCAAAGGATCCACCCACTTCGACATGTGTGTATGCTCTTCTGGGATACATCAACTTATTACCAATCATTAGTATCATTCGCTGTATGCAGAATTATACAAGTCGACACATAAATTTTGCTCTATGGCAGTAGATAGCGTCGCGGCTCGGCTCGGCCCGGATGGGAAGGCTTTTCACAAGCTTCCAAAGCAGTTGCTGTAGTTACCCTTCCTCGGTTACATTATGCACATAATATCTATATATAATCACAAGCCCAAGAGAGCTTTACAACTTTGGCAAATGATTTCTGATACCATTGATGAGATTTTTAATTGATAAATTACTTTTTGTTACAATTACCCCCAGGAACATTAATTACAGCTCCCCTCAACTGCTGTAATTTACACCGTTCGTGTATTACCATACCACTATACCTTACCGAGGTCCTTTGAAGCTCACATTGCAATATGTATATAATAACAACAAAAAAAAAAACTCTTAAGAGACAAATATCGTGTGAAAATATCATATAAATGTCATATGTACACCCAGCGACATAAAAAAAACCCTCCTAGTAGATCTGCTCCATTTGGTTTTATTGGTCTCAGGAAAGTTTACCACAGTGATTAGCGAAATCACTGAGTCGGCTCTGAAAAAAGTTAGTAACTGGGCCACAAGTAGTGGACTAGGGGTTAATCAGAGTAAAACGGAACTGATGCTCTTTACTACCAGGACTAAAATACCTACCTTCACCCCACCTCGACTTAACGGACAAACTCTATCCTTATCTTCTAAGGCAAAATACCTCGGAGTTATTCTTGACCCCAAATTGAATTGGAAGGTAAATATTGAAGAACGGGTTAAGAAAGCCTGCATAGCTTTCTATGCCTGCAGAAAAACATTTGGTAAGATGTGGGGCCTACAGTCGAAGATGATCTTGTGGACGTACACTGCCGTGGTTCGACCGATTTTATCATACGGATCGATTGTGTGGTGGCCTGCACTTAGCAAACAATATAATATTGGAAAACTTAAGAAGGTACAAAGAACGGCTAGCGTCGGCACTACAGGAGCCCTTCGAACTTGTCCAACAGATGCCCTTAGCGTTATCCTGCACCTTCTACCACTCGATCTTTATATAAAATATCTAGCGGCATGCAGTGCTGTAAGACTAAAAGAATCTAATTGTTGGTTTTCAAAACCCTATGGTCATGGAAATATAACAAAATTGATTCCTCAGGATATTTTTCTAACGAACACCGACTACTGTATTCCCCCTCTTGGCCTAGGCGGGGACTTCAAAGCCGTTTTTCCAACCAGAGAGGATTGGAAAAATGACATTGTTACGAAGGACTACGACACAGTAATCTTCACTGATGGGTCTAAGATGGAGTGCGGTGTTGGTTCTGGAATTTTTTCTAAGACCCTTAATATATCCAAGTCCCTCAGACTACCAGACTTTGCTAGCGTATTTCAAGCTGAACTACTAGCAATCAGGGAAGCATGCAAGTTACTCAAATCAAACCATAATCAATTCAGGAACACAGCAATTTGCTCCGACAGCCAGGCTGCCATTAAGGCTATTAAATCGGCTACATCCACCTCTGTACTTGTCCAGCAATGTCGAGATGAACTATCAAGTCTGAACATTAACCTCCAGGTCACTCTCATTTGGGTTCCAGGTCACAGTGACATAGAGGGTAATGAACGGGCTGACGTCTTAGCTCGACAAGGCTCGGCCCTTCATAGCTCACTAGCCGTAAATGTAAATATGCCTATTGGTGCTATGAAGAGAAATATTTTCTCGATTTTTCTCGATGAATCTAATCTCAGATGGAGCAGTCTTACAAACTGTGTCATATCAAGAATGATATGGCCATCCTATAACAAAACTCGTTCTAACGATCTTATATGCAGACCCAGGCGCGATATAGCCAGGATCACAGCAATATGCACCGGACACTGGCCCATAGGGGAGCATGCAAGGAGGCTGGGAATCCCCTACAACTCCCACTGTCGTAGCTGTGGAGACCCTCAAGAAAAAGAAACTGTAGTTCATTTTCTTTGCAACTGCCCTGCTTTAGCCAATTCTAGATTGTCATCTTTTGGAAAGGCCTTCCTCGATGACCCAAAAGAGCTTTCTGAGAAGAAAATCAAAGATCTGATTATCTTTCTGAATGCGACTAAATGGCTCTAACAATAGTCCGTTAAAGTCTATAAAGCCATATAATTCCGTATTAAATCCCTACTAGGTTAACACAAGTAATTGGTATCAAAACGGCGCACTCCAGCGCTAATTGAGTCGCGAGGCCAGGGCTAGCGACTGCCATCTCTACCTACCTACCTACCTAGATCTGCTCCATAAAATATGATTTATTTTCAGTTTTCCTGAGATAAATTTCCTTGACGTTTTTTTTTAATGCTTATTTTAAATAAAGGTAAGGGCCTTTATTTTTTGTATATAATACGAAAAATAGTCATATTTTATATATTAATGAAAAATCATTTATACTTACCTAAACTTATATCATTTAAAATAAAAGAACATGTTTGTCGTTTTTTTCGCAAAATTGTACTACTGGACTGGTAATTCTTAAGTACATTGCGCATGAACTCCACTCATTAGGCGTGTTTTATTCGGAAAACTATCCGTAGCACAGTAAAATTTCATATGAATAACAAAAACAATATCAGCAGCAGAATCGCTGTCGATAAAAGGTAAAGTAGGATCCTGCTTGGGATAAACTTCTGACGTTTGTTCGAGTATCGAACTCGATTGAATAGACTTTTGGTTTCTCATTACTGGTACGATTGATACTTTTATATATCTTGAACTCTTGATATGTTGAGTGATTGAGCCCTATTTTGATTATGACTTTTGAAGGAAATGAAAATCTTACACATAAGCTCATGGGCAAGGCGTAGTGAGCAATCACAGTTTAAAAAGGGTCTTTCATAAGACCTTCAGCATATATTTTGCGAACTGTCAAACGTTAATTCGCAGTCCACAACATCGGGATGCAAATCATAAAACAGTGAATGAAAAATTCATTCGAATGTAACTTCACATTTTTTTAGCACTCATTTCACATATATTGGCAACCAAACAAATTACTCCTGTGAGTGGATTATAAAAACATTTGCAGCTCGCTTTTCATAGCTCATAATAAAAAGCATTTTTACATAAATGATAATTAGTAAAACTTACATGTGTAATCTTGGCCTATAAAAGCCAGTTTGTACAAACGTGGTTCAAATTTTGACCCAATGTTCAGCAATTTTAACTCATTGCTTTGGCGGATTAAGGGGTAGTTGTTTAAACATGGTCAAAATGGTTAAAATTTTGATCCGTGGTTAAAGATGGTTCGAGCTTGTTATTGGTTATTACAGCATACTTTAATCTTGAACCAGAGTTTAACCTTAATTAACTCGCCAAAATCGGTTATTTAACTGACCTTAACTGAAGTTCAAGCATATTTAGCTACTATCACATACTTAAACTATTGTTGAACCTCAGTTTATCCACTTAAATCTGTGAATTAAAATTACGAATGGAAAACTACATATGTAGGGCTCAGAGGTGAACCAAAGCATGTCAGAAAAAGAAAATTCGAGAATAATTACAGGTTTAGTCAATAAACTGCCATTGATTAATGAATATTTTACTCGTAAAAAGGACAAGTCTAAAGTTTATTCTCTAAAACAAATTAATATTCTTATTCTCTTTAGAAAAATAAAAAACTAAAGTTGAAAAATATTGCAAGAAACTGTCAATCAAAAAACAAAACAAATTATGAATTGGTTCGATACAGCTGGGAGCCAACCATATTATGTACATTGGAAGTTGTGAAAGCAATCACGTACAGCAAACTAAATGACGATTTGTTTGCTTTTAACCATAGTCTACCAACGCACCCCTAATCTTATTTATTCTTTTATAGCTGCCAAATCAACTTTCGAGTTTGGAAATGTGCAAACAAAGAAAAAAGAGACAAAAAAATTCAATTTAAATCATAAATTATACAAATATATATTTTTATTTCCCATTTACTTGAAAATAAATTAGTTTTTGTTAAGAATTTTGGTTTATTTATTCACTTTCAACTTTCATTAAATTGGCTTTTGACAGCTGTTAAGGCGTATCACATTTCAAATACAAACATTTAGGCAGATGTGGATTCATTTTGTTGGGAGTTTTTCAGTGTACTTTATATAAAGTCCCAAAAAACTCGCCTATTTGAACCAACCCGACGCACAATGGTCCGTTTGTTGAATTTTGGCGACAAAAATAATTTCCCACGCCAGTTTTTAACACATACTAATGAAATTTGGTACACTTTGATTTGGAAATGCTGAATTCAGTGGTACTGCCTACTTTAAACAGGGGCTTCACAATTGAGGTCAGAACATGGTCCAAAATTTTGAAAAAGTACTGTTAAAGTCAGAATTTGAGTCAAGTTTATGTTTGAATTCAACATTCAACAAGTGTCCTAAAATATGCGCCTGAATGTATTCATTCATATAAAATTATTTCAATACTGATTTGCACAAAATTTAAAGAAGATGTACCAACAGCACTAATTTTAGTGCTGATTTTTAAAAAATTTTGTGTTGGAAACTATTTTTAGACTTATTTTGATTGAATCTGGAAGAATTTTGACAAATTTGACAGCTGGAAATAGCGAATTAAATTTTAGGTCAGTAACTCAAAAAAATTTTAAATTGTCTAAAGTAATAGTTTTTATTGTATTGATATTATTTCTGGTCCCATTAATTAAATCTGACATCAAGTTAAGAATTCTGGTAGTCGACAGTAGGAATTTTTTTTTTATCTGTTTCCCGCTTGGAAAATTTTTTCTTATTTCAACAATTTTAGTCTATGCGATTTAGGAGACGTACTATATTCATTTGTATGAACAAAATGATAAAATAGTAATAGAAGGAAAAAAAATAAGATTTACGATTAACGAAAATATATAACTATAAATAAATGAGTGGGAGGGTTTTTTTGTCGGTGGCTATACGTATACACGGTTGAATACGCAAATTACAAAAACTATCCAGGCTCGCTTTTTTTGGGCATATAAATGATGTCAACATTTGAATTATATTTCCTCCGGTATTATTAAAAAAAATTAGTAAACTAATATTTCTTTTTGTGCAAGTTTTGAAGCGGTTTGTCGCATTGTAACTAAAAATTTTATCATTATTTAAAAAAAAAGTTTTGGATTAAAAATAAAACTTTTGTATTGAATTTGATTGATCACAATTTTCTAAGCTATTTTTTTCTTTGCATATTAGATTTGCTATTTTAAAGTTCTTAAAAATGTTTTATAATACTTTAGTTGGTAAGCAAAATAAAATGCACTACTGGATCGCACGTACTTGCTCTTATGTTGAGGTTGCTTGGAATTAAGAACTAAATTAACTATAGACAAAAAAAGTATAAAAAAGCTTTTAAAGCGTTCTTTTAATTGTTGTTGTTGTGTTGTTGATGTTGACGCTTGTTGGTGATTGAGCAGACATTCCCGGATTAGGGACAGGTCTAATAATGCAGGACTTGGTGCCTACCCAAGTGAATGTACAGGCGTGGGGTTTGATCAGTGCCCCGAAGAATAACAATGAGACATATCTTGACTGAAAAGGTAAAGTATCCAAAGTCGACTTAAGATCATTTCCTTTTTTTTAATGAAACGTGTTGTTATTTTTAAGGCACAATATCGCCATCCTGCTATCTCACTCCATTACCCTTTTTTAATGCAAAATAGTTTCATCTTATGTCTGAAAATCACATGTTGGCACAAGGTAAAATATCTTAAGATAACATAAGATGTTATGGTCATTCTATTTCAGAATCCTTTTGCTTTGGTCTGAAAAGGTAAAATATATTTAATCTTGTTGAATATAGTTTACAGTAGATTTTTGTAAAAGAATTCATGTAAGTAGTACTAAACTTAATACAATTTGCGTATGACAAGGCCCTCACTACGTCATTGATGAGTCCAAGTGAGTAAGCCGGACGAAACGCCAATTTGTAGGATTTAAGGCCATAAAAAGCTATTTTGAATTAAAATATATTTTGTTGACTTAAGATACTTTGCCATGTGTCAACCAAAAAAAAACAAAAAAAAAAAACATCCTTATGTCGACTTAAGATAAAAGCTCTCGAAAAATTATGGAAAAGTGAGAAAAAGCAAATCATCCTATGTTTACATAAGATCATTTTATAAATTCAAAACTGTGATTTTCCTTCCCTTAAGTAGAAATAAGATACTTTGGCATTTGCAAAGTAAAACAAAAACCAACAAATAGCGGTGACATAAGCTACTTTCAATGACAGTTTGGATCAAATTCAATTGAGCCCGCAGGTATTTAACGTGGGGTAAGTAAATTTTCAGTCGAAGCGTCAGAAAAAAAGGAATCTCGATAGTTGAACTAACATATCATCGGAAAACTATAATATAAGTTTTGTGCTTTTATTTTGATTTCTGTAGAAGTAAAATATTATGCTGTTTGAACACTAACAGCTCAAAACATATAAGTACACCAAATTAAGTTAACAATTATTCTTACTAGCATCATTTTTATAAGAAGTGAGGAATAGCCAAGATTACTACAAGCGATGTGAATATGTTCTATGGAAATGATTCCATCAAAATAAGCTTTGTAAGGAAAAGGATGCTGTATTGATTAATCCATAAATCTGCCAACATTAGATTGACCGGATATTCGTCCAGATCTATAAGAAAATTTCCTAGAAGAATCTAATCTAAATCTAATTCTCTGAATTATATCGACTTTAAATTAAACATTTACAATCGTATTATAAGAATTTCTTAGAAAAGTCTTGGACAGCTGTCGAGAAAGTTACTGCCTAAATATTTATAAACGTATTCCAAAAAATGTCTTTATGACTTATTTATTCACTAATTTTGAGTAAACTTTTGGGTACGTACTATTACCTTTTCATTTATTTCGAAAACCTGTAAATTAAAAACTAGGATCTTTTGCCTTAAACATTTGTCAGTGAACATTTCTTTAAAAATATTTAGACACGCAATTAGTGTCTTAATTTTCAAAACTGTACAAAATGTTTAAAAATGCTTTTTGAGTTGAATAAAAGTTCTAAAATTAAACATTGCTTGAAATAGATTTATGAATACGACTGTTATAATTAAAACATGTGGATCAGAATATCGATATTTTTTTATTATTTTATACAAAGGCTTTTTTTGTAACTGATAATTTGAGTTTGTACGATTGTAATTCCAAAAAGCATATCGCTACCTTCTTATAAAAATGTATTCAGCAAAATTTTCAAAATTTTAAATTACAATTTTCAAACCTCTCTTGTATTTAAGGTAACAAACAAATTTTCAAAGGGATTTTGAGATGAAATTCCCGTTCCATATTTGTTTATTCTTTAAAACATGCAAATAAATAATTAAACAAGAGGTTTTTTTCGATGTCTGTACATTTATTTAAATGCTGCTAACTACATTCATACGGAGAGGTATCGATATGTTGTTTTTTGAAACTTTTAGTTTCTATTAGGTTGTATGTGCCTATAATAAATGCAATGAAATTTCATCTTATATCTTAATTATTTGTTACTTGAAAATTTGCACTTCATCTTAAATCAACTTAATATCTGAAAATTGCATTGTAAAACAGGGAAAATTATCTTAAGTCCACTTATGGTTTTGGAAATTAATAAATTCAAAAATTGAAAAAAGGCAAAGTACCTTATGTCATTTTTTTGCCTATTACTCACAAAATATGAACAATATCCATTTGTAATAAATTAAAAAAAAAAATCATAAAATTTTGACTTTAAAACGTTAAACTCAACTCAAAGTTTCTTTGAAGAGTATTTTTGCTTTCCTGAAAAATGTTAAAAATGGGCTTAAGGTAGTTAACCGCTACAGTCGAGATACATACATATATTGAGACTGAAATATTTTTACATTGTTTGCAGGCGCGTGAAACAGTAAAACAGCTTAGAGCTAAGAAACAAGTATGCCATTTGATTACTTGAAATAATAGGTTTCATGAATATATGTACATACCCAAACAAATTTAAATCGTTGGAGCGGTTTTTAAAAAACTTGGGTTTTGTTAAATAATTCAATAAACATTGTTATTTAAAGCAAACAAAAACTGCATGAAAATTTATCAAAAATTGTTAAACCAATTTTCTCTTCTCAAATATCTTGAGAACAACCAATGGTTTTGGCCTTGGGTTCGTTTTATTTTACTCACAAATCTTCACTTGATTGCATATTAAACACCTAAAAACGTTTTCAAAGATTTTTATTTGGCAAATTTTAAAAAATAAAATAACTTCGGGCCTCCAGCTTCCGAAGGCACCAATGGGTAGTAACCAGTGCGGGTCGCACCCAACCTTTTTTTATTTACGTAGTGGTAAAACGTTTTTACGCTATTCAAAGGGAAAAATCGGGAGCAAAATTTACGCTCCATCCTAGTGCACGCCCCTCATATCCTCAGTAGTTACTTTACTTTACTTTAGGTGGCGCTCACCGTCCAGTATGGACGGCCAGCTCGGTCCCTAGCTAACAGCCTCCAGTTACGCACTCCAAGTTGGTTGAGGTTACTCTCCACTTGGGTGCGCCACCTTAGGTGGGATCTTCCTCTGCTGCGCAGACCATCAGGGGTGCATTCGAAGACTCGTCGGGCTGGTGCGTAGGTGTCCATACGCTCCACGTGACCCAGCCATCTCAGCCGCTGTATTTTCAGCTTTTTGACCGGGTCGACATCGCTGTATAGCCCGTAGAGCTCATTATTAAATCTTCTCCTCCATACTCCATCGATACAGACTGGCCCGAAGATCACCCGAAGAATTTTCCTTTCAAAGCACCCAAGCAGACTCTCATCCGTTTTTGACAGAGTCCATGCTTCTGCCCCGTACAGCAGGACCGGGATGATAACGGTCTTATATAAAGTCTCCTTGGTTCTTTGAGAGAGGGCTTTACTACTCGAATGCCTTCTTAGCCCGAAGAAACAGCGATTGGCCAGAGTAATTCTTCGTTTGATTTCTGCACTGATGTCATTTTGCGATGTAATAGTGGAGCCCAGGTAGACAAAGTCCTTGACAACTTTGAAGTTGTACCTATCCATCGTGACGTTTTGCCCGAGTCACCGATATTGAGATTCCTTTCTCGATGATAGCATATACTTCGTCTTGTCCTCATTAACAGCCAAACCCATTTTCGCCACCTCCGATTCAATACTTGCAAACGCGCCGGTAACAGCTCGCTTCGTTCTTCCCATGATGTCAATATCATCTGCATAAGCAAGTAGCTGAACGGACTTTTGAAAAATTGTACCTCGGTTGTTGACTTGCGAGTTGCGTACAATTGCTTCAAGTACGATGTTAAAGAGGTTGCATGATAATGCATCGCCCTGCCTCAAACCTTTCTCGACATCAAAGGGGTCGGTGGTGTTCTTACCGACTTTGACGGAGCAGCGAGATTTCTCCATCGTCATCCTGCATAGGCGTACGAGTTTAGCAGGGATGCCGAGATGCGACATGAGTCTGTACAGCTCGTCTCTATTTACGCGACTTTGAAATCGATAAAAAGAGATGGTGTGTATCGATTTGAAACTCCTGGGGTTTTTCCAAAATCTGTCGGAGTGTGAACATTTGATCGACGGTTGATTTGCCGGGCCTAAAACCACACTGATAGGGGCCGATCAGATCGTTGACAAATGGTTTTAAGCGATCACACAGTAAAGATGACAGAATTTTGTATGCGACGTTGAGGAGACTTATACCTCTGTAGTTCGAACAATTCAGAGCATCTCCTTTCTTGTGGATGGGACACACTATACCGAGGTTCCATTCATCGGGCATACTTTCTTCCGACCAAATTTTGAAGATAAGTTGATGTAAACTCCCTACCAAGTCATCTCCCCCTGCTTTGAATAGCTCGGCTGGCAGGCCATCTGCACCAGCAGCCTTGAACGCCTTAAGCTTAGCTATCGTTAACCGCACTTCATTTAAGTGGGGTGGATGGAAATTTTAGCCATCGTCGTCCAGGTTGAATGGATTATTCTGCCTCACAGTGGAATTTGGACTATCATCACCATTTAGCAGTCTAGAAAAGTGTTGTTTGTGTGTCTACCACCATATTCCCACTCTCGTCTCGGCAGGCTTCTGTTCTAGCCTTGTAACCCTGGGTAGATTGCCGCACCCTTCGGTAGAACTTTCGAACGTCCCCCCTGCCGCTACAGACCTCAATAGACTCGACCGCCCGCTTCGCATGCTCTCTCTTTTTCCTTCTGAGAAGTCGGCGTTCCTCCTTTCGTTTTTGCCCGTAGAGCTCACGGGCTGCCCTCTCAGCAGCTCTGGTTCTAGTTTGCAGCATTGACTGGTAGGCTTTGTTCTTGGCTGCATGCGCCAGCCGGCATTCTTCATCGAACCAGGGGTTTCGTTGTGGTCGCCTAGTGAGACCCAGCACATCAGTGGTGGCAATTCTGATGGCTTGTTGACAGTGTTTCCACTGGTCCTCTGCAGTTTGTGCTGGTGGCGGAGCTGCTGAAAGGTTACGGGAGACTTGGTCTGCAAAGGTCCTAGCGATCTCTTGCGATTTTAACTTTGCGACATCAAATCTTTTCACAGCATCCGTTCGGTGTTGTGGCGTCATAGATATCCGCATACGTAGTTGGGCTACAACCAAGTAATGGTCCGAGTCAATGTTGGCCCCTCGGAACGTTCGGACATCCAGGATACTGGAAGCATGTCTGTCTATCGCAATATGATCAATCTGGTTGACGGTTCGTTGATCTGGAGACCGCCAGGTACCTTTGTGTATATTGAGGTGTGGGAATCGAGTGCTAGCTATGATGGCATTCCACCCCGCCGCAAAGTCAATCAGCCTGAGTCCGTTACCGGAAGTGTTGTCGTGCAAGCTGTGTCCTCCGACTATCGAACCAAAGATGCCCTCCTTACCGATTTTGGCGTTGAAGTCACCAAGAATGATCTTGACGTCGTACTTTGGGCACCTATCATACGTACTCTCGAGGAGATCGTAGAAGTTTTCTTTGGTTGAGTCATCTTTGTCTTCCGTTGGGGCGTGGGCACAGATCAACGTAATGTTTTTGAATTTAGCTTTGATGCGGATTGTGGCCAGGTGCTCGCTTACATTTCTGAAGCCCAAGACTTCTTGCCTAAGTCTTCCCCTTACCACAAATCCACAACCAAAGAGCCGCTGACCCTGCTCCTTGCAGCACTCGCCGAAGTAGAAGTCACACGACTTCATCGTTCGTATGCCCTCTCCATCCCATCGCACTTCCTGGATGGCTGTTATATCAGCCTTTAGCCTATCCAGGTTCTCCACTAACTGTTCGGCTGCACGTGGTCTGTTTAAGGTCCGGACATTCCACGTGCAGATCCGAAATTCATTGTCCTTGTTTCGTTTGCTGGGGTCGTCAACATTAAGATCATCCATATCCGAAGCTTGTTGTTGTTTCGGAACCGTTGTTGTTTTCCGTGGTAGGGATGTTACCCCGACGCACAACCCCCGACTTGGAGGGCCAGACCCTTAATATAACTCCAAGGGTGGGGAGCCGGTAAACCGCTCCTTATAGGCCTGAGCTACGAATATGTCGTAGTAGCCCATATAAGGTGTTCACTAAGTACTTCAACCAAACTGGAACTGTAGACGCCACCGTTGATTCCATCTGGGGAATTCTTCCGCTGCCGCCTGGATAAAGGAGAAGTGCCTTAGTGGAAACACTCCTCCCCCCTCTCTCGTTTGCTGCCGCCTAAACCGTCCACAGGGATTGGAACCCCATCTTCAGCTAAAGCTACTAGGCACCCGATGTTCACCACGGGGAGGTGAGAGTAGGAGTTGATAGACAGAGGTTCGCTTTGTAAAAAAGCTTGTGGACACAACTTGAATGCACC
The DNA here is from genome assembly GCA_946251815.1 of Dasysyrphus albostriatus. NCBI lineage: Eukaryota > Metazoa > Arthropoda > Insecta > Diptera > Syrphidae > Dasysyrphus > Dasysyrphus albostriatus. The sequence continues at coordinate 53,064,969 of OX276337.1, forward strand.
GTGTCTACCCTTTGAACATCATATCCTCAGTAGACTCTGCCAAAAAAGTCGAAAATAGGATTTTTCATGATTGGGCTCAAGGTTTTAAGGAAAATTTACTATCTACTCGTATATTTGATCGATAGAAAATTTTACTCTCTACAAAAGAGGAAAACTAAATTACAAGTTTAAAGCCTGAAAAATTATCAAATATCTTCCATGTTAAAATCAATTTTCAATTTTAAAAATCGAAATATTTGATTAAGAGTTTTTAATCGTAATTTTTTCGATGGGGTCTTTTAAGGGGATGGTTATAAAATTCAAATCAATGCAAATTTTGAGACGACTTTACGCTTTTTTATGAATAAACTTATTATATTTATTTAAATGTAGAATAAACACCTAATCAATTTTTGATGCTTGTGTCACTAAAATACTTTTTTATCATTAATGTATGTAGCTATGTAGTTATATTTATTGTTTAAATTTAAACAAAATCTATAGTCAGTTATCTAAGGATAATCACGCGACTTTTTTCCTCAATGCACGATTTGTGTGAAGAAGTTTCAATTGTAATGATGAAAAGTATGAAAGATGCTTCGATAGGGTAGACAAAGTTACCTAACAAAGAATAGGGTGTGAGATAACAATGTTACACTTCGATTAGAAGTCAGTCAGGCTGAATAAAAAAATTAGATAATGAAAAATAATCACCATCACCGAAGAGGACGGGAAGAAGAAAAAACCCAATGCTAAATGCTTGATGTAGTTACACGTAATTGCTCTAAATGTTAAAGTAAGAAAATAAAAATATAGTTAGACAAATTTCAGAAGAATATAACAATTTGTATTTTCAAAGTTTAGAACTGACAGTTATACAAATGTTTTGAAAATTTGTAAAAAAAAAAACCCTATCAGTATGGCCATCACAGAAGAATAAGGGAATACTTACTCACAATACACAAAACTTGGCCATTTGGTACAAAAACGATCAGAAAAATTTATTTTCATCATGCGTTTTTTTTGTATCCAAAAGCTTCAAATGCAGTTTTTTATTAATTTTTTCATTGACAAATAAAGTTTAATTTAAATAAACTCAAAAGTTGCTTACTTTCTTTTAAGGCTGCATAGGTCGTTTGATATGGTACGACGAAAACTATTTTCCTTGCAAATTTCCATAACACTTAAGCAATAACTTATTTAACTCTTGAATTTTGTGCTTATATTAAACCAATACTTCGCCCTGTTATAAAGCATGCTGTTAAGGTAGTAAAAAACTTAAATGTGAAAGAATTTTCTGTTTAGAAGAGTGTGGGAATAAAAACACCTGAGTTTTTCTTTTTTTGAAAAGAATGTGATTTAGGGTGAGTGAGAAGGAAATTTTCGATATCATTTCAAAGAATTCTTTATTAATGCTACGTCTGTCGTGTTTTTAAGGGTGATATAATCAAGACTCATAAAAAGTATTTTTTTCCGGTATAGGTATTATACCTAACTTTATTTTTTTTTTAAATCAAGTGAAAGTAAGTAAACACTTAATTAAAATTGATGCTTTCAATGCTTTCCTTTATGATTTTCCAAGGAAAATTGGGTGGTACAAAAGAAATTTCTCTTTCTGTTTTAGATTTAGAGAATCTGGTAGCAATAGGTCAATGAATCAGAACTTATCACTTTGTGAAATTATTATAGTTCTTCTGACCTGATTGCAGCAAGTAGTTCCATGAAAAAGTGGACATGAAAATAGAAAAATGGAAAATTTATCTCGCCACTTGTCTATAGTTCGATGGTTAAATTACAAAATATCTTACAAGTAACAAATACAGGGTGTCCGCCAGGATGGTATACTACTTTGTTTGCTTATAATTTTTGATTGAATGAAAGGGAATGGATTTTATATTGATAAATGTTTTATTTAATGTTGGTAATTATTTATGGAATACAATATCAGGTAAATGTCTGCCTCTGTTAGTCTCACAAATGCGAGCTTTTTTGAGCACATTTTTGATTACATTTCACGCAGTATTTCATTAATTTCTACACGAATATTTTGTTTGAGTTGCTCAAGCGTTTCTGGTTTGTTTGCATATACCTTACTTTTCAGATATCCCCACAAAAAGAAGTCCGGAGCAGTCGAATCAGGCGACCGTGGAGGCCAATCAACATCACCATTTCTTGAAATAACTTGTTGTGGAAAGAGGTTTCGCAGGAATCCCATTGTAATCCTGGCTGTATGCGATGTGGAACCATCTTGTTGATACCACATGTTAATTAAGCCCAAAGCAAAAAGTTTAAAAGTTTTCAATCATATCACGATATTACTCCCCATTCACAGATACCGTTACGCCGTTTTCATTTTCAAAGAAGTAAGGTCCAATGATTCCTCCTGACCAAATTGCACACCAGATTGTAACTTTTAAGGGATGCAAAGGTGACTGATGAATAATTTGGGGGTTTTCCATTGTCCTGAACCAACTATTCTGTTTATTCACATATCCAATCAAATGAAAATGTGCTCACTCATTATGATTTTTTCAAGAAAATCGGGGTTATTATGGGCTATAGCTGTAACATCCTATTGGCATATGTATGGCCGCATAAATGGTCTTGTGGAAGAAACTCTTGTGTCAATTGAATCTTAAATGGAAACAAATGCAAATCCTTGTGCAAAAGCTCCTGAGCACATCGTCAAACTGAGGTTGATGGATTGTTTTGAATACTTCTTTAAGCATCAGTAATGTTTTCAGCTGATCTTGCAGTACGTTGTGGTCCATGCTTGGGCCTATCACCTACAGGCCCTCTTTCTTCGAAATCATTCACTACACCATAAAGAGAGCGTTCTATTGGCACGTTGTTTCTTCCAAAATGTTCACGTAACTTTCTCATCATCACAGTAATTGATGATTGAATTTGATAAAATGTTTTAACGGTTAAAACACGTTGGTTTATCGAATATTTTTCCATAATAAATATGCCTCCAGTCTACTTCATCATCATCATCGGCTCGACAACCGGGGTCCGGTCCTGGCCTCTTTCAACAAGTCTCTCCACCTATCCCGGTCTCGAGCCGACGCCATCCAGTTGCGCACCCCAAGGCTTTGGGCGTCCTGGTCTACGCCATCTCTCCAGCGCAAGCATGGTCTATCACGCTGCCGTCTACCATAGAATGTACCACAAAAGACTTTCCGAGCAGGTTCCTCTTCGCTCATTCGAGCTAGGTGCGCTGCCCACCGGAGTCTACCGAGCTTAATTTTTGTCACTATGTCTGCTTCAAGGTAGATTGCGTTCAACTCATGGTTGTACCGTCTCCGGAATCGTCCATCCACACATATGGGGCCAACAATTCTCCGTAAGACTTTTCTCTCGAACGAGGCTAAGAGGTCACAGTGCCTTTTGCTAAGCACCCAAGTCTCGGATCCATACATGAGTACTGGCAGGACCATGGTCCTGTACAGCAGCAGTTTTGAAGTTATGGTTAGATTTCTAGATTTGAATAGCTTTGACAGACTGTAGTAGGCTCTGTTGGATTTGAGAAGCCGCCCGCGGATTTCTTCTTCTATATTGTTATCGGCTGCTACTGTTGACCCAAGGTATTTAAAGGATTGCACCACTTCAAATTCGTGCTCTGCTACCTTGATTGTTTGGCCAACTGTTCCTCTCGAATTCGACGCCACCATGTACTTTGTTTTACCTTCACTAATGTGCAGCCCCAGATTTTGTGCCGCCTGCTCGATCTGGATGAAGGAATCGTGTACAGCTTGTTCGGTTCTTCCGATGATGTTGATGTCGTCTGCGTAAGCCAGTATCTGGCTGGACCTGTTGACGATGGTCCCTCTTGTTGCCGTGCCAGAGTCACGGATTGCTTTCTCCAACGCCAGGTTGAAGAGGAGGCAGGCCAAACCATCCCCTTGTCGGAGTTCATTAAAGATGTTGATTGGTCTGGATAGCAATCCGGCTATTTTTGCTTGGCTTGTTACGTTGGTCATGGTCAACCTACATAGTCGTGTCAATTTATTTGGGAAGCCGAATTCTCTCATGGCTTTGTAAAGTTCTACCCTGGCTATGCTGGAATGAAACCACACTGATATTGGCCGATGATTGTTTTAGCGTATGGGGTTATCCGGTCTTGTAGGATAGAGGAGAGTATCTTATAGGCGGTACTCAACAACGTGATACCTCTATAATTGCTGCACGTTGTGACATCTCCCTTCTTATGTATGGGGCATATAATACCTTTTCGCCAGTCTTTTGGCATTTCTTCATGCTCCCATACGTGCACTATGATATCATGAATTGCTTGACGTAAGGCTGGCCCACCGTGGTGGAATAATTCGGCTGGTATGCCATCGGCTCCCGGGGCTTTGTTTCGTTTGAGCCGTTTTATAGCCTTCTCAACCTCTTCTATGCTTGGTGGCGGTAGCATAGGGTGTTCATCTTGAAGTAGTGGAGCCTCCACTTCTGCTGTGAGCTGACCATTTAGCAATTCATTAAAGTACACTTCCCATCGCTCCAGTATGCTTTGTAGATCGGTGATCAGATTTCCCTCTCCGTCCTTGCAGTATGTGCAGCGTGGTGTGTACTGCGTCATGTTTCGGACGGATTGGTAGAACTTCCGCGCCTGGTGCGGACCTCGCTCTCGGCTGTTCTCTATTTCACAGATTAGGTTCTTCTCCCAGGCAGATTTTGTCTGTCTGTGAAGCCGTTTTTCTGTTCTTCTGAGCTCTTTATATTCCTCTTCGCGTGCCCGCGTTCTATGAGATTGTTGCATTGCTCGGTACGCAACATTCTTACGTTCAGTCGCTAGCATGCATGCATCATCAAACCAGTCGTTCCGATTTCTACGACTGTTGCCTAAGATGGAGTTGGCAGTACTAATGATAGTATTCTTAAGGCGTGCCATCCACTTCTCATCTACGCCAAGCATACTGGCTCCAGGACTTACTCTCCCTAAATCGAGTGATTCTAGGGCGAGTCCTAACGCATTACCAACGATGTTACTGGTGTTTTCATTGCGTAGGGCAGCCGTGTTGATTCGAACCTGATCGGCGGATGCAATGCGTCTCCGCAAGGCAATCCGCCCTCGGAAAACCATACCAACAAGATAGTGATCCGAGTCGATATTGGCACCTCGGTACGTACGTACCGTCATCAGGTTCGAGTAGTGGTGACGGTCTATCAACACGTGGTCTATTTGGTTACGAGTGACTCCATCAGGTGATACCCAGGTGGCTTTGTAGGTATCTTTACGCGGGAACCTGGTACTCGCAACGACCATGTTTTTCGATGCTGCCAATTCTAAGACTCGAAGTCCATTGTCATTAGTGTTCTCATGCAAACTATGGGTGCCTGCGTAATGCCTGAATACCGGCTCCCGACCTATTTTTGCGTTCAAATCTCCAAGGATGATTTTGACGTCATACCTTGGGCAGGCATTGAGGGCCCTCTCGACTTGTTCGTAGTAAGTCTCTTTTTCTTCGTCTGAGGACTCCTCCGTCGGTCCGTCAACGTTAATGAGGCTGATGTTTGTAAATTTGCCTCGCAGGCGGAGAGTGCATAGCCTTTCGCTTATAGCTTTAAAGCCGATGATGGTAGACTTCATTTTTTCGCTGACTAGGAAGCCTACCCCGAGCACATGGTGTTTTGTATGACAGCTGTAATATACGTCATATTCCTTCTTCTGTAGAACACCATTCCCTGTCCATCTGATTTCTTGTAATGCTGTTATGTCAGCTTTATATTCTGACAGGGCATCGGCTAGCTGCTGAACAGCTCGAGCTCTATAGAGCGAGTGAACGTTCCATAAAAAAATTCGTAAATCGTGTGTCCGTTTTCGTAGCAAAGGTTGTCGTCGTGAGATCTGTCCGTTTCCGAGGCTTGTTGTCAGTCTCATAATTCTCTTAGTTTTACGGGACAGGGAATTAACCTGTCGCCAACCTGAGGAACCAGCCTGATCATATTAGCCAAACCTTTTTTAAAAGGCTTGTTTCTAGCGGCCGCCGCGAAGAGGCTATGATCACACTTCCACCAATCCCGAATAGTTACGGCACGTGCATGTTTTCGTATGCTAACATGTTATTCCACCTATTCGCCTGATGGCTGACCGCCAGTCTACTTCACGACTGCCTAATATGAACTGTCAAGACTTATGTTTACCAAAAGTAGTTTACCTTAAAATAATTTTTAAATAAAAACTGAAATAACTAGAGATACCAACTTTTTGAAAAAGTTTACCATGTATTTTATCAAATCTGTATAAAATATTTTCAGTAGAGATTCTGTTTTGTACATAATTATAAGCTTAAATACAGGGCAATAAGGAAATAAGACGTTCAGGGGCTTTTATTGTAAAAATCAATAAATGGGTCGTTGAAGATGGGAAACTACGTAGTGCACTTTTTTTTTTGTTGGTTTTGGCACTTATTTTAAATTTTTGAAAAAAACCTAGTTGGCAATCCTTAAAATACGAACAAATTGAAATTTCTGTTTTATTTTTTACTTAAATGGTCAAGAATGAATGATATATTATTGTCTACAAAAAAATGCTTTCAACACTCTTCAAATTTTGCTTCCTTTTCAAGTTATATGCATCTAAAATGAACTCGCTTAAAACAAATTCTGAGCGTGTTCTGTAAGTATCGCATTTCAATTAGTTGGCGACAAAGTTGTGAATTAAAACGTATTTTATACAAATGAAATAATTAAAATGTTTACATTTACTCAACGAATAGGAGAGCTATTTGTCGTAAGTTTTTTAGGTAGAACTATTGTAGCAGGGTCCAAAATGCAACCCCCTGCTTGGACTCACTGTAGGATTTGGGATGGGTGCGAGGTTGGGTGTATGCGAAGTTTCTTTTGCATTTAAAGAACCTGGATTTAAAGATTTAAAGACGCTTTGGATTTATCCTATATATCCAACAATTATTTTATTTTAGGTTTATTCTTTCCTCTTCTTGCTTATAAGCCAAAAGTCGGAAAAAGCAAATACTCACGCTTTTCAATATATTGAAGCCAGTTTGCTGAAATTTCGTTCACCTTCATTCACATTGGATCTTGAGCAAGCATTGGGGTAGAGCTTGACGAATGAGCACAAAAGTTTTTTATAAATGTTTTTGGTCCTATAACAATGGATTCGTAAATTTTTTTTGTGCCTTTTTTATTAATATTCAATTTATTTTTCTTGAAATAAATTGTTTGTTTGACTAAAGTATGGATTTTTGACCCACTTTCTTAAAAAAATTACGAACATTCGACCCACTTCCCTCTGGAGTTTCGGCCCACTTAAGTAGGCTTTAAGTTCATAATGCATTTATGGACTTTTAACCCACCCAGGTGAGCCAAAAGTCCATTATGGATTTTCGGGTTATGGACTTTAAATCCTGCGCCGGCACCAGTTGAAAAACCGTGGTTGCTGTACACGGAAAGAATTCTTGGATCAGATCACGAAAAATGCTGCAAATTACGAAAATGAATCCCGATTTATACCTTGGCTCGAGATTTCGTAACTTACGACCATTTGTTTGCAATTTGCAAAACTAAGAAAAATGAAGATATTGATACTCTAAAGTCGTAAATCAACACTCTTAAGTATCAAAAATTGTGAACAACAAATCGCAGTTTGATCCAAAAATTCATCAATCGCACAATTTGTAAATTTGCATAAAGATTCGTGATCACTTTTATTTCGTGATATTGCGAATTTAAACATCAATCTTTCTCTTCCCTTCATTTTGCAGATATACCTACACATTTATTTTAATTTATTTCAAATAAATACTTTTCACTTGACTCTACTAGAATTTTATCTTACAACCCTTCAGTTGCGGACCGAGCATGCAACCACTACGACAATTTATCATTACACACATTAATCATTAGATACATGCCATGTTGTGATGCTTTATCTCTTCGAGAAGTAAATTGCGACAAGAAAGTCGTGATTTAGGAATTTTGGTGATTTGCAACTATGCAACTATTTGGTGATTTGCAACTATTCTCATGGATTTGCAAACTGTGACATAAATATAGTATAAATCGTAAATCAGTGATTGCGCAATGTTAATTACTAATTATTGATCGTGAATCAATATTTTTGAATGCTGTTTGTGCAATTATTCTTTCGGAGAGTAAATTACGCCAAAAAAGTTGAATTTTGCTATTAAAAGTACAAGCTTGAATCATGAACTTCAATTGCAAATCAAGAAAAAACAAATTATATAAATTGCTACGATTTGAATGATAAATTAACAGTTTTTGTATTAATTTGGGATAAAAATGACTTGATTTACGTGTAAAACATGATTCGTACATTGCAAATGCTAATTTTTCAATTCTTTCCGTGTACGTCGCTTTGAACGCGATTATATAGTAGCACGTCTTATGGTAGAACTATAAGGAGCCGTTGAGCAAACGTGGTTAAAATTTTGATCCGTGGTTTAGTAAATTTTAATCACCGATTTCTCGGAGTTTATTGAGGTTCAACGGTGGTTTAAGATAGTAATTGACTTTTTACAACAATCTTAAACCTTGAACAATCGTTTAACCTCATTTTACTCGGTGAAATTGGTGATTTAAGTGAAAGTACATTTTTTGATAATGTGAGAACCGGAAGAAAGAGACAATAATTCATTTTACTTAATGGTTAATTCGGTAATAAGCGTTTTTACCGCAATTTTGGTCAATGAATCTGCGCCAGTGTAGTTGCTCTCCTTCATATCTACGTAAATAAAATTCCGAATACAGACCAAACCGAATAAAACTGAATGTGTATGAAACAAGCCTAGTTTAATGAATTTCAGTTTTTTGCTTATTTTTCACATGCTTTAATTTACTGCAATAAATTTTTAAGCGAATTAATTTTGCATAAACACTCTTTTGACGTTTAACGAACAGCTGATTCGATTACACAGCATTAAGACAGATGAATAAAAATGTCGTGCATGCAAACTCTTGCATGAACTTACCATTTTGCACAATTTGTTAGTTTACGAGAAGACGTTGCATGAATACCTTTAATATCTTGGCCAAAACAGTATTATTGTGTACAGAACTCAAGACTTTTCGTCCAATTTTTGTTTACCATTGACAAAAAAGGATACTTTTGAAGTGAAAAAAAAACCTAAAAATTAAATTTTTCTAGGTTTTTTATTTCAATCAGAGGACGATGTATGACTTAGTTGTTATTTTTCTTCTATTACATACATAATTGGAATCCAAACTATTTTTATTTTTTTTTAAGTTTTGATAGCATCACAATATCATCAAAATAATCAAAATTTGCAATACATATTAGAAGCATCCTTTAAAACCACTCAAAATATCCTTAAAGCATTGGTTAAAATTGATTTTTTATATACTTTAAGCACAATAATATTATAAAAATAACTCTCACAAAAGTCCCTTTCGATTTTTATTAACTTATCTTTCTATGAACACATTTTGATTTCGATTAACCTTTCAATCAATTTAACGCAACTCAAAGAAACGATAAAAATGTAATTGCTTCTCCTCTGCCCATTACATCCAATGTAAAGTCAATCGTTGATTTCATATAACCATCCATCTTCGTAAAAAAAAAAAAAAAAAATAAAAACAAAAATTCACTGTCAGGATATATTTCATACCAAGCGATGGCGCAACAACAAAAATAAAATATGTATAGGTACCCAACCTACGAGTACATCTAATTTTCTGTCAAAGTATGACTTTCCTCTTCCTGAATGGCAAACAACAAAATCAGCGGAACTTTTATTACCATAATTTCGATTATGTCCTTATATTGTGCAGCCATTAATCTATATTTCATTGCTGTTCATTCAGATATTAAAAAAAATTGAAATTTAAAAAATAAAAAGAAAACAAATACACATATACAACATAAAACATGAGACTCACATACCCTTAAATAAATTATAGGAGTAGTCAATTGGATAATAAATTAAATATTTAAATCCGTTAGCTTAGACTTTTATCTGTTTCGGAACTCGTATGTTTTTTTATCGAATTCATAATAGGTACCTACTTAGATTTTCAACAATAAAAAAAAAAAAACTGAAAAGGTTACGAAATTTGTTTCATCAATGTTTTTTCAAAAAAATAGACGATATTTTCAATAAAAGGTATTTTTACATGGAGTGGGTGTATGTTTCTATGTCACGTGTCTTAACCTATTTCCAAAATATGAGTTTGTCAGGCTGGATGAGTGGGCTTAAAATACTATTTTTGTATCAGGGACATAATCACTTCAACTTAGGTTAGGTTAGGTTAGAAGGGGTGATGATACGGCGGGCCGCATCATCTCACTCGGATCTCAGTGGATCCATTGCGCTCCCCAGAGTGAAGGGTGGGTGGTGAAGAGGGATAGGGAGGGGTTTGATGAGGAGTATTAGTTGTAGGGGGCCTCCCTGAACCATCCTGAGTTCTGAATGAATTTTAGGATGTTTTTCAGTGGCAATACAGAGATGAATTGAATTTTTTCCAAACTCTATACTTTATTATTGATAATCCGAATAATAGAACTCATGAAAGGTTTTTGAGCGACGCTTATCGATTTTTTTTAAGCTTTAGATTTTTTTAATTTTTTACTTTGTATACAAAATCTTAAAAAAAAGAGACATTGTTCGCTAAAATGCTTATAACTGTCGATTTATTAATCGGATCATCAAGATAAGTGTGTCTGTGTCTACGCTGTGAAAGAAAAAGTGAAGGAAATTTTATTTTTAGAAAAAATTGAAGTGGTATAATTCCTTCACCTTCGACACAAAAAAATAAGAAAATATCGTTATTTTTAATCCCTTTCCCTGCTCCGAAGACTGAGAAAAAATCAGTTCCAGATAAATTATCATCAATTCAAGTGTTGTACGTATTGGTATATAATCCTTGGTTTTTTGGGGAGAGTTAGGTAGTTCAAGGAAAAAAATGTGGGACACGTTCATGGATGAGAGAAAAATGAAATGTGATACTTAAACTTACTAAACCAATTCCTTTTGTAATTGAGTAGAAAAAAAAGTTAAATAGTTGGAGTGTTTTTTTAAGAAATATTTTTTTTTTTTATATTTTAAGTTCTTAAAACATTTTTAAGGAACAATTTTGGAGTGCAGATTTTAACTATTTATTTATCAAAAAAATAGAAATTATGTACATATAAGAATTAAATTTAAAAAAATTTCCATCTGTTTTAGAGATATCGAATTTTCAAAAAAAAAAGAGATTAAATAATTTTTTTTTAATTCAAAGCCTCTTGTTTGATAGTTTTAATATGGAATATTTGTAATCTTATTTGAAATTTTGTAGTACTTCGTGGAATGATGGTTAGTGCGTTGGACTGTCATGCCGAAGGCCTGGGGTTTTTTCCCAGCCGCTACCACCTTAAAACAGAAATATTTTTTCCGAGGTACTGCCTCTTGCGAGGAACTGACAAATCCTGCAAGAATACAAAAATTGTAGGCCCCCTCCATTTTTTTTTTTAATTCGTTTTTATTTTTCCATTTTCTTAAAACTATCTTAAAGCTAGACGATAATTCATAAAAATTTGCCTACTTATCAGTATCTTAAAACTAACTTACTGTCGTCAATCGGGCGCTCTTAGTTAAACTACATATAATAACCTCATGCTAATGCCTTTTGGCCTAAGAACTATTGAAATCCTGGTCGGTTCTATTTTTTACCGTGAAGAATTTACAAAAAAAACTCGGTATCAATGTCTTTTTTTTTATTTATTTATTTATTTATTTATTTATTTATTTACTTTCATCAAGCAGACTATATATACAAATGCATAATAATCTTATAGGCTAGTGAAAATATGCAAGTAACATGCGATACCTTACAATTTACTGATACTTAGTAACTAACCACCAGGATAAAGAAACGTTAATAAATGGATGACATGTTTTTTGAATGTATCTCGACTTTGATTGTCATGAAAATCAATATGATTACAAATGGAGTTCACTTGTTTAATGCAGCGAGTAATCGGTTCATTGAGTCCATAGTTAACTCTATGATGAGGAACAAAGAAAAGACTATGCATTCGCAGAGCCCTCACAGGAGCATTAATTTTTACAAGTGATAGGAGAAAATAACAGTCTATCTGGTTTTTAAGAATGTCACGAACAAAAATAATTTCAAAATACTTTCTCCGAGTTTTTAAAGATTGAAGACCAAGTAAATTACATCTAGTACTATAACAAGGCATACTAATATTCCAATTAAGCCTATGGACAGTTAGTCTAGTGAACCGTTTTTGGATGCGTTCAATCCGATCAGTGTATGGCATAGTACGGATTCCATATTATACAGCAATACTCGAGAACTGGTCTGACGTATGAGTTGAAAAGAGCCCTTAGTGTATATGGGTCAGAAAATTTTTTGGAATTACGTGCAACAAATCCAAGTAAAGAATTTGCCTTACTCACAACGAAGTCAATGTGCAGATTGAAAGTAAGCTTTGGATCAAAGATAACACCAAGGTCCTTTTTTTCAAGTACCATTTCCAACGGAGTACCATCAATAGTATACGTAAAGCTAAGAGGGGAAAAGTTTCGACGGAAAGAAAGGAAATTGCATTTAGAAACATTAAGAAACAACTGGTTAGAAGTACACCAATCAGCTAAGTACCCCAGGTCTTTTTGGAGTAAAAGAGAATCGTTGTGAGATTTGATGCAATGAAGTAATTTTATGTCATCTGCGAACATAAGACATATAGAACTTCTTATAAAATCAGGTTTGTCATTAATAAGAAGCAAAAAGAGTAGTGGACCCAAGTGGCTCCCTTGAGGTACACCTGAAGTAACGATAACGGTGTCAGATAATAAGTTATTAATATGTACATACTGAGTGCGACCAATTAGATAGGATTTTAACCATTTTAATAATTTAGAATGGAAACCCAGCGCATAAAGCTTATCAATTAAGACTGCGTGATTAACTTTGTCAAAGGCCTTGGAAAAGTCGGTATAGATGACATCACATTGATATCCATGCTCAAGACATCTAGTTATCTCATTACAAACAATTGAAAGATTTGTTGTCGTCGACCTACCAGAAACAAACCCATGTTGAAATGGAGAAACAATTTCTTTTACAATAAAAGATAACTTTTCATAAATTATTTTTTCAAATAGTTTGGGAACAGAGGATAGTTTGCTAATGGGACGATAGTTGTTGACAACTTGCTTAGGTCCTGATTTATGAATAGGAGTAATGAAGGAGACTTTCCAATCATTTAAAAACTCGCCCGTGTTTAGAGATACGTTGAAAAGCAGAGTTAGCGGCTCTAATAGGGAACTTACACAGGTTTTTAGTATGATTGGAGGAATACCATCGGGGCCGGGTGGCTTATCGGTATTGAGTTCAGCTAGGGCTTTTTCTACATCACAGTAACTTAAATTTAAGGAACCGATATTGACGAAAAACCGAAAATATGGATTCATTGAAAAGTTCAGAGTTTGAATAATTGTCATTCAGCCAGGTCTCGGTAAATGCGAAGATGTCATATTGTGAAGAAGATGATTTAAAATGTAAATTATTTGTCTTTGTACGAAGGCTACCCATGTTTTGGTAGTAAAGGAGAAAGTCTTTATTTTTAGAGAGATAAGCATTTTCGGTTAAGTCACCGTTATTGACCGTTAAACATCTACTAGTGTTATAGGGCGAGCTTTGTCGTTTTTTGGAGTTTCTACGAAATGCTTGACTCTTACTGCGTAGGGCCAAATAGAAGAGTTGTTCAAAAGGCTTTCAACGTATTCAGCGGGCACACACAATTTGAAATTGACAAACCTTACTTCAGCCAGAGATATGACCTTTTTAGTAAGTCTGAAGCACTTCATAAGATTAGCAGGAATTCCCGTTTTTGTTACTAAATAATTTACTATATCATCGGGTTCAGTGTTGGGATGAAATTTAGAAATATGGATCCATTTAGAAGCGTACACCACATTTAAAGAAGAATTTAAATCGGCTCCTACCAAAACAGGAGGAGTTTTATGATTGGATTTGATTTGATTTAGTTTTGAGCCAGTTGATTTGGACGCAGCTGATTTATCCCCGTTCAATTCAGTATCAGCATAAATAGTAGGAGGAAAATATTTATCATAGTCCAAAAACAAATTATTAAGAAATTTTGCCGAATTATCATCAACAGCCGCCCCACTGTCGGCAATATTAGCACCAGATACACCAGCAACAACAACATCAATAGGATCAGCAACAGCCACACCAGAAACAACAGCGTCATCAACAACAGCATCATCAACACCAGCATCAGCAACACCAGCATCCGCAACAATTACATCACCCAAACCATTATCAGCAGCAACATCATTATCATTAATATTAAAAGCAACTGCTGTGGCCACAATATCACCAGTATTGGTAATCGCAGCAGGTTGATGGGCATCGTTCTCACTGACTCGCGCATCAGTATTATCTGTTTCAGGAGACAGAAAATCAGAGCATGAAGCAGACGAACCACCAACAGCACTTTCCACAATTTCCCCGCTCTGTCTAGTAGAGCAGGAATTGTTATTAGTTGTTGTTTTTGTTTTAGATTTAGTATTTGTTTTTGATGAGGAAACCGGTTTTTTTTCGCCTACGGTAGCTTTCCTTGCACTATTATTATTTTTTGCATGGTATGGTGAAGACGTGAAGCTAATCCTATTTGATGGTGAAGGGGAAGACGATAGACTATTTAAAGCAGGTGAAGAAGAGAATTGTCTGTCTTTGAAAAGCTTTAAATGGTCTATTTTTTTTGGTTCATTGCCCGTGAGCTTAGTTTGGGAGCGAAGAGTGCGTGGGGGTTTCACTGCTGCACTTACACTGGAACAAGAACTGAGCTTTTCAAAATCAGTTTTATTAACGATAAAGAAGTCGAAAAGATCTTTAACTTTTGCTATGGAATTTAATAAATGATTTTTTTTGCAAGAAACACACATCCAAAATAAGTTTTCATTAGATCTAATTGATGTTTGATCAGAATCGGTAACTTTGGCACAAATGAAGTGAAATCCCGAATTGCAAATGGCACATTTGATCAAATCGGTATTGGGTGCAATTAAATTACACTTTAAACATTTGGTGTCCATGATTAATTGGAATTGTGATTATCAAAGAAAGAAAATAAGAAAAATAATTTGAGGCAAATTACTGCACACGATTAGTCGATGAAAGTCGGCACGCAACTGAAATATATAAAACTTTCAAACTACATAAAACTAAGTTAAAGCTAATTAAAACTAATGAAAACTACTTAAAGCTACTTAAAAATACTTACAACTAATTATAAACTAATTACAACCTATTTATAAGCTACTTACAGACTACTTACAAACTAGAACAGCCACAGCAAGCATTTTCCGTTTAATACATTTTTTTTGTATTTTATTGGTTTTATATTTTTTTTTGTGTGTTTTATAATTTTTTTTTTTGTGGTGCCACCCTGACTGTCCCTACTTAAAACTAACTACATAAACCTATGCAAGTCGGCCATATAAATGAAAATAGCAAGGTCAACTATTAAATGTCTGAAGGAACTTCATGTTCGTTTTTGAACCACCAAAACTGGTTTTCCTGCTATCTCTTCGGTCCCGTTCGAGCATTGTCCTACTGAACCGAAGGTGCTCAGATCCGTCTTTTGCGAGGATGTCTCGACTGTAAAGGAGCCGCCGATCTACAGTTCTACGGCCGGCGTGGTAGATTAGCGGAACCGCTGCTCTATCCTGGATCAGCCCTCGACTGTCTAGATGGAGGAATGCATCGGGCGGAATAGAGTCAATTAGACACACACTCTCGTAGTATTCATTGTTGGTGTAATAAGCCCCAAAAATTAAGCTGTTGCTCGAGGATATCGCTCTTGCAATGTGTTCTGGAATGAGCTTCAGCAAGAAATTATATAAAACCATGTTGGAATAGTAATATTTGTACTCCGATTCTGGTGTTCTGTGCAATCCAAGGCAGCCCCATTTGAGATGGGGCACCGTTGAACCATACCGGGTATCCATAGGCAATCATCGGCCGGATAAGGGTCATGTAGCAAATCCACCTTTACCCTGCTTTCAAGCCGACTGCTATAAAAAAACCGTTTCATCAGGGCGAAAGCTCCCCTAGCCCTGAGCTACACTTTTACTTGCCAGTGGATGTCCATTTGGCCCTACGATCACCAGCTTGCGCCATTTCTTTCTCGTATCCCTTGTGGCTCTAAGCAACGGAGTCCTAAACAAGATAGTTTCTGATTTCTGAAGTTTGATTTTTAACTTCCAGTCATTGGAATATTGCTAAATCTTCTCGAAGTCACGCTGCAGGAGAATCCTGATGACCTCGACTTTTGGAGCTGTTATGTACACAATCAGATCATCGGCATACGCAATTGCCTGAGTTAGACTACTTATAAGTACGCTGGTGTAAATGCTGAATAGAATCAGTGAGTTGAACGCTCCCTGCTGAAGACCATTTTTAATATTAAAGGTTGTGGCAGAAGTTACATTGCCACTCTTGACAACAAACTTTCTGTCATTGAGCATATCATAAAGCTTAAAGATATAGTAGCGGTTTACTAATGCCATGTCTGGTCAGCTTTAAATAAGGGCCCACTAACCATATGGTGTCGAAGGCCTTCGCCAAATCAACCAGACAGGCACCCGTACACTGCTCCTTAGATTTGTTCCATTGGACATCAGAAACGAGTTTAGACGCGGCATGAATGGTGTCATGTCCCGCCTTTAAACCAAACTGATTGTCCGTTATGATATTATTGTCATCTCCCCACTTAGACAGAGCTTTATTGACAGCTTTTTCGAATACCTAGATGATACCTTGAATGGAGGTCCCCTCCATTCCTGCCAACAACACGCACACAGGGATGGTTGAGAGTTGTAAGTCACTTAGCCCTGGTTTTCCAATGTTGGGCCACCAAATTTATTTTTTTTTTATTTGAAATCTATGAATACAAAAAATAATCTAAATCTGTTCAGCTGATAATGAAAAAAATCTAAATTAAAATAAAACTTCTATGAGAGGCACTATTAATAGTTGTTACTTTCATATTTTTATAATTTTTGGAAGTAATTTAATCTGTAGGAGCCACTTTTAGGAAAAAAAATAATTTCCTTAACGCGTTTTTTTTTTTATATTTGTATGGAAGGTAACATTACGTTTTCATAACAATAAAAATTTTTCTTAAAATTCTTCAGATATTGTAAAAAAACTATTAAAGGCCAAGTTTTAAGAAATCAAAATATAAAATTTTCCAGAAAAAGAAAAAATTGAACATTTTTAAAAATCCAAAAAGTACTTTTTTAAATTTTGTATATATTTTATTTAAATCAAAATACTAATTAAATGAATTTAAATAAAAAAAATGGTTTTTTTTTGAAGGTATCATTTATGAAGAGTGGCTTTCAATCCAAAAGTAGCTTTTACTAATAGAAATTTATATTTTTTTTTTAAGAAATGTTGCTAAGCCGTTTTTTTATAAAATAAGATTTAGTAAAATTTCTTAAAAAAATGGTATGAATTGTCATTGTAATGACGACTCAGATCAAAACCTCGAGTTCAATTTTTTTATGAATGTATAAGTTGACATATTACTTAGTACCTGAATATCGCAAGTAAATATGATCATAAAAAAACATTTAGGTTTATCTTTTTTAAAGTTTCATAAAAAAATCGTTATATATGTATGTATGTTTGCATTCTTAAGTTCTTTGAGCAAGTACGTAAAATAACGCAGGTTTACAAGGCTTTTACACGGGCTGGTTTTGGAGCTGTATTTAAGTCCGTCATCTGTTTACCGCCATAAGCTCTGGTCTTTGGGATATTCCCATAATAAAATTAAAATAAGTGGTTTTGCGTGATCTACCTTAGACAGGGCCAAGAGGTGGGACAATGGGGCAAATGCCCCAGGCAACTTCCTGTAGAGTGCGTCGTGCTGTACTGCGAATAGATTTGGGAAACGATTTGTCGATATGACGCAAAAACAAATTTCACTGTGTCTTAGCAATGAGGGCATTCAATGTTTCAGATGTCTAACTTTTTCGGGCTTCTGATTGGTCAGCTGTCAAAAAATATCAGAAAATTCAGATAACTTTTGCTTACGTTTTGGTAAAGTTTGTTCTGAATTTTCAGACTAGAAATTCTCATCTGGAGATTCAGATGACAGAGATGAAAGATGCGTTATGCCAAAAAAAGCGCATATAGCGTGATCGTAGTTTCGGTAGAGCGGAATGGTGGGTTTCTCCAAATAAAACTTTATGCACCGGATTGTATTTAAAAAAAAAACAACTTTTATTTAACAAAAAAAAAACGAATATTATAAACATGACAACTTTTAGTTAATTTCTTCTTGGTTTTGTTTTTTATGTTTTTTCTTTGCTGTTATGCGGGAGTGATCCGCTGTAATCGCCATAGAGAAAACACAACAAATACTGTTCCAGGAAGGCAAACAAGCAATGAAAAGCGGTACTTGCTTAAAATCGATTTTAACTCTACATTTGCTTCTCCTTTTATAGTAAAAAATATGGTCTTTGATTTTGGATACTAGTAGGCTTTGAAATTTAATAGAAATATTCTATAAATAATTAAATAATGCAAAGAAGATGTGATTATTTTAAAAAGTATAGTCAAAGGCAATTTTGAATTCAAGATTTCATACAAATATTATTATATAAAACAAATTATAGTCAAAGGTAGATTTGAGTTATAATAACTATAGCAAAAATAATAATGGGTTGTTACACGCATAAATATTCAAATGGGAATTGAACTTTACTGTTTGCCTGATAAGTGTGAGTTAAGAATGACTCGTAACGAATTTTAAATTTTCAAATAATATAAAAGTTCTAATTTAACAATTTTCGATGTAAAAACAAAGAGTGAATGGAGTATTTTGACGGAATTAAAACAGCTGACTTTCGACTGAAAATTCAGATCTTTTTTGCACTTAACGAAAAATTGTCTGAATTTTCAGATATTAACATTGAATGCGGCCATTGTGTTCAATTATAAAGTTTGCTAAGGTCACATGTTGAATACATCACCTAATGCGGAGCTGAGCAGTAGGTACAAATATCAGTTGACGAATATTGAAAATCCAGAGAGCGTGACTGTAGACTTTAAATGCGTTTGCAACTAAATCGATTGGCGTTGATCAAAAAAATTTTCTTCCAACAGGATGGTTACAAACTAATTTTCATAACGCAATATCTGCGGCAACGGCTTACATTGTGATTAGTTCATAGTTTTGGGAGTGATGATTAAAAGCGAACTTAACTTGCTTTGGCAAGCCTTCATGACTGTCTTGGAGTTTGAGAAGACCGAGACTGGGAAGCAATAGATTATGAGTTGCCACAAGAGTTGCTTCTATATCAGTATTTTCGTCTGTTGTTTTAGTTCAGTTTTTCTTCTCTTTTGGCCCTTGGGTGGGCGTTGTACCTAAACAAATCATTGGAGTGGATTTCCCCAGGTACTTCACCTTCCATTTGCTGCAGTTAGTCCGTGTGGAAGTTTCAGAACAATGTTTCTGCATTTTGCTCTAAGGTGCGGTGCGACTTCCTCTACCCGTTGAGGATCTGCTGACGCAGACAAGTTCCGATTTAGTAGATCTGATGCCCTAATCTCCTGTCGAATTGAAGATTCTGGTTGATTGTAGGCCCTTTTTTCTGGATTTCAAGTTAAGGCAACATTGATGGGGCGTAGTTGAGTGCGTAGTCAGCATATATAATGTTTTTGTATTCACTTGATATAGGTTGTTCAGATACGAACCTCAGGCAACTCCGGCCCTGATAGTCTTTACAGTTGTCTTATGGGGTTTTTTTTTTGGTAAATTCAAATTTTGATTTAAAAATTGATTTTTTTCGTCTCGAATGGTATACGACTGCAGATTGATTTTTTGTTTTTATTGTATTGGTGTATAATTTGTGTCTGTGAAACTGTAGCGATCCAGTCTTGTCAAACTGATGGCTGTGAATTGTTCTGGTGTGTAATGGTGGAGGGTTAAATCTGCCGAAAAATCCAGATCTGCAAATTTGATTTTCGATCAAAAAATAAATTGATTTTTTTCACCATTGGAAGGCTTTTATTGTCAAAATCTATGTTTTGACAAATCGGAAGAGGAAAAAAATCCTTTTGAATGAATGAGAAAAAAAGAAATTTTATTAGTGTTGGGGCTAAATGTAAGAGATGCAGTTTGTGGATAACTGCCATACATTGTCAAATACTTTCTCGACATCCAGGCAGCATTCAACGATAAGTGTTGAGCGCTACGATGATGTCGTTTTAGAACTTTAGCAGTGAATGCAAAGTTCAAGTGTTTTTCTTGAAAGCTGAATTGCATATCAGGGATGATCGTGTATCCCGTCTTGCCACTTTTCAGGAACATACTTTTCTTTGATGTCAAAGGGTGAAACTTCCTCTCTTTTTTGGTAATTTTTAATATTTTGAATATGGAAAAAGTATCAGTAGATATTGCCTCAAAACGCCAAACGCGTATTAGGAAAATAACGTTTGAAAACTTAAAAGATGGGTATTGAGTGAACGCACATTCGAAAAAATTTCAGTGTAGCCACTTTTTGGGAATATAATTTTTGTATGTCCACTTTCTTAGCAATATTTATAATTTTGAACATGAAAAACTTTCCCAATCCGTGTTTGGCATCTGGAGTAAGGCTGGCCACGATATTAGAATTGTTTTGGTATCGTTTGGTATTAGTATCGGAAACCAAAACGATACCAACTTTAAAGCATCTGTAACAGAAACAGCTCTAGCGATTTGGATGATATTTTCAGAGCCTTTCTTTCTTTATAAGAACCATCAGCTTCTTGCGCACCCATATAAGGTTTCAAATACTCCAAACTCTCAGTCATAGAACAACATACTAAATGTTATACATAAATAATTTCCTCCTTTTTCAATAAATTCATGCCACGCCACTGAACTAATGCCTTGGCAATTCAAAGACAATTGAGTAATAGTTCCAAGAACATACGACTCTCAAACCATTTTCCATGTAATACAAACAGCTGCATAGATTAATGATAATCCCTATGTAGATATGTACATACTTACCTAAATAGAAATCCTGAAGTGGCAACAAAACGCAGGCAATCGACAATAATACTTCCTAAAAAATTATAAATTAAAAATAATAAATTAATGAGTTTAAGCTCTAAATTACGAGTTTCCTTCTTTCAAAGATCAAAGCCTGCAAATAATAATATAAAAGCAGAGAAAATAAAATATCTTCAATCAGCCACAAACATCTTAAATACGAGAATAAATTTTCACTTTAAATTTAACACTAAGTCCCCAGCAACCAATTATTGCCATCGTCTAAATATTCTAATTAAAACCAAATATCAGTTTAAATTAACACCCCTTCCATTACAAAATATACATAAACACCAACAAAGCTGTCAAACCAAATCATCGTCACACTTAAGCAGCGCAAATGAAATAACTTATTTTCATAAACCACGATAAATTCATAATCCCCGTTACAGAAAACCGAAATCCCTGAACATACTGCCACAATCTATATTAATGTTTTTTGCTCGATAAACATAAAGGTATAGTATACATCATGTACCTATAGGTATATGTTCTGTACATATGTACATATATGGAGGTAGCTGCGTGCAAGTTTCTCGTGTGTGATGTTTATTAGTCCTTAGCGCCAGAACACCTCAAATCGAATCCAATTAAAGTTGAATGTTTAAATTTTCCACTATAGTAAAAAGAGGGGGTGGCTGGAACCCCATCAGCCCATCCATCGCCACTGCCAGTGGTTGAAATGCTTAAGGGAGAACAACTCGTATACGAAAGCGTATACTTGCGATGCCAGTAATCCCCGGTTAAATGGCATGGCGTTGTCGTCGGGAATATCCATTATTCAAGACTCTTATCGGGAGCTCATGCGATACACTAATGTTCGCATTTAACAAATTGAATAAAACGAATCTGCCTCCACTATACGTATACCACCCAAATGAAACCCTTTTCTCTGTATACACAAAACATCCTCATAAACAACTCCCAGGAAATGTTTGTAAGTTTCAACCCTTGTTCTGCATTTCCGTTTCACGCTCTCTTCATAATGTTCCGCTGAGATAATGTCAGAGGAACGTCAGATTTTTTTTTTGTTTTTGGTTGTTGTTGTAATTTTTGTTGTATACGAGTATCCTCCTACAGGATGCCGCTGATGCCTATGAGATGGGAGAAATTAAAATAAAGGGTACTTCGCTCCTGCATTATATAGCCTATTCGCATCCTTAAAAGACAAAGTCGCAGTAATAGCTATGAATAGTGGATAGACATGCAGCTTCAATGACTACAACTAAACAAATGACTTGCAATAAATAAATTTAAGCGCACAATATTACACTTCTTGTGAAATTAAATTGATGGTATCTTATTGTTGAGTTCATTTATTAACGTCACATGTCGACCATCCCGTCCATCTTAAGAATGTCAACTTGATGCTGCGTTGGCGATGTATGGTGATGGTGAATGGATTTTCTAATCCTCTCCTTCACACATAACTCTTGAAAGGTATAATACCAGCTGTGAATTTGTCCAGTGATGTTTTTACATTACTACATTTAATTTTTTTAATTTATAAAAAAGTCTGATGCAAGGCATTGACCTTGAATTATTATCATAAGGAAAATATTACAGATATCATCATATTATGATTTTGTGCGTTCAAAAAGCATTCCTAAAAATAAATCGGGAAGTCCAAAAAAACACCCCAAAAACCAATTTATAGGTTTTGAAAAATTATTAGTTTTATAAATTATTAAAAATAAAGAATTTTAGCTTAATGATTTACTCAAAAAAATAAAAAATGTATGAAATGTGTAAGAAATATTTTAAATACGAGGGAGGCAACACCCCTCCCTGTTACTACTTTCGTGAAGACTAAAAATGTGTTCAAATTTAAAAGTTGAGAGATAGAGAGAATGATAAACAGGATGACTACTAAGCAAAAAATCTTTAATCATTTTATAAGAGCACTATAGGGTGAATAAAGAAATAATTCGTTGATTACTTCTATTACGCTGATATAAGGGAATTTTGCTAACGTAAAATTTTCTTAGTATTTTTACAAATATTCACTATTTGCTGTCAGGAAAACAGGAGAAAATAACATGTGACGAACATACTGTATAATATACTCCCAAAATGTCTTTATAGTCAGAAGGATAACAGGAGTACTATAGCAACATGTACATTAATGTCTGTTATGAGAAGCAATTTTATTAATTGGGAAGGCAGAAGTGTAATAGTAAGAGTTTAAATGCTGAAGAACTTTTAACTTCAATTATTATCTAGAATTAGAGTACTTTTGTATAGGTGAGGTACTTGGTTATTTAATTTTAAATTGTTGAAATAAAACTATTCTGATGAAATCCATCTTATATGCAATTGAATTTAATTTTAGAAGGAAGAATTTCTGTCTGCGCATTAAACTTGCTGATATAGTATTACGAAAACGTCAACGATATCAGGCCTTTGTTGTATAACACGATAATGTTGTGTGTAGTTTAGGTACCTAAATAACTACATCTGATGATAACTACAATAGGTACTATATAGGCTTTTGTGAATGAACATTAAAACAACTCAACTAGAAAATATCCCAGCTTAGCCCCTGGATAAAGTACTATACGTAAAGAGTATAGCATCACTATAAAGGATGGGGTGATGAAATACGCCAACACACCAAATAAAAATATTCTCGAACACAGGGATTCTATATTTTTTTTATGTGCAATATTATGTAGGTACTATAGGACAAGTTTTGGATTCGTGCAAAAAAATAAATTTTGAGATAACAATTAAAAATGACATAACGATGACAGAGAAACCAATAAAATGGGTTCTGTCTCTCTGGCTGTTGATATCTGGATCTACAGGCTAAACTAATGATACGATGTACTTGAAATTTTGAACTTAAGGGTCTTTTAGGTGATTTTCAACATGAGAAATTGATTTTTTTAATCCCCAAAAATAACGGTACTTGCTATACAACCGTAAAAAAAATATTATGTATCTCAAAAACGGCTCCAAAAATATTGATAAAAAATAAAATGCACGATTACACGTACTTGCTCTCATTTTCAACTTTTAATATTAAAAATTATAGAAACTAAATTGAAAATAAAAATATAAAAAGCATTTTATCGTTGAGCCCACTGACTCCGAATTTCGGTAGTAAATTTTAATAATTTTGACTCGTTGTTGGCTCGCATATCTTTCCATCACGAAATGGCAAACCTTACTGAAGAGAAATGTCAAAAGAGCGGCAAGAAATATGTCGTCGTTTGCTGTGCCTGTTGCTTTACTTTTGTAGCGTCCCTGTTGAAAACCCCTTTATAAGCAACTTGTATGATAGCTAAGAGCTCAAAAACAAGTATGCCATTTGATACTTGAAAAAATATGAAAGTATCTATGCTAAAAAAAATTGAAATAGTTGTAGCGGTTTTCCTAAAACTAATTTTTTATAATAAAAACTTTGGTAAGAAAGTTTTGGCTTATAAATTTCGTCAACATATTAAAATATATTTATATACTTAATTTAAAAAAAATTCATCAACCCGTTTTTGAAATATTAAATTTTCAAAGAAGTAAAAATATTTTTTTAAGAATGCAAAACTATAATTTTTTTTACAAAAATTTTAATATGCAATATTGTTGAAATTTTTAAGGAACTTTTGTATACAAATTTTGACTGAAGTCGTTTCAGCCGTTAATGAGAAAACCGAAAGTTTAAAAACCGTTTTATGGCAGGTACATTTAATAACAGTTTCTAGTAAAATTTATTTTCCAAAAAGAGCACTAGGTTAAGTATAATCCAGAGATTTTTTTATCAAAATGATTGGAGCCTTTTTTTCAAATAAGTAAGCTTTTCCTAAACGGTAGTATGGCAAGTACCGATTTTTTGGAGCTAAAAAAATTTCAATTGTACCATAGATTTATTGGTATTCTTCATCATCGTGATGTCATGTTTGATTGTTATCTCAAAATCTTGTTTTGCTCGCAAGTAAAAAATGTGTTTCACTGTAGGTACAGTGTAGTTTTTGGAAAAAAAACAACAACAAAACAACATCAACAAATATTATTTACAATACCACCTGTCATATAACGGCTGTTTTATTTTCAATTCTCTCATTAGCAACTCAACCAATTTGTATCAAAATTTGTATGTAAAACCTCTTTAAAATGTTAAAAAATAGTGCATATCAAAGTTTAAAAAATAATAAAATTTTGAATTTTAAAAATATTTTTAAAAAACAAGTTGATAAATATTATTGAAACAAGGTATCATATTATAAAAACGGCAAACACGAATTTTGTGGTACAATTCACGCGATCTGGAAAAGCCGAAGGAAAATTATATATCATTGGAACGGTTTTTTGCACAGAAGTGCAGAATGCAAAAATTTATTAAATAATTGCACATTAAAAACAATAAAATAAAATTGTGTTGTTAGCGCGAGCAAGAGTGAGAGCGAGACCGAGTAATTATTTGTTTTTATTTGACGTCACCTAAATGTGACGTTTTGATTTTGTTCCACCCACCAACCAACCAATTTTCCAGCAATAACTGGAAAGATTATTGGAATGCCTGATGGCAGCGTTCACTACTGAAGAAAATACTATAAGTAGCTCATATAATAATAAGTTGCTCAGTTTTTCTCTACGCTTAAGACACTTTTTATTGACAAATAATGTTATTAGCTCTCCAGTTTCGAGGGCTCGACGTACTAGTATTAATAAATAATCAAAACCAGCCTACTAATTTTTTTTATTGTAATCAATTTTTTTTTTGCATATATGCATTCATATTTTTCTCAGCAATCAAATGGCATACTTGTTTTTAACCTCTATGTTATTTGACGCGTCGTAAAAAAAAATCGTGTAGAACGATTTAGATATTTTTTTTGTATGCTTTTTCTATAATTCCTTGGATGTTTCAAAAGTTTTTCTTAAGTTCCTAGCAACTTGAATATAAGAGCAGGTACGTGCGATCCAGTCGTGCATTTTATTTAACTTATCATCGGATGGTCGTTTTCTGGTTGACTTACTTGGAATTGGGAGTTTATTATTTTAAGTGGAGTGGACTTCATTATTTTAAACGGGTTTCTGTCTTTAATTCCTATTTTTATAAATGTATAAGAAAAATCATCTGAAGAAACCTTTTTCTGGGTCACTGAGTAGGTATGGGAAACTGAATCGAATTTCGTAAATTAAGGTTTTTTGTCTGATATGGATATAATCACCAGACACCTAACAGCCTGAAAAAAAAAAAAATAATCTGATCAGTTGATGGATATAATCGAATTATGATTATATAAATGTAGGTATACCCATGTGCAAGTTGGGGCCAACATAATGACATAATGTGAATGTGCCTTTTTTCTTTGACATTTACGGTGCAGTCAAATAGAAAATAAGTTGAAAAATGTATCACTAAGCTGGGCCATGGATCGAGTTGCTTTATTAGTAGCTATATTCAATTCGAAGCAGGTGGGAATAAAAATTCCGCCATGACTAAAAAAGACAACTAGGTGAAGGAGCACAGAAAAATAAATCCAAGAATGGATAGGATACCAGCGGCGTCAATTGGGAGTGAGCATATGGGCTCCAAGACTTCGAAATCCAGGGACTGCATGAAAAATGAAAACACCATCCCTGGGAGTGGCACATTTGGCTCTCAATAAATGTTCAGCTAAATAATGAAAACACATTCAACCCACACTTTCGCACCCCACCCAAAATCCTCCTATGGTCAGAGCATTTCACAAGCGCTCTAGCTACAGCTGAATAATTTAATACATAGATAGGTATCCCATGTGGAAACACCATGGAATAAGGCAAAAAAAATAGTAGAAGATGTCTTCCTACAAGAGAAAAGGAACTGCCTGTAAAAGTACTATAAAGTATGAAGCCTAAAATGATATAGCAAATGGCTCTGGACCTTTGGCACCTCATATATGCAAAATTTGATATTTGATAATGCCACCTTATTGGTCAGAAAAGGTTATCTAGTCTTAGAAATTGGTCAGCCACAGATAACTTGTCATTCAAGGTTACGCTCGATTTTTGGCACCTATTTTAAGGGAAATTTGCAAAAATTGTTTACCATCTGAAGGATCTCTAATTCTATATAAAAAGTCACCATAGGTTTTCTAAAATGAATTTTTAAGGTTCTGTTAGAGGTCATTGCTCATTTAGGGGAAATTTGTAAAAAAAAATAATACCACCTGAAAGGCCTTAAGATCTGTATAAAGGCTTTAGTAATTGGTCAGCTATAGATTCTTTTTTACGATTTTTTAAAAATTTTTTTCAAGGTCATGAACGATTTTTAGCACCTCATTTGGGTAATTTCAACAAAAAAAATTATACTCTCTGTTAAGTTACTAGATCAGTATAAAAGGTCAGATAGTTTCAGTAATTGGTTAGCCATAAATTTATTGTTATGAATTTTTATCATTATGCTAATAAACGTTAGTGACGTTGAAAATAAAACTTTAGAAATCGTAATGAAGAATCTATAGCTGACCAATTACTGAAACTAGCTATACAGATCTCAAGGCCTTTGCAGGTGGTATTAATTTTTTGCAAATTTTTCATAAATGAGGTGAAAATAGCTGACCTTTTATGACCATGAAGTGGTCTTTCAAATGGAATTTTTAATTTGTTATGACCTGAATAAGGTGCCAAAAGTTTTTTCTGCGACCTTGAAACAAATTTTGAAAATTCAAAAATAGTTGACCATTTTTCACGATCTAGATATCTTTCTGATGGTATATAAAAATAAATAAATTTGCCGGCACAACAGCTCGTAGAGAACCAAGCCCTAGTGACCTACAACTCTCGACCATTCCTGGAGGAATGGAGGGAACCTACAATTTTTTGCCGAGTCCGAACGGCTGGATGAGAAAGCACTTATTCATGACAATTATACTCTTGGAGGATTTGTCAGTTCCTCGCAGGAGGCAGTACCTCGGAAAAAAATATTTCTGTTTTTAGGTGGCAGCGGCTGGGAATCGAACCCAGACTTTCAGCATGACAGCCTTGATGCTAAATACTTTTTTTGAATTTCCCTTAAATAAGGTCCTAACAATAGCGCATGGTCTTGAATGACCTTAACAAACTTTAAGCCTTTATTACAAAGCTTTCTTGGACCGACCAATTTTTAGGACTAGTGGAACTTTTCTGACCAATTCCTAACCAATTAGATTGTATTCTCAAGCATCAAATTTCCTATCTATGAGGTGCCAAAGGTCCAGAGCCATAGCAAATACATCAGAAATAAAATATGAAATGGCAAGATAGATCCAAACTACGCAATGGTAGCAAAATGTGCAGAGACCACAAAACTGGAAGAAACAGGCCAAACAGAGGAGGCAAAGGCAAAGTATTACAAAAATAGTGGACAAAAAAAAGAGACTAACACTTATACCAAGCACATTGTGGGTGAGTAAAAAAAATCAGTTACACATTTTTTGACAGCTATTCCAGTTACAGCTGCAGCTGCAGTTGCAGCACTCTATTCTGGGCAGGCATATACTCATCAAACCAAATGGAGATGGAACATTTGCCGATACCCTGTGGGAAATTAGACAGAAAGCAAAACTCGAAGACATCAAGACATCATCTGTGAGAAGTATACGGCAGACGAAATAAAGAATATTCTTCAATGATAGAAGCTGATGCAAAGACAAAAACCAAACAGCACTTGTGAAATCGTTTCATAAAATCCTTGGCAAGAGAGTAACTATTTGGAACCTCGAAACCGAGTTAATCGCCGAAGAAGAAGTGCAAGAAGCCATAAGCAAAAAAAAATATATCAGCAATCAAAGTTTTCTAAGCAGGAAAAAAAAAACAGAAGAGCTCTGAAGATGGCAATTAACCAACACACTATCGTTCGTGAGATCTATCAAATATATATCCTCAAAATTGGATGGAATGAGTGTAAAATCAGGTCCAAGGTAGAGGTTAAAAGTGTTTCAGATTTATCGGCTAAGGAACTCAAAAGCAAATAACGAGAAAAAGATAGAAGGACTCTGTTTTAAATGCGAAAACAAGGATCGCAAAAAGAATGACTGAAAACAACCACCAAACTGCTGCCTATGTTCAAGCCTACAAACTCACCCGGCTACTATAGACCACGCACAAGGGACATGAAAATCTCAATGTTTTCAGGTAGGCTCTCGAAATACCAAAGAATGCCTTCTCGAAATGACTGTAATTCTGCATGCCAACGGCCATGGGGGTAAAATAAATTATATTCTCCTGAATAAATAAAAAAAAATAAAATAAATTTAGTGGCGCAACAGCTCATGGAGAACCAGGGCCTAGTGGCTAACAACTCTCAACCATTCCTGTGTGCGTATTTTTGGCAGGAATGGAGGAGACCTACGGCTAGGTGAGTAACACTTATTCTTGACAAGTATACTCTTGGAGGATTTGTCAGTTCCTCGCAAGAGGCAGTACCTCGGAAAAAAACGTTTCTGTTTTTAGGTTGGCAGTGGCCGGGAATCGATCCCAGACCTTCGGCATGACAGTCCTACGCACTAACCATTATGCCACAAGGTACTACCTGCTGAATAATTAAGCTAGCAGTAAAAACCAACAAAGACGAATAAAAGTGGACCTCAGATTTGAAAGGTACTACCATGCTGCCCTCTGGGTGCAGAAATATTATACTCAGAGAAAAAAGTCAGGTAAATAATAAACCTGGCCCCTGGTTAATTTACAAGGCACATAATCCCATATAAAGCTACAGACATTTCAGAAATTTAACTGATTTTAAAAACCTTATATTAAGTGTTAAATTAGCCGGGTGGCCTATATTACCATATTCAAGTTGGTTTAAGAAGATGTACTGTTATTTTAACACTGAATTCTGATAAACAAGAAATTTTGACAAGAATATAGCGCTAATTTTACCTGGGATCAGGTTTTTTTTAACACTGTTTGTTATGAATTTCTATTTTACCACAAATCAGGTTGAAGTAACGTTTTATATGGTTATGTTTATCTGTTGAATTTAACCTGGCCTCATCTGCCAGTTGATTTTAACGTGACACCAGTGTCAAAACACACACACACACAGGTCATCCGAAAAAATTATTTAAATTTAACCTGACCGACTTTTAAAATAGCCTTCTACCAGTGTTGAAATATACTCACAAGGCATGGTTAAAGAAACACTCTGCCAGGATATTTCAACGTGACACCAGTGTTAAAGCATATACAACCACAAGCCACCCAAACAAGGTCAGTTTCAACTTATTGATATTTGGCAAGTTTTGTATGCAGCGAAGTGGCCCAGGAGATGCGTACTATCTCCATGTGTGAGAAGGTTCCCAGTTCAAAACTAAGTAAGTATCACAAAGTATTTGTATAATAAAATTATATCGTAATAAAAATCTATACTTTCAGAATAATGTAAAATGAATAGGACGGTAAGCAGTGTTAGAGATGGGATCTACATGCATGGATCCAAGACATAATAATAACCAGATACCGGCTTGATTCAACATCGAATAATGTTAACTTAATTAGATCTCATGTTAAATTAACAGGACGTTGAACATTTTATTCATGTACTATTAAGAATAGAGTATTGAAAAGAGGCTTTGCTTTGATAAAATTCAAAGGCCAAACTATCATTAGTACCTATCTAAGCCCGAATGATAGAATAGACGAATTCCGAAGGTCTGCAAGACTTTATCTTTGAAACTGGAGGAGAAATCATAGTCGCCAGAGATTTCCATGCTAGAGGTGAAGAGGGGCATGCCAACCCCGGACTCATGAGGAAGCCAGATACTTGAAATTGAAGTGATACGCGGATTAAATAAATGTAGCAAACGTAGAAGAAACCTCCAATTCCAGATGACCATGGTCACAGAGGCACTATACCTGACACAGCCTCTGCGAGTAACAACACGTTAGAGAAATATTCAGATAGCAAACAATTCTACATTGAAGAAAACCAAAGTATAACAAGCGGAGATCAAACCCAAAACCATAAAATGGAGTGTCAACAGACTACATCAAGTTGAAATCCTTAAGAAGACGATAGCAGATGGAAAAAACACCTTATTTACAACGGAAGAACCGTCGAAGAAAATGTGGAAACTACAAAGCAACTAACCTGAGTGAGTGGTAATACCCTGAAAAAATTACTCCAATCTACTGGTGGTCAGGGAAAATAGCTAAACTCTGAAAAACTTATCTGGATCTGAGTTTAAAAGTCACTAAAAAAAGAAGACAAGTCGTCCATCCCCAACCCGACCTTGAAAAGTTCAAATTCAAACGCCATGAAATCCTAAGAGCTATACGCTCGAGCAAAAAATGGAAGAGGAAAAGAACTTTGGCAAGATGTCAACAATGACCTTTGGGGTCTAGGATACAAAATCATCGTGCAGAAGCTTCGGGCGCTGAAAACTAAAGCATACCATAGCTTAAAAAAGATTACCCATATTCTGGACACGCTGTTCTCTGCTCATCCCCTCAAACTTAGTGAAACCCCTACAACCTCACGGCAAGTTAATGAAAAAGTGAAAAAGAGCTAAGGAAACGTTCTGCAAAATAAAAAAAGCTCCCAGACCAGAAGTAATATCGGTACAAGTTATAAAACAATCTGCCTAGTTCTGTCCACAACTTTTACTCAACATCCAGGTACAACAACTATCTAGCAAAGCGAGCGAACTTTCCCCCGAACACTTGAAAAAGCAACAATCAATGTTTATTATTTAAAATTTAGGACACCCTATCCGCATACAAGCCTATATCTGGTATGCAATGCTGGATACAAAAGGAAAACTTCTAGTGAAACTATTGCATCCATAGGCCTAACCCCTAACAGCAGTCATACAAAAGATAGCAGACTTTTCTCTAAAAGACAATATGGATTCAGGGAAGGTTTCGTTAGAATAGGAGCAACAAAAGAAGTAAAAATAAATCACTCACACAGAGATAACTGAAAAGACAAAATTTCTGGATCGAGGAACATGGGGTGTCCCGGGCTGCTAAAAAACTGAATTAGTGTTTCCACATCAGCACCAAAGTTGCAACGAGCAAAATCGTGGCGAATTATTTAGGAATAAAAGTCGAGGCAGGGTTTATTTTCTAGAAATAGATATCTACATTCGAGTCATCCGTAGAACTTTCTTGAAAAATCACAGCAGCTTTTTCTAGATTGATGACAAATATCGGAGGCCTAATAGCCAGAAAAAGAAGACTCATGACGCCTACAACTCTTTCAAAATCCCCCTATGTGGGAGCGAAATATGAGTATACGCTCTTCAAACAGACAAATAGAGAAAACAAATGGCAGTAGCACAAAGACTAGGCGCTCTTCGTGAGGCCAGCACGGTGTCGGAGCCAACCGATCTCATAATTGCAGGAGTGACGCTAATAGATTTCCTAGCGGCCCAACTAAAGAACGTCTACAACAAGAAATAGAAAACGGAAATTTGCCAAGGTATGTGTGTTTGTATTGCATCGTCACTAATGGAATTGAAAATGAGCCGAAATGTTTTCATCAATTTTTCGTGGAAATATTGAGAATGACCAAAAAATTAGTGTTTTTAAAATAATCATTTATTTATTTCATGAAAAAAACACGTTGAAAATCTCCACAATCAAAACAAACTTTAATATCTCATTATAACGTTATATCTCGCAATGAGTAGTGATGCTTTTCATAATAATGATAATGACATTTCAATTGCTATTATTTTTGAAACAATAATGCAGCCTGATTTGAATGAAATTCAAAATAATTAAGTGGAAATTAAACACCTAACTACTTTTACATAAAATTATACTTGAACATGAACCGCACATAACTAAAAACCTTTAATGGCTTTTCAATTTTATTCGAAAAATTGTTATGCCACCCGTAAGTGCAATAATGTTTAATAGATCCTCGGACCCTGTTGCCGCACTTATATATAGGTAATAATGGTGAATCAAGAGTTTCCCACAACGGATATAGAAGCCCCCCGTAGGTACCATCATCAAAATCCTGTATCAATAAAAACACTTGAGAGGCTTTGCTTTATAATCATTCATTTTCCAATCCCACTCATTTCTATCTTCGATATCAACATCCGACAGCCCTATTGGGACAGGATATTTGTCCTGTTTCAGTTACATTTAATGTTTTTCAAATTGGATGCAATAACATTTTACGGACGTTTTATTAATATTATCCTCGGTCTCGCAAAAAAGACTCCTATTCTATCGTTTGATTACCTTTTTTTTTAACGGGTTGATTTTTTTTATTCATAATCGTAAAAAATGTCAACCCCCGAACGTAATTGACATTATACAAGCTATTTGGAGTCCTGAAAGGACACATTAATCACTTTTTATTCGCTGTGTGCGCTATTTGTATATTCGATAGAATATAAAAAAAAATAAAGTATATGAAGAATTTCGATATATTTGTTCGTTGCTGAATGTGCACCCCCTCGAGTCTTGAGTCTGTCATCGTCAATGTCATCAGATCCGCGATGCAAGGAGTGAATAATTTCAAATTTCTAAGGGAGACTTTCTTTACCAGGCCAAAAGATAAATCTCCGGCTATATATGCTGGTATATTCAGTCTTTTTTGCGCGCAGTGTCCTTAGCAAAGACGTTGACATAAAATATACTAT
This sequence comes from Dasysyrphus albostriatus, assembly GCA_946251815.1. Lineage (NCBI taxonomy): Eukaryota > Metazoa > Arthropoda > Insecta > Diptera > Syrphidae > Dasysyrphus > Dasysyrphus albostriatus. Next base: position 53,098,614 of record OX276337.1, read on the forward strand.
ACAGAACTGTGCAGTAATAAAATCATTGCCAAGTATAGGTATGTGTATGAAGTTATCGGCTCCGAGAAATTAGGTCCCAGGAAATAAGGCCCAAAAAAAAAAATAAATAAGGCCTCCCAAAAAATGCATACATAACAACGATAGCGCGAGTTTTAGAGTGCTATTTCATTTTTTGGGGCCTTAATTGATTTTCTTTGGGGCCTTATTTCATTGTAAAATAATGCCCCAATGAAAAAAGACCTTATTATTAAATTTGAGGCTTGAATTCATATTATTTTGAAAACAATTTGGGGTCTTATTTCATTTTGCATAAATCTACTTGAAATTGCCAAAAAAAAAACAATATTATGAAAATCCACTAATCGAGAACTCAAAGATATCAGTAAAGCTAAAATAAAGTAAAATAAAGTTGGGGTAGACGGCAATGTTGGCCATCATTGTCCAAGTTGATTAAAATGTTTTGTCTTTTTGCATTATTTACCTTTCAGCAATCATGAAAAGTATTTCTTCCAGATAAGACTTCTTGACTGATTAGACTTCTACCATGTTCTCGTTCTCATTTCAACAAGCTTCCGTCCTGGCCTTGTAGCCTTAGGCAAATCGTTTCACCTATTCGTAGAACTTACAAAAATCACCTCCACTGCTATAATCTCCAACAGACTCGACCTACCGCTTCTCGCAGTCTGTCTTTTTCTTCCTGAAAGTTGGCGTTACTGCCTAGTTTAATGACTGCGGGTTCCCGGGGTCTTGTCTCAGCAGCTCTTGTTCTTGTTTGCAGAATTGCTTGGTAGGCCTCACTCCTAGCTGCATGCGCTAGCCAGCATTCTTCATATGGAACCAGGAGTTTGGTTATGGTTGCCTAGTGAAACTCAGGACATTAGTGGTGGCACTTCTGATGGCTTCTTGACAATACCACCACTGATGGTTCTTTGATCTTTATGCTGAAAACGGGCTTGCTGATAAATTAATAGAGAAGTGATCAGCAGTCTCTTGTAATTTTAGCTTTTCCGCGTCAATCTTTTCACAACATCTGCTCTTCATACTTAGATACTTGAGACAGTATCTATATTAGTGGCTCAAGGCTCTGTTTGTCCATTAGAACATTGGAACACCAAAGATACTGGAAACAATCATTTTGGATGACGGGTGTCTGGATGTTTTAAGGTGTGGTTGCTAGCTATGATAACATTTCGCCCCATTGAGAAAGTTCACCATTCTATCGTACGTTTAATCGTGCACACTCTGTCCTCTGTCAGTTAAACCAAAGATGCCCCCTTATTTTTAAATCTGACATTGAAAACTCCCAGAATAATCATTCAGGCAAATATCGTACGTATTCTTTAGGAGATTGTAAAATGCTTCTTTCAGAACAACGTGATGTTCTTGAATTTGACTTTGATGCGGATTGCGGCCATTTGCTCCCTACTCGTCTACACTTTTAAAGACAAAGACCTCCTGCCTTAGTGTTCCCCATATCACAAACCTGAAACCAAATAGCCGCTGGCCCTGCTCCTTAAAGCACTTTCTTTTTCTGTAGTACATAGATGTCACGCGATTTCATTCTTGGCATGGCTTCTCCAACCTATTGCGCTTCCTGGAAAACTCATACCTACATAACAATTTGTTTTTGAAGGACTTTGTTCGTTAGTATTTTTCGATGCCCTATCATTTTTAACTTTTATTTTATATACATTTTTTGTATGCATTTTTAATGACAGTTAAAACAGGCATCATTTTCTTTTCTTCGTCTTTCCTTGAATTCATAAGTTTGGCTTGTCCTGAGTCATTCTCTCCGTACCCCTTTTATCTTTTTTTGGTGGAGTGTCTTCATACCTAGATCGATTGGCTGTATCCGGAGTTGGGTGAAAGCTAGGCGGAGGCAAGAGGCCGTCTTTTCCTTTTTTTTTTCCTGAGTCAGTCTGTCCATAGCCGTATTATCCATCCGTGATGGATGCCTAGCTTTATTTGGCTTTCCCGCAGATGAGTTTTGAAGGCAGAAGGATGTAATTTCCCTTCTTCACTCTCCTTTGAGCAGTATTTAAGCTCTGATTGTCCCCACTCCGTTTATTCGTACCCGTGCTTACTATCATGGTATATAGTCTCTGAGTACGTCTTTCCTGAACTTGCTCTCCTTGGCCGTTAATGATTCAGGATTTTTTCTTGGCTTTTTCGTCTTCCCAAGTACTTGAATATCGTCGAGGAGATCTTTCACCTTGCACTTGCGTTGCCCAATTCGGTCAAAAAAACATCAACAAACTGTCTTCTTTACGGTGTCTATTGTTGAGTCGGTTGGTTTGCAATTCCCTGGCTGAGAAGGTGGACCCATCCGGACTACATTCAGGGTTCTGGCCCCAAATCTTCCCAAGTGCGATTCCTCAAACTCATCCACTCCTGAAATTAACTTCCCGCTCCTCACCTGCCAGTCCTTTTCGAGTGATATGCATCGTACAATGGCTGGTCAATATTTTGGATAAACTAGGAGCTGGTTCATGTGTCTTGTGTCCTTTGTCGTATCAGCATTTGCATGTACGTCCGACAAGGCTGACCTTCTCCTTACATGGGATTTAGTGACAGATTTGTATCCTCAACAGAAGTAGCTTTCGCCGGTGCTAGGGCAAAAGGCCCAGCTTCCATCGAAGACTCCTCCTGTTGAAGTGCATAGAGTACCTATATTATCTAGAGTCGCGACTCGTACCACTCTTGCCTAAAACACCCGAAAATTTTATTTGAGCAAATTAAGAGAAAACTCTCTTAAATTCCCTGTCCGTGAATACGTTTGATAGCTCTAAATGCGACGTTTTCAATTTTTCGATTCAATTTGTTGTTGTTTTCAGTCTAATGAGCAAAAATCCATTAAGTTATTATTGTATTGGTGTGGTTCCATTTAAAATGCATTGGGAAGCTAACACATGCTCAGCCATGTGGAGGAAATACTCACAATGGAGTTTGTAGGGTGAAAGAGAAAAAGCCCTGAAGTCGGTTCTCTAGATAATATAGGTACTCTATGTTGAAGTGCATGCACATTATGCAAGCGTTTTTGTTCAATAGTTCCTAAAGTTCTTGCCAACGCTGGATCACTCTTCTACCAGTTGCGGCATTTATTCCACAATCCACACTGGTGACAACGGTAACAAAACAGCAGTCAATGATGTCATCAGTGTCAACCGATACGATGCTGGTCCCATCTAGGGTTGCCAACCGTTCACTCAAATAGAGTATTGTACTCTATTTCATAAAAGCGTACTTTTTGATCTATGGCTCTAATACTCTTTTTTTACTTAAAATAATTTTTATCCAGTTCTCTTTTTTCATCAAATATTTTTTTTAGTATTTTAAACTCCATTTTATTTCCACACCATCCATCTACCTGTGTACACAAAATATTGCAATTTTTGTTCTCCTTTGAATAATGTATAGATATAATAAAAACCGGTTAATGTGAACCAATCCTAACACTCAAATATTTCTGAACGCACCCAAAACATAATGTATGAAATGTGAATAGCTGTGTATGGTTTATTATCTTCAATTGGGATCTTCATCTGGATCTGGTTTAACTTTTAACACGATCGTGCTGCGAAAACAATTTTGAAAATTTATTACTTTTTTGTATTTGTATGACGTGTTAAAAGAACATCCAGATCTAGATTCGGATCTCAATAAAAGATAATACGACACAGCTAATGTGAAAAGTTGATGAAGGTGCAAAGTATTTTTGTTTCTTTGATTTCTTGTGGTTGTTCTGTTTTCTGTCTAAAAAAAAATATTAATTCAAAATATTGATGAAAATAATGACAACGATCGTGAAAAGATCTCTAATGGCCAATCACTTTTCAAAAATGTACTGCCGAACTACTTTATTTAATTTTGTCTGCTATATCCTATTACTCTATGTTCTTGCCATTTCAGCATTTTTCTTTCATGAATAATAAGTGGTAAAAAAAGAAGAGCATGGCTCATAATAAGGTTCTTATTTTTATGTACCTATTTACAAGGTTAAGACTCATATAATTATTTTGAGAACAAAACAAAAATTTTATTTTCAATAAAAAGTATAAAAAATATATGTTTTGAATTTTAAAAAAATGATACTCTTTCTTATTGGACCGTACTCTTTATTTATCAACTCTTAAAACAAATATACTCTATTTCTTCTTAAAAAAGTTATGGCAACCCTAGCCCCATCATCCACAGCGAAATTGGGGTTTGGAAGAAGACCTTCCTCTTCCTAAGTCATTTCCGTTTTTTTGTTATTCTTTTCTTTATTTTCTAACGGGTGATTTTTTAAGAGGTTTAGAACTTTAAAAAAAAAAAAAACACAAAAAATTCGAAAAAATGAATGAAATATTTATTTGAATCGATAGTTTGAACCTTGCAATTTAATGTTTAAAGATAATTTCATGCAAATGTTGACCGCGGCTGCGTCTCAGGTAGCCCATCCGCTGAGTCCAATTTTGGCATACTCTTTCACACATATCGGCCGGTATCTCACGAATGAATGCATGGATGTTGGCTTCCAGTGCGTCAATCGAAGCGGGTTTGTCCTTATAGACATTAGCCTTGACATACCCCCACAAAAAATAATCTAATGGCCAATTGACCGGCCCGAAACGTGAAATTAACTGTTCACCAAACTCGCCTCGCAATTGCGCCATTGTTTCGCGTGCTGTGTGGCATGTGGCACCGTCTTGTTGAAACCACATATCATGCAAGTCAAGAACTTCCATTTCGGGCAAAAAAAAGTTTGTTATCATCGCTCGGTAGCGTTCACCATTGACAGTAACGCTGCGATTCGCATCATCTTTGAAGAAATATGGCCCAATACTGCCGCCGGCCCATAAACCGCACCAAACAGTGGCTTTTTTGGGATGCATTGGTAGCTGTTGCAATGCTTCTGGCTGATCTTCACTCCAAATGCGGCAATTATGCTTATTTACGTACCCATTCAACCAAAAATGAGCCTCATCGCTGAACAACAAGCAGCGCGCGATGAACATTTCGAACCGAGCACGAATTTTGATAGTAAAATTCAATAATTTGCAAGCGTTGTTCATTTGTAAGACGATCCATGGTTAAATTGCAAACCAAACTGAAGCTGTTTGACAGTGACACAAGGTACTAAACACACGTCAGCTGTCAAAACCAGTGTTGCCAAAACCAAACCAGCTAAAAAATCACCCTATATAAGGTTTTTTTGTCACTGGCGTTTATTTCGAAAGGCCAAACCATGACTTCTACCAACAGTGTAGCGAATATCACCGCTAGTTTATTTTTGTCTTTTGTGTGTCTCGTTCATGGTCTTACGTTTGGGTTCCTCTTAGTTGGCCTAGAATCTTCAACAGTGCAGCGGAACTAGTAACTTTTGTGGAAAATCAAAAATAACTATGAAAGCATTTATTGTGTCGAAATAATTTATGCAAACAAAAATATTTGCACCTCACTGTAGATACTAGACTAGGAAAATTTTAAAGTAAAAAAACCGCATATGTTTTTTTTTTTATTTCAAGTCTCTCAAAGCTCTCTTTTTAATGCAAAACAGTGAAGTGTGTGACATTATGCGAAAAGGATCAACTTGACAGCTCAAGGATACACTTCGACATATTGAAAAGGGATTGCTTCTCTGTTTATACTATATTGATGGAAAATATTATATTAGCAATAACGAGGCACAACATCATCGGTTGGATATTGTATTACGAAAATTTATTTTATATATTTTCCATTAGAGGTAGTTTTTATTGTGCGTGTTTAATAACTTTTTCATGGCAATAATAACAATTTTTAGCTTGCATTAATGGGTATATGCCTCATTTTGTAAGTTAGTCTGCTGGTAGGAGATAAAGCAACATTTTATTTTTATTTTATTTAATATTGAAAATGGACTTCTAGCTATCCCGATGGCTGGTTTTTAAACAAACAAATGCTTGGTCAAGCTTAGCATTGAAGAATTATAAAAAAATAAAAATATAGGGAGACAAATAAAATCATACTGAAATGGTGTTGGGACATAGAATCAATTTGATTTTCTATTTTCCAGATGCAAAAGTTAATGCCAAATATTTGAATTAAATACGATTTTCGTATTTTTTTTTGAAGCCTGTTGGGTCAAGAAGGGGCTGAAGGACACATGCTCGTAAAAAGTCTTTTGTTTGTTGAACTTTCTATATTTGTCCAAAAGAATCAATATATGTAAGTATATTCATCTAGTATCATTCCCAATATTCCCATTATTCAAAAAAGGTAAAACTTTTTGTAAAAAAAATTATACTTTTAAAGAATTGAGGTTTTTGTAAAAACGTATCATCAAAGAAGTTTTCCATAAGCTGACTTATTACACATGAGGGTAGTTCAAAGAAGCACTTTAATCTTTTTTTGATTCAAAGAAAAAAAAGTTAAGGGATTTGACATAAAAGATAACAAAAACCAACAAACTTTTAAACGAATACAACAGAAGGATACCAGAATTCAATGGTCTTACCTTAAATATCCTCCTTGAATAATGGTTTGGTTTTTTTGTTTTTTTTTTTTTGTCAAAGCAAGTAAATACCTCTCTTTGTTTATTTTAACATTTCTTGATTATTTAAGGAAAACAACCTTCATACATCAAGTACCTACCTAAAGTTTTTTTTTTTTGTTTAAAAGACGTGATTTTAAAATATTAATAATATTTAAGTGATCAAATAAAAACATCAAAATAAATGTACTTCCATTGAAAATTTCATAAACTTTGACGACTTCAAAGGTACTCTAGAAAGATGACATTTACTCTTCCTCTTTTTTAAGGGAAGAAAAAAAAAAACATTATGACACCGCTTTGAGGTCCTTTAAGCAATATTTTTAGTGATTTATATACACAACCATACCGACCGTTATAGGCCAGCATTATCACTTTAACGTGAAACCACTCAAACATACCTCCCACCTCGAGTTTTGGCAGTGAATTTTTTACTTCAGTTATTATATCCTTGCAGACCGATTCTTATTATATTTTATGACCCCCATAATGAGTTCGCAATTGCCGCGTAAGGACTTAAGCAAAGACAACATCCCGTGGTATAACAATTCTTTGTATGGCCATTCTGGCCTCCCTAAATAAAGAAGCACATAAATGTCTTCTGACTGCTCTTTTGGTAAATTTAAAAACTCAAATTGTACTTTCCGCTGGAAATCCTCTCAATGTGTCATTTGGACTTTTCTTAGGTAATCCAAAGCCTTGAGAAAAGCGATACGCTTCAATTTACTTCGTTAAGCCTCGCACTAAATAGATTGCTAGTTGTTGTTTAAGAAGCGACCAGACCAATTTCTAGCCACAAAGTCAGGATAGGAGCAGCTGGGTAATGGTGAAACAGAACATTAGATCAATTCTCATTTATTTATTTTTTTTTTTAGAAAAAGGATTTCGAATTGGTCTTGCGTGAGCTGCTGGCGTTGACTCTATGGCTATTTCGTATATCTGGTTAAATGGTCCTGAATTGGCAGAAGGACATCATCTATGACCACTGCCACCACCACTGGTCAGTGTGGTCATTTCTTTTTGGTAATGCTGACACTTTTATGTCTCACTTAATTTTGATATACTCATTCGTGGCCTTTTCCGAAGGATTTTCTATGATTGCCTTAGTTCTTCTTTGGTTTTTGTGTATTTTTGTTTTTTTTAGAGCTTTTTGTATATCACTGTCATCATAATGTTTGGTGGCGTCAGCGGTGGTGGTAGTTATATCAAAATGGCTTGAGGAGATTTAATAGTTGGCCGGATTTTATGGCAGCCGATTATGATCCTAGAGTGTTGTTCCTGAAGTTAAGCTAAGCCAAATATACATTTCTGGACAATAATGGTAGTTCTTTATGAGAATATTATACAATTTTGGTAAGGATATTTGTATTTTAATTTCCTCTGTGAATGGATTTTTTTTTCATATACCTATATACCTAGGTATAATGTGGGACAACATTTTTGTTGTTATAATCATAGCCATAAACCGACATGCTTAGAAGAATTTATATACACGAGTAATATAAAAATGTTTTGGGTTTCGAATAAAAAAGGAGTAGGTGTATAATTTTGACGTTTTTGACGAAATATATGTACGTACATATGTAGTTTTTTTCTTACTTAATATTTTTTTAAAGAAAGGATTAAAGCACTCCGAAAAAATATCAAAAAACCTAACCAGATATGAACCAAAAATATATTAGGCCGTGAGTTCAGAATTGGTTTAGTCAACTTTTTATCATTTTTTTTTTTTTAAATACATAGGTAGAATATTTAAACATTTAGAATAGTAGCTTAGATTGTGTTTGTTGCAAAAATGTAAAAATAAGGAAAAAATGTATCATTTTTGCTAAAACTGACTGACGGTCTCATATTTGAGTTAGAGAGAATTTTTGCTTAGAGAGAATTCGATGAGTGTCAAGTTAGCAATGAAACTTGACAAATTCAAAAATTAATTGGTGGATAATTTGTCGTTAATAAGTCGTAAATAAGCTGTGATAATTTCGAATTTGTCGTTCTGTTTTTTTTTAAGTGGTAAAATCTCTAAATTTTAATATTTTAGTAGATACTTAATAATTTGTCTTTTATCAGTCGTTTTTTAGTTGTGGCAAAATCAATTTATAATGCGATGTTTTCTGTGTGTTCTTAAGTTATTTGTTTTCTATGAATATAAAGTAAGCAAAGTAACTTTGACGAATCGAAAATTGGGTAGGTGGATTATTTGCCCTTAATTTGTCGTCAGTTAAAATTGACAAGTTTTAGTTTGTCTTCAATGTTTTCTATGTTTTTTTGGGTGCTTTGCTAACTTGACAAAACTCGAAAAGTGGTATTCTCTTATACTTTATGCCTTATGCCTTATTAATTTGCTGTTAGTTAGTCTTTAATTAGTTGTAAAAAATGTAATCTAATCAATTCTTTCTTGATTTTTTGGGTCCTTTGCTAGCTTGATATTAAGTAAGCATAAAAAGGGGTAAAAACTGCAAATACGGATTTGTTTACGGATTAATAATTTAAAATAAACTAGCTATTTCTGAATGAGTTGTGATAATTTAGAATTTGTGGTGCAATGTTTTCTATGTTTTTTTTTCGAAAAGTGGTAAAAACTTTTTGGCATGACATTTAACTACCTATTTATTAATTTGCCTTTAGTAAGTCGTTAACTAGATGTGACAGAATAAATTTTCTTATGTGATGTTTTCTATGTATTTTTCAACAAAACTTCATTTGACCCAGTGAAAGCGTTATAAGGCAATAAGCACTTCAATATAATAAATTTGTAAGCCTTTTCGAATGTTACTGAAAATTAATTAAGAAAATAAAACAAAAACATAGAAAACATTGAATGAAAAAAATTTTCACATATAATCAATGAACTATTAAAAACAAATTACAACTCAATTCAAATATTTCAAAATAATAGGATTTAAGAACTTTTCTGGAGCTCTTTGCTGATTTCATATGAATTCAGAAAAATAAAACAAAAAACATAGAAAATATCGCACAATTTTGCCACACCAAATAAAGGACTAATAAAGGTAAATTATGTAATATAACAATATAATGTTAAGTCGGTTTTACCATAATCAAAAAAATAAAAAGTTAATATAGAACGACAAATTTGAAATTATCAAAACTTATTAACGACTAGATAACCATTAAGCAATAAGTTATTTGGCTTTTACAACTCTTTGAGCTAGTGCTATACTAATTTGATGTGAAATTAACTTAAGAATGTAAAAAAACGTAGAAAACATTGCACAAAAAATAGGAAATTGTCACAGCTAATTCATAACTAGTTAACGACAAATTATTAAGCCATAAACCATTCGGTATTTGCAGTTGTTACCCTTTTTTTAAGGTTATACTTTGCTTTCTTGATATCAAGCTAGCAAAGGACATCATATAAAAAAATTGCGCTGTTAGATTAATTTTTTAAAAACTATTTAAAGACTAACTAACGGAAGATTATAAAAGTTGAGTAAAGTGAAAAAAGATTATTAAGTAAAAGATGCTTTTTACCGCTTTTCGAGATATCACAAGTTAGCAAGCCACCGGGTGCTTTCCTCACTTGATATCAAGTTAGCAAACCACCCAAAAAAACATAGACAACATTGAATAACAAATTCTTAATTTTCACAACTAATTACGACTACTTAAACGACTAAAGAACGGCAGACTTTCCACCTATTAATTTTTCGATTCGCCAAAGTTTCTTTCCTAACTTGACACAAGAAATGAGAATTCGACATAGAGAACTTTTATCAGTGGATGGTTTTTGGGTTGAAAACTAAGTAAAAAATTCAACTAAGAGGAAAATTTGACCTAATATCAAAATTTCTGTAAATTTAATTCTTCAGACATGCTAAAATTCTCCATTTGTGAAGCCATTTAAACTCCCGAATTCCCCTTACTGTAGTATCACCATCTGGTTTTGTTAAATTTTACCTCACTTTTTCAGCACCATTACATTATAGGAATCAATGTTTCTGGATCTTTGGCATTTAACATATATGAAATTTGATAGAAGAAAATGCTATCTAATTGGTCAGTAATTGGTCAGAAAAGGTCAACTAGTCCTTGAAATTGCTAAGCCCTGATTAACTTTTAATCAAGTCTTTAAGTTTCTCAAGGTCACTCGCGATTTTTATGGCACTTTATAAATGGAAAATTTCCAAAAACAAGTTTGCCATCCGAAGGATGTCTAGATAGTGACTAAACGTCAACTATTTTTAGTAATTGGGTAGCCATATTTTCATTTATGAATTTTCAAAATTCGTTTCAAAATCACAAAAAAAATTGTTGTCACCTCATTTCGCTCATTTAAGAATAAAATTAAGCCATTTAAAAGGACACCTCATGGGCTCTTGACCCTTGGCACCCCATTCTTCATTTCTTCATTTGGATCATTCCAAAAAACTAAGTATACCATTTGAAGGGCCACTTCACGGTGATAAAAGTCAGCTATTTCAGTAATTGAATGAATTAATATAAGTTTTTAAGGAATTTAAAAAAAATTCAAGGTCATACTTGTTTTTGACACCTATCTGAAAGATCTCTTGATCTATATAAAAGGTCAACAATTTGTATTAATTGAAGGGCGATTGATTCTCTCTAACGGTTTAAAAAAAATACTCAATGTTACGAACGATCTTTAGTACCACATTCGGGTAATTTTCCAAAAAAAAATATATACTGTGTGATAGGTTACGCGGTCATCATGATTTATTTTTATGTTTGTTAAAATATTTTTTTTGGTGTAGGTCACAGTATTGATTTTTGGTACCTCATTTTTGGTTAATTTGAAAAAAAATGTATACCATCTGAAAGGACAGTAGATCGCGATAAAAGGTCAACTTGTTTCAGTAATTGTATTTTTAAATGAATTTTCAAGTTTTTTTTTCAAGGTCACAGTTTTTTTTAGGTCGTTTCAAAAAATAGCATACCAATTGCGAGGCCATTTAGCAGCCATAAAAGGTCAGCCAATTTCAGTAATTGTTCAGCCACGGTCTTTTCTGTATGAGATTTTGAATTCTCGTCAGTAGTTTAAGAGAATGTTAGCAGCTAATTTTGAACATGAAAACAATGCCAAGTTATGCGGAAATTACCTATGCAACAGAAAAAACAATCTTGTTGTTAAAAAAACCCTAGACAAATTTACTTTGACGCTAATAAAAGCTTAGCAATGGTATTAATCGAAAGTGTTGCTTTGCCAGCAATTTTTTGCATAAAGAAGCAAAAGAAAAGTTCAGTTTGTCTGGGATTTTATCCTGGCATTCCTTGACATTAATTTTTTTTAATCGTAAGAAAGAATCAATTGCTATGACCAATTCCTGAAACTAGCTCACCTTTTATCTAGATCTAGATATATTTCTGATGGTATATATTTTTGGCAAATTTTCCATAAATGAGTTGCCATAAATCGCTAAATAAATAAATTTGGTGGCGCAACAGCTCGTGGAGAACCAAGGGCTAGTTACGTACAACTTTCAACTATTCCTGAGTGCGTGTTGTGTGCAGGAATGGAGGGAACCTACAATTGTTTGCCAAGTCTGAACGGCTAGACGAGAATCACTTATTCATGTCAGGTATACTCTTAGAAGATTTGTCAGTTCCTTGCAATAGGTCTCAGTCTACCTCGGTTTTGGGTGGCACTGGCTGAGAATTGAACATCTGGCATGACAGTCCAACGCACTAACTATTATGCCACGAGGTGCTACAAAAATCGTTTTGACCCGGAATTTTTTTTTAAATAAATTTAAAATTCATAAAAAAACTATGCCTGACCAATTTCTGAAAATAGCTGACCTTTTATGACTGTGCAATGGCCTTTCAAGTGGCATTCTTTTGTCCCAAATGAAATGCCAAAAATTATTTTTGTGACCCTGAAACAAGTTTTGAAAATGCATAGAAAAAAAATATCGCTGACCAATTACTGAAAAAAAATTGACTTTTTATAACTTTCTACAAATCTTTCAGATGGCATCCATTTTATGTAAATTTTCCATAAATGAGGTGCCAAAAATCCAGCGTGACCTTTAGAAACTTCAAGCTTTTATTACTGGTTATCCAGTGCTGACCAATTTCTAGGACTAGTTGACCTTTTCTAACTGATAACCTACCAATTATTGGAAATTTATGGGAAATTTGTATTAAGGTAATACCACCTGAAAGACCCTTGAAAATTGGCCACCTCAGATCTGTTTTACTGTGCAATTTGAACAATGTCATATTGAATCAAATGAAAACAATTTTCTAATACCGCACTCACAGCTTGTTCCTGTACAAATTTGCCAAATGATTTTTTTTCCAATTATATAAAATCAATTTTTCTTAAAAACAGCTCAACGAATTTTCTTAAAATAAATTCAAGAAAAGAAACAAGAAAGTTTATGTAACCTCTCGAAGAATTATTTTTTTTTTCGATTTTCATGAAAACAGTGTGCTCCAAAATAGTTTCAATAGTATTGCGAATTGAGACATAAAAAAAAAAGATATTTTTAGGTGGACAGTAAAATATTAAAATAGGTAGGCACACTCAGAAAAAAAGGTCAGGTAAATAATTAACCTGGGCTGTAGGTCTTATTAAATTGACAAGGTGCATAGTCCCATATAAAGTTATTGACATTTCAGAAACTAACCTGATTTTAATAACCTTATATTCTGCGTAAAATCTTAACTTGGTGGCCTTTATTATTATATTCAGGTTGATTTAAGAAGATGACCTTGTAAAAATATAAAATCACAAGTATAAAGTGTTGATTTTAACCAATGTCGTGACTTTTCAACACTATGTATTGTGAATTTCTACTTTCCCAGTTACGTTTGACGCAGGAATTCATAAAAACGTTTAAAAAATAGTGAATAGTGACCTACAACTCTCAACCATTCCTGTGTGCGTATTTTTGGCAGGAATGGAGGGGACCTTTTTGCCGAGTCCGAACGGCTAGATGAGAAAGCACTTATTCATGATAAGTTTCTTCTTTGAGGATTTGTCAGTTCCTCGCAAGAGGCAGTACCTCGGAAAAAAACATTTCAGTTTTTAGATGGCAGTGGCTGGGAATCGAACCCAAACCATATAAAAAACGTTAAGGCCTTTATAAAAAAGGTTAATTTCTTTTTCTTTGTTTGAATTTTTAAGGTGGGAAGGTTTTTTTTTCACGAAAATTAATACAGAAAATATTCAGTTGTTCTATGAAAAATTCTAAATAGGATTTTATCTTAATCTTAAAAGCATAATTCTATTCATAAAATCAAGACTAGCAAAATGCTAATACAATCTCATCATCTTAACAAAAAAAAAGTGACATCCTCATCATAAATGAATACAGATATCTACATTCACGTTAATCAAGATTCAATACGTGACCCATTTCCCAATCACATCATTTCCAGAATGCAAACATTGCAAAATAATCAGTCAATGGCAGCCATCATCCGATAAGAAAACAAAAGAGCTGTTTTTTGTTGTTGTTCAAGGTTGAAAGACGAAGCTAAGGACGGCAACCGTATACAGAGCACACCACCTTGCCTTACCTTGCTACTGCCATATAACAATGTTTCAACATTCAACATATCCTCTATCCTTTAGGATTTTTTTCTTAGACTTTCTTGACACGTCGACGTCAGCCTTCTTCCAATTTACATGTCCCAATCTTGAGACTCTTTATACCAATACGAGAAAGGCGCATAAAGCCAAGCCAAGCCACGCACTTGTTGCTGATTCTCGGAATTGTATTGGTGTGATGGCAATGCCAAACATACTTTGCAATTCGTTCTGAATCTAATTTGCAGTGAAATTGATTGAGGATTTTCATTTTCAATTTGTTTTCTTTGTAATTCCGTTTCCATTTCCATCAGCTTCTATTATCATGTCCCTGTGTGCAGGCGGAAAAAGTATTCCTTGTGTCATCATCATCATCATCATTGTCTTTGTTTGAAAAAAAAGATATGACATCATATCAGCCTTGGGGCCAATGACGAACACGATGACACACTGATGACAGTGAAAATGATGCCAAAAAAAAATGTAAGTTTGACGTAACAACGTCAACAAAACGTTTACTAAGAAGCAAGAAGCCACTTATCCACACCTACCCTGTTAGCAGGACCGATTTGATGGAATATTGGAACCATTATTCAACCCCAGCACTCACATCCATCCTCTTTCATCCATTCCATGTTCGGGGAATAGCTAAACTATTATTTTTATCCTCGACTCGACTTGGCTCTATCGCGGGGAGTTTGACAGTTCATAACATTATTTTTGTTAGAAATGAAGAGCACAGCGCATAGGGATCATTGAGGGCTTTCGTCGAAATTGGAATATTGGTGGAACCAATAAAATTGATTTATGTTATTGATTTCGTTTGTCTTTCGCACTTTCGCTATCCGTCATACCCCCTTGTGAGTGCTGTTGGCTGGCAATATGTCACTTCGCAGCGACATAAAAGCACATACCTACATAGAAAAATGAAATTTTAACGACATTTGTGGATCCATAGCTGTGGTTTTCAATACAAATAAAATAGATATCATAAACAAAACGTCAAAAGGTTCCCCACAACACTGGCAGATTAAGGATAACTATGTCTACATATACATATACATAGAAATTATGATTGTTTTGTGGAATAAGAGAAAATTTGAAAAATGTGTTTATTTTATTTTTAGATCATTGATAACACGAAATGCAGGCTATTAGAATTGTACCAATAAGATTAAGAATATACACTTATTTTCGGATTTTTTTTTGACACTAAAAAAAACTTATTTCTCTTCACTGGAGCTTATAACTTCATATTGAATATAATTTCTTATTAGAAGTTATGATAAAACCCAAATACGAAAGAATTTTTCTTGTATTCAAAGTGGTTCCCTTAACTTTAACTTTAACTTTAACTTTAACTTTAACTTTAACTTTAACTTTAACTTTAACTTTAACTTTAACTTTAACTTTAACTTTAACTTTAACTTTAACTTTAACTTTAACTTTAACTTTAACTTTAACTTTAACTTTAACTTTAACTTTAACTTTAACTTTAACTTTAACTTTAACTTTAACTTTAACTTTAACTTTAACTTTAACTTTAACTTTAACTTTAACTTTAACTTTAACTTTAACTTTAACTTTAACTTTAACTTTAACTTTAACTTTAACTTTAACTTTAACTTTAACTTTAACTTTAACTTTAACTTTAACTTTAACTTTAACTTTAACTTTAACTTTAACTTTAACTTTAACTTTAACTTTAACTTTAACTTTAACTTTAACTTTAACTTTAACTTTAACTTCGTTCTTATAATAAATTATTCGTTCTTGTCGATTCTCACTATTTTTACGGATATTATGATTGCTTAAACAGTAAACATATTTAATTTTTTAGTTTTACGTCTAAGTATAAGGATCCAGGTCCAATACTCGTAAAGTTTGACGAACAATATAAACGAGGGAATTTGGCTGGGAGCCTTAAGCTAAATTGTTCCTATTCATCTGGAATGCTGCAAGCAAATCAGAAATCTCTTTCTATTTTATATAATTTGTAACAAGAATCAACAAATATTGCCTTTATCTTCAAACGCTGTACTTCGCATCCTTTAAGGAGGACCTTATAGGAAATTCGTCAGACCAAAAAATTATACAAAACACTTAGGAATGCTCCGCTCGTATAATGTCCCTAAGATTTCAATCTAAAATAGAAACATAAAAGAGCAGGGAGGCGGTGATTATTTGTTGTTAAAACATCCTTGTTCCGGAAGGGGTGAATGCTTTCTAAATTGCTAAACTAATTTAATTGACAGTATTTGCTTGAGTTAACCCAAATGAAATATTCATGATTCATTAGGAACGACAATTTGATTTATTATCCTTGGTATAAGTAGATATTTCTATTGTGCCAGTTGTATAAAGGTATGTGGGTCCTCTAAAATATACAAAAACAGACTCTAAATGCTGTTTTCCTAAAGACACTCAGTGATGCATAAAAAAAGGGT
Organism: Dasysyrphus albostriatus; assembly: GCA_946251815.1. NCBI lineage: Eukaryota > Metazoa > Arthropoda > Insecta > Diptera > Syrphidae > Dasysyrphus > Dasysyrphus albostriatus. The sequence continues at coordinate 53,115,097 of OX276337.1, forward strand.
CGAGTATTACATCCCTAACTTTACTTTAGAATATTGACCTTTAAGGTAATGTGCGTTTGTTAGTTTGAAAGCATGTTGTCTGCGAAATGAAGTTCTTGTTGAGCCTACAACAAATTATCAAGAAATTGGCCAAGACATTTATGCTAAATGGACATCAGTTTAACAGTTACCTTACCTTCAGAAAGGGGACCACTTTAGATTGATTGGATGGACCCTTGAGAAGTGAGAGACGTTTGATTTGAGCTCAACAAGAACGAACACCTTGAAGTTGTATTATTCAAATTATGAGAACGTAATAGGTAAGTGTTTTAATGAACTTTGATTGGTGTGATGATAATGATTTATTTCCGTAAAGTATAGCATTCCATTTAAGACTAAATGATGCTCTACAACTTCAAATGCGAAAAGAGTGTGTCTGCAATTTTGCAGCAGCACAGAGTTGGTGAATTGCAATTAAGCTGACTAATGAACCGAAAAGGTACTCGAATTAATGCACAATCAGCTAACCACGAAATGGGAACGATTTTTTTTTTTTTTTTTGAATTTATTGAATGGAGCTTGCCTTCTTTTCATTTTGAAAGGGATTCAAACATAAATTAAAAAAAAAAAAAAAAAAAGAAGTAAAAATGGAATATTTTATGAACAATGCCAGGATTTTAATTAGAAAGTTTGATTTTTGCTTTGTAGGATGTTTTTTTTTTATTCATTTTATTTTTTATTTTTGTGGGATAATTATCATGATTAGTTAATGATTTTCGAACTTTTAATATAATTCAATTGATTCGCATGGTTGTTTGGTTAATCAAATTTTAATGAATAACACTTTGCGTTTCGGTAGAGAGTGAAAGTTGACCTAGTTATCAGAATGCATATAACTTAATTTAATTGAATTAATAAAAATAGGAAATGACTCACTTTAATGGATTGCATTTATAGATTTCTATGGGTATTTGGCATGTATCAACAACTCTGATATTACTATTTTTACTTGCGATACATATACTACATATATGGCAAGTTATGTATTGGTAAAAAAAAAATGATGTATGTCTGTCTGTCTATATAAATCTAAACGGCTGCATCGATTTTCGTTAAACATGGTTCATAGTGGTTTTTGGTGATTCTACCCATACGTTCTTCTCATGTTTCTGGGGACTAAAAATAACGGTCCCTGCCATTCAATTTTTTTACCAATTTTAGAAAATCTAATTTTTCTTAAAAATGGCTTCAGAACTTTTTTAAACAAGGTCCATACATTTTTCTCAATAAGGGTTACCTTTGGGTTTGAAACCATTTTAAAAATATGGTTATTAATGGTACCTTCCATAGGACCATTTTTTTATTTTCAAAATGGTCAATCTGATTTCAATAATTTGTTAAGTACGGGAGCTTATTAACAGTAGGTACTTATAAATCGTTTTTTAACCAACATTTTCATACAAGTAATTTTTGAAGTTTCAAAAAATTCTTAAATTTTTAAAGTATTTAAGAAAAATATTTACTTTATGAAAAATAACGGTTCCTTCCATACAAATGATAAGAAAACCGTCAAGAAAAATAAAAATTTGAGTTTTCTAACTATCGTGTTCACAGATTAAGATTATTTTTTTATATACTAAATTTCCAATAAGATTATAAAATATGGCATATCAAAATTTTCAAAAAAGGAAATTTTTTCAAAAATGTAATTAAAAAAAAAAATGGAATATCTCAAAAACGGGTGTAATTTTTTTTTCAAATTTTAATTTTATATGCACATAAATAAATACTTAAGACTTGCATAATAAAAAATTAATTAAAAAAAAAAAACCCTCCAAAAAACTTATATTTACAATCAAATTCAGTCAAGCAGGACCGGTGCAAGCATGATTAAGCCCTCAATTGCGGTTATTGCGGTTATTGGTAGAAGAATTAATTTCCCCATAACCCAAGGGGTAGACTTTGCAATACGTTTTTTTAACGATAAACACAAAATAAATAGGATCTTATTAAAACCTAGGAAATGGATTATTATATCACAAAAATTAAAATAGTAACTAAGGAATATAAAAATAACTGTAAACAAAAGTCAAAAACATATCACAAATATACACAGAACTGAAAAAAGAATTATTTAAGTAAAAATTATTTAAAAACTTATTTAAAAATATTATCAGCCTTATTGCGAGTTTCACGTGAACAACATTCCGCGTGGATAAATTGACATTTTACTTTTTGCCTACTGTGAGTCTCACCCGAAAAACAAAAAATCCCCTTTTTTGTGATAACTTATTTCGGAAATGTTTCGCAATAAAGAGCTTAAATTGTCACTTATTTTTTGACGAAGAAGGGAAAAAAACATATGGTACTTCCTGATGCCCTTTGTGAAAGATTTTTTTTTTATTTTAGGCCAAGAGAAGCTTAAGCGAAAATCATAATAGCTTATGAAATTCCGCGGAAACAAACATTTTTCGTGTGAAATATTTTGCATGTGAAACTTACAATAAGAATGAATAAATGATATAAAAATAAATAATTAACTTATTGAATGAGTGGATTATTTAAAGCTTGCTTAAGATGTCTATTGTGTTTAGCGCCATGAATATTTGCACCACTTGAACGTATAGCCTGTCCAGCCCTGCAATCAAGAATTAAGAAAGTGTTCTTTTTTTCATCACAAACCCTCTCAAAGAATTTGTCTGAGCTAATTTAAATATCGTATTTCATACTTTTAACCATACATATGTCTCTCATAATTTCCCTTAAATTCTCAGCGTCTTGAACAAAAGAGCTAGTACGTGCAAAACAATCGTGTATTTTACTATTAAAGTCTTATACTGTTTTGTGCGCTAAATAAATAAACTTTGTCAATAACTGTAGCCTGCAGTTAGCACTACCATTTTTAATTTGATACAAAATTTGTGCTGTACTGTGCTCAACTTTTGTCACCTTGTGCCTAAAACATTTTCAAAAAAAAAGAATATTTATAAATTTCCAAATTTTGCTAATGAATTTATTTTTGAAATTTCGCTATTCCTTTAAAATAAGAGAATAAGTAGTAGGTATGTTTTGTGCCCAATTGATGCTGTGCTGCACCGAAAAGAAACAAAAACCGAAAGTTTCAAACGCTTAGGCTTAAGCTTTGCATTTTTTTTAAATACTAAAGTGTAACTTCTTATTTTCCGAAAAAACGTTGAACCTATATTTTTGAGCTACCATACTTTCAAAAAAAATTTAAACTATTTTAAAAAATTCAAAAAAAAAAAATTGTTTTCAAAATTAAATTAATAAAAATAATCAAAACCCGTTCAGTCGATAATGAGAAAATTCAAAATAAAAAAACACATTCTATGACAACTGGAAGTGTTGTTACGTGTAGAGTTTTTATAATAGGTATGTTTAATGAATCTGTTCCGAACAGAAAAGTACAGAAAGGAACAGAAAAGTACAGGATTGTGTGTTCCTTTAGGAAATATCTTGCCCCAAACTGTTCTACATTCTGACACTTTGTGTTCCATGACGTTTTTCAGAACAGTTTAGAACAACCTTTTCCTGCACCTACTTTTGAGGTGGAGCAAGTGAGTGAGAAATGTCAAATTAACAGCTGATTTGTTTGTTTGGGATAATAATAGGCTAAAATTTATCACAGAAGTACTTTTCTTGATATTTTTGAACTGAAAATGAGTAAAAAAAAACGTAAAAAAAAATGTTAAAAAAGTAAATTCATATTAAATTCGAATTGAAAATTAATGAAAACAATATCATTTCAACCACTTTTAAAATTAAATGTTTCACAGTTAATATGTAACGGCCAATCCCTTCAACACAAAGCTGCACTTTTCTGTTCTTTCCTGTTCTGACTTTCACACACTTGTGCTGTTCTGCTCTATTCTGATCTAGTTTTTCTTCTTTAAACAGAGGCAATTTTTGTTAGAAGATCGCAGTAATAGGTCCGTTCGTGTACTTTCCATAACTACGAATTTCTACGAATTTTATTTTTCTTATTTGAGCTTTGACAGAACTTTGGGATAAATTCGTAGTTTTGGGAGGTACACTAACAGACCTAATATTAGCATACCGTAAAACTTTTATTAAAATCGTAGGAGCCGTTTTAAGAATTTTGTTTTATGATTTTTAATTTCTTTCATAAAATATTTTTTTTAGTATTAAAAAACCCATAAATAACGAGTTTTAATAAAACCAAAACATATGATTTTCAAAAAAAATTGCTAGTTTTCTAAAACTTTAAAAATTTGGTGAAAGAAAAACTATTTATATTTGTTAAGAAGCTGTGTAAAAAATGTTACTGAAAACAGAAATATCGTTTTGAAGACAGTCTAAAATTAAAAAAAAACGGTTCTTTAAGAGGTAACGTTACTAACCATTTTTTGAAAAATGAATTCATAAATATCCATAGCCTTTACTAAAAGAAATTTTCTGAATATTTTTTTAAGAAAAGTTTGAAAAAACGGTCTGGGGAAAACTTTTTCATTCAAAAATCGAAAATGCCGTTGATAATTTCACGCACATAACGTAGATATTGAATAATTGAATATGAAGAAAATTTAAAAAGAAAATTCTTCTGTTTGAGTGGAGTGACCGAATTTATAATTTTGGTCGAAATGCAATGTAGTTGAGCTCATTTGAACTTTTAACTTGAGTCGATATTGAATTATATATCGACTGAATTTCGGTATGATTTTTTTTGTGTTAATTTTTGAAGTGATGAGACTAAAAAAGCTTTCATAAAAGCATACAAAAATATAAAAAATATCCTTTTAAATACCTAAATTTATGTATATTATTATTATAAAGCAAAGCAATGCTATTACGATTCAATAAACTTTTATTTATTTCTACAAATATTTTACTTAAAAAAATCGATAGGAAAAACAAAAATAATATTTCTACCCTTGCCCGTTTGACTTCATTGACTTTGGCTGTCGCTGCTTTCAGTCCATTGGTAGTGCTTAATTGAGTGAGAAAATAGCCGAGTTGACACAGCTAATGGACTTAATTTATAGTCTACACATTGTCAATAAACTTTCTGAACTTCTATTTACATTTATGGAGATGGACACAGTCATACCCAATGGAGGTAAGGAATTTTTGTTGAAATTGAAAAAAATTAATAATAATGTCTACAATTTCAAATTAAATAATTTTTCAAATACATACACCACCAGTAGTGCAGGCTTATTAACATATATTTACTAGAAAAAAATACAAATTGTTAGCAGTAGTTTAACGATTGAAAATTATGAAGGGGGTTATAAGGGCTCGGGACCTTTGGCACCTCATATATGGGAAATTTGATATTTGAGAATGCCATCTAATTGGTCAGTATTTGGGCAGAAAAGGTCAACTAGTCCTAGAAATTGGTCATCCCTTGGTAACTTGTAAAATAGGCTTAAAGTTTCTCAGGGTCACTCAAGGTGATGCGCAATTTTTGGCAAATCATTTATGGGAAATTTACAAAAAAAGATGCCATTTAAAAGATTTGTAGATAGTTATAAAATTTCAACTATCTACAGTAGTTGGTCAGCCAAAATTTTTTTTCTATGAATTTTCAAAATTCGTTCCAAAAACACTATTGGTACCTCATTTGGGTCATTCCAAAAAATTAAGTATGCCATTTGAAAGGCCACTTCATGGTCATAAAAGGTCAGCTATTTAAAGTAATTGGTCAACCATACACATTTTTTAATGAATTTTTATTAAATTTAAAAAAAAAATTCAAGGTCATTGCGATTTTTTGCACCTCATTTATGGAAAACTTGCAAAAATTGCATACCATCTGAAGGATCTCTAGGTTTTTATTAAAGGTAAGCTAGTTTAAGTAATTGGTAAGCCTTTGATTTTCTTAAAATTAATTTTTAATTGTGATTTTTGGCACCTCATTTATGGGAAATTTGCGAAAAATTAATACCACCAGAAAGGCCTTAAGATTTTTATTAAAGGTCAGCTAGTTTCAGTAATTGGTCAGCTCCAGAATCTTTTTTACAATTTTTTAAAGTTTTTTTTCTCAAGGTCACGAACGATTTTTGGCTATTGGGTAATTTAAAAAAACTCTGGTAGGATACTAGATCATTATAAAAGGTCAGATAGTTTCAAAAATTAGTCAGCCATAGATTCTGTTGTTATGAATCTTTATCATTATGCCAAGAAACGTTTGTGGCCTTGAAAAAAAAATTAAAGAATCGTAAAAAGAATCTATGGCTGACCAATTACTGAAACTGGCTGACCTTTTATATAAATCTTAAGGCCTTACAGGTGGTATTAATTTTTGCAAATTTCCCATATATGAGGTGCCAAAAATCGCAATGACTTTAATAAAATTTTAAAATTCAGTAAAAAAATCTATGGCTGACAAATTAAAACATATCTTGTTGCGTTTTTAATAACCACAATTTTTTCAGGTAAAACCTTTCGGTAATTTTTGAGATATTCAATGTTTTTCGCAAAAAATACTTTATTTTTAAATGAAAATTGTTCTTACTTCAGAAAATCATTGTAAATACATTTTTTTTATATCAACTTTCATATAAAATAATGATAACATTAGAAACCACGGTCAAAAATGCTAAAAAGGAAATAATTAATATTGCAAAAAGTAATTTTCTTATTAATTGCTTATAAATTGTTTAAATTTTCAGGAAAATACAAAAACTAATCAAACCAGTTTAAAGTTATTGTTTGAACCAAATATAGTGAATTGATGAAAAACAGGAATAAAATTGGACCTAGTACAGAACCTTAAGGTACAAGATAGTTATAAACATATTTGCACTCCTAGTTTCGTCCATTTTCATTATCTGTGTATCTGAACCAAGAAACAACCTATAAACACTTGAGAAAACTAGCCTTTTCCAATTTTCTCAACAGATGTGTAGTGACTGACAATAATCAAGGGATTTTAAAATAAATTGGACGTTTCCTTATTCCAAAATTAAGAAAATTTAAAAACCTTCACTTTAATTGTTTCCATTATGCTGAAAGTAAATTTGGCCTCAACTATGGCTTATCCAAAAAATGTTACCTCGATTTGCTTGTGAAATTCGCGGAATGTTCCTCGATTTTGAAATTGATCATAAAATTTCATAATTTGCATAGCTATATGTTTTCCAATATGCTAACGGGTGATTTTTTAGCTGGTTTGGTTTTGGCAACACTGGTTTTGACAGCTGACGTGTGTTTAGTACCTTGTGTCACTGTCAAACAGCTTCAGTTTGGTTTGCAATTTAACCATGGATCGTCTTACAAATGAACAACGCTTGCAAATTATTGAATTTTACTATCAAAATTCGTGCTCGGTTCGAAATGTTCATCGCGCACTGCTTCCATTTTATGGTCGGCATTCTCAACCTTCTGAGCAGTCTATTCGGAAGATTGTGACCAAATTTCGCACCAAATTTACTTTGTTGGACATTAAACCACCAACACGTTTACGTACTGTGCGTAGTGAAGAAAATATTGCGGCCGTATCAGCTAGTGTGACAGAAGACCGCGAAATGTCGATTTGGTGCCGTTCCCAGCAGTTAGGCCTTTGTTACAGCACTACGTGGAAAATTTTGCGGAAGGATTTGGGCGTAAAGCCTTTTAAGATACAACTGGTGCAAGAACTAAAGCCAGCCGACCTACCACAACGCCGAATTTTTGGTGAATGGGCTCTTGGAAAGGTGGCCGAGGATCCGCTTTTTTATCGAAAAATTGTGTTCAGCGATGAGGCTCATTTTTGGTTGAATGGGTCTACGTACGATACCCATTCGTAAATGGGTATATTTACGAATAAGCATAATTGCCGCATTTGGAGTGAAGATTAGCCAGAAGCACTCCAACAGCTACCAATGCATCCCGAAAAAGCCACTGTTTGGTGCGGTTTATGGGCCGGCGGCATTATTGGGCCATATTTCTTCAAAGATGATGCGAATCGCAGCGTTACTGTCAATGGTGAACGCTACCGAGCGATGATAACAAACTTTTTTTTGCCCGAAATGGAAGTTCTTGACTTGCATGATATGTGGTTTCAACAAGACGGTGCCACATGCCACACAGCACGCGAAACAATGGCGCAATTGCGAGGCGATTTTGGTGAAAAGTTAATTTCACGTTTCGGGCCGGTCAATTGGCCGCCTAGATCGTGCGATCTGACACCATTAGATTATTTTTTGTGGGGGTATGTCAAGGCTAATGTCTATAGGGACAAGCCCGCTTCGATTGACGCACTGGAAGCCAACATCCATGCATTCATTCGTGAGATACCGGCCGATATGTGTGAAAGAGTATGCCAAAATTGGACTCAGCGGATGGGCTACCTGAGACGCAGCCGCGGTCAACATTTGCATGAAATTATCTTTAAACATTAAATTGCAAGGTTCAAACTATCGATTCAAATAAATATTTCATTAATTTTTTCGAATTTTTTGTGTTTTTTTTTTTTAAAGTTCTAAACCTCTTAAAAAATCACCCGTTATAATCTTCCATGGTGATTTTTCATTGACAAGAAGTTTGACAGATGTTTCTTAGATAACATGGCCATAACATAATCTCACCAAAATAAGAGATCCTTTACTCTTTACTCACTTTCATGATAATATTAAAATACACACATTTACTGTAATACCAAAATTTTCTGCAGAATTTCCTTAAAAATGAAAATAGACAAATTGTTGTGCAATAAATTTTTTAGTGCCTAAAAATAAAATATGTTATATTATGTTGGGTTAAGGATGGGAGCTGGGACGCTGGAGGAAGTGTTTTTATATGCGTTAAAAAATTTACATCCATCCGAAACGCCTTCTTCTATATAAAATTTATTAATTTAAAATTTGAAACATGATTTTTCTATAATACATAAATGTTCTCCATCATGGGTAGTTAGTTTGTCGGCTGTTGACAATGACATATGCCATCAATATACCCTTTGACCCTAATAAAACATATTACTCCAGTTCCTTTTTTTTATGCATATTTGTGTTCTTGTTGTCACAGCGGCGTATACAGCTCCATTTCTTGGGGGGGGTCATACCAAAACAAAAACCCAATTAAGTTCTTATAAATTTATTAATTAAAAGACTGATCCATGGTTTCCATTTTTTTCGCGTTTTGTGCTTTTTTGGAATTAATTTTTGCTGGTCCCACAAATGTTACCATTTTTTTTTAATTATAAAGAGTTGGGGTCGAAATTTTAGCAAGGTCAAAACTCGTTTTGCAAAACTTTTCTTTCGAAATTTTGTTTCTCAATATTCTCCAAATTCCGTTTACATAATTTTGGCAAAATAAAGAGAAGTTTGGAAATTGTAAAAAGGGCGTAATTTTTCTTCTTTTTTCAATTACCTTTTAATGATCTTAAAATAAAATACAGTAGACGCTCGATATAGTAAGGTAATAAAACCAGCCTGTTCACTCTTTCGAGATTGTTTAAAAAATAGAAACACTTGTTTAGTGTCCTTAAGCAATGTTAAATTCTTTCGGGACATTTTTGTAAAACAAAAAATATGTTTTTATATATAATTTTGTGTGTTCAATTTAATTAATTTTTTTAGATTTACTAGATCGAGCGTCTACTGTATTATTATTTGCTGGCAAAGCTTACGCATTTTTATATTAAGGATATTTATGCAATTTCGTAAAACCGTAGAAAAGTTTACAAATTTGTTAAATTTATCTTTTGGTTAATGAACTGTCAAATTTTGTATGGGAAATGATTCACACAATTTTGTTAAAGTTATCAAGGGGTTTTGTTCGTAAAATTAACCAAACTGGTTAAGCTTATCCAAACGTCAATGTGACTCTTACTCTGATTGAATTACCTAGCATTTAATCAAATGTATAACAAAGGTCGTTCATGCATACTTTTTACACAATTTGTAAACTTACGACGTTGCATGAATACCCTTATTATTTTCTGGGTAAAACACAAATTTTGAAGAGCTGAGTTTTGGAAACCAAATTTTGATCCACTCCCGAATTTTAATATGATCTTGAGGTTGTGTACCAAAAATATTTCGTATGGATTTTTGTGCACGCTAAAAAATATGTAGTAAAAATATGTAGGCTTTGGAGATGTTAATCATAATATTTTACTTAATATTAATATTTTTCTTAATATCTTACGTTTGAAGACAGTTTTAAGCGACAGTTTGCATTAATTTTTTCTTAATCTGATAAGGGGATAATAATGAGGGGATAATTTTCTCAATTATCAATAAAAAATTGTGGTACTTAGAACCACTCTTTTATTGGAGACAAAAATTCTTAGCTTCCACAATTTGTTTTTATTGAAGCCTGAAAATGAACATGTGAAATATTGGCCGCAGATCAGATCTCAATCAAAAAATGTTTTTAGGGTGTATGACAGTGCTGTGTCTAAGGGTGGGGCACTGGAGCAAATCCCCAGGTGCCTTCCTATGAAGGGGGCCATGGTACTGCGAATGGCTCGCCACGTTCCATGAATGGTGCGATGAAATGTGCTTGCGGAATATTCGTTAACGCAAACTGCAAAAGTCTTCTCTTAAAAAATGCAAATACAAATTTTACAGCGTTAGTATTGTGTTCAATAGTCAATACATCATCTACGGTGCAACTGAGCAGTACAAAAATCGAGTTGATGCTTATCGAAAAGGCAGAGAGCATGTTTGTAAACGTCAAAAGCCATAGCAAGTAAATTGACTGGCGTTGATGAAAACAAATTTTCAACAAACAGGACGGTTACATATTATTTGTCATGACGCTTTCTGTGTCAAAAAAACGACGATCATTTCACGAGCAAATTGACTTTGATTTACCGATATTGTGATCAATTCATAGTTTAGGGAATAATGTTTAAAAGCACGCTTAACTTGCGTTGGATTGTCATCAATCGAATATACGATCGATACGATCAAAAGAAAATGTTTTTTAAACATAATCCAAAATTAATAGTAACTGTTAAATTCGTGTTTAAAAGTCAGACAAGAATGTATGATTAGAGTTTTTGTTGATTTCATTCAAACATTCCAACCAGAGCGATGTATTTTAAGTTACGTTGCGTTGGAATGAAATTAACGATAGAAAAAATATCGAACTAAAAATAAAAATGTCGACACTTTAATAAATCAATTTATATCAACTTTTTTTCTATGTACTAAATATTGGGAAGAAATATCGAAAATTCGATCAAAGTCGATCCTTTTCTCGTCTTTCTTTTTAGGCTGCTGACTTTTTGTCTAAGTTCGAAGCTAAAAATTTTATGAACTACTAACCAAAATAGGTATTCTTACATGCAAAAAAGTCGATATAAACCGACATTTCAACTAGTTAAATCGCCTTTTTTGCTGGTAATTCGTACGTATTCTATACTGAAACAAGTTGGTACTGGGTTTGAGTCGGAACGGCCCTGGTGTATGGAATACGGTTTAAAGTAAAATTTTTGTTTTTCATTGTAATATTCGTATAATATCGTCTGTTATTTTTTTATCCATTCATTCATTTATTTTTTTTTTATCGAAGATGATTTCCTTGATATTTTGAACAAAATTCTCACAAAATAAGTAAGTTAAACCGATATACCGATACCTTGGTATATCTGCCAAAAACATGGATCTACCAAATTGATTTTGAATCAAAAAATAAATCAATGCTGAAATGTTCTGAATGCAAAAGTGGTCAAAATCGTCGATTTGATACATCTTAACCAACAAAAAAAATTGTTTAATTTCGACAATAAAACCCCAATAGTATTATTCGGGCAATGGCTTGTAAATGTTGATAGGAGAAGGTAAATAAACTTTACCAATAATGAATAGGTAGCCTATTCCAAAGCTATACAAAAATATTTTTTTTCAAATTATATTTTCCGATTGCAAATATTTTTGCTTTTCTTATTATTTTTTGCGTATATCTTTTGAGTTCTCGGGGGGGGGTCATGACCCCGTGACCCCCCCCTTGTATACGCCGTTGTGTTGTCATCGGATGTCAAAATTTACCCTTTTTAGCGATACCTATGTAAATTGTTACATCACACACATGTAGGTATAGCTTTAACTATGGATTTTTATATTTCTAATAGGTATAGGTTATTTAATGTTCCATTTTTATCTAAATGAATTCAACAGAAATAAAACATCAAATAATGACACTGAGCCAAAACTAGTTTTTCCTTCCCACATATGTATATGGGTACTTTTTTGTTGCACCTCTAGAATGTACGATGTTTTAAAAAAAGGAGTCTGATTTAAATATAAATATCCATTAAACCTTTCTTATCTTTGGGAAGAACATAAATCTTTTGGCTTGTTTCACACATAATTGCTTTCATTCGGTTCGGTCTGAATTCGGATAAGTTTCGGTCGGACCTAATAAGTGTGGACCGATGAAGAGCGCAAGGAAATGACTTCAAAGGAACTTCCTTCACATGAGAATTAACTTCACCTGGAAATAATTTCACTTTTTCGAAGTGAAGTTAGCTCCCACTAGATGTGAGAAATATCTTAACTTTTGTGTGCGAAACTCTTTCACATTTCTTAAAGTTAGCTCAGCTTAGATCAACAGTTTTATTAAACAAAAGTATTTGCTCTTAGGGTATGTTGCAACCATAAACAAAATTAAATGTCTAGACAAAAAGTAACAAAGTCTTCACCAGTCAAAATTTATGTCAGATATCTCTGTCAAAATACAATTGCAGAGTGATATCTTTGACACCCAATCAAGAAATGAAACGGAGTGAGTTTATTAGATATTTCAGTTCAAGATGAGCATTCTTGAAATAAACTCCTCTAGATTCAGGGTGCCTAAGGAATTCACTCCACTCAGCAAATATCAAAACCATTAGGTATGATACCAAAACTTCCTTACGCATTCGAGTTTACAAAATTCTACCTTACCTACAATAAACAAAATTATTTGGAACGGAACTTGTAAGCCTTATCCGCCTACGTAATACGACTTTAAATTTTCCTAATTTTTTTAACAAATCGGAAAATTTGGCAATTTTTTTAATGCTCCAGAAAAATGGGATTAGCAGCCAACTGGGTGACATTTGGAACGAAATACACTATTTGCCTTAAAATATAATTCGTTCACTACCTGTCAAACTATTAACTGTCAAATTCCATTGAAGGATGGCTACGATGACGATGGATTAAAATACCTCTAAAAAATCAGAAAATTTGGTAATTTTTTTAATGCTCCAGAAAAATGAGATTCACAGCCAACTGGGTGGCATTCGGAACGAAAAACGCTTTTTTTTTCTTAAAATATGATGCGAACACAGATTTTATAGAATTTATTTTTAGTAATTATGTTTAATTTTGAAAAAAAAAATTACATGGCAACCTTTAAACTGCAAAACAATTAAAATTTCTCTATAATTTTTTACTTTGATTGTCAAGAACGAACCGAAAAAAAGACCGAAACGAATGAAACTGAATGTGTGTGAGACTTTCCTAATCGGCAAAAAACTTTAAATAAAAATATCAACTTGTTTTAGAAGTTTAGAAATTTAGAAGTTTCTCAAGGTCAAGCACTTTTTTTGGAAAAGGGCGTTTTTTTATAAAATCAAGCCACCGTTACCACTTCAAGAAAAAAAAATCGAAGTAGAAGAAAAAAAGCAAGTAGATTCAAAAAAAATCGTAGTAGATCTCAAAATTAACTTTTTTTATACAAATCTATATTAAAAAAATTTAATTAAACAAACAAAATATAAAAAAATCAGAAAAAGAAATGGTGTCTAAACCATTTAGTTTAGGTACTTCATTTTTTAAGCTTTTCTTTTTATTTTAAAAAGAACAATAAAATGGTTGTTATTAGGGGACAAACAAACAAGCCAAAGATCATCACCCAAAATAACGGGTGATTTTTTAAGAGGCTTAGAACATTAAAAAAAATAAAAACACAAAAAATCCAAAAAAATGAATGAAATATTTATTTGAATCGATAGTTTGAACCTTGCAATTTAATGTTTAAAGATAATTTCATGTAAATGTTGACCGCGGCTGCGTCTCAGGTAGCCCATCCGCTGAGTCCAATTTTGGCATACTCTTTCACACATATCGGCCGGTATCTCACGAATGAATGCATGGATGTTGGCTTCCAGTGCGTCAATCGAAGCGGGCTTGTCCCTATAGACATTAGCCTTGACATACTCCCACAAAAAATAATCTAATGGTGTCAAATCGCACGATCTAGGCGGCCAATTGACCGGCCCGAAACGTGAAATTAACTGTTCACCAAACTCGCCTCGCAATTGCGCCATTGTTTCGCGTGCTGTGTGGCATGTGGCACCGTCTTGTTGAAACCACATATCATGCAAATCAAGAACTTCCATTTCGGGCAAAAAAAAGTTTGTTATCATCACTCGGTAGCGTTCACCATTGACAGTAACGCTGCGATTCGCATCCTCTTTGAAGAAATATGGCCCAATAATGCCGCCGGCCCATAAACCGCACCAAACAGTGGATTTTTCGGGATGCATTGGTAGCTGTTGCAATGCTTCTGGCTGATCTTCACTCCAAATGCGGCAATTATGCTTATTTACGTACCCATTCAACCAAAAATGAGCCTCATCGCTGAACACAATTTTTCGATAAAAAAGCGGATCCTCGGCCAGCTTTCCAAGAGCCCATTCACCAAAAATTCGGCGTTGTGGTAGGTCGGCTGGCTTTAGTTCTTGCACCAGCTGTATCTTAAAAGGCTTTACGCCCAAATCCTTCCGCAAAATTTTCCACGTAGTGCTTTAACAAAGGCCTAACTGCTGGGAACGGCGCCGAATCGACATTTCGCGGTCTTCTGTCACACTAGCTGATACGGCCGCAATATTTTCTCCACTACGCACAGTACGTAAACGTGTTGGTGGTTTAATGTCCAACAAAGTAAATTTGGTGCGAAATTTGGTCACAATCTTCCGAATAGACTGCTCAGAAGGTCGAGAATGCCGACCATAAAATGGAAGCAGCGCGCGATGAACATTTCGAACCGAGCACGAATTTTGATAGTAAAATTTAATAATTTGCAAGCGTTGTTCATTTGTAAGACGATCCATGGTTAAATTGCAAACCAAACTGAAGCTGTTTGACAGTGACACAAGGTACTAAACACACGTCAGCTGTCAAAACCAGTGTTGCCAAAACCAAACCAGCTAAAAAATCACCCGTTAGAAAAGGTTGAATCCAGGATATACTAAGAAAGTGGAAACCCATTCGAAATTTACACACACAAGTGAAATTTTCATAAAATTCGTGTAGGTACACAAGAGTGCGGAAAATTTCTAGGGCTTATAAAACTACTCATTTTTGTATTTGTATTAAATTTTTTTGTTTTCATGGAAATTCAGAGCCTACACACTTGAGTAAAATCAGAAACAAGAAGTAGATTTTACCTATTTTTATAAAATCGAATTAAGTTGAAAGTGAGATTTTTAAAATGAAGTAGATTTCAATAATTTGGAGATGGTACGAAATAGGAAGTAAATTAAAATTTTTTTTGAAAAAAAGATGTAGATCTACTTAAATAGGAGTAAAGTGGCAGTACTGATTTCCAGCTATGGATTTTTTAATAAATTTTAATTTTTTTTTCATAAAATAATGAGTTTCTTTTTATTTGGGTTATTAAAAACGGAATATGCTTTCAAACTGGTCAGTAACTGGTCATAAATGTTACAGTTATTGTTCAGCCCTAGATTTGATTTATGTATTTTACAATTTTACAATGTTAACTTGAACTATTAAATGAAAAGAGGACTTTGTGCTTTCTAGACATGTAAAAAAAACCTTCGGTTCACGGTGGGGAATGTGACCGCTGGTCATCCAGTGGATGTACACGACGATTGTTCGTCCCATCCTTACCTATGGTTCAATCTTGTGGTGGAAGGCTGTTGAAAAAGTTAGCCATCTTAAAATCCTGAACAAGGTACAAAGATTAGCCAGTATAAGAATAACTGGGGTGCAGGGGCCTACGCCACAAGCAGGGTTGGAAAATTATTCTAAACCTTCCAGTCCTGGACTAGCACATCAAATGCACAGCAACAAAAAGCACACTTCGACTCAAAGAACTGCGGGCTTTTGGAAATACAACACCTTTGATCATGGGTCCATCTTGCAAAGATATGACACAGTTGCCGGACTCGATGTGATGACTGACTACTTACCGCCTCTAATAGATTTTAACAAAAACTTCTCTATTTTAATACCCAAAAGGCAGGGATGGGACTCCAACTCACTAATCAGTGAATCATCTTCTACACCGATGGGTCAAAAATTGAAGAAGGAACAGGAGCTGGAATATTCTGTGAAGAATAATTTAGACTTTCAGATGAATGTAGTGTCTTTCAGGCTGAGATTTATGCTATTGAAAAAGTGGCAGAAATGGTAAATAAGAAAAATCTGAGCTCCTCGGAGATCACATTCTTCCTGGACAGCCAAGCTGCTTTCAAAACAATAGTCAGTGAGACTATGAGATCTAAGGCAGTAGCAAAATGCCGAGGCATTCTGAACAATATTTGCAAAACTAACCTAGTCAATCTCTGCTGGATTCCTGGACATTGCAATACAGAAGGAAATGATATAGCAGATGAACTGGCAAGGAAAGGGTAAGTATCAAATAGAAACAATAGTAGTCAATTAGATAAGGGACCAGATATCCCCATCGGCATGATTAAAAAATGAATAAGAAATGAAAATGAAAATAAACCTAATAACAAAAGACCAAATCAATAGCTCCTGGACGACCAGGAACGACTGTGTTATTTCTAGAAGTTTTATGGCCTAGAATTAATGAAAAGAAAATTCGGTACATTTTATTGCTGAGAAAAAAGAATATTAGAATCTTGGTAGGTATACTAACGGGTCAATGCGCCATGGGCTAAATGGCCTCTAGAATGAATGTATTCGCTTCCGATTTCTGAAGGAGCTGTCAGGATATTGAAGAAAAAGAAAACAATAAACATCTACTCTGTGATTGCCCAAGCCTCCAAACAAACCACCTCCGTTATTTTGGAGACAGGTTTATTGGAGAACTGGATGATCTAATGCAGATCTCAATGGTAAATATGAGAACATTCATAGAAAGTACGGGCTGGTTAGCAAACGAACTCAGTCTATCTGAACCAGTAGTTTATGGCATCTCTGCTTTTATTTCGTAAGGGGATCCCAATGGATCAATAGGCCCCCGTGTATGCAACGGCCTCCATGATGTGGACACCCCCCCAGCCTAACCTACAATATAAACTTGAAAAATCTTTGAAATTGATAAAAAAAATCCCAGAAATGAGGTTTTGCAAATTGCACTTAACTTTACTTGACCTTGAAAAACCTTGGTTACATGTCTTCTAGAGCTGAACAATTTCTTAGAATGCATATTTTTAATGGAATACTTTTTAAAACAATAATATGGGTTTATTTACTAATGCAAGACGTATCCATACACGTAGCGTCCTTATCAGAATTATCATAGAAATTAATATTCCCAAGTCTACCACTGTGACCAGGTCAATTTTATTTAGAAGATAATGTTCAAAGCAGCCCCATTCAACGCTTCCAATTATTCTTTAGCCCTACTTTTTCAAGATGCTTACACTTCATCCTACTATTCATTTTATTAAGCATATTTTGTTATTTCCATTTCGCGCATATTCACAGTAACAGTTTTTATATTTTTTACTTTCATTCCCCACCCCACCAATGTCACTTAATTATTTATCGTCCAACATCAGCAACTGGAAACTTAAATTAGCATATTTTGCCATTGACACCATAATAAATTACAAAGTGTCCTCCTCCATTCTCATCTGCTAATATACCTTTCCTTAAACAAAGGATCTATTTTAAAGAATGAGTCTTTCATAACTTTCATCACAAACTACCGTCATCACAACAACGCAACGCGATGGAGAGGAGATCTTTCATTTCACAACCCAATAATCAAGAAAAATGTCGAAGCACGCCTCTTAATTCTAAAAATGTTTATAAATTACCATCGAACCCTAGCTCAAAACCATAAATAATAATACATTTTCATTTGTTGAAAAAAAAAAGTTGAGTATCGGTGGTGCGAGGCTTATAAAATATATCACCAAGCATCACTTATTGGGCCAACATTTTATTGGCCTTACTATGGGGCTATTATAATACGGAGAGATGTCATATTGTCTGGTGAAATGGACCAGTAATTGGGGCCAACATCGGAATCATCCGAAGCAAGAGCAATAGCCACACCACAACAACATCCTTCTACGGTAATTCATCAATTCCTCAAAGTGATAGATATCCATAAATTTGTGTAGTGTCATCATTCTAAGAGAGTTAATGACTATTTTGTTTTAAGGGATTCACACGAAAGGTTTGGTTTTGAACTGAATTAATGTTGATACACGATGAGTGGTTGGGTGTTTAAGTTAGATCTATGATGAGTGGATACTCGGAACTTGGACCCTATAAGGAGACAATATATGGACATTGGGCATGGGCATGGCAAGCCATAGATTTAGAGCTAGTGGTTGAAAGAGGCAAGTGGTTAAGTTAGCCACTCCATCAGAGCCCAGCACTGACGACGATTCGTCAGCAACAAATAACTATATATGAATAATAATAACCGAGGTGGAAATATGGGAGATGATTTATACGATAGGATACATTTGGGAAGTTTTGAAGATGATGACAGTTCCTGTTATGTTAGTGGGTTAATATACTTTCAAAGGACTTAACCCAATTTATGTATAGGCAGCCATCAAAACAATAAAGTATTCAACTGGTTGTCAGAAAAATGTTCAAATTCTTTTTTTATGACTTTATTTGAGATTTATCACATCATCACAACCAAGAACGTTGTTATATTTTTGACAATTTTCTTCATCAAATTGATATAAAAGTTGGAATATTCAAATCAACCCCGATTGGCATATTATGAAATGATGAGGAAAGTTATATTTACAAGTTAGTGAAAACAAATAAAAAAAGAACAATCAAAGAAAAAAACTCTGAAAGAAAAGGAATAAAAAGGAAAAAAAAAATAACTGGTAGACGTTTTAGAATGAAAAAAAGATTTTTTCCCGTGAGTAGGTGCAAAACCTATATAAGGCTCTGTGAGAACCGAAAAACACGTACTCATAGGTGTTTGAGATTCTTACTTACTTATTTACTTATCTGGCTCCCGATCCATGGAGGGTCTCTGCCTGAGATATTGCAGTCTTCCATCGGTTGCGGTTCCTCGCACGCTCCCTCCAGTCGTCGAGACCAACCGCTCTTGCGTCAGAAACCACCTGATCCCTGTAGCGGAGGTTCGGTCTTCTTGGTCGTCTCGAACCTGGGGGCTGGGATTCGAAGATTTTTTTGGCTGGAGCATTGTTGTCCATTCGCTCGATGTGGCCGAGCCAGTGTAGTCGGCGTGTTTTGGCTCTTTGGACTACATCCAAATCTTGGTACAGCTCCTATAATTCACGATTAAATCTTCTCCTCCATTCACCCTCCTCGCATATTGGACCAAATATCCGCCGAAGAATTTTTCTCTCGAAAGTGCCCAGTAGCCGATGATGTCGATGTCGTCCGCATAGCCAAGCAGTTGCGAAGACCTGTTAAAGATAGTGCCTTCCAGGTTAGCACCACTCTTGCGAACTATCTGCTCCAGGACTAGGTTGAAGAAGTCACATGATAGGGCATCTCCTTGTCTGAACCCTGTACATGTCTGGAATAGCTCGGATGAGCTGTTACCCATTTGCACGTTGCACGTATTTTGTAACGTCATGCGGCATAGCTGGATCAGTTTTTCCGGGATCCCGAGTTCGGACATCGCCAACAGAAGTTCTTGGCGACTAATGCTATCATATGCGGCCTTAAAGTCGATGAAAAGATGGTGGGTCTCGACTTGAAATTCATTGGTCTTTTCCAGGATCTGCCTCAATGTGAAGAGATTTGGTCTATCGTTGATCTGCCTGGCCTGAAGCCACACTGGTACGTGCCGATCATAGTGTTGCAGAAAGGTTTAAGACACTCACATAGTAGGTTGGATAGGATCTTGTATGCAACATTAAGCAGGGATATACCTCTGTAGTTTTTGCAGGACATAGGATCGCCTTTTTTGTAGATAGGGCATATGGAGCTAATTGACCAGTCGTCGGGCATACTTTCCTCCTCCCATACTTGGTTGATGAGCTGGTGTATGCACCCTACCAGGACATCTCCTCCATACTTGAAGAATTCCGCAGGTAGGCCATCCGAGCCGGCGGATTTGTTGTTCTTAAGCTTGTGGATGGCTTTCTTAATCTCTTCAGTACTGGGCGCTGGGACTGGATATCCATTGACTGGTCTCATGCTTCTTTGTTCTACTGTCACTTCCTCTACAGAATGCCCATTGAGCAGCTGCTGGAAATGCTGCTTAAACACGTCAACAATTGCCTGTGCTTCGGTGACTAAGTTCCCTTCGCTGTTTCGAAGAGCTTGCGTGCCGGTTTTATAAACACATGCCAGTTGCTTGGCTGTTTTGTAGAACCGGCGGGTGTTGGTGGCAGTGCTAGACTCCTCGAGATACCTGAGCTGAGAGGCTGCGGATGCTCTTTTCTTTCTACGCAGGGTTTTCTTCTCTTTCCTTCTCTTTTCGCGGTACTCCTCTCTTGCTGCTCTTGTTTTCCGTTGCAGCATTTGCATTCGTGCATTTTCCATCCCCTGCTTCAATACCGCGCATTCTTCATCATACCACGGGTTCTTTTTTTTAGGTGGTTGATAGCTTATGGTGGTCTCGGCTGTCTCCTTAATGACGTCGCGATACAAGTTCCACTGGTTGTTGACACTTGTGGGTGGGGGTACGGCAGAGAGTTTCCCGGTTAATTGCTCACTGTAGTCTCTGGCTTTCTCAGATGTGCTAAGGCATGCAATGTTGAATTTCTCCCTTTGGGCGGTCTTCGCTTTCTTTTCATTGGACAGTCGGGCTCTGAACTTTGTCACAACAAGAAAGTGGTCAGAGTCCACATTTGCACCTCGGAAAGTTCGCACGTGCAAGATGTTCGATGCGTGCTTTGCGCCAATTAGCACATGGTCGATTTGGTTGGCGGTTCGACCATCTGGGGATCGCTAGGTTGCTGTGTGTATCCTTCGCCTGGGGAACCTAGTGCTACTTTTCACCGTATTACGAGCTGCAGCAAAGTCGATTAGTCGAAAGCCGTTGTCTATTGTCGTTTAGTGGAGGCTGTGCTTTCCAACTAATCCGCCAAAGATATTTTCCTTTCCGATTTTAGCATTGAAGTCTCCGAGCACGACTTTGACATCGTACTCCGGACAGGCTCCGTAGGCTCCGTCCAGGAGGTCGTAAAAATCCTCCTTGTTACACTCCTCCGCTTCATCGGTAGGGGCGTGTGCACATTAGGCTGATGTTTTGGAAGGTAGCTTTGATGCGGATCACAGCCAGGCGATCGCTGATCGGCTTAAAATCGAAAGTAACTTCCCGGTGAAAGTTCCTGCTTATTCCGTGATCTTAAAGCGGTTTTTTGTTCACCGTAACAAGTTGGAAGGTTTCGTTTTTCGCAGACGGCGCACGGTGTATTAAATTTGACTCGTCAAGAATGTCAATAATCGTTGAATTAGCGTGTTCTAATAGCCGATATCTATTTTTATCTTTTTATTTCATCCCGAATCGTAGAAGTGCCAAGATCCCTGTAAAGATCTTCATATTTTAAGCATTTACAAATGGCCTAAGCAATTTATTTTCAAACGTTTGCATGTTATTAAAGTTTGCATGGCAGTTGTACCTGCCAGCCCCAGAGTTGTATACCATAAGTCCCATCAGGTTTAAGTACCTACCTGCCTGTATAAAATCAATTTATTTTCAATACTTAGCTTTGAATAATTATGCCGAGTAGCTAGTTTATATTTCTTAATTAACTTTTTTGTTCTTCGCATTTAAGTTTTACATGCGGCTTCCAATTTAATTTCGTGTCTTCTAGAGTCATTCCCAGATACATTGCCTTATTTAAAAATGGAACACGAGTGGTATTAAGAAAGACGGGTATTTTTTATACGTGAAGACTGACTTCACCATGTTTTTGTCCACTCATTAACATTATTAAGAGCATTTTGTAATTTAATTGTAGCTTCTCTAATCGTTTTGCCAACTGCTAGTATTGCAGTATCATCAGCAAACGTGGCTACGATAGTGCCCTCTGGTTGAGGTATATCTCGTGTAAATAAAAGGTATAGAACTGGACCTAATACACTTCCTTGTGGTACCCCAGCTACTATTTCTTTGAAATCAGAATAGTCATTTCCGTGTCTTACACGAAAAAGTCTTTCATTTAGATATCCGTTTAGAATGTTGTAAAGTCCTTCAGGCAGAACTTGCCTTAATTTGAATTTGAGGCCTTCGTGCCACACCTTGTCAAACGCCTGCGACACGTCCAAAATGACTGTCGAACAGATTTTCTTTTCTTCAAAAGCTCTCTTAATTACATCAGTAATTCTATGAACTTGATTAATGGTCGAATGCTTATGCTTGCAGGTATTAATTGTTTCCCTTGTTTTATTGGCTGCAGGCGCAAAAGTAGTATTCTTTGAAAAACTTTTGATATTAGGCGTGTTTTATTGGAAAAGTTAAAGCTAGCACAGTAAAATTTCCCTTGACAAACAACAATAAACCCCAAAGTATCGATAGATAAGCCAGTAAAAAGTGGATATTAAAGTGGAGATGAAGTTTCGTTAAGTTAAAACTTATGTGTCGCCGGGATTGGGTTGAATATAAAAATGAGGGCATCAACGCAACTCATCATAACCCAACTCATAACAACCCAGCTCATCACGAACCAACCCATCACAACCCATCCCATCACAGGGTACAGCTCATCACATGGACAACTCATCATGGCGTATGATTGTTCATTAAATTGTATGAAGAGTTCATTCTATTTTGTATTCAAACATGTTGTTTTAAAAGGAACCTCCCCTTTTCATACCTGTATGTTTTATTATAAAACAAATTTACTATCATTCTCTTCGCAGCAGCGTTGAGGACAACAAGTAAGGGGGTTACTCGCGCTTCTTTTTTAAATGAAATGTCACAAAACGTATGTTACCTACTTACATACGTTTTGTGACATTGTTTTAAGTAAAGTTATTTTTATAGACAGATACAAATATTTAATTAGCTAGGTTGAAAAAGTTATTTTATAATATCTTAATGTTTACTTTAGGATATTGAAGGATGTTAGTAGATATATAGGTGTATATTTAAAGTGGTTGCCGTTGATGCTGTGCGGTTCATGCGATGATGCGATAGTGGGGTGGGTGTTGATTTAGGTTAGTTCTGCATCGTGGTTGGTTCAATTTAAATATGTTTTTGGTTTTTCTCTAAAATTATGTATCTATGTACTTAGATAGTACTTTACTGTGGTTAAGCGCGCTGTTCGCAGCCCTTGACTCGACGCACCTACGTAGGCTAGGCAGGTCGTCAATGATTATATTGCTTGGTTTAGTTGAGTAGTGGAGTGGGAAAAAAGATTTTAAACAGCCTGGTATAATCGGCTTCAAATATTTCTAATGAAATAAAAATGAAGAAAATATTATATACTTACATATGTTTGTATGTAGGTATGTAGGTACTAGCAGAAGGATATGGGCGCAAAATTTTAAACTTCTTTTTATTACGGAAAAAGGAACTAATAGTTATTTTAACTAAAATGTTCAAATATATTGGTTTGGGTTTGATGGTGTACCTACCTATAGGCTTGACAATAAAACATTGCATAACATAATTTCTTTTAGAAGAAAGGTGCGGCAACACATGTGCGTTTTTAGTTTTTCAAAATTGAAACATTTTTCATCAACTTTTGAATTTAGAATGCCGTAAAACTTTTCATCATCGAAATTATGTTTATAAGTTTTTGACCATCCTCAATTATTTGCTGGCCTGTCATGTTAGTTTTATTTTAAGGCGTTAACCTTGAAGATTCAATAGGTAGATCGGGAGCAAATTCGAATAAAAACATAGTTTGATGAAATAAAATGATAAAAATAATAATACACTGGCAAAGTTTAAGGGCTTTAAATTAACATATTATTCACCAAAAAACCCCTTTGCACCTTTCTAGGTTTTGGGAGAAGTAAAAAATTGGAGTCATGAAAAAATGCTGGTATGTATTGTTATGGATAGATAACAGCCACTCCACTCTTATTTTTCCCTTACAAAAATTCGGGAGGTTTATCTATAACTAAGTACTTACTTATTCTCATGATTCAACAAATTTGAGCCTTCTAGGCTTGAAGGAAATGAGATATTGAAGGCATAAAAATGCCGACATGTTTTTCCTTTCTATTTGCATCCAGCACCATCCTTATATTTTCTTTGGTAGGTAGGTACCTCTTTTTTGTCACCTGAATTTGTAGCTAATTAAATGTTATTTTTTTTTCCCTTGGATAGCGGACGAAAATATGAAAATCATATACCTATGCATAAAATGTATGCCTATTGCTTATTCGTTGCTTAAATTAAATGTAAAAGCCAATGGTATTCCATAGTCCACAAATAATATGTGTACTGTGATTGTATTCTAGGTATGAGCATTCAAAGCGAATACAAAAAAATAAGTTGGTATAGGTACGAGATAGTTTACGCAAGTATAGGTGCTATTTAGAAATATTTTTAGGTTTGTTGGTAGGTACTCGTATACCTAACCTATATAATGATACATTAATAATAACTATAGGTTTAAGCTTCATGCGCAGGGAAATATAGTCATTCTCTTTCAAAAACTAAATAGGTCTTTGTCATTCCTACAGAGTAATAGACAACAACTTCTCAACAAAGCTATATGTATATCTCTATAATAATGATATTAGATATATACGTTTTTAGTTCTTTGTTTTCTTCTAACACACTTAAATTCGGTTATAATTCATTTCGGAAGAGAGATACCATGATTAATATTTAAGCTATATGCGTTCGAACATTTTCTCTCTCAAAATTCTTCATGACGCGCCATTTTGTTTCTCAGCGAACCTGTTTGGGTGTCAGTGGTGGCTCTTAAAGAACATATGGCTACTAAAATTTTATGTGAAATTAATACCTTTTAGTACCAGTACCTTTTTGTTTACGACTTCATTGTTCTGATCGGACACAACATTCTTTGTCCCAACCAAAATAATTTTGTGTCGAGAGGGGCGAGCGAAACTTTAAAAGAGGCATAAGAGGAGGAGTGTTTTGGAATGTTCTTATTTTTTTCCATTGTTAATTTCTGTTTGTATTTGTATTATGCAGGAAGCGAGAAAAGAAAGTGAGAAAATATTTGTCATATCTTCTTTGAATTCAAGGTTATTTGTCGTTTTATTTAGTAAATATTTTTTTGAAGTAGAGAAAAGAAGGAGAAGAAAAAACAAATTGAACAAGGCGGCAAAAAGAGATAGGCTAGGTACCTAGGTGAACCACTTGCGTTGGAACTTAGCAATGAGCCGAACATTTTTTTGCACCGATGTAGGTAGGTACGCAAATGAGAAAATAGGCAAAGGTGTAAATAAAGGTATCTTTTTTAGCGGCATTTTACACTGCTCAAATGTATGGGAGAGTGGATTAGTAAAATTCGTTTATCTGATTGGAGAAAAATCAAAACACTTGATTTTCTTCTCCCATGCATGAAATGCATTTAAACAGAGTTTACCTGTAAGCTGCATCATTCAGGGTAGGTTTTGTTTTTGTGATTGACTTGAAATTTCTTTGCTAGATTTTGAAAAATAGGCATACCTAGATACCTTATATGGGTAAATGTGGGGTAAAGTCTGATTTCTATTTTCTAGACGGAGAGGCTCAGGGAAATTTCTTCTCATAAAATGTATAAATTTTCAATTTTTAAGAATGGCAATTAAAATTAAAAAAATTTCAAGGGGCGACTTTCCTTTACGACATCCCGATTTCGAAGTTGATTTTTTTTTTTAGGGGTAGGTAGGTATCTCAAAAGAAAATTTTCCAAATCTTAAGGTGAGGATAGATTATCACTATAAAACACTAAATATCTCAATGTTAAGGATAGACAACATTTATAAGTATTTCTTATTAATTTTAGAACTTTTTGTTTAATGAAAATACATAGTACCTACTCCATTTCAATAACAAATTAAAGAAATGTCAAATGGTCTGTTTAGTATTGTCAGGCACGTATTTTGTTTCCCATATGTTTTTATTTTGGGAAATTTTGCGGGAAATTTAAAACTTGCTTATATAAATACAGTGCTTGCAAACAGCATTACTGCGTATAAAGAGCGAGGTATGTATGGGGGGGCATGCTGCCCCCCTGCAACCCCCCTGCTTGGCCTCATTATAGGATTTGGGGTGGGGCAAGGTTTGGTGTATGCAAAATTTCTTTTGCATTTAAAAAATATGGATTAAAAGAAAACATCCCAAAACCAAAGTGTAGGTACATCTGGCAGTACTTAGCAAGCAATGACAATTGAGTCTTTATTTATTTTCCATGCATTTTGTATGGAAAAAGTGAAAGTTTAAAAATTAATTAAAAATACTTATAAATGTTTCCTCACCCAAATTGTGATATTTGGTGTTTTTTAGTGAATATCTATCGAATGAGACCATCCGTTGAGCCAATTTCAAAATTATCGTTTTCAACTTATTGTTGTTTTAAACTCAAAAATGAGAAAATCGATGTTTCAAAAATAATTCACCATAAATCAGGGGATTGTTCAAACAAGTTTAAATTTAATTTTTTTTGAATACCATCGTATTTTGAGTGCTGGGAGTTTTTGAAAATGCACAATATGATTACCGACTTTTTCGTGGTTTTTATTTTTATCTTTTAAAGAAGTTGGTCAAATAATCTTTAATTTTTTTAGTCAGATAGAATCAGTAAATTTTTAAATCAGGTATAAATTTCAATTAATTTGAACAATATCCAAAGGAGATATTGAAACATGAACATATTTCTCTATATCGTTTTTGAGAGTTTTTTTTTACTAATTTTTTAGCGAGGAAATTAAAATCTTATTTGCTAGGTTTTTTTGAAATGAATGTGACTTGAAAAAAAAAATTGAATCCCCAAGGTCCGTTGAACGGATATAACGGTGAGTTAAAAGTGGTTATAGAGATAGTTTCATAGGTTTTTACTCTATGCATCTATAACTTTTTTTGTTAGTCTTTTTTCTGATAGTAAATTTAATTACCGTTATTTTGGTATCTCAATTATTATGCTACGACTTATACAAGCGTCACAATTAATTAATAAAATATGTCAAACAAATTTAAAAAATTCCATTGACTTTTCCAAATTGGACCATCGTTGACAACCAGCCACCAGCGTGAATGATCCCGTTATCTACATCGATATTATTGTAATCAAAAATTATAAAAATCGTTTTTAAGAAATTATAGCTCCCCTTCTACTGGTCTGATCTTCAAGGTTCTTCAAAGTTCTTTAAAGAATTATGACACAACAGGCTACATTGAGTAAGAAATTCATTGAAGAGGGCCAAACATTTTCATAGTAAAGGGATGAAAAAAGCCCCCTTCAATTCAATTTATTTCATTCTAAATTCAAAAATTGATGAAAAATGTTACAGTTTTCAAAAACTAAAAGCGCACAATTATTGCTTTATTTCTTTTCTTAAATTTCATTATACAATGTTTTATCATCAATTCAACAAAAAGGGTGCTATAAGTTTTTTAATTAATTTCTTGCTAATAAAATGATAATGATAATTTAAGAAAATGATCGGCATGGCATCATTTATTAATCAATAACTGAAGAAATAATGCATGGATCTTTAAAATTAAGGTCCTAAGGAACTCTCATTAAGACATTTGCTAGATTTACATATTCCATCAGACCAACCACTAAATAAAATCTATGAAAGTGATTAAAACAAAAAAAATCCTTATCCCAATTCCAGAGCCACCCTAAGAGTCCAGAATCTCCGCGGTCAGACGTTAGGTATAGATAGTTACCAGCGAAAATAAAAAAAAAAGATGTTTCTTGGTCCGGTTC
The DNA here is from genome assembly GCA_946251815.1 of Dasysyrphus albostriatus. NCBI lineage: Eukaryota > Metazoa > Arthropoda > Insecta > Diptera > Syrphidae > Dasysyrphus > Dasysyrphus albostriatus. Next base: position 53,143,010 of record OX276337.1, read on the forward strand.
CAAACCAGACCTACCACAAAGAAAAATCCATTAAGTGAGGCACCTACCTACCTTGATATTTAAAAAAAAGGTGTTTCTTTGTCTTAGTTCCAGATGCACTTCAGAAACTCCTCCGTCAAACCTTAGTACATCAGACCCACCACCTAAAAAAATCCATGAAAGTTATTAAAAAAGAAAATTCATTTGCCCCAGTTCCAGACCCAACTCCAGAATCTAGTCGGCCCGACACTAGGTTCCTACCTCTTTCCCATGCCATAGAAAAACAAGTTTTTTAGTTTTTTTTGTCGGCAATCATAGAATGATCAAAGTTTTGCGACAATACCTACCTATCATTCTATACCTACCTATAATAGCCTTACATTATTATATCTATACCTCTTCATTTTAAGTCATTATATTTGATGAATTGACGAATATAATTGAAGTTAATGGCTTCTATTAAAGAAAATGTAGGTAGATGTTTCCTTTATTCATATATGCATTATCTTTATATCTATACTATTATATTCAATTCCTGCCATTGAATTTACCTAGCCACCTGCTACCTAACCAACACAAATATATCTTCACATTCAAATGGTAGATACACAAAACTATCTTCACTCCCATCGCAACAGCCATGTTGAAATGATTTATTCCTTTTTTTTTTATTTCATTATACCTACTCTCTCATAACACCCAAAAAAATTGGTTTCATCCCACTGAATTAATATACTCCATTGATTTTGCACAAACTTAACCAACCAAATTCGATTCCAAAAAAATTCATTCTGAAAATGAATCTTCATGACTGGGATGAATTGTCCTATGATGAGTTGAGCCATGATGAGTTGGGTCATGATGAGTTGGGAATGTGATGAGTTGCGATTGTGATGACCTGCGTTGTTATGAGTTGCGTCGTGATGGGTTGGAATGTGATGAGCTGTACCCAACCCAAAAATGAGTAAAGCATTGTATTCGTGTTTGTATTGCTGCGCTAGCTTTAAATAACAATAAAACGTAGCTATCATAGGAAGAAGCGAAATCGGTTTGTAAGACTCCTTTTCGTGAGATGGTTTGCCAGGCTTCAAAACCATTATGACTTCCCTAACTTTCAATGTCTTGGAACATATTCTATCCTTACACTGGCATTTATTATGTAGATAAAAGAGGTAAATAAATCCTTTACAAGGGAATATTTTGAAAAGGTGGAATAACTGTCAATTCTTCAACGTTTTAAAATGAACTCATCGCACGATCTATTTGGATGAAAAAAAAAGTATATTATAGTCGATCTCCCTCTTTTAAGAGCTTACCAGAAAAAAAAGTTCCAAATAACAATAATAATAATTTTAAAATAATAGTATCTACCTGACAGTCAAAATTTTAGACTATATTCCGTTTTCTGAAAAAATTCTTAGAGCCAGCCAACTTGAAAATAAAATTCAAGTAATATAATAACTGAGTTCAATTTTTCCTTCTAAAATTTTTTCTTAGCTATAGTCCAGTCAATTTGTTCTGAAAGGGTTCTTACCGAGCAAATTGTGGAGTAATTTTAATTTTGCCCCTCTTTTATCTTTTTGTAGGTGCTGAGTTCGAATCTGAGGTTTGTGACTAAAATTTTGTGACGCAACATAGAAAAAAATTAAAAAAAATGGTGCAGAAATGGATTTTTGCGAGTTTTTCACTAGTGGCTCGAAAACTACCAGTTATTCGAAAATTACATCAAAATACCATTGGAAGTATATATACAATTTCCAATAAATATCTGTTTAAGGTTTTATTCTGCAACAGTACATTTTGACTCAAACGCTAGTTGAAAATTGACGTATTTTTATTGCTTTTTAAAATATACTTGAAAGCATTAAGTAACTAAAAAAATTAAATTTTTTTTATGAAAATTCGGGGTTATATTTTTTTAGTGGTAATTTTTCTCGAAAAAAAGTTTATGGTCATTCTGAAGTATTTACATTTTACTACAAAATTCTTTTAGAATCATCATTTTTCGAGAGATCGTTGGCCTTCGTCTTAAGCTATACGTTATTTCAAAAATTCATTCGGTTTGTGCTCATAAGGGCACAAAGTGAGCAAATTGGGGGCTAGTTTAGATTTTCCCCCTACTATGTGCTTAAGGTGCTGAATATGAATCTGAGGTTTGCGACTTAAATTTTGTGTCGCAATATGCAAAAATTTGCACAATAAGTTCTTAAAAAATTCAAATTCACTGGATTTTTCGATAACGTAGTCTAAGAAAAAGGCTAACGATTTCTCAAAGATGAATGAGGTTATTTGAAAAATTTAAAAAGAAATTTTATGTAAAATTTTCATACCTTAGAACAGTGTTTCCCAACGTGGGACCCACGCCCCACAGGGGAGCAATTCAATTTTTCAGGGGGGCAATTATACATTCTGATGCTTCACATCCATTTAAGATTTCAATATTAAAAGAGTGCCAAGGAAAAAAGATCTCACTATCGTACTAATTTATTTTCGAAAGGAGTCCGGACTTAATATTGGCTTGTTCGAACTTTTGCTTGTGCAAAATGTGAGCATCAGGAACCTTTACTCTTTTAAAATAATTGTGGAACTTTTTGTTTCTTTTAAGCAATAAACTTGAAACGAAAATTTGCAAATGGTCAACTGTAAGAAATTTGTAAGTCTTAGACGATATTTTCGAATAATAAGCAACTTCAAGCTACATATATAATTCTTCCGAAAGCAAAAACAAAGATCTTTGGCCTCGCTACCCTTGTGATATTTCTAAAAATCATTAACAGCTCTAATTTTGACTGATAAGTTTCAATGTTTTCGAAAATGTGAAGTATCCTCTATAGATGTGATTGTTTACCATCTGGAATATTTAACACTGGATTTAAAAACATTATTTTCTGGTTCTGTTAATTTCTTCCTAATTTTTAATAATTCAAGTGTTTTAGTGAACATTTAAAAAATTTTAATGTTAAAAATAAAAATACTGCTCATAAAAGGTTGGGAAACACTGCTTTAGAAGACCTTACAAATTTTTTTCGAAAAAACAAAAAAATATAACCCCAAATTTGCATAAAGAAACGAATTTTTTATATCTTTAGATTAGAATATCTCTAAAACTCGACATGTTAGAGCAATTTCATGGCCAGTTTCGAATTCAGCACATCAAAAACCACCAGAAAAATATATTTTAGTTCATGTTTTAGACAAAAAATGAAAAAATTCACGTTAGGTATTTACTTACTGCTTTCGAGTGGATATTCGAAAACAATAAATATTAAATTTTCAACTAACGCTTGAGTCTAAATGGAATGTCGCCAAAAAATTCTTAAACAGAGATTTATCGGAAATTATGTATACTTTTAATGGTACTTTGATCCATTTTTCGATAATTGGTAGTTTTCGAGCCATTAGTGAAAAACTCCTTAAAAAAAAAAAGTTTTGCTTTGTTTTTTGCATTTATTTCCATGTTGCATCATGAATTTTTAGTGGGAAACCTCAGATTCGGATTCAGCACCCCTAAATACTTAAAAGAGGGACAGAATCAAAACATCCCCACCATTTGCATAATAAAAATACAAATAACTGGACTATAAATGTACGTTATTTATTTTTCATCACTTCTATGAAAAATGAATTATGTATTTCTTTTACTTATAAGTACATACACATTTAAATAATTTTGAAAATATCCTAGACAGTCCTGTAAGAAAGTTTTCTGCCAAGAGTTGAGAAGGACAACTCAGTTGTATACTCATACTTACCAGGTATTTTTTCGATATTAGCTTTACATTTTTGCATCGCATTTCTTATAATTTCAAGAAATGTTTTCTAAACCAATATTATTTCCCATGAATAATGTTATGATTTCTCATGAAAAATCCATAGACGCTTACTTGACAGTATAATCTACACACAAATTGTATATTGTAGCTTACTGAGGAATGTTTTCGTACCAAAAGTTGTTCCCTTGAAATAATTCTGTGGGTTTTATAAACAAGCCAAATTTTATTTACTTAGAATTGTTTCTGAGCCTCAAAGCATTAGGTATAAAATTTTTAGAAATTAAATTTCATCAAAAATGGAACTTCTGCAACAAACATCCACTCTTTAGATTTTTTATAGAAAAGTTCATATAGAACTTAACAGAAAATCATGTTTTTAATGAAAGAAAATTACTATTATTAGAATATGGCAATTTATGGACGCGTGCACAAAAAAGTTTATTCTTGGTTTTAATTCGAGAGCCAACGTCATATAAGAATTCAAGTCATTTGCGTAGCTTTGTTAGTCATATCAATTATAGCCTTTTAGATGCTAAATAACCGTTGGTCTGCTTCTTATACTGGTCCCCAGGCTATATTAGCTCCAAAAGCACTTATGTCTCATACTAACGGGGTGCGAGTTACGAACAAGATCCTTCGGACTACTGTCTCTCCACACTGTTTTCATATGGCTTTGAATAAGAAACAAGAAGTTTACTCTGGCTTTAAATGCAATCCCGTGTTACTCAGTTTATTAAGCCTTTTAGGGTGGTCTTTAAATTGGACATAGTCAGGGCCGTGTCTAGGGGTGGGGCAATGGGGCAAACACCCCAGGCACCCTGTTGTGACGGGCGCAGCACCCTACCGCAAATCACTCACCACGTTCCATGAAAGGCGCCACTAGTCGTGAATGCTGATGCTGCCACGAGGCGAGCTTAAGTAGACAAAATTGAGACATTATTATTGCTATTATATTCACCAGCAACTAAAATAGATATCGGAATGATATTACGATAAGGTCAATTTCTAGCGGTTAAAAGAACGACTGAACAAAAAATAGACAGAATTTCACAAAAAAATTGACTGTGATCGACATTAGAATCGAAATTTCAAAAATTAAAAATTAAATGTCGATATTTGGAAAGCCGTGGGCGATTTCTAATACGTCATCTCCCTCAAAAATATGTTTGCAGAATATTCGTAAACGCAAACTGCAAATGTTTTCTGTTCAAAAACGCAAACAAAAATTTTACTGCCTTAGCATTGTGTTCAATAATCAAGTTTGCTAAAGTTTGAAAACATCATCTACGGTGCAACTGAGCAGTATAAAAATCCAGATGCCGAATATTGAAAAGCCAGAGAGCGTGTTTGACTGGCGTTGATCAAACAAATCTTCTGCAAACAGTACGGTTACATATATTGCCCTTTGACAAGTATAGCATGACGTAATATCTGCGTCAAAAAACGACAATCAATTGACGACCAAATTGGTTTGATTTGCCGCTTTTGAAAACGGCCGATATTGTGATCAGTTCATAGAAGTAGTACCTTTTGGCATAATGGTTAGTGCGTTGGATAAAGTTTTGATAATGTATAATTAGAATTTTTGTTGATTCCGTGCAAACATTCATAGCATGATGAAACGAACGACAGAAAAAATGTCGAATTGTTAAAATGTCTACTGGTTTAAAAGTCAATTTATATCTATCGGGTTTTTCAATAAGAGCGCTACAAAAGTTTTTTTTTTAAATAAGACAAAAACGATTTTGGATATCAATGAAATTCTTTTTTCCTGTGAAAGTACGTTTCATGCCATTATGTATAAAACTCGATTTCTTTTGCATGGCCGCTGAACCCAATTTTCGACGGTTTTCAAGCATAAATCGGCTGATACTGCTGCAATTTCACGTTCGATATTCGAACGAAGTTCAGCCCCGCACAGGAAATAGTCTAACGGCGTGAAATCGCACCACCAAGGCGGTCAAGCGACTGGACCATTTCGTGAGATAACACGTTCACCAAACTGGTTTCCAATAAATTGATTGTGACATTCACTGTTGGCTTGTGGCGCGAGATATTGGAACCACATGTCCTCCAAGTCCATATCATCTAATTGGAGCCAAAAATATTTGGTTATCATTGAACGGTAGCGATCCAAATTCACAGTAACGTGCCGGTCTTGATCATCACGGAAGAAGTACGGCCAAATGACGCCGCCGGCCCATAAACCACACCAAACCGTAATTTTTTCGGGATGCAATGATGACTCGTGGAGTACGTGTGGATTGCTGCCTGACCAATACCGCATATTTTGTTTATTGACGAAGCCATTCAGCCAGAAATGAAGAAGAAGAAGTCAGCAGGAGTCGATGGCATATCCAACGTTGTACTTCGATATTTACCTCAAGAAGCAGTAGACATTTATGCCACTCTGTTTAACAATACTCTGAATAATGCATATTATCCAGTGCGGTGGAAGACAGCTGTGGTGCATCCTCTCCCGAAAAAGGGAAAGGACAACTCCAATCCGGCGAATCTCCGGTCGATAAGTCTTCTTCCGAGTATCAGCAAGGTATTCGAAAAAGTTATCAATAGAGCTCTGTCTAAGTGGACAGAGCACAATAATATCATACCAGACAATCAGTTTAGTTTTAGGGCAGGACATGACACCATTCATGCCGCGTCGAAACTCGTTTCTGATGTCCAATGGAACAAATCTAAGAAGCAGTGTACGGGTGCCTGTCTGGTTGATTTGGAGAAGGCCTTCGACACCGTATGGTAAGAGGGTCTTTATCTAAAGCTGACCAGACTTGGCATTAGTAAACCACTATTATATATGCTTTATGATATGCTCAATGGCAGAAAGTTTGTTGTCAAGAATGGCAATGTGACTTCTGCCAAAACCTTTAATATTAAAAATGGTCTTCAACAGGAAGCGGTCAACTCGCCGATTCTATTCAGCATTTACACCAGGGCTCTAATATAAGTAGTTAACTCAGGCAACTGCGTAAGCTTTAATTAGTTTTAGTTGGTTTTGATTAGCTTTAATTTAATTTTATGTAGTTTGTAAGTTTTATATAAAATCAAAAAAGAAAAAATTGGGGAAGAATAAAAACCGATATAGAATTTTAGCACTAATATAGTTCTTAGGCCGAAAGACATTAGCATTAAGTTATTCTAGTTTAACTTAGAGCGCCCGATTGGGGCCAGTAAGTTAGTTTTAAGATATTGATAAGTAGGCTAGTTCTTATGAATTTTTGTCTAGCTTTAAGATAGTTTTAAGAAAATGGAAAATAAAAATGAATTATAAAAAAAAAAAAAAAAATCTGCCAGAAATGAGCCTTATCGCTAAAGATGATTTTTCGATAAAATCCGAATCATTTTCAAGTTGTTGCTCAGCCCAATTCACGAACATACGACGCTTCTGGTGGTCAAGTGGCTTCAATTCGTGGGTCAATTTAATCTTGTAAGGATGTAAGCCAAGATCTTTTCGCAAAATTCGCCACAGCGACGTCACAGAGATGCCCAATGCTTGAGAACGATATGTGAGAGACACATTTTGGCTTTCTGGAACTGAAGCCTCAGAGGCAGCAATATTCTCGACACTACGGGCACTTCTTTGTCTCACTGGCACGGGAACATTTTGTACTGTGCCTGTGGATTCAAATTTTTCCACTAGACTAATTGTTGATCTGCTAGGATGGAATAGGGATAGGAAAGATTATGATGACCATAAATTGGACGTAACGCTCTTAACGTTGAGGACACTGACTCCGAATTTCGGTAGTAAATTTTAATAATTTCGACTCGTATATCTTTCCATCATGAAATGGCAAATCTTACTAAAGAGAAATGTCAAAAGAGCGGCAAGAAATATGGCGTCGTTTGCTGTCCCTGTCGCTCTACTTTTGTAGAGTCCCTGTTGAAAAACCCTATCCCTGATTTTCAGGTTGTTATTTTTCAAATCAGTAGACTAGGTTAACTGCTTAACCTAATACCTGATTTTAATGTCGTATTAAATCAACGTTGGTTTCAGGTGAATTTAACACTGCCTTAAAAAAGTAAAACTGTAAATTTTACCTAAGAATCTTGCTGGTTTTAACTGTAAATCTAGTTAACTTTACATGAAAATCCAGTTCAAAAATATAAATGAAATGTTCAACGTCCTGTAAATTTAACATGAAGATCTAAAAGATCAATAATAAGTTGAAACTGCTTAAATGGCTTGTGTGTGTATGTGCTTTCACACTGGTGTCACTTTGAAATGAACGGGCAGAGTGTATCTTTAAGATAAGGCTAGGTTAAATTCAACAGGTAAACATTGTAAAAATAACCATATAAAATGTTACTTCAATCTGATTTGTGGTAAAGTAGAAATAACAAGCAGTGTTAAAAAAAACCCGATCTCAGGTAAAATTAGCGCTATATTCTTGTCGAAATTTCTTGTTTACCAGAATTCAGTGTTAAAATAACAGCTCATCTTCTTAAATCAACTTGAATATGGTAATATAGGCAACCAGGCTAATTTAACACTTGATATATGGTGATTAAAATTAGGTAAATTTCTGATATGTCTGTAACCTTATATGGGATTATGAAATTTAACAGAGCCCACATTAATTATTTACCTGACTTTTTTCTCTGAGTGTGATCACCTTTACCTTTCATAATATTTTTTAACCTTTTAAATCGCTTACCTCTACCAGTTTTTTTTTCAAATACCTCAGATGAGCTTCTAGAATCTCGGAGCCATCAAGGATAAATAATACAGGAGTGACTTTTGCCGCATCTTTATCCTATACCTAATATGTGTTATGTTTTGCGTTATTAATAATCTTTTGATGTTGAACAATAAATTGTGTACCTATAAAAATAAAGCTAGACAAATCATAGTCATAGGTACACATAGCATAGGTATTATATCTATATACTTACTTCTTAGTCTTCCTTTCACCCATTTTCTTGTTTCTTTATTTTATATCTTAGACGACAGTCTTATAAGAGTAGGAAGGAACTATAACAATAAAGTACCGGTACTGAACACTAAAGAATAGTAGTTACCAGGAGCAACAATAGTGTCACTCTAGCAAGATGTACTCCCTGCACTCGACCTAATAACAAGACTTAGGAATTATGTCCTATAACTACACAAACAAAGATGATGGCTGCAGGAGTTTGCACCCTCTATATGACACCAAAATCTAGTTCCGAAATAGGTCCTAGGTATGTATGTAAGTATATTGGGTAAGGTATGGAATTTATATGCATGGATGACAATGACGATAGCTATTAAACCCAAGAGAATGTCTATTTATTTAGTGATGCTTATCATAGGGTTATTTACTGTAAAAAAAAATTGTGAATTAGGATTTTAGGAAAAAATGCTCCTTGTTTGTGATATTTTTTCCACGAAAAAAGTATTTTCAGGGGTAAATTAAGGTTATTAAATGCACCAAAGAGTTTGATTTAATTTCTTTAGTAGGTTTTTTGCACAAGCACAAGTTCAAATTCAGCTCCTTTTAAGGATATCAAAATTTTTTTTTCTGTTCTGCGTACGTTTAAATATAATAATAAAAATAACTAAGGGTCGAGGTTACAAGGCTGAAGTTGAAAGGAGTACGGTTTTATGCATTGGATCAAAATAGGTTAATTGGCCCTTAGGCCATGAAAATGCACCTAATCTTGACGTTTTTACTTGAACTTCTTATAAAAAATATATAGTGCCTCTCCTGGAGCAAGTTTTTTTTTCGTTTAGCTTTTAATCTTTTATCACCAAAAAAATTCATTTTAAATCGTCCTAATTGAGATACAAGTAGGTACCTTACTACTTACCTTATACTTTAGCATTTCTTACTATTTTTATACAAAAAACTGTTCCACTGATAGGTTAGTTATTCTAATTATTAAAGGCTACTCTCTACTTAAAAAAAAAAAAATCAGAAAAATGGTTACCTATTAATGGTGGAGTGGTATCATCACTTAAACTTTCTCCCAAAGTAGTTTGCTTTCATTCGAAAAGGGTTGGCAGTCATTTAGAATTTTATGAATAACAAAATTCATTAAACGGATAATATTTACAACACAAACCTAACCCCTTTTTTCGACGATTTTTATTATAATGGACTACATTTTTTTTTTGACCCAGAATAGAAGGAGAGGAAATCCAATCTTATACGAGCATTTATTTTTTTATCATTGCAGGAAATGATTGGATGGAAACATGTATAACTGTCATAAAAACCAAAACCCATTCAGATTCCACAGACAAAGAAACAATAATAAGTATAGCAATCACATAAAAGAATACCGATATTATGATACCTCTACCCGTGCGGCGTGTGTGGTTGTGATGTGCATTACAATAGCTTTTTTTTCCTCATAGGTAGGTATAGTATGTATACAAAAATAAGCCCTATTCAAATCAGCCGCAAATTAGAAATTGATAAATCTTTTGTTGTAACGAACAAAATAAAAAAAAACTCATCACACTATCTGAACAATCAATCTAATCTATGTTGTGGGTGGTAAATACGAATATATATAATATTCTATAGAAACAAACATACCTAATATGAGTATGTATGCAGGTAGAAAATAGTTCATTATTAACGCCTGCCGAGTAGAGGCTTGAGATTCTTAATAATTAATTTGCGTTTCGCCACAACAACACCCTAAGCATCTGCTTAATAACAACTGTCTTCGCACTTAATGTCACCCTTGACCTTCTTCTTCGTCGTAGGTACTAATATACAAAAAACAGGGTGTAATGTGTTCGACCAAATCTGAATGATTTTGGTGAAACAAAAATTTGTTAAACATTTTTAGGTACTCCCGATTAGGCACTGTATTCTATGTCATCGCTTTTCTGTTAAAAGAATTGAGCATCATTTTTTTTTTTTATTGACCAGTTAAATAAAAATATAAAATACATTTGTTGTTGCTATCGCCCAGTTTACAGAGTTATGGTATATTATTGTAGCTACCTTACTTCTGAAAAATTAGTATTACTAGTGTTAAAATCGGTTTGTTTTTAATCATATTCATATTGAGGAGGAAAGGTCATGAAAACCTCTTTTTTTTCTGAAAACGGAATTTAACGGCTAATAGAATTATAAAATAGAAGTTTTTAAATTTTTAAGTGTAAACTTTATTCAACTTTTGATTAAACTGTGTTCATGACTTTTGTAAAATATATAATATATTTTATAGAAACAAAGCATTGGGAACTTATGACAAAAGTCGATAGTTACAATGAAAAATATTCACCTCTAGTAGTGAATTCGGTGAATAAGCTTTAGCTACCTTTCAATAAATTTTCGAGATTTTAGCTATTGAATTCGGATGGAAAATTGAACGAATGTCGGTAACATTACCTGCACCACCGAAATTTTGTTCAACTAATTTAATATTAGTGAAACCGCACACCATTTGTTCTCCATACAAACTTTCGTATTTTATACCCGCACCAATTGTGTTGCTGTTTTTTTATTCCCCGGAAAATCATTATGAATAACCATGCCGATTATAGAATTGGCAATATTCTACTCCCCGGGAATTGACCAGATTCGCGCTGGATTCTCTTTCGGGTTCTTTTCAATTAGGGAATTCGTTGAATGAACTATGTTACCCATTCCTGAACTTCCCTACCATTATCCGAACTATAGTATCACTTCTGTCATTTATTGACATTTCCAAAATCTCATCGGCTGTTCAAACAGGCCTCACGTCAAAATAAGTCGCCTCACGTGAAGCCTGCCTGAACACCATCTTAAAATTGTAAACAATTTATTTCTTTAAAAAGAATGCTAAATACTTTACTTTAATTATACTTTACTTTTACATTCAGAATTTTAAGTTTTAGCTCTCAGTTTTTGTAATTCATGATGATTTTCTGGGGAATAATAAAAAAAAATAGCAGATTCACAACACAATTGCTGCGGATGTAAAATGGGAAAGTTTGTATGGAGAGCGAATGGTTTGCGGTTTCGCAAATTTCGGTGGTGCAGGTAATGTTACCGACATTCAATCAATTTTCTATCGTGAATTCACTAATAGCTAAAATATCGAATATGAGTTGAATGGTGGCTTACGCTCATTCACCGAATTCACTAAGGCGCCCGTTACAACTATCATTGAAACAGATCATTGAAAATTTTAATGATGGATTTTGAGAAGTTAAAGAAGTAAAACCGTTTATTTTTTTGGTGAAGAAATAAAACTCAAGACTTAATTAATATTTCTAGTTAAAAAAAAATCCAATAGGCCCAACTTTCCGCATAAAAAGACTTTTCTTTTTTCAATGATTTAACTAACAATGTTCATTGGAATCTTTAAAATATGTATGTGGAAAGTTGGGCATATTAGAATTTTTTATTTTTTTGACTAGAAATATTAATTAAGTCTCGAACTTTATATATATATATCATTAAAATTTTCAATGATGAGTTTCAATGATAGTTATAACTGGCACCTAATAGAGGTGAACAAAAACTATAAGTTAAAATTTATTATTCTGAATGTTAAAGTATAGCCATAGCGTAGTTAAAATTTAGTATTAAACATTCTTTTTAAAAAAATAAACTGTTTACAATTTTAAGATGGTGTTCAGACGATGGTGTTCACGTGAGGCGACCTATTTTGATTTGAGGTTATACCTGAACACCTTCTGAAATTTTGGAAATGTCAATAAATGACAGAAGCGATACTATAGTTCGGATAATGGTAGGGTAGTTCAGGAATGGGTAACATAGTTCATTCAACGAATTTACTAATTGAAAAGAACGCGTAATAGAATCCAGCGCGAATCTGGTCAGTTCCCGGGGAGTAGAATATTGCGAATTCTATAATCGACACAAATATTTCGGATAATGGTAGGGAAATCCAGCAATGGGTAAGGCGCCAGATATAGCTATCATTGAAACTCATCATTGAAAACTTTAATGATAAATTTTGAGACATTTAGAAAGTAAAATCGAATATTATTTTAATGGAAAAATAAAGCTTAAGACTTAATTAATATTTCTAGTCAAAAAAATTTCAAATAGGCCCAACTTTCCACATAAAATGATTTTAAAGTTTCCAATGATCATTGATAAGGTAGTTCAATCATTGAAAAAAGAAAAGTCTTTTTATGTGGAAAGTTGGGCCTATTTGAAATTTTTTTTTAATAAGAAATATTAACTAAGTCTTGAGCTTTATTTGTTCATCAAAAAAATAAATGGTTTTACTTCTTAAACGTCTCAAAATCCATCATTAAAATTTTCAATGATCTGTTTCAATGATAGCTGTAACTGGCACCAAATATAGTTAATTCGACGAGTTCACTAATTTAAAAAAAAAAAAAACGCGAAAGCGAATCCAGCGCGAATGTGGTGAACTGCAGGGGAGTAGAATATTGCAAATTCACTCATCGGTATGATTATCTTTTCAGAATCGTTCGTTCATAAGAAAAACTACAGCTCGATGTAAAATCAGCTCTAAAAAGAAACGGACCTAGTGATCTCAATGACTCACTCGTCACCAAATATACAACAATGAAATCAAAAATGTTGGTGTATTTTTGGTCACACTAATGAAAAATTGCTTCCAGAGTTTCCACAATCTTGATAAGATCTACAGAAAATTGGAGTACTTTTCATACTACTCAAAATTTGAAGAACGCCCCAATTATCTCTTTTATATCTGCACATAGTGCCTCGAGCAGTGGGTACTTTGGAACTTCGTGGAATGAAGTTATGCAGTATGTGGCAGTAACAGGGTGTCTTAACAGCATTTTTGAATTCCCTCTAGATTTTCATAGCAATGCCTAGAATTTCAGCCATTGTTGGGATAAGATTCTGTGGCCAAAGACAAGTTAAAGGCCATTACCTGAGTCAGAAATGTATTTGCAGAATGTTCCCTGAAAAAGTCTTCTATTCAAAAAGCAAATAAAAGTTTCACTACCATAGCTAAGCGTTCGATAATGCAGTTTGCTAGAGTCACATGTTTGAAAATATCATCTACAGTGCAATTTCACCGCACCGTAAGAAAATCGAGTTGACCTAACAAATAAGTATTCAGAAGCCAGAGAATATGTGTGTTAACGTCAAATGTTCTTGCAAGCAAAATTGACTGGCACCGTGACCGTGCCGTTAACAATGAAACAGAGGCAACGCAAAATGAACATGAGACCAAGTAAATGGGCGAAAACCTGTAGTTTCTAAATAAATTTTGTTTGAGTTGTGGATTAATAGTAAGGAAGTTCCTAAAACTCATCCATGAAGGTGAAAAAAAATCTTCACGAATACATTAGAGGCGCGATTTAGTGACTCGCAAAATAGTCAACCAAGACAAGCTCTAGAGTGTTAAACTCGCAAGTGGACACATTCATGAAATTAGCTTACCAGAGGGGAAGACTTCCGAAAGTTACTCTCTAGAGTTTTCTAGTGAAATTGCTGTCAAATGGATACGCATATTTTTAGTATGAAATTTTGTGGAATCTATTTCTCAATAATTTGTATACAAAAAAGTAGTTTTGTCATTTTAAATTTATTTAAATATCTTAATCTTGTTCATCTGAGCATTTGAAGCAAAGTTAAAATTTTTAAAACTAATGCTGCCTTCCGCGTTACATTTAACTATAAAAAAAAAACTAACATATTTGTAGAGGAGGGCTGGGACATTAACTTATAGGAACATTGTTTTTCGAAACTATGTCATTTATTCATTCACATTTGCATTTGAAAATGTAAAATAAGATCAATGTGGAACTCAATCTGCTCTGGCTCTCTAGAATAAAATATAAGTGCGTCTCACCAACTTAAATCTCACTGAGCAAGGGGACGGACGCGGAATGCTTTGGTGGGACAAGATTCTCCTGAATTATAAAGGCTTTTTCAACAGGACGCTACAAAAGTAGAGAGACAGGGACAGCAAACGACGCCATTTTTCTTGCTGCTCTTTTGACATTTTTCTTCAGTAAGGTTTGCCATTTCACCTTACTTACGAGGCAACAACGAGTCGAAATTATTAAAATTAACTACCGAAATTCGGAGTAAGTGGCCTCAACGTTAAGAGCGCTACGTCCAATTTATGGTCGTCATAATCGTCCTAGCAGATTAATAATTGAGCATCTAGTGGAAAAATTTGAAACCACAGGCACAGTACAAAATGTTCCCGTGCCAGTGAAACAAAGAAATGCCCGTAGTGTCGAGAATATTGCTGCCGCTGAGTCTTCAGTTGCAGAAAGCCCGAATGTGTCTCTCACACGTCGTTCTCAAGCGTTGGGAATCTCTGTGATGTCGTTGTGGCGAATTTTGCGAAAAGATCTTGGCCTACATCCTTACAATATTAAATTGACGCAAGAACTGAAGCCGCTTGACCACCAGAAGCGTCGTATGTTCGTGAATTGGGCTGAGCAACAACTTGCGGAAATGATTCGGATTTTGGGATTTTGATTGGGCCGTACTTCTTCCGTGATGATCAAGACCGGCACGTTACTGTGAATGGGGATCGCTACCTTCCAATGATAACCGAATATTTTTGGCTCCAATTAGATGATATGGATTTGGAGGACATGTGGTTCTAACAGGAAGGCGGCACAAGCCACACAGCGAATGTCAAAACCAATTTATTGGAAACGAAGTTTGGAGAACGTGTTATCTCACGAAATGATCCAGTCGTTTGGCCACCTTGGTCGTGCGATTTGACGCCGTAAGACTATTTCCTGTGGGGCTACGTCAAGTCTGTGGTCTATGCCAAAAAGCCAGCGACGATTGAGGAACTTCGTACGAATATCGAATGTGGAATTGCAGCAGTATCGACCGATTTATGCTTGAAAGCCATCGAAAATTGGGTTCAGCGTCTGGACTTCATCAAGCGTGCCCGTGGTGGCCATGCAAAAGAAATCGAGTTCCATACATAATGGCATCGAACGTACTTTCACAGGAATAAAGAATTTCATTGATATCCAAAACCGTTTTTGTTTTATTTAAAAAAAAAACTTTTGTAGCGCTCTTATTGAAAAACCTGGTATAAGAAACATGTGTTATAATTCTCGTACTGAAATTCTGTAAGCAAAATTTCAACTTTGCTCAAAATATTAAAATATTTAAGCTCAAAATTTAATGAAATGAATGAAAAATAATAGTAAATTCAATGTATTTTCATTTTTATTAAAATTCCACCTACATTTTTCTTATCGATTTTGGCATTTGCAAATTAGCCAGAAAATCAATTGCACCCATTGCCCTCCCCCTCTATCCGCGTCTGATTGAATGGATACGTAGGCTTTTCACAGTTTATGCTCAGTTTTAAGATAGCAGTGTAATCTACAAGAAATATCGACATATTTTCTTCCATACGGTAAATTATTGAAAATTAAAATTTTTCGTTCACCACTTTCAAACGTAATTTAATTTTAACATAGTTTAAAATAATATTCTACAAGAAAATATAAAAGTTTTGTTTTCTTTTAGCCGGCCATTTAAAAATTATATTTTTTATAAACTGGGTAAAAGTAAAAAATAGAGATATTTTATGTTTTTTTTTTGTCTTAAGTGATAAAGTTTTTGAACAATAATTTAAGTTCCTTTTGTTTATAATAATATTTTCGATAAGAACTATTTCAGTCTATTAAAAAGCCCGGAAAATGAAGGGTATGAACGAATAATTTGAAATTAATGTGAATAATGAATTATGTTTGTTTGGCCTATGAGCATGCTTAAAACCAAAAATGCTACTAAATTCACCAAAGCATTTCTGAGAAAATGGTTGCACTGGCCACTTTTCAATATGTTTGGTGTTTCTTGGAAACTGAAACAAATTTTACACCAAAAACTATTTTTTAAATTAAATTTTCTTTTAAAGTCGAAGGTATAGAAATTAAAAAAAAAAATTTACAGGAAAAACTTACAAAAACCAACCGAAAAAAATTAAATATATAAATAAATCTTTTTAAATTTTAAAACAAGATTTTTTTTCAATAGTTTTTACGAGGTAAGATTTACAAAATTTAGATTAACGAAATTTTTAACATTTTTGGAAAAGTCTGTTGATTTCCAATTCAGCACTGAAAAACCTCAACCATTTTAAAAGCTCGGTTTGGAAGATATATCTTTGTTGAGGTATATATTTAAACAAGTTTTCCAAAGTTTTTTCAAGGTCATAGTAATTTTTGACAACTAATTTGTGGGATATTCTGAAAGGTCACTGGGTCATGTTTATGGGTCAGTTTTTCTAGTAATTGGTCAAGCATAGATTTTGTTATGATTTTTGTTTTTTTTGCGCCACAAAAGATTTTTAACACCCCCATTTGTGTGGTAATCAAAAAAAATCATACAAAGAAATCCTGGCTGACTATTTACTAGAAACTATTTGACCTTACACATATGCTTCTTTTTGCTTTTTTTTCTATTTCTATCCCTGATTTTGCAGTTGACCATCAAATAAAGGTTCAATCGAGTGAAATGCTCACTTCACAGTAAAGTAAGTAGATCACATAGTGATGTATTTTTAGCTCCAAAGTTGCAGTTGTTTTTGCATTTCAAGAATTAAATATAGGTTGCGATCTAAGTGTTTTGAAGGCGATCGGAGATGAATGCTTCAGTTAATTTACTGTTCTTCATTGAACCCGATGAAATTGTGTTTCCCCAATTTTGCCTATACGAAGTATCGTTTTGAAAGATACAAGTGGTCAACCTTGGTCCTGTTTCCAAATATTTTTACCAGTTATAACACACCCTGTTAACAATCAAATGTGCTTCATTTTGTTTGTCAAACGCTCATCCAAGGTCGTACTTTCCATTATAAGGCTGATCCAACACTCACGCAATAATGTATGACAGTTTTATCCCCAAAACAACCAACCAAACTTTCTAATCCCTGCCCCATATTGTGTGTGTCCTCTCTGCATCGTTCCATCTCATTCTTATAGCTCAGGTCAGCTTCGGATTATGTGTGTAACAGCCAGGGAGGTCATTTGAATTTGATTAAGTGATTATGGCTACATTTAAGACATGTACCATCGACACAACCCAAACTCCTATCTAAACGAAAACTACCGCCTGCCAGTATGTAGTGAGTGCGGCCTCTCCCAATCCCGCAATGGAATTTCGAAACCATTTAATCCTTGCAATCCAAAGGAGAGTGTCTTTGTCGCTACTTAAAGTGCTCTCAAGCTTCCATCCGCCCGCTACTGCTTTTGAATCTCCTTTGCCAAGAAAACACAACACAACACAGCATGGCAGCCATCAGGACAGGAGGAGAAGCAGCATGATTATTGTATCACATTTACGTGTAAATTAAATGCCCAAAAACAGATGTCCTGAGAAAATCCTTCGAGTATTTGTTTCCATAAACACGGTCTTTCTTCAGTTGGGCTTGGTGATGTAGCTGGAAGCATCAGAAGAGCAGAAGAAGGAGGGTGAGATGCTGTTTCTTGGCACAAGTTTTGTGTCAGTCGATATGCTATGAGTGTAGTATATTCTAACTTCTTGCCCCTGTGGGGAGTCATATTGTTATTCGTGCATTTTGTTCAGCGTTTGTAAGTATGGTATGAATGAAATCCTTAAATGATGTTTAATTCATGATGTCGTCCTTAATGTGGTTGTTGTATACTCTGTGTATATTGCAGCAGGCTTCATTGGATTTTCTTAAGTGTTTATGGGTAGACAAAATTTATTGGAATGAGAGTGAATAGAAGAAACAGGGGCAATGATAATATGGCAACCTTCTTTCAGTATATTCGTTCGTTATTCTTATATAATATTTAAGCAGGTAGGTATACATATTTGGATGTGCTTTAAGGCATATGAATTTATGCAGAATAACTGATCGAAGTTCTCGGTCTATTCGCAAAGAGGAAATTGCAAGGATTATTGCACATTGAAATTAGATACACTTGACTGAGAAAATTATGAGAGCACTCAGGATATTCGTCTGTTTGAAATTCATATCATCCCATCAGCATACTGGAAATGGGTCGAAGTCATTGAAATTAAATTAGTTGCAATTTAACGAAAACACGACACCATGACGAGACTATATGATATTGAAATTGAAGAAAAATTAAGTGATTTTTTTTTTTTAAATTAGCTTGGGTTAGGATGAAAGAGGGTGGTAAAGCTATCAATGCGCTTCATAAGTAGCTAATTAAAAATTACTCAACAAAGAAATTAAATTACCGAGTGGATCACAGGAACTTTCTCTTGTCGTTTTAAGCTATGGAATGTCTAGGAAGGCTTTAAATATTATTTTTTTGAGCTGATATCTTTGTCACTAATCACTTTTCAGCTGATCAAAATATGCAAATCCAAAAATAGCTTATAAAGGCGCGTAGTCCGTTTTGCTTGGTTGGTTATGAAAATTCATCCGAGCCGAATAGATTGCGTCGTGTTTATGGTCAGCTTCACAATTTTAAAACTTTTTAAAAATTGATAAGTTAATAAGTAAGTGATTAGTTAGTAATATGATAAGTTGTTGGTTCAATAAGGCCCTATAGTCTATAGCTTATTTATATTTCGTATACCTTAAAAGGCACATTATGAAGACTTTTTGGATGTTTTCTTCGTATTTTAATCAAATGTATGAGAGAGGTCGTTCGTATTAAATTCAAATGCAACCTAAAGATCCATGAAAAGTTGGTAGCTGACAATTTGAAACATCTAAAATTTCCCCGAAACTTGATTTTCCATGAGGCCATTGATAAAGAACAAGAACATCTTCAAACTTTCACATAAAGAGGGCAAACAAATTTTGTTATTGTAGCCATATTTTACAGATGAACTGTTTACTGTTTACAACATATACAATACGTAGGTACTTCTGACTGAATCCAAACATGCCACATGGAACAGTAGGGTGGCTTAGTCATCGGCTACAAGCAGCTTTAATAGACTAATCTCTTGAACAGAATGATTGAAGCCGTAGTTTGTAGCTAAAGTTAAATTTTGTTTAACTTTTTTTATACCATATATTTCTTGTTATATTTACCAGCTTCACATTGAAGCACTGTATACAATTTTTTGTATCTTTCTACCTTGAGAATGCTAAAAGCCACTGCCAACAAAATTCAACCTTGGATTTTTTTTGGAAAATAGCCAAATTGGCCTAATTTATATGTTTGGTTTTTGAAAATTTTGCACTTCATACTTTTTGTTAAAAATTACAATTTTCTAAGGAAGATGTTAATTTAAAAAATTCTTAAGATAATTTTAGCAGGAAAAGTTAACAAAACAAAAAAATTAATTTGCATAATTTTGTTCGGGACAAAGACAGACTCAAGAAATATTCAAAAGAATAAAAGTTGAAGCAGAGACTTTGGGATTTTCCGAAACTGGATTGTGATGCTTTTTATTGAGCCTGAGGTTGGCTCATTGGTGTGAAGTGTTTATCCCAAAGAAAGAAAAACACTTAGCTAGAAGTTTCCAAACTCCAAATCAAATCAAACTTTATTAAATCCAAAGTAATTAACAGTGTTTATAATTTTCGTGTTTATACTATTTTTTTCATCCGCGATGACTGGCTTGTCTGAGATACTCTTTGATGAAGGGTAGCCACAGAAATAATCGTTGAGAAACGGCCCTGCTTGTAGTAAAATACTAGAAGAATAATCAGTTCAGGTTAAGCCATGTTCACGATACACTTAGAAGTGGAGAGCTGAAAGAAACAGATTCATTTACAATCTACTTGCTCCTAGCAGCAAACTAAAAAAATCTGTGCTTTATTAGTGGCAACAAGCTTGCCTGTGACACTCTTTGAAAAAGGGTAGCCATAGAAATAATCGTTGGTTCACGGCCCTGCTCCTAGAAAAAAGACTAAGAGAAAAATCGATTCAGATCAATCCTTGTCGAAGGTTCTCTTAAAAGAAGTGGAGCGTGGAAAGAAACAGGTTCAATACCTTCTATTCTTGCTTCCGGCAGCAAACTAGGAGACAAATCAGTGCTTCGTTGGTGGTATCAAGCTTGTTCGTAGCACTCTTTGAAGAAGGTTAGCAGAAGTAATCGGCCCTGCTCTAGCAAAACTAAAAGAAAAATCGTTGAAGGCTAGTGGAGCGTACAATAAAATAGGTTCAACGAAACTTTCTTCCTCCTAGCAGCAAACTGAATGCAAACTTCTTGTTCCTAACAGCAATCTAGTAGAAAATTTGGCGCTATGTTCGCGGTAGCAAGCTCATCTGTGGTTCTTTTTGAAGAAAAGTAGGCACAGAAATAAGCGGTGGGTGGGATACGGCCCTGCTCCTAGCAAAAGCCTAAAAGATGCATCGGTATGTGTTAATTCTTGTCTACCAGAGACTTTAAAAGAAGTAGAGCGTAGATATAAACGGAGAGGAAGGATAGAAAGAGATTCAAAGCCTAAAAATTATTTCGAAACTACTTTCAGGTACACTTCGTACCCAGCAGGGTGTTTCTACTTGCTAATTTTAATATGGTTCCCAAATTCAATAAGCGTGGTATTCTTCCTTTCAGTACACGAAATTGGCACTAATCATCAGGCAAAGTCAGAAGACAAAATAAGTACCAAAATTCAACCTCTCTATTTTGACTTTTCAGGCACAAAGCACTGTGAACTGAGATAAATAAAAAATAATGACAACAAAACAACGTCACACGTGCTCAGTTTTCACCTACCATCTGATCACCTGTATACCTCATATGGGTGGAGATGGTGTCGGGATACATGTATGATGGGAATAACAGTCCAGGGTTCAGTAGCATGATACAATTTTCTTTTTATAAGACTGTTCGGTAGGATGGTGCGGTAAAAATGTGGGGCTAATAAAGTAAGGTCGGTGAGACGTGGGTAATGCTTTTCGACGGTTTTCAAGCATAAATCAGCCGATACTGCTGCAATTTCATGTTCGATATTCGTACGAAGTTCATCAATCGTCGCTGGCTTGTTGGTATAGACCATAGACTTGACGTAGCCCCACAGGAAATTGTCTAACGGCGTCAAATCGGACGACCGAGGCGGCCAAGCGACTGGACCATTTCGTGAGATAATACGTTCCCCAAACTTGGTTTCCAATAAATTGATTGTGGCATTCGCTGTGTGGCTTGTGGCGCCGTCCTGTTGGAACCACATGTCCTCCAAGTCCATATTATCAAATTCACAGTAACGTGCCGGTCTTGATCATCACGGAAGAAGTACGGCCGAATGACGCCGTCGGTCCATAAACCACACCAAACCGTAATTTTTTCGGGATGCAATGATGACTCATGGAGTACGTGTGGATTGCTGTCAGACCAATACCGCATATTTTGTTTATTGACGAAGCCATTCAGCCAGAAATGAGCCTCCTCGCTGAAAATGATTTTTCGATGAAAATCCGAATCATTTTGAAGTTGTTACTCAGCCCAATTCACGAACATACGACGCTTCTGGTGGTCAATCGGCTTCAGTTCTTGCGTCAATTTAATCTTGCAAGGATGTAAAGGCCAAGATCTTTTCGCAAAATTCGCCACAACAACGTCACAGAGATGTCCAATGCTTGAGAACGATGTGTGAGAGACACATTTGGGCTTTCTGCAACTGAAGCCTCAGCGGCAGCAATATTCTCGACACTACGGGCACTTCTTTGTCTCACTGGCACGGCAACATTTTGTACTGTGCCTGTGGATTCAAATTTGTCCACTAGACGCTCAATTGTTGATCTGCTAGGACGTTTATGACGACCATAAATTGGACGTAGCGCTCTTAACGTTGAGGCCACTGACTCCGAATTTCGGTAGTAAATTTTAATAATTTCGACTCGTTGTTGGCTCGTATATCTTTCTATTATGGCATGGCAAACCTTACTGAAGAGAAATGTCAAAAGAGCAGCAAGAAATATGGTGTCGTTTGCTGTTCCTGTCGCTCTACTTTTGTAGCGTCCCTGTTGAAAAACCCTATATTACTCACCGGCTGTCCGGAAAGTTAAGGATCACATCAACTGACTCTTTGAATTCTACAGAAAATGGGGTATCCGGATTAACGTTTCCAACTCGGAACTCTTCTGCTTCGTTTGTCCACTTCGGCAGACTTTTAACAGGCAGTGGTGATCGCACTACAGCTAGATTCGGAAACATTGTTCTAAAATTCCCAGATGAAGCCATCATAGCTGCCAAAAGGAATGTTAAGTACCTGCGAATCCACTTTAATGAGCTGCTTATATTTAGCCCGCACTTAAGAAGTGTGCTTAAAAGAACTAGTTGATAGGCCTACCAGCGTTTACTCCCTCTGATGAGAAGAAGAACCGGACTAAGTCCAAAAACGAAAATAACTTATTTACCAACAACTTCTGCGGCCAGTCAATACTGATTACTGGTACTGCTTCCCGACCAAGTTTTCAATTTCCCAGACAGCCATGAAGGAACTAAGTATTCGAAAAAAAAATACTAAGAAATCACACCGGACTACACACTTTCACTGGCAGTGACGTACACACCACCGGACAAATGCCATCTTCGAAGAAGATAGTTCAGGACATTCGCTGTCAACCAAATAAGTTGATAAGAAGAATGGCCACCGAGCAATGATAACCCAAGCCGAGGTCCCTCAGTATGTGATTGAAACCCGGACTACTACATTATCACTATGTGAACTATGAGGAAGCAGTTTCCTTCTTCGCTGAAACAACAACAACAGCCTTTTACTATATGATATAAGGGTATTGCAGACAAATGTAAACATTTATGTAAAATTAAGAACAACAATTTGGTTTTGCTCACTTTTCCTGCTTAAATATTTTTATAAATATTCTCAAACCATCTACTTCTATATCAAATGCAATATGAAGCAAAAAGTTTGAAGAGTTGAATTCGGCTTAGTTTCCCAGTTATACCAAACATGATGAAAAGTGAACAGTGTGACAATTCTCTCAGAAAAGCATAGATGAATTTATTATCATTTCATCACATATTCAATATTAAAAATCCTTGCACGTTTGTATGTAATTGTTCCTTTATACCCCCTATCGTCGGGTCTCAATAGCCTTAGCCTAATTTAAGCTTGCATATACTCATAGCCTTTGTATAAAGCTTGTTGAACTCATTATGGAATCATCTTATCAACTTATCCGTTTTATCCTTGGAGCAACAATATAATATTTTTTACCAAAAATTATTTTATGATTTATTTGCCCAAATATAAATTCAAAACAAACCACTTTTTTACTAATAAAAACATTATCTTGTCCTTTCCACGTGCAATAGTAACAAAAATAATTAATTAACTTAGTCCTTTGTGTGCTGTATTTGAAACCTTTTTTTTTAAAGTTATAAAAATTTTACAGTTCAAACAAATTATATTAATAAAAGAAAACAAAACTTTTATTTCCATTTTTGCATTAAGCTTTTCCTAACAGTAATATCCTTCAATGATCCTATAAACAGGTCCTGCTTTCTTCTCTTTTATTACCAATTAAGTGTTCAAAAGCAATTAGAACCAAAATGCCAATGTACCTACACAACAAGAAATATCCGACAAGCGCAGTTGTGTTCCTTTAAATCGAAAAAAAAGAAGATGAAAAAAAGACAGAATGAAAGAAACCATTGTACGACAATATTCTTGAATGAGTTTCCTTCTTGAAGTTCTTTATTTTCTTTTTTTTTTTTTTATTTCTAGTACTACTTCTCTTTCTCAATTTCAAGGAATCAACTCAAGTGGACATAAAATCCACAGTCCCAACAGATTGCACCTTTTATCAATGCCGATGCCGCAAGGAGAAAAGACACCAACATAAGATGCCCCATCAATGTAAGAGCCTCTCCTCATGGTTTTGACCATTTTCTAGGATTTTAATGAAAACAATTTGCACTCACATTCTTAAGTAGGTAAAATGTGCTTCAACACAGCAAAAACACTAAAATTAAACTCCTTTTACACCCCAGAGTTGATCAAAACACTTACAAACACATACACACACACACACATACCTCACACTCATACACTTACGACTCACCAGACAACAAACTCTGAAACCAAAGTAGCCAGACGTTTAGGGACTCGAATTTGAGTGCTATAGTTTTTGGGTTTGCAAAATAGTGTATCTATAGAGAGGTATACATCCTTTCTGCACACAAAAATAAAAAGTCGAAGAAAAAAAGATGCCATAGAAAGCAAAATAAAAACCCTACTAAGAGCTAAATTGGCTCGAGTTTTAAGGGTTAAAAATTAGGGTGCTCATTTTGCTGGGCCATTTTTCTGTGTTTCTTTTCGCAGGATACTAAAAATACCATCTTCTTCTTTTTTTTTACGAACTACAATGCTCAGATTGCGTCTGTGAAAAATGGAGAAATAAAAGTACATGAAATGCGAAATTGACTGAAATGGAGCAAAGAATTCGCATGTCTTTTCCGTCTCTTAACAGAATAATGATGATTGGGGCTAATTTCACCAGTGATTTTTGTTCAACCTTCAACCCATCTACATTTATATTTTAAATAATTTAACAATCTTACTCAATGAATTTTAAAATAAGCAGAGTGATTTTAGAGAGCACCCCCGGAGAAGGGAGTTGAAATCCTTTGAAAACGCGATGCAAGGTAACCGTTAAGAAACTGTTGCACGATAACCTCCTCCTCCACATGTGATTGAGATACCAAATTAAACAACTTAAATTATTCCAACTATGACACTTTGAATACTCGTACATGGCGTGACCGATCAATTAAAATGAGGTTAGAGAAAATGAAAGGAAGTTGGGTGTGGACTGTCAGAGTCAGAGTCAAAGAAAATTTGAATTGAAACGGGCTTCCCCGATAAAAGTGCTGCCACCACAACTATGCTCATTGGGGGGTTGAGCAACGCAAATCAATTTAATCAGTGATTGAATCAAATGTCCGAATTATGTTCTGATGCGTTGATACTACCACAGGGGCGTAGATTCTGAAAATAAACAAATAAAAAGGGTGCCAGCATTTTTTTTATAGAAGAAAATCCACGTGCAGAGCGATGGTGAAAGATAAATAAATTATGTTATTTGAAGCAATTATGAATAAATTTAAAATAATTTTTAAAATATACACAGTAAGTAGGTACCTTAAGTAAAACTAGTTTTTACCATCACAAATAAATTGTATAACAGGCTAGACTTTGCGTATAAGTGTTATTCAAATTCTAAAGTTCAACAATCAATTTTCGGAGGAAAGAACTGGGAAGAAAAATACGCCAAAATTATTGTGTATGCTTAAGATGTTAAGGAAAAATAGAATGCAAAATCTAGCCATTTACAATATTATTTTGATCAAAACTCCATTTTTTGGTTAATTTGAGTATTTTATTGCGTAATATTAGAAGTTTATTTGTGAACTCGGACTTTCTCTTTCAGAAACTATGTTTTTGCGAAACTTTGACACTTTTTAAAAATTTAGAAATAAAATGCCCTACTGGGTCGCAAGTACTTGCTCTTATGTTTAAGACACTTATAGCCTCATTTATAAGATACTTGAAGTAAAGTCAAAGCACTTACTCCGTCCTTACGCCACGTCAAACTAATCCTTATTTACAAAAAAATTACCAAGCCGTTTCAGTTACGCCCCCCTTATGTAAGAAAAAAACGAAAAATCTAAAACTCTGGTTACTAAAAACCTAAGCAAACCCTATCAGCTTCCAACAATTATTCATTTCAATTAATTATTTTTGGTTACATTTTAGTAAAGTTATAATTGTAAAATGGTTTAGAAAAAATAAATAAAACGTCAATAGGTTAATAAATTTTCATTTACACTCCTTTTTCTAAATTTCACTGAATTTCATGTCAAAATAACATTTACATATATATTTAACGGCTTACTACGGCTTTATACCTGCTATGAACTAGTTTTAGCTTACTCCGCGTCTATTCCTCGTGTATTTTTTTATAAATAAGCTTTTCAGGATAAGAGGCGTTTTATAGTCAGAGTTACTTTACTCCTACGCTAAATAGAGTTAATAAATTAGGCTGTTAGGGTTTAGATAAAACAACTTCCTTGAAACTTTGAGATGAAAACAAAAGACACCATCTTATGGAAAATTTCGAATCGTTGGAGTGGTTTTATTTTTAATTTTTAATATGTCAAATTCTTAAAATATTTTTGAGGAAATGGTATGCTAATCTTAAGAATTTATTTATGTGCATTATAAAATATGAAATTAAATTGTCAACCCGGTTTTGAGATATCGAATTTTCAAAAAAAAAGATTTAAGCTTTAAAAAAAAAAATATTTAAAAATTTTGAAGTGCATTTTTTTTTTGGAAATTTTGTGAATACAAAATAAAATCTACATCTAATGAGAAAATTTAAAATAAACAAAACTTTCTATGACAGATACTATTATACAGAACAAGTTTTATATAAATTTTAGGACCCATAGGAGTACATCGTTCCCTAATGGTTTTATGCCAAAGGTCTGAGTTATTGGGTTCGATTCGCAGCCCTTGCCACCTTTAAGCCCATTTCCGCCTTACGTTGCGAAAATGCAACGTTTTCGGTTTGGATGCCTGGTGATTTTGTTACGATGAATTTCGACAAACTTATTTTTGATTCTGTAAGCTTAAACGATTGTCTAATCGATTTTTTGGATTTTTTATGAAAATTTGAATTTCTCATTTTTGTAGCCTGTTGCAAATTAATAATTTTGAAACTTAGATTCCCCGATTGTACTAGTAGTAGAATATAAAAACAATGTTCGAGTTCGTCACAGTACAAAAATTAAAGGTAGTATCATTACAATCTTGATTTTGTTTCCAATCAATTTTTGTTGTTTTGCTTACGTTCATAAACATTTGTAAATTTCTGACAATTCTAACTTTGACAACCTCCGGAATATTATACTTTCTATTTGTGTACTGTGCGAATTCGTGACGTTTACAAAACTATTTAAAAGTTTTGTTGATTGTATTGTGTGTTTATGTTTACTATTACTTCCAGCACTCAAAACTCAAGTGCTTAAAACAAATTAACAAACTTCAAGGAAATATATAAGGGTATTCATGCAACAGCGTAATGTTGTCGTTAACGTATAGTAAATTTGTTAAATGCGTAAATCTATCAAAGTTTCCATAAAAATTGTTAAAGAATAACGAAGTTTAAGACTTTACAACAATTACAACAGCTTAATGTAGTTATATTAATGAAATACCCCTATTGTAATTAACATAAATCTCTAGAAAACTTTATTTTTCGGTATATAACATTCGAATAACCACGTTATAAATTATTTAAATTATCGAAAGAAAATTATTCGCGCTGGTTATACAGTTTTGTACATACCCACTTGCGTACCTAATCTTCACAAAATTTAAGAAATTAATACTGATTGCTGCTGCAATCAATGTACCCCAACATTAAGCAAAAAATCGCAAGAAAAACTCCATCGCTGAAAAGCAAGTTTTAGCATGGAGAAAAACTGAGCTATTTATTATTATATCAGCTACTTATTTTTATTTTCTGCAACTCTGAACGCCGCTATCGGATATTCCAGTTATCTTTCCAGTCAGTGCTGGAAAATTGGTTGGTTGGTGGGTGGAAAAACTCGAAACGTCACATTAAGGTTGCGACAATCAACAAATGAAAACAAATAAATAAATACTCGGTCTCGCTCGCACTTATTACGCAATTTTCTTTTGTTGTTTATAGTTTTTGTGGTGCAATTACTTATCAAATCTTTGCATTCTGAACTTTTGTGCAGTAAAACCATTTAAAAGACATATAATTTATATGCTTTCGACTTTGTAGACCGCTTAAACTGTAGCTCCATAAAATAACTCCCCAATGAAATAACTCCGCAAAGGTAAAATGAAATAACCCCCCAAAATTAGTAAGGAAACGGGAAGTTATTTCAAATGAAAGAACTCCTATTTTTAGGTCCCAATCTAAAACAAAAAATTGAATCAAAAATTGGAATCAATACAGTTTCAGAAAACTTTTAAAAACTCCTTTTCCAATACGGCGGTCATGAATGGAGCTTTCTACACTTAGAATCAAGTTGTATACTTGCACTGAATTTCCTTACACTTCAAAAGAGAAAATATTTGTCCTTTCCACACTAGAAAGTTATTGTTTAATTTTTATTTTAATAGATTTTTCGCGAAAATGTTGAAAGCTACTCAGGGCTGGACAAGCTATACGTGCAAGAGGTGCAAATGCGCAGGGCGCTGACCCTAATGGGTGCCTTGAGCAAGCATTAAAATATCCACTAGTTTTTCAATTTTCACTTCTTTTTAGTAGCTCACACCAATATTGATCTGACCAGATTATTCTGAATTTAAACATAGATATTTATTTGTATAAAGGGTGTTTTTTTAGACGTGTGGTTTTCAATATGGCAATACTTTTTTCAAAGTTGGTCTTTTTGACAGCTGTCACTGGATTTATCTTCAGTTTGGTTTGCCATTTCATAATAAATAGACTTACTCCTGAACAACGTTTGAAAATTGTGCCAATTTATAAACAAAATTATGATTAAGTTCGCGCGACGCATCGCGAAGCAATTAATTTATTGAAGGAAACTTTTGGTGAGCGTATTATCTCGCATCGTGGGCCTGCGACATGGCCTCGAAGATTATGTGATTTAACACCGATGGACAATTTTTTGTGGGGTTATGTGTGAAGTCGCTTGTCTACACAGATAACCCGGAGACGATTGACACCTTTGAAGAGAATATTCGACGCGTTATTGCTGAGATACGGCCTCAATTGCTGCAAAAAGTGGTCGAAAATTGGACCTGATTTTAATGACATATTTTCTTAGTAATTTTTTTTTTATACACAAGCATGTGTTATACGATTTTGGAAAGTGCATTAAACAGACAAATGTTATTAATAATTGATCTAGATCAATTTATGTTTTCTAACTAAAAGTTACGGTGCCTTCCATACTAAAATAGAATAACCGTTTAGAAAATTATATATTCTTTTCTCAAAATTATCCCCCAGGATTTTGATTAAACATTTTGTTGATGCTACAGTTAATGCGATCTACTGCCAACAATTATAAATATTTACACTTATGTAGTACTACTCATAGATTTTTTATTTTATTTTGAGTTTGTCATTATAAGCTAAGGGGATTTTGTTTAATATTTTTATATATATTAAAATATGTAACAAAATGTTTAAAATTTTGTTTGGAATTTTATTTTCATGTTCACATAAGTAATTGCTTAAGATTTACATACCAAAATTTGTCCTTCAAAAACATTTTAAGAACTTTGTATACAAAAAAATGATTAAAAAAAAAGATTCAACCATTTAAATTTTGTTCATAGAATCATTTTAAATCAAGACTTAATATGGCTTTCTTTTTCTACATCCAACTATCAAAGGAGTTGTCTTAGATTATTTCAAGATTTAAAATCATCTCTTCATGGTTATTTACGGTGCCAACCGTCAATTTTCAGGTCAATGAAAAAGGCTAGAAAAAGATTAAACTTTATAACATTAATTGATCTTTAAGAGTCCAGTCATAAAAACAAAGGGTTTTGTTATTTTTAATTTTTATAAAAAGGACCTCACATTTGAGCATCCAGTTTTTGACTTAAAACTAATAAACTAATTTTTGTTCCCAATTTTGAGTATGAAAATTTATTTTTAATACCTTTCACTAAACCAAATTAATTTAAATAGAGATTAGAGATTTATGACTTCAAAAAAAGTACTGAGAGCATGGCATTGAAAGTGCTATGTTTTTATGTTTTAAGTCAATTGTTTTTAAACATTGCCCTTTAATGTCTCGATCCAATCTACATGCTCTAGCTTTTTGTAACGACTTTTGTTAATATTTCTGTATAAGTAAAAATAGGACACTAGATTTAATCTTTTAATATTAATATAGCTTTGTAAGTTTTAATGTAAAATCATTTAAGAATATAAGGACAATAAAGCAAGTTTTTCGGTTCCGAACCGCGGAGGCCATCATCAACTGAACACAATTCACCTAGATTTTCAAGCTTTTTTGAATTTGGAAATTTTGAAAATTGTTTTTTATTTTTTTTATTAAGTATATAAAACACTCTAGGCATTGGTTTGAAGACATCAAAATACTCTGAAATTCACCTATTCATTCAACAAAAGAAGACACTCAAAAAATGCAAAAAACAAAAAATAAATAAAAGAAGAATGTTATTAGTTCCGTAACCCATAGAATACTTTCTATACACGCGTATGTCTCCATCCACTGAACATCATTTGGTTCAATATTCTCTACAAGGATAGGATATCAGGGTGAAGTGGCATTGCCAAAGGGATTTACTGTCCTGGACCATTGAATTGAGAGATACAAACACTTGGCATTTTGCTGTAAATTTTAATTGTATTCTTCCTGGTTCTGTCTTTCTGTCTGTCTGTCTATATGAACCTATTCCTGTATTTAGTTTGAACTGTGGTATTGTTGTATTGTATCCTTTTGATAGAAATAAGGGGTGCACTTTTGTGTCACGCAGCAGAACAAGGATAAATCAGAGCTTAAGGGAGTGTCAATGTTTTCTGTCTTTTTTATTTTTTATTTTTCTTGTTCTCCTATTTCCAATGGGACTGTATAAACCTGGTTTCACCTATCTACAACAAAAACTGATTTATTTGCTCTTCTTGGCAATACCAAAGGGGATTCAGTCGAGAATGACAAGAAGTATATCCCCGGATTTATCTCCAGAGTCATCTTCTTACACACTGAAAATTGGAGCTGAGTGACGAAGTAATTTGAGTAAATGTTTGCGATAGTATGCGCGCTGAAAGAAATTGTCAATCCCATGTCTGCTAGAATACAAAATAAAAAAACCTTTACATCATAAACTTGGCAATATGCCATCAACACAACGCAATACAGACGACATGACATCAGAATAGAAGGATGTTCCAATATGATGAGGGTATAGGTTTGTGTCAACACCCTTAAGTCGTCGTTGTCGCAGAACGAGGATATAATAGTAGAAAAATATTTTGTTTGCAAACTTCAACTTTGGCAGTGATGCACACATTCATGATATATATTTCCTCCTTAAAAGTGCACCATGTAAACCCCTGGAGGACAACCTTGTAAAAGAGCATCCACCCAAGTTGAAATTTCAAACCTACGTCACAATATGATATAAAAAAAAATTAAAAAATAAAACGCATTTAGGTGTAAATAGCCTTTTGCACTGAGTTCACTTCCTTGTCTTTTTATACAGTTTTTTTGTATTTCCAGATTTAGCTTTCTAAGCAATAAATCAGAAGCAGAAGACGCTTTCAGTGTGGCTTCTGCAGAAGCAAGAGATGACTTTCGTCAAAAGGATATTGCTGCCGCTGTCACGATGATAAAGTTTAGTAATGTAATGACGACGACCTGGATCAAAGAAAAAGAAAATTAGATTTTCATCGTCTTCTTGGTTCTTTTTTTTTTTAAGGGAGATATGTACAAGTGAAGGGTAGGTAGAGGTACCCAATGTAAAGATGTCTATGTACATTTTTAACTTTTTCTTGGAAACTGAAAACAAAGCTGTTCTAAAAGTTTAATAAGAAAATGAGTGAAAGGTTACCCGAGAAAGAAGTTTGCTTTTTTTTAATTTCTTGCAGGTGCCCAATCATACCTACTCTATGGCTCTATGTTGAAATTTGTTCAAATAGCAAATTAATCTGACTCATATTACTTATTCGTAATAGTCCGATACCTTTTGAAATAACTTTATAGTTCAGTCAATAAAGGTTTTCACCTTAAACAAAAATTCAACCGTTTTAAAATTAAGCACACTTATTAAGGGAGGTCGCGTGATGAGGTTTAATTTTTGGACCGAAATTAACAAAGACTCTCGGTAGTATCTTTCGGAAGGGAAAAAATGGATTTTAAATATTTTTATTAATTTACTACGAACAAAACAATCCAGTTGTGGGTTTTTCAGAAACGGATTTTACGATTTGGATGAAATTTTTAATGTTTTCCTCTTTATCTGAGAAAAAGCTTAGGCATATCGATACCTTCCTGTAAGAATGTATTAAGTGACATATCGATATGATTTTAATTAGAACTGCCCACAGCACTGACCATTTTTCTTATGCTTGGTTTCTCTGGAAGTCTGTAGGAAGTGCATGGCTCCAGCGATATTGGTATAACAATTTTAACTAACTCTTCTTCCTATAACCAGTTACACCGATAGAACCATTTTTGTTCGATAGTTCATTAGTATAATTACTTCTAATACACATAGATTAAACTTTTTGTATGGCATACGGTACCTACACAAAGTCTGTAGTCAGAGTAAAGTTCTGATTACTAATTAAAAAACAGGCTGAAACCAGGAAAGACCAATAACGATACAATTCTGGCTGAGTTTTATGAGACCAATACCGAAATAGTACTGAAAATTTTCCACTTTTGATACTACCGAGACGATACTTTTAAAAATATTGCTTATTTTGGTATCATGACCAGCCATAGTCCCTTAATATTGCTGAGCACAAAATGCGGTGCCAGCACTTTTTTTAAGCATGATGATCTTTTAAAAGATTTAATGAATGAGTTTTGAAAGAACTTTTAACTTTAATGAAAGAGTTTTGAAAGAACTTTGGACATAGAAATTCGTAGTTTTGGGAGGTTCGCAAACAGACATATTGTATTTTTGTAACATTTTAATTATTGTACTTACTTAAAAACGCAAGACAAAAACAACGGCGTATATAAGGGGAGATGCACGTAAAGAAAATTTAGAAAAGCAAGAAGTACTTGCAATTTTAAAATATTATTTCTTAAATTTTCTGTTTATAGCTTTGGAATTGAATCTTCATTATTTTTATTAATCCTTGTGATTATCAACTCTTTGAAGGGTACTCTCAGACAAACTGTAGCCAAAAACAATTGGATTGATAGATCTTGCATGCGTGAGTACACAGCATTTTTTTTTATATTCAAACCAAAATCATTCAAAATGCACCTCTTATAGCTGTTTTAAATCATTTTGGAGTCACAAACAGTCAAATTTTTGATTGATTATTCTGTAAATCTTAACATCATCAGCAAATATTAAACAACATGAATCGAGAATAAGGTTTCCCAACTAACAATTTAACTTGTATAATTTTCTATACAAGCTATTTTCAGACTGCTATAGAAATAGTAAAAGGCCTTATGCAAGCCATTTTGGCACATTTACCTAAGCTTATTAACTGCCATAAGACTTTTGTTGACAGGTCTTATAGCAGCAAATAGCTTTTCATGAACTGCTATTAGCTTGGCTGAAAAAGCTATAGCTTGCCTTGGATGTTTATATAAGGCCTTATGAAAGCCATAATGACAGCTATTGCCAAAAGCTTGCCTTGGATGTTTAAATAAGGCCTTACCCAAGCCATTTAATGACAGCTATTGCCAATAGATTGCCTTGGGTGTTTATATAAGGCCTTACCCAAATTTATTTTGCATAAGTTATCCATCGAGAGAAAAAATTTTTTTAGCAAAGCTGTTGAGGAAAATATAATCAAAAGAGAATAAGTTGATACCATGTTCTTCACTTTCACGCAGAGGGAAAGTCAATAACTGTGACAATCTAATATCTGTTCTTTGTTCTTCAAAACTTTTTGAATGTTCTTTGGCTGTTTTAAGAATTGCTTCTCTTTTTTTTGTTCACTTGTCTTTGGTAGATTCCAGATCTTTTAAATTTGTGCTATGAGTTATTCATTTTTAAGTTTTGCTAAAAAGTTCAATGTTACTGTAAGCATTTCTTTTCTGTTTTACGGTGTTCAATTGGTACTTACAGTTCTTATTTATTTTAATCTGATTTTTTTATAAGCACAATATTTTACAAGACACAATTGTTGATCCTCGCTGATTATTTTAATTTGTATTAGGCCTTTACAAACAAGCCTTATACAAGTTGTTGGCAATGATTTGTCGTGGAGATCCTTATAGCAGCTATTATTTTAAACATTTTCAGTAAACAACTTTAGAAGGCCTTATACAAGCCATTTATAACTTATATTTACGAGCCTTGTATAGAGCTTGTGTAGCTCATATTTTAAGGCCTTATAGCAGCTATTTGTTTAAATTTCAGGTGGAAAATTCTTGGCTAGCTCATGATTGCCTTATACAAGCTCTATACAAGCTATTACCTGCCAAATTCGATAAATTTTACCTTATACAAGCTAAATTGTTAGTTTGGTTGGCAAGTCATTGACAAAGAGTAAGAACAATAGGGGGCTCTGGTGGCTACCTTGAGAAACTCATATGTAGTTTGAGATATGGACTGATTTCACTGAACCAATTTTTATTATTTGATTTCTTTTCCATATATAACTTTTGATCCACCTTAACATCTAAGAATGAAAGCCCAGAGATTTAAGTTTATTCAATAGTAGTTCATAGCTAACTCCATCAAATGTCTTTGAAAAATTACTATAAATGACATTTACGTGGCTTCTATTTTCAATTGCATTTATAAAAAAATTGTTAGCAACGCAGGATTAGTTACAGTGGATTTTCCACATACAAATCCATGTTGAAAGGGAAAGATATGGTGTTTAACTGAGTCATAAATTTTACTTTTTACCAAAGATTCAATGCCTTTAGGAATCAAATGAAGTTTGGTGATCAATCTCTAGATTGTTTTGAACCTTATTTATGAATGGGTGTAATGTTAATGGTATTGCACATCAAAACTTTGTAGAAAATAAATTTTGGATTTTTAAAAAATATATACAAATTTAAAAACACGTTAATGAAAACTTTTCAAGTTTTAGTTCTAAATGTACGTATATTAATATTTATATGCTCAAAATTGGCATTAAGACAATTTTTCTAAGAAAAATCTACAAAAAAATTATTTAAAGAAAACCGCTATAACGATTTAATTTTCTTAGATTTCAATTGGATTTTTTTTTTTTTTAATTTTAAAGTTTCAACTAACTTGAACAAAAGAGCAGGTATGTGCGATCCAGTTGTGCATTTTATTTTTTAAAACCTCTGAATTTTTCCTGCGTTCACCCTTACTATAGTGATATAGCTTCAGCGTAGAAAGGTACTTCAAAATCATATATGTAATGAATGCCATGGCATACACCATTACAAAAATTCCAGTTTAATAAACTTTCTCATTCCCCTTCTCCTCCACTTACAAAAAGCCAATGCGTGGGTTTTAAAGGGCTTTGAAGAAAAGACAGTATATAAAATCTTAATTGTCCCAGTAAAACCTAACCAATATCAGTTTTTGCATTGATATTTTTTTTACTTGTTTTTAATATAAACTAGACTTTTAAAAAAGAAGTTTTTCTTCTTAAAAACTTTAAAACTGATAAAATATTGGAATTTCAAAACCTGTCGTGACTCAAAGAGTGTTTTGAAACGGATTGAATTAAAAATAATAATAATTGTAGGTACAATTCAAAATGGTTTTACCCTGGGTTGGACCTTGCCAGATTAGGCTATTTATCGGAAATTCGGCTATCTTTTTCCAAAATTGGTGAAAATAATTACAGTACAACAGCCCAATCATAATTGGGATATCAGTAGCTCAAAATCAAATCAAATATCTTGGGCGATATTTCTTATTTACATAAATAAATTATAAAACACTTTTCTCCCCCTTAACATATTTTGATTGGATTCTCCACAATTTGGCATCACTTTTTATTCAACAAATATACTTGTGCCTGTACTAACGGGATGATTTTTACCGGCAGAAAAGAGAGTTTATAGAAGAGGGAGGGTATGCAATACAGCACATTTCACGTCCCCCTACCTTAATATCTGTTTTTTGTCGGAAGAAATCATCCCGTGTGTGCATGCTCATTGGTTTTGACATTTCAAACAACCACAGCAATCTTCCCTCTAATATCGTTTTGTTTATGTTTTGTTCCCAGAATTTACATTCATATAAGAAAAACAAAATAACTGAAAAAGCAGCAAGCCAACAAATTAGAAAATAATCATACTGTGAGACTTTGACCATTGACCTACACTGTGACAAATTTAATTTCCTCAATACTATTTTTAAAAAATAAATCAATTGTGATTGAAATTATGAGAAAACTAAAACAAAAATTATTGGTATATTGGGCTACTATTTAGGCTACTTCTTCGGCTTCGATTTTGGGTTAAACTATTTTTTAAACTGAGCTATAAAATTAGTAGAAGACATGGTTTGACTACTAAAATAAGTATAATAAAATGATAGTCCAAATTAGCCATATCAAGTGCCTTGGAAGAAAATATTTGTTAATACAAAAATTAAAAAAAAGGGTTTACTCCCGGTTGCATTTCAGGCTTCTGGGTTGCAAAAAAGCCTCTGTTATATACGAACACTACCAGAACAAAATTCATCGAAACAACAAAAATCGTCAGCAAAACTCGAAGTTAGCACATGTCTAACAAAATGAAACATAGACACTAAATAACGGGTGATTTTTTAAGAGGCTTAGAACTTTAAAAAAAAAAAACACAAAAAATTCGAAAAAATTAATGAAATATTTATTTGAATCGATAGTTTGAACCTTGCAATTTAATGTTTAAAGATAATTTCATGTAAATGTTGACCGCGGCTGCGTCTCAGGTAGCCCATCCGCTAAGTCCAATTTTGGCATACTCTTTCACACATATCGGCCGGTATCTCACGAATGAATGCATGGATGTTGGCTTCCAGTGCGTCAATCGAAGCGGGCTTGTCCCTATAAACATTAGCCTTGACATACCCCCACAAAAAATAATCTAATGGTGTCAAATCGCACGATCTAGGCGGCCAATTGACCGGCCCGAAACGTGAAATTAACTGTTCACCAAACTCGCCTCGCAATTGCGCCATTGTTTCGCGTGCTGTGTGGCATGTGGCACCGTCTTGTTGAAACCATATATCATGCAAGTCAAGAACTTCCATTTCGGGCAGAAAAAAGTTTGTTATCATCGCTCGGTAGCGTTCACCATTGACAGTAACGCTGCGATTCGCATCATCTTTGAAGAAATATGGCCCAATAATGCCGCCGGCCCATAAACCGCACCAAACAGTGGCTTTTTCGGGATGCATTGGTAGCTGTTGCAATGCTTCTGGCTGATCTTCACTCCAAATGCGGCAATTATGCTTATTTACGTACCCATTCAACCAAAAATGAGCCTCATCGCTGAACACAATTTCCAACATTTTGAACATTTCGAACCGAGCACGAATTTTGATAGTAAAATTCAATAATTTGCAAGCGTTGTTCATTTGTAAGACGATCCATGGTTAAATTGCAAACCAAACTGAAGCTGTTTGACAGTGACACAAGGTACTAAACATACGTCAGCTGTCAAAACCAGTGTTGCCAAAACCAAACCAGCTAAAAAATCACCCTTTATAAGCCACTGCCACTGAAACAACAAAAACAACCTACAAGGTCAGCACTCAGCAACAGCACGACCATCACGAAGGTATCAAAGTATAACTAGTAAATGTGACACCTAAAATAACTGAGGGAATCCCCAACGATGTCATCAGCGACTTACTGAAGGTACAAAAGTGCAAAGCAGCATTTTTGCCGTTAGTTGGACTCATTGAAAAAGTGCATAGATTGCTTCCTATGAATATCAATAGTAAGTAAACATCAATGTTAAGAATTGCAAAATTATTGAATATGTTTTGTTGAAACTAGGAAGTAAGAGCAAATTTAAAAAAGCAACCATGTAAATTCAGTAAAACTAGGTTCAAATTTTGGTATATATAGTTATAAGAAATTTAAAATAAAGCGTCAGTTAACTTTGTCCATTATTCCGGACAAACCGTTTTTCAATCCCCGCTTAGCCTTGCTAACCAGCCAACAGTATCCAGTCTCCAGTTCCAGTCTATCTACTAGGTAAAACCTAACTCTATACCTCTTTCTTTCAGAAAAAAGCTCTTGGGATTCCTTTAAACCTCGAATAAGCCGAGAGGCCTGTTTAACAAGAGTTGGCCGCCAGTGGCCCTACAAATACTGGAATGTCGTTAAGTTAGGTAGGCCTTACTCTTTCCCCTAACCTATCTATTCAGGAGTTGCCCATACATAGTATGAGCAGCATCCAAAACTATTTTCTAAAGATTTCGCCTGTGGCCGAGGGATGCCCCTTGCCCGTCCCAAAGAAGATCACCTTAGAGGATTATAGAAGGAGATCCACTTTGTCCTTCAAGGAGGCAATTGAACGGAACCCGAAGGTAGTACCCAAGCCAGGACCCAACGTGGCCTGCAGACCGGTCCCTCGACCAACCGACGGAGTACCAGAGTGGGCCCACGGGCCGGTTCCTCCCAGAAACTCCCCCGGACGTAATCGAAGTGTACGGAAAGTAAGGACCCTGGGGAATCTTTACTGGTTGGCCGGCCTTAGTAGTGGAGAACTTAAACGAAAGTTCCTGCAGAAGGCAAAGGATTTAAAACGGGAGGAGTATGCCTTCCGTCAACAGAAAAAGGTTAAGAAAGTCGAGGAATCATCCAAAGATGGGCCAGTTCATCTTGATCGGCGAAACCGTTTATTATAACAAAATAAAAATGAGTCAGAAGTGAAAAAAAATTATATAACAACTCTCTCTTTAATTGTTACGTAGAAGGTGCCATTATGCATCAATACTAATCTTTTATTTATTAATAAGTTTGTTTTCAACCACAGAACCAATTTTTCACGGTTTAAAAAAAATGTTTTTGAAGTAAGGAAAAACAGATAAAAATATTAATAATAACGTCATCTCAGACACAGTATTTTTTTTTTAATTATTAATCATACCATTATTCATTATTCAATTGTCTAAGCTATGAATTTTTAAATGTGTACATTTATTTAATTATAACGGGTGATTTTTTAGCTGGTTTGGTTTTGGCAACACTGGTTTTGACAGCTGACGTGTGTTTAGTACCTTGTGTCACTGTCAAACAGCTTCAGTTTTGTTTGCAATTTAACCATGGATCGTCTTACAAATGAACAACGCTTGCAAATTATTGAATTTTACTATCAAAATTCGTGCTCGGGTCGAAATGTTCATCGCGCGCTGCTTCCATTTTATGGTCGGCATTCTCGACCTTCTGAGCAGTCTATTCGGAAGATTGTGACCAAATTTCGCACCAAATTTACTTTGTTGGACATTAAACCACCAACACGTTTACATACTGTGCGTAGTGAAGAAAATATTGCGGCCGTATCAGCTAGTGTGACAGAAGACCGCGAAATGTCGATTCGGCGCCGTTCCCAGCAGTTAGGCCTTTGTTACAGCACTACGTGGAAAATTTTGCGGAAGGATTTGGGCGTAAAGCCTTTTAAGATACAGCTGGTGCAAGAACTAAAGCCAGCCGACCTACCACAACGCCGAATTTTTGGTGAATGGGCTCTTGGAAAGCTGGCCGAGGATTCGCTTTTTTATCGAAAAATTGTGTTCAGCGATGAGGCTCATTTTTGGTTGAATGGGTACGTAAATAAGCATAATTGCCGCATTTGGAGTGAAGATCAGCCAGAAGCATTGCAACAGCTACCAATGCATCCCGAAAAAGCCACTGTTTGGTGCGGTTTATGGGCCGGCGGCATTATTGGGCCATATTTCTTCAAAGATGATGCGAATCGCAGCGTTACTGTCAATGGTGAACGCTACCGAGCGATGATAACAAACTTTTTTCTGCCCGAAATGGAAGTTCTTGACTTGCATGATATATGGTTTCAACAAGACGGTGCCACATGCCACACAGCACGCGAAACAATGGCGCAATTGCGAGGCGAGTTTGGTGAACAGTTAATTTCACGTTTCGGGCCGGTCAATTGGCCGCCTAGATCGTGCGATTTGACACCATTAGATTATTTTTTGTGGGGGTATGTCAAGGCTAATGTCTATAGGGACAAGCCCGCTTCGATTGACGCACTGGAAGCCAACATCCATGCATTCATTCGTGAGATACCGGCCGATATGTGTGAAAGAGTATGCCAAAATTGGACTCAGCGGATGGGCTACCTGAGACGCAGCCGCGGTCAACATTTGCATGAAATTATCTTTAAACATCAAATTGCAAGGTTCAAACTATCGATTCAAATAAATATTTCATTAATTTTTTCGAATTTTTTGTATTTTTTTTTTTTTTAAAGTTCTAAGCCTCTTAAAAAATCACCCGTTATAAGAAACAAAACTCATCTTAATTTCTGAAATGTGAAACTTCCAACTAACAAAATACGAGTATGTATGAAGAAACTAATCAATTATTTTCATTCTACTGTTCTTCATAGAATCTAATGCAATCAATTAGCAAAATACAGTTACATTGTCTCACCCTTCATGAGTTGAAAGTCTTTGTTGGATAATAATTGTAGATGTAAATCTCTTTTTACACATAACTGAGTTCATCAGTTTGGAACTTGGTCGAATGCGTCCATCAAATTAGAGACTGAAGGAGTTGGAAGTGGTTTCGTTTGTCATAGTCACACCAAACATTACGTAATTGAGTTCATAAACCTTACACAAACTAACTCAAATTATGTACCAACTACTTCTTTTATTAAAATTAAATGGAAAACTTTTAGTGATTTATAATTCTGTGCTTTTATTTTTGTTATGTGTTTCAAAATGAGTGGGTTTTCTATAAAAATAACAGAAAACTATCGTTTGATTCCTTTCACTTTAGTATTATGGAAACTTCGTCATCATAAAAGCCCATTATTGGTATAAAAAATGTTGATTTTACTTCCTCTCAGACGCATCCTTCTTCGTGACAGAACGGAAACGGACGACATGACATTGCCAACTTTTTCGTTAACTCCCTCAGTGTAGTTTCACAATAAATTTTGGGTGCAAAAGTGCTGAACAAAAATTAATTTTCGTTATATTTTTGCCATTCCGTAATTTGGTGCCACGCCAACGCCCAATGCTATATGGCCACACCATAGACACCATACACAACACCGCACACTGCACAGCAAGAGAACGACGGCCAAACTTAATGGGTGCCATTAATTTACTACCAAAAATTATATTTTCAGAGTTCTTTTTACTCCTGCCATATATTTACATATACGAGAAACTCCAACTTCGGGTCTGCCACTTAAATATCTCACTTCGTGTGAAGTTTTGTTAACTTAAGTGAATGTTGCTGTTTCAATAAATGAGGCTGATGAACAAGTATACGTTAGGTGCTTTATATACAAATTTGTTCAAAGCATCTTTGAAGGCCATCATCAGAATACTCATTCATGTGTCTTCTTGTGTGTTTACCCTGTGCAAAGTTTAGGGAAACATTTCAAAAGTTACTTCTTGTAAACCATCTAAATATATTTCAAAAGTTACTTCTGCTTTTGCGAAATGAATTTTGTACTAAAGAACTTTGGATAAATTTCCTAGAAGCAAAAGTGTGACTTTATACTGGAGTTGGAGTTAAGAAAACTAATATTCCATTCTGCTTGTTTTGAGAAAGCTTTGAATTTTTGGAACATTTAAAACTTGCAATTAAGTTTTCAGAATTCAGAATTGTTTATTGGAATGAATGTTTCAACTTTGCTTGGGACTTCTAAGAGTAACAATTATTTTTTGAATATTCAAGGTTTTAAATGCATTATTTGTATGCATTTGAATAAAAAAAAACAAAAACAACAGAACAAAATCGAAGTTATTACCTGATGAAAAAACTCATTAAACTATACTCAACTGAAATAAATCCTGATTGGCAGTTTATTTATTAATTTAGCTACAAATTTACAAATTATTAGCTTTGAGATTGAAGACATCTATACAATTCTATTTTTAAACAATATTTTGAAACATTAAAATCAATAATATTAACATATTTATTAAAAGCAGCATATGGAGTAAACAAAGGTTCATGAATTCCATAATTAGTTCTATTAAATCTTTGATTTAAAAAATCTTACAGATCTTGAGGATCGTGGGCAAGTATTTAGGTTGAGTTGTGTTAAAATATTTTCAGAATCAATTGCCCACATCAAAACATCGTACACAAATAATATTTTAGAGACTGTTCTTCGATGACAAATTGATGGTCAATTAATTAAGGCTAGGCGCTGGTTGTATGGTGGTAGAAGAGTGTTTACCTTCCGCGGAAGATAACGAAGCGCGTAAATAAGAAATTGTTTTTGAACAGATTCCATTCTATTTATATTAGTTTGATAACTCGTGCTCCAAACACAGCAACAATATTTTATTTTTGATCGCACAAGAGAGCAGTATAGAGTTTTTAAAATGTATGGGTCTCGAAATTCTTTTGAAAACCGACAAACAAATCCTATCGTGCATTTGGATTTGTTGGTTAAAGTTGAATTTTGGGTCCATTATAACGCCCACATCACAAAAACTATCAACTCTTTCAAGTGGTTGACTACACAGAAAATAAAAGATAGAGAATGGAACAAGCTTGCGAGAAAAAGACATATACTTTCACTTTGATACATTAAGTTCCATATCATTGAGACTACACCAATAGGAAACACTATTTAAATCCGTTTGCAGCAGTTTGTAGTCATCATTATTTTTGTAAGATAAGCGATGCCTAGCATCATCGGCGAATAAAAG
This sequence comes from Dasysyrphus albostriatus, assembly GCA_946251815.1. Taxonomy (NCBI): domain Eukaryota; kingdom Metazoa; phylum Arthropoda; class Insecta; order Diptera; family Syrphidae; genus Dasysyrphus; species Dasysyrphus albostriatus. Next base: position 53,186,131 of record OX276337.1, read on the forward strand.
GAGATTAGAATACTTTATTGCACTATGTAAGTCATTAATAAATAGTATAAACAGAAAGGGACCTAAAAGACTTCCTTGAGGAACGCCAGAATACACAAATATCTTTTTTGATGTTTTGTTTTAAAAATGAACATTCTGTGATCTAAAGCACAAGTTCGACTCCAACCAAACTAAAAACCGTTTAGGGAGCACAATGGCCATCAGCTTTTTCAGAAGTATACCATGATTCACGTGGTCAAAAGCTTTTGAAAAATCCAAGTATGCAACATCAGTTTGAAATCCATTTTGATTTTTCACAATAACATCAAAGCAAAACTCCATCTAGTTAGTTGCGGTAAATTAACCCTTCATAAATCCATGTTGGTGTGGCGTTTATGTATTTTTTTCAATGGCTTCTAGAATAATTTTTTCGAATAATATCGGTATACATGATAACTTAGCAATGTCTCTATAGTTGGATATATTGCACTTGTTTCCATAATGGTAACAATGACCGCCAATGCACTTTAAAAAAAAAAAAAACTGATAGCTAAATTATTTAAGTACCTACCTATATCCAGGGGCAAAAAAATAGGAACAGTCGGTATTTTCAAACGATATTGTACTAGGCTACTATTTTAAGTGAAGTGGAAGCAATGTATACAAACCAACTTATATTTATAAATAATAAACAATAGTTGAAGGTATGTTTTCTATAAAAAAGAACAACAAAAAATTGCTCATTTGCAATAAGTATTTCAAAAGTTATTGATTTGCTTGGCCAACAAAATATAGGAACACTCAAAGCCTGAGTCAGTGATCCAATTAGTGTTGGAGTGCGCCGTTTTGATACCATAACTCGTTTGACCCATGGATGAATGCAGTTTAGAGTAAGGGTTTGTGGACATATCCTCTGAAGATATCTTCAATGCTTTGAATTGCACTATGCCAAGCTTGGCAGGTAGCAGAATTGCATTGAAGCGAAATCGATCCAGCCGTATGATCATCATTGTCATTTAGCATCATAAAACCCCGCAGCGACCAGGATTCTGATTGCTCACGGTCCTGGGTGCCTGGATAAGAACATGATACATGTATGACACCTTAAGATAAAAGAACCTAGCTTAAGAAAGCTAAACATAAAACACAAGTTGAAGATGAAACTAACTCTTTAGAATGGCCCTTAAATAGTATCTTGCCATATTATTAGTCCCAAGCAAAAATTTGTTTTGTTTAATTTCGCAGGCTGACACGCTTTTCGATAAGGGCAAGGTGGAATCGTTCAAAACGTAATTTTTGGCATGAATCAAAACCAATCATCCGTTTTCCTCAATCAGATCTGGTTTTTGGGGTGTCAGCTCCAAAAAATAGACTTTATAACGAGTCCTACCTACCCATGTCAAAAATAGTGTAGGTAAGCCTGTGAAATTAAACTAAAAAAAAAACTAAAACTTTGTCGTTTTGCCCTGACAATACGGCAAGGTACTGTACATAGTTTCGTCGCCCAACAATACATTCTTTCTCTGCTTTGTTGCCTAAAGAGAATCGTTTGGTATATGCTAAGGTTTAGCAAGAGAAAAACGCTTCTAGATATGAACTTCTTTATATTAGTAGGGGCATTAGTGCACGATATGAGGGCACAACTACCAATTTGACCTGACGGGGTGAGCTTAAGTATACTAATAGTTCATGCCCTATCCTAAGTTTACTTTTAAGAAGTTTTGCCAAGTCGGCAAAAAAGTTAAAAGTCTTTTTTCATAAATGATGACTGAATTTTTAGTGAAACAAGTAAAATATTACCGAATTCTAATAGCATTGTGATGAAACTAGGTTCACATACTTAATTTGTCATAAGTAATGAGAATTAAAAAAGTCTACATAAATATACGTGGTCAAAGTGATTTTTTTCAATAAAATAGAAACATTTTTAACTAAATACTTACATGAAATTTTGGTGTAGTGCTGAAACATCCGTGGCAATAACGCCTAGGGCCTTATTTCCCCAAATAAATTATTTTCTTATTTTATTTTGAAATAGCAATAAGACGCACGAAAAAAAGAAATAAGAACCAAGGGTGTAATTCCTTTTTGGATTTGGCATTTAAGCCCACACTTAGGTGCCAGTTATAGCTATCATTGAAACTCACTATGAAAATATTAATGATTGATTTTGATACATATAGAGAGCAAAATCATTTATTATTTTGATGAATATATAAAGTTCAAGCCTTAATTAATATTTTTAGTCAAAAAAATTTTCAAATAGATCCAACTTTTCCCATAAAATGACTTTTAAGATTTCAATGATCATTGGTAAGGTAGTTCAATCATTGAGAAAATAAAAGTAATTTTATGTGGAAAGTTGGGGCTTATTTGAATTTTTTTTTGACAAAAAATAATAATTTAGTCAAGAGCTTTATTTCTTCATCAAAAAAATAAATGGTTTTACTTCTTAAGCCCCTCAAAATCAATCACTAAAGTTTTCAATGATGAGTTTTAATGATAGCTATAACTGGCGTCTTAAGCTCATAAGAAAATGAAGCAACACCCACAGCTTTTGTTCTTTTCAAAATGGAAAATAAACCCCTGGGCCCTGGGAAATAAGGCCCACGGGCTTTAATGATGCCGGTCTTCTAGCACTGCACCTCAAATTTTATCTTAAAATATTTTAGAGTGTGTAAAAAACACTTTTAAGTACCACGTTTCAAAAACATCGATCATGTTGCTTTTAAAATATTTGATTTTCAAAAAAAAATATTTTGATTTAAATATCAGCTAACAATACCAAAAATACTTTTTAGAAGATTTTGTATGAGCAAACCATGAAGCCAGTCATCCTATTTTCAAGCAAATACAAAATATAAAATAGAAATGCAAAAAACAATTTTTAAAGATAGCCTTTCCCAAATTTGTGTGCTTATTTTTTTTTAAGAAAAGTTGTGAAGCCGTTTTCAAAAAAAAAAATACGAAAATGTGAAAGTTCTTGAAACTTTTTTTTTAATGCATATTTTTTTTTTTTGAAAATTTTGATATGCAATCTTTTTAATCTTATTAGAAATTTGTAAATAAAAATAATTTAAATTTGTCTGGCCAGCAAGAGAAGAGTAAAAATTATAAAAAACTTTCTATTAGAGGTACCATTAATATTTGCTATTTTTAAATTTTTTTTATAGTTTTTGATACTTAATCGTATTAATTTTAGCATACAGAAAATATTTGGTAAAAATCGTAGGAGCCGTCTTTAAGAAATAAATTATTTTCCTCAACGGTTTTTAACATTTGTATGGAAGGTAACATTATTTTTTTTATAAGACTAAATTTTTGTTCTTAAAATACAGAAAATGCAGAAAAAAACGAGTTTCATAAAAATCGACAGTATGAAGAAATATTTTTTTTTGAAAATTTTGGTAAGAAAACTATTTAGGTATATTGTTTGTATTAAAAAATAATTATTTAAATCAAAATTACCATTTTGAAGAAAAAGGAAAATTAAGAAAATGATTCTTTGTTCCATTTGTAAACATTTTTTGAAAAATGTTTTCGCCTTCACTAAAAGAAATTTATTTAATTTTTGCTAAGAAAAGTAATGGAGTCGTTTTTGTTGGTAGGTTGGGTAACGTTATTTTTAGTTCAAAGATAATATACTTTCTCTACGTATTTCACCACATCGCGCAGGGGTTCATATTTGGCACTCGTTCTAAGTAACCTGTGTATTGATAAAACAGACATGTGGAATAGATATAAATAACATACCACTGTGTCCCTCACTGTTCAAGTATTCTATGTAATTTTTTTATAACTACACATCAAATTGATTTCTATATGGTCAGACAAAATTATTAAGATGTGACATATTTTCATTTCTCAAAATATTCTTCAAAGGGTCTAATTCTCAGTCCCCTGACGTGTCCCCTGCTCGTTTTCGAAGTGAAAAATTCTTACAGTTCTCTTATTTAAGTTCCAAAACCAAAATAAACTTTCAATTATTGACGATAGAAAATATGTCTTTTTATGATATAAATGAATATTTAGTGCCATTATATTATATCACAAAAAAAATCATTGAACTTTGTCCCTCGGATTTTAAATCAGTCCCCTAACCGAAAAATGCTTAGCTTTGAAAATTATCTAAGTTTCAGACTTAGTAGCGTGAGGCATTAAGTCTGGTGAAAGTAAAATCATTTTCATATCCTGCGCCCGTTGCCTATTTCATTTGTTAAGAAGGCATTTGTGCGAGAGGGTCATGGATTGTGCGTTCAATTTCTCAGTCCCCTGATAAGTGTTTCCAGAAAATATTTATATACATATAAGCAGGTTAATTTTAATTTTATAATTTTTATTATTTTTTTCGTACAATGCGTTTAAACTAAGAAAATACTCAGACCCCTGGCCTCAGTCCCCTGACCTTTAATTACTGATTTTATCTCTTGAGGCCTCAAAAATTTCTTATTTTATCTCTTGAGGCCCCAAGAATGCTCACAAAATGTTGCTTTTCTTCTTAAATAGAAATATCGGGTTTTTCATTAAGAGCGCTACAAAATTTTATTTAAATAAAACAAAACCGGTTTTGATATCCATGAAATTCTTTATTCTTGTGAAAGAACGTTCGATGCCATTATGTATGGAACTCGATTTCTTCTGCATGTCCACCACGGGCACGCTGGCAGAAGTCCAGACGCTGAACCCAATTTTCGACGGTTTTCAAGCATAAATCGGCCGATACTGCTGCAATTTCACGTTCGATATTCGTACGAAGTTCATCAATAGTCTCTGGCTTATTGGCATAGACCATAGACTTGACGTAGCCCCACAGGAAATAGTCTAACGGCGTCAAGTCGCACGACCGAGGCGGCCAAGCGACTGAACCATTTCGTGAGATAACACGTTCTCCAAACTTGGTTTCCAATAAATTGATTGTGACATTCGCTGTGTAGCTTGTGGCGCCGTCCTGTTGGAACCACATGTCCTCCAAGTCCATATCATCCAATTGGGGCTACAAATATGCTACAAATATTCGGTTATCATTGAACGGTAGCGATCCCCATTCACAGTAACGTGCCGGCCTTGATCATCACGGAAGAAGTACGGCCCAATGACGCCGCCGGCCCATAAACCACACCAAACCGTAATTTTTTCGGGATGCAATGATGACTCATGGAGTACGTGTGGATTGCTGCCTGACCAATACCGCATATTTTGTTTATTGACGAAGCCATTCAGCCAGAAATGAGACTCATCGCTGAAGATGATTTTTCGATGAAAATCCGAATCATTTTCAAGTTGTTGCTCAGCCCAGTTCACGAACATACAACGCTTCTGGTGGTCAAGTGGCTTCAGTTCGTGGGTCAATTTAATCTTGTAAGGATGTAGGCCAAGATCTTTTCGCAAAACTCGCCACAATGACTCCACAGAGATTCCTAACGCTTGAGAACGACGTGTGAGAGACACATTTGGGCTTTCTGCATCTGAAGCCTCAGCGGCAGCAATATTCTCGACACTACGGGCACTTCTTTGTCTCACTGGCATGGGAACATTTTATACTGTGCCAGTGGATTCAAATTTCTCCACTAGACGCTCAATTGTTGATCTGCTAGCACGATTATGACGACCATAAATTGGATGTAGCGCTCTTAACGTTGAGGCTACTGACTCCGAATTTCGGTAGTATGTCCTTGTCGCTCTACTTTTGTAGCGTCCCTGTTGAAAAACCCTTTACATGTTAAATAAAAAGCAGGACTTGGCTGCATGAACTTACTCTAATTTTTAAGTGGTTTAAAGAGAGATTTTAAGATAATTTACACAGGGTGTTTTGCATAAATTGTATAAAAGTGCTAGAAGGCATAGGTTCGGTTGAAATATGAAAAAATTGTTTTGGAGGGGGTATATTTTTTTTTAAAAACATTACTTAAAATAATAAAAGTTAGAAAAATATTCTTTAGAACACCTGTTTTCAAAAAAGGCTATGAAATCGTTGTTTTTTATTTATTTGACTGGCCGTTTTCAATTATGTGAAAGAACGTTCTAAAGCTCAAATATAGTTAGGTTTTACGACTTTTTGCTTCCAAAAGTTCTATATCGAAATTATCATCCTTTTATTCCATTTTTTGTAGAATCACCCATATGAATTATTTATTTCAATGGCATTTTCACCGTTATCAATCCTTATAGCGATACACAATATCACGTATTGCAAAGTACCTTACAATCCCATAGGTATTTTTTTATCATAGAGCCTTATTATTTGTACCTTTAGGTTATTTCCAAAAAAAAAAAAATCATTTATTGTTCCTTGAAAGGGGAAGATATAAATATGACTTTAAAATAATAAGTCAGGAATCCACCTCAAGAAAAAAGTATTCAAAAATTCACTAATTGCTCAATTTGATATAAAAGTTACCTTCCTAAGACTATATTTGCTTAAACAAAACGTGTAAAACAACAAACATAATTACAAGAATATCTTTTTCCATCTTATATAATTATATAAAGGTCATATGCTTCGTTAAAAAATATCGACTTCAATTTTTGTTTTCATAATCGTTAAAGTTGCACAGGGCTTAAAACGAAAAAGGAACCAATGATTTGCAAACAAACAAACTCAACCATCAAAATTACTTGTTTGTTGAATCAATATAATCCAATTTCAGTAGATTAACAAAATAAAAACAAAAAAACCATTCACTACATTGGCTATGAATTTGTAGAGGTATGTAAATGTATTGTAGGTTGTACGTTGGTATTTCAATTCAATATCAATAATTTTAGTATTGATTTTTAGAAACACGAACATATAATGGAAGATTTTTTCTTCTTTTTTTTCATTGAAAGGCCATTAGACCATAAAATTGTTTTCAGGATGATTTTGTATTTTTATTTTTGATTCGAGAGATCGTTAACAGATATTACTTTATAATTGATTTTAACAAAATCAAAATTTTGTTGAATCATTGATTTTTAAATTGATTTTTAATTAAAAAGTTTATAGTTTTTAATCGTTTGATAAAGCAATTGCAATTGATATGTTTCAGGTATTTTAAATGAAAGGTAATTCGGTTGTAATTAAAATTTTAATTTATTTTATAAAAACTTATGACACTCAGTTTGTAAGGTCTAGGTTAGTTCTTAATTTTTCTAACAGACTTTTGAAACATTTGTGATATTCTTAGTCAAATAATTTTCTGAAGCATTACTATGTAGAATATAGTGTTTATGGGCTTAGGAATATATAAGACCTTAATGGATAGGTTTGTATGAGTACTTTGTCCAATAGGTTCTTGAAAAGGGACATCCCTGATACTATAGGGGAGCAAACCGGGGTGGGGGGCAAATTTAGATTGCAGGCATGTGTGTGTACCAGGCTGGGGCCAGATATTATTTTTTTAGGGTAGGGGATTTAAAAACTTTTTCAAAAAAAAGTTCCAGCGTTTCATTTTCTCAGCAAATACATTCAGCCTTATTGGTGAGTTTCACTTTTTAAGTATTGTCATCAAAAGTCACTGGAAAGATTTTTGTATACTATTTTTTTTAACTTGAATAAATACGCAGAATCCAGACACTTTTTCGCAGAACCATAGAGTGGCGCGGAACACAGTTTAGGAACCAAGAGGGTAAACAAGATAGGTTTTGTGCCTTTGAGCTCCTCTTCAAGAAACCAGTTGCACAAGGTTCTCCTTTGGGAGTTCCACCCCGTTATAAATTATGAGGAAATTTCGATACCGATCCCGGTTTTGTGCTTCTGAGCTCCTCTTCAAGAAGCTCATTGGACAAGGTTCTTCTTTGGGAGTACTATCTCGTTTCTTTTTCGGTGTTTTGTGTGATGCAAAATCGTTTTATTCCTTAAGGTTCCTTAAGTTCTAAAAGCACATCAGACAATAGTTTCTTCTATCAAAGTTCCAATAGCTTTGTTTCTTATTTATTTATGGCATAGGGCTTTCGATAAGGTTCCTCGACCCCATTTTATTTGTCTGAATTCCTCTGTAGGAAGCTTACTGAAAAATCTTCTCCTTTCAGAATTCCACCCTTCTCTTTCTCTGGGTTGTAAGCAAGGTACAAGTGTTTGCTATCTTTAACTTCTCTTCAAGGAGCTCATTGGATTAGGTTCTTCTTTGAGAGTTTTTCACGTTTCTCCAATGGTCCTGTAAAATCTCTGTTGCCATTTTGATTTGATTCATGCTGCACATGAACATCTACTCGTATCAAAAATTGTGTCAAATGTCAATATTTATGATTGTGTTTACGTGTGTTTATGTCCTCACAGAACATAAATTTTTATTTCTGACACTTTCAATGTTGAAAACTTGCATAGTAATTATGTCGATACCTTCCCGTAAGAATGTTTTAAGCAACATTTTAAACATTTTTAATCAACATTTTTAAAAGCTTATTAGTCTAAGATCTGACACCAAGTTTTCTGAGTATTAGGGCATAAGCATAAACATCTTAATCATGACGGTCCGATAAAAGAACTCAAGATATAACAATTTTATGCGAACCTTATCACCCCTTTTATTAGAGATTTTAAGCAAAACAAGTAATAAATAAAAAAAAGTCACCTCAAATATTTTTGAAATGTCACTTAATACAATCTTACGGGAAAATATCGATATAATCTACATACGATTTGTGTACTCTCTTATTAATCATATTCTTCCAACTTTCAACTTTCAGAATTCCAAGCTTGATGTCAGATTTGAATAATGCAATCAGAAAAATTATCTACATTATTTAAACTATTACTTCGGATTTTTTTTGATTTTTTTCGAATTTTTTTTTATCTTAAATTTGATGGGCAACTTCAAACTGTTAAAATTGCCAAATTTCTTTCAGATTCGATCAGATTGCGTTAAAAATAATTTTGAATACAAAAAATTTGTACAACTAGCACTGAAATTTGTTCTTACCTCTTGTGAACATTTCTCAATATTTTGGACCATCTTTTTTTAATTTTGTACAAATCAGTAATGGAATCATTTTTGTATGAAATAATACATTTAGGCACATATTTAAGGACATTTTAAACATTAACGAGTCTCAGTTTCTGACTACGACAGTACTCTATTTAAAATTTAGAAATTTGGGACCATATTCTGACCTAAACTGAGCCCCTGTTTTAAAAAGAAAAACAATAAGCAAAACTACTGAATTCAGAAGTCCAAAATCATCAAATGAAAAACGGATCACTGTGCGCAAGTTTATTTCAACCAGTGCAAAAATACGGACTGGGGACAAGACTATTTTTTAGGCCAAAAGGCATTCCATTTAGTGGCTTTTAACTAAGAGCGCCTGAATGGACCATCAGTATGTGAAAGTAGCATTGCATGTCCTTTTCTCAGAAGCCGGGCTAGCTATAAATTTGAAATAAAGTTCTGAATTTTCAGTTAAATTTGTATTTCAAGAAAAGGACAACAAAATATTGAAGCCCAAATTTGACAAAAAAATCAAAATTTCATTTTGCACTGTTAACTTCACTGTGAAGTTAGCAGAACAATCCTTTCTCGGTAACGGAGCTAGCTGAAAAATTGCAGTTACATCCCAAATTTGCAGTTTTGTATGCACTTCAAGAAAAAAACTCAGTTCAAATTTTGACATAAAAATTTGACAAAAAAAAATCGAAAAATCAATTTTGTACGGTTAACTTCACTATGAAGTTAGTCGCACATAGCTATGTACTTTTTTCAACAATTGAGTTATACGGCTAGGAAATTATTTGTGTCCTAAATTTGCAGTTTTTTTTACGTACGAAGAATTTTGAAGTTCAATTTGGTACTGTAAAGTTCACAGTTATTAAATGGATACTCTTTATTCTAAGATTTCCTCATACTCTTAATAATAGATTCAATCAAAGCTTCGAAAACACAAACCCAATTTCTTAACTTGCCAACTTGTTAAAATAAATTCCGAGTTAAAAAAGTATATTTTTATCTGTCCATTTTCCAATGTCATATCAATGGTTTTGTATGGATGGATATTTTTAATCAAATCATTTTTATTTAGTCTAAAAATATTCTGATTGATTAGAAAAAAAAAAAAAAAAAAATAAATTCTTTTCATTGAGTGTCTAACTCTTGCAATCAATACAAAACCACTGTCACAACTTTGCCACCTCATTTCCTTGATGCCAACCAGAGCACTTCTAATCCTTCTGCTTCTCCTGTTACCACAGCGATGCGATTTGATATAGTGTGTGTGTGTGTGTGTAGGTGCATTCAATTGAATACAAGGAATTCTTTCTCAATAGCTTTTCCAATTTGTACCTTAATTGAATTCAATTGATCAAGAGTGTGAAAGGACTCATGCCTTATTGAATGAAACACCAAAGCAATACACAGATATATATTGGTCCGCTGAGGTTTCTCAACTGGTTGCTTCTCCATTATATCGCATGCATGTAGGTAGATATTGCGGTGGATCCAAGGCAAAGTTAGAATCCAGCTAGAATCAAGAAGCAATGAAGTCTAAAGAATTCAATACATTATTTAATCCTTATAAAGTAAAACACACATTTATGTTGATACATACTCACATATTTTGTAAATCGGTATGTTTTCATAGCGAATGTTGTTAACATTTCAAGTCCTGCCGCACTTTTCATCTTCACGCGATGAGATACACTTTATACCTTTTGCACTGATTTATGCACACAGAGATATTGTTTTCTATTTTTGTTTATGCAAAAGATGACTCCTGCAGCATTCAGGCAGCAGCAGCAGTTGTTTGGTTGTGTGGCTTCTAGTTCCCATCCAATCACCCACCTGTAGATGACAAGTTTAGAAACTAATTGGAGGTTTTCTACGGATGACTTCTACCAAGTATTATGCACATATATGTATGTATGAACACTGAACCAACAAGCTTAGAATATGCAATCTGGAATATAATGTGTGGAGAGTTCCGAGCTGAGGGTTTACCTGTGAAAATGAAATTTCAATTATTATGTGTCCATGGCACAGATAACATATATAACATGCATATGTGATGAAAATTATCACGTTAAAAGTGCTGTGGAAAATAAATTGTACTTTATATATTATAATTATTTTTTCCTCTTCTATTTAAACCATTGTACGAACAGGCTTAATCTAACACTTAAAAGATGAAGAATTCTCTTCGTCATTTGTCATGACATTCGTCGGTCTGATTTAAGCTTCAAATTTGCTACAGAGCATTTTTATGTCATTCCAATCAAGAGGTCAAAAAAGTTTAATCGGTCCAAAAAGTGTCAATTTTTTGTATTTTTCTGTAAGGGATGATGACTTCTTTTGTTCAACAGCAGACCACACACAGTTTTTGAAAAATAAAACGTTTTTTAAAAAAATGGGGGCAGATTTTATTCATTAATTTCAATTTGAAAATTTGAGTACCTTTCATATTTTGAGAGTCACCGGCGCCAGCACCATAAAAATTACTAAATTTCGAAAAATTTGTCAACCGTTTTTGAAATATCGAATTTTCAAAAAAGATTATAACTATTTTTCAAAATTCAATAACTTTTTTTTTTAATTTTGATATGCAATATTTTTTAATTTTATTAGAAATTTGTATATAAAAATTAATCAAAATATTTTTAGCCAATATTCAGAAAATTCAAAATTAAAGAAAACGTTCTATGAAAGGTACTATTAATATTTGCTATTTATAAATTTTTATATTTTACTAGTTTTAGCTCACAGAAAAATCGTAGGAGTCATTATTAAGTAAAAAATGTTTTCCTAAACTGTTTTTTTAACATTTTATCATAAAAGTAAAAGATTTTCTTCAAAATACTTTAGAGAGTGTTAATAAACCATTAAATAAAAGTCGATCAAGTAGTTTTCAAAATATTTGATTTTCAGAAAAAAAATTTGAATTATTTTTAAAAATCCAAAAAAAAATTTTATAAATTTAAGTACACAAAAATATTTAAATTATTGAAATCAGAAAACCATTTTGAACAAAATCAAAATTTTAAAAAATGGTTCTTTGAGACGTACCATCAATAACCATTTCTGAAAAACAGTTTTTCACTCAAAGGAACCTGTTTTTAAAAATAATTCATTGAATTTTTTTAAAAAATAGTTGTCCAGGCGTTTTTGAGAAAAATACGATTATGTAAAATTGCTAAAAAAAATTGTTTGGCAGATACGGTTATTTTTGGATGTTAAAAAACAAAAAAACGTGTGGGCATATTCACAAAAAACCACTAGTATCAAGTTTGACGAAAATCGATCGGGCCGTTTAGCTGTAAACGAACAGGCAGACAGACAGAATTGTGCCACCCACTTTTTGGTGTTCTCTCTCATCGTAATGTCATGTTTGACTGTTATCTCAATTTTTTTTGTACGATCCCGAAACTTGCCTAATTGCACATATCCAGATTTTGCTATGATAATATCAATTTCCGTTTTTTTTTCAAAATCTTATTATTTTTCCGGCACTGGTGACATCCCAAAATATAATATTCAAAGTGCCTGCAAAGTTCAGGGTCATCATTATTGACCGTTTTTAACTTTTTTTTGACCATCCTTAGAAATATTTTATTTTTTAGTTCTCACATGAAAAACTGAAAAAAAAATCGAAATAAAAATATTTCGATTTTTTTTCAGTTTTTGCTATTTTAAAAAAAGCTTGAAAGACCATTGTGAATTTAATATCTTTGAAATTTTGAAGGGCGATCCACGAAGAATTAAAAAACAGGCATAGCTATTCATTTGGTAAGATTAAGAATCTAGTTCTGCGTAGATCAGCGTGAAATTTTGGTATATTTTTAAAGCCTGTTTCAAGAAATTTAATTTATGTAATGACACAATAATTTCTCCACACATACAAATTATTAGATATTTAAGAACCACTTGAATGTTTGTAAATGAAATTTTAAAAATGATGTCTCTTTAAATATACATATACATTTCTACAACTTAAAGTTCTTGCAATAAAATATTTTTAAAACTTAAAAAAAAACTTTTAAAAATGGGGGTCTACAGTATTTTCGAATTTAGCCCATACTTTTTGAAATTTTGAACACAGGGCTCCAAAAACTTGTTATAATGCACAAAAAATTATAGAACAATCGAGTGAATTTTCGAAACTTTGATTTTTAGAAAAAGGGGGTCAGGTCAAACATGGGTTTTTGGGTCTAAGACCCGAATTTTTTAATATTTTTCGAAAAAGTTTGGAAAAAATTAGAAAAAAATGAAACAAAATGGAAAAAATTGGTAACAGTTTAGCATTACTTTCAAAAATAACTATTCAAAATAAGGGGGTTAACTTCACGTATTCGTCTTAAAAAGCTAGTGGCTGGTTAAAAAGTGGTCATATTTTACAAAACATTAAAAAAAAATACCACTTTTCTTAGCAAAGCTTACACAGTCCTAAAATGCTCAATACTTGTTTTCTTTTTTTCTAAAAATAAAATTCACAATGTTTTCAGAGAACAATAAATATTCGAATATCACTTCCTGAAGCAACATATATAGACTTTGGACCTTTGGCACATTTTGAGATATTTGACAAAGGAAATATCATCTAATTAGTCAGGGTCATGCTCAATTTTAGTACCCCATTTATGGGAAATTTACAAGAAATCGTAAGCTTTTCGGATGATATTGGTAAACCATACTTTTTTTCTATGAATTTTCAAAAATCGTTTCAATATAAAAAAAAAACTTTTGGAACCTAATTTAACATTTAAACACATTTAAACATTTAAAAAAAAAATATCCCATTTGAAAGACTACTTCACTGTCATAAAAAGTCAGATATTTTTAGTAGGTAATTGGTCACCCATACATTTTGTTTCTTAAATTTTTAATGAATAAAAAAAAAATTTAAGTCATAGCAATTTTTGATACCCCATTTATGGGAAATTTGCGAAAAGCTAATACCACCTGATAGGCCTTAATAGTAACGGGTGATTTCTTAAGAGGTTTAGAACTTAAAAAAAAAAAAAAACACAAAAAATTCGAAAAAATTAATGAAATATTTATTTGAATCGATAGTTTGAACCTTGCAATTTAATGTTTAAAGATAATTTCATGCAAATGTTGACTGCGGCTGCGTCACAGGTAGCCCATCCGCTGAGTCCAATTTTGGCATACTCTTTCACACATATCGGCTGGTATCTCACGAATGAATGCATGGATGTTGGCTTCCAGTGCGTCAATCGAAGCGGGCTTGTCCCTATAGACATTAGCCTTGACATACCCCCACAAAAAATAATCTAATGGTGTCAAATCGCACGATCTAGGCGGCCAATTGACCGGCCCGAAACGTGAAATTAACTGTTCACCAAACTCGCCTCGAAATTGCGCCATTGTTTCGCGTGCTGTGTGGCATGTGGCACCGTCTTGTTGAAACCACATATCATGCAAGTCAAGAACTTCCATTTCGGGCAGAAAAAAGTTTGTTATCATCGCTCGGTAGCGTTCACCATTGACAGTAACGCTGCGATTCGCATCATCTTTGAAGAAATATGGCCCAATAATGCCGCCGGCCCATAAACCGCACCAAACAGTGGCTTTTTCGGGATGCATTGGTAGCTGTTGCAATGCTTCTGGCTGATCTTCACTCCAAATGCGGCAATTATGCTTATTTACGTACCCATTCAACCAAAAATGAGCCTCATCGCTGAACACAATTTTTCGATAAAAAAGCGGATCCTCGGCCAGCTTTCCAAGAGCCCATTCACCAAAAATTCGGCGTTGTGGTAGGTCGGCTGTCTTTAGTTCTTGCACCAGCTGTATCTTAAAAGGCTTTACGCCCAAATCCTTCCGCAAAATTTTCCACGTAGTGCTGTAACAAAGGCCTAACTGCTGGGAACGGCGCCGAATCGACATTTCGCGGTCTTCTGTCACACTAGCTGATACGGCCGCAATATTTTCTTCACTACGCACAGTACGTAAACGTGTTGGTGGTTTAATGTCCAACAAAGTAAATTTGGTGCGAAATTTGGTCACAATCTTCCGAATAGACTGCTCAGAAGGTCGAGAATGCCGACCATAAAATGGAAGCAGCGCGCGATGAACATTTCGAACCGAGCACGAATTTTGATAGTAAAATTCAATAATTTGCAAGCGTTGTTCATTTGTAAGACGATCCATGGTTAAATTGCAAACCAAACTGAAGCTGTTTGACAGTGACACAAGGTACTAAACACACGTCAGCTGTCAAAACCAGTGTTGCCAAAACCAAACCAGCTAAAAAATCACCCTTTATAAGATCCAGTGGTTCGCATACCTCCGGTTTTTCAGTGCGATTTATATTAAATGGAGCCATAGTACTAGACCTCCTGGAGCATGGAGTGGGAATTTCTTCAATTCAATTCCATTTTGTTTTATAGAACATTTAAATAAAAATATTCAATCAAACAAAATTTGCCTAGAAACTTATTTCTAACTATAAGATACATTGATAATAACAAGATTTTGCTAGAACATAAGGGGCCTTAAGTATACACTGATTCAATTGAAAATAGAAATAAGATTTACATTTATGTAAAAGCTGCCTTGACTTTGTCGTCCTCGGGTTGTTCAGTCCAGGTTGTCCTGTGGCGGTATATTAATTGAGGGTGGGGTAGAGTTGGCGTTTAGCCACGATAATATGTGCTGACCCTCGGTCAGAGTTGAACGGTTTTGCTTCATCGTTGGTTGTTGAAGTTTATATCCAGGATTTTCATAGCGCTTAGGTACCTTGGTTCCGGATATCGTTCGTGGCTTTTCATCCCTCTCATCACTTGATTAGAGTGGTTCGTGGTTAGCGATGTTTCTAATCAGCTTATCCGCAGATAGCAATAAGAACTTCTCTAGGGAATAGAATTGCTTGTTCTTGAAATGCTTACGCCAATGACAATCGAAGTAAAGCCCAGTGCAGATCCTCAAGATTTTCCTCTCGAATATTTGCAGTTCCTTCATAGCCGTTTTAGAGATTGGTGAACCAAACTGGGAAGCTGTAACTGATGACTGGTCTCAGGAGTTGCTTATAGATTAACACGTTTGTCTGTTGGCTTAGCAATTGGCATTCTTTACCCAAGTTCATATTAGTTACCTCTGGGAGTACATGGGTCACAAAAGTTAAAAAAATCGACCCCGAAAACTTAATAGCAGTACGTCTGCCTCTTTGATATGTTAGACTTCATACTCTTTGCAATTCAAAAATAGTAAAGGCAGGACATAGGGCGTAGTACCTCTAGGAGTGACAGAATTTCAAAAAAAGTGCTAGAGCAATTCCCAACAAGAATAAGCTATTTTTCTTCAATACATAAATGCACTTATTCTTGAAGAAATATTTTATTTCGTATTTTAATATTAACAGTCAATTAACCTAAAAAAATTGGTGAAACTCCATTTATATATTTATAAAAACACCTTTTCCTCCATAACAAATCATCTGCACAGCACTGTTAAAATGTATGAACACCATATACATACATATATTATGTATGTGCATAATTTTCTATTTAGATTATTAGAGCAGCACGTTTTTGTTGAGCACTTCAAATTAGTAGTCAGTGAATGTAGATAGATGTTGTAAACAATTCCATTGATGTTTGACGTTGATCACTAAAACATCAGGAAAAAAAAAATTAATTTCCCAAGCTCTTATTGAAAACTTTTGCTTTTCAGGAAAACTAGAAATACTTAACGTGCCAAATTCCATTGATTTAATTTAAACTTTCCAATTTATGCACGCGCTAGTAAAACTTTTTCTATACACTCTCGAATGACGTGATGGTATTTCCAATATGACAATGCTCTTGAATAACCTTCGGTGTTTTAGGATCTTTATTTCATCTACTTACATACGTACACGTATATTTTACTTGTTCAAGAGAAGTTTCAAAATTTCTTCGAGTGTGAATTTATTGCTGGAATAGAGAAAAGAAAATGTTTTGATTTTTAATATGGTCTTAGGAAAATGAGGCATTATAATATTTACCTACTCTAATGATGAATCCATCTTTTAAATGCTTTTTCCATATTAGACACTTGTCAGTCAGTAAAAGTAACAAGTGTATAAATAAACAAACATTATAAGATAAATCAAAAACAAAAATGTCGAACAAATCAACATAATCCAGTTTGAACAAAAACAAAACAAAAAAAAACCGATGACATAATACAAGTGACAGTAATAACATAAAACATTTTGACTGTAAGTTGTACTTTATTCAATTTTCATCCCATAGAACACACATTCACATTATAAATGTAGGTTTTTGGACGTTTCATCGCTTTTGTATTTACAAAACCATTTATTGTCATCTCAAGACCAACGTTGAGTCGTGCCGTCGACGCCACCGTGCGTCGTCTTTGCCATATCTAAATCGTAGATGGTGTTGTCCTTTCAACTCGAAGTTCATATAAATATCTCAAGAAAATTTCCAAACCAGAAAGCATGAATATCAGAATTACATCCGATATAACAAGTTTTCCTATGGGAAAAACCAAACAAAAAGGGCAACTACTTCCTAAGGTGACCATTCGTCCTTTAAAAAAAATACAACATCAATGGAAAAACTTAATATTACATTATTTGTGGTGTTTGGTAGAAACATGATAACTCCAAAAAAATAATTTGGGTTTTTATGTCCACTTTACATCGAGTTAGGGACTAAATTGTGTCAGTAAATTTTCTTCAAAACTAGAATATATTTGTATGAACTAAGCAGATATCACCGCCATCCAAGAAGTGCGATGAGATGGGCCGGTTAGAAGAAAGCTGAAAGACTGTGACGTCTACTACGGCGACTGCTACCGACAGCAAGAGCAGCGCCTTTCTGTGTGTAGATTGGTCGTTGGAGGCAGACTTAGGCAAGGAGTCTTGAGTTTCAAATACGTGAACGAGCGTCTCAACACACTTCGCATCAAGGCTAAATTAACCAAGATCATCTTAATAAACGCGCATATCGCCAGAGTAATAGAGGAGAAAGATGACAATACGAGGACGAGTTCTACTAGCTCACCTGGACAAGCCATACGAGAAATTCTACAGCTATGACATTAAGACTGCCTTGGGTTATTGTTCACTTGGGAAGAAAAGACGTCTTTGGTAGCATAATCGGCAAATAAAGCCTGCATGACACCACCTCCAATAACAGACTCAGGCTAATTGACTTTGCTTCGGGGCGAAATGTTGTGGTAACTAGCACGTAGTTCCCGCATCTCAATATACATAAAGGGACATGGCGAATTCCTGCTCAATCACCCGAAAACTAGATTGACCACATTGCGATGCAAGGCACTCCTCCAGTATCAAGGATGTCCGAACGTTACGAGGAGCCAGAGTCGACTCGGACCACTACCTGCCATTGTTAGGAACCAAGGTTCCACAGGGGAGTTCTTCGGTACCCGAGAAGTGGCTACGGCACGTTTGTGATTTCACGGCTCAGCTCGTCGTATGGGGTGGTTCTTGCCGCTTCTCAAGGTACCTCCTGCTCGACTAAACATGTAACGGACGCTCCACTATCTAATAACCCTAATATCTCTTCTCCTTCTAATTGCACTTTCGCGTATGGCCTATTGTCATCAGTCACAGATAAAATCGTTGCTTCTATTTTGTTCTTTCTTAACCTAAGTATTGCATGTTTTTCCCTAAGCCTACTTATTTTTAAATAATTTCTACTTTTTGTTTCCTTCAAATCGATTTCTTCATTAAAAATTCTTCTCCTAGCTTCTTCATACTCTTTCATCCTCTGGTGAAGACTTTTCGGAGGATTTCGTTCTTCGTTTTGGTAAGTATTTAAATTATCTTGTTCGGTTCTTCTTTCTAAAATTCTTATTCTTTCAGGTTCTTCTTCTGTTCTTCCGTGAGTGGCTTCAACGTTGACGGTTGACTCCCGGGTACACTGCCGACCTTCTGGTTTCCCTGACAGTCCGCACACTTGAAAGACACACTACCCTGTCCACAGCAAAAACAAGTCAGGGTATGAAACGTTGAAGGGCAAGCGCCCAAAGATTGTCTTGTATCTTTCAAAACGTCCCTGTTCACTTGTCCTTTATACTTATTTTGCTTCTCTTGTTCAAAATTTCTTCTTTCCGGTTTTTTCCCTTGTATAGCTTCTACTAGTAAATCTTCTTCTTCTGAGTCACTAAATGTTTGTCTTCTTCTAGAGTAATCCCCACCATCTATTTCATTTACGAACTTATTTTTAAACTTTGAGTCCCTGACAGTCAAGTGCTCTTCCGCGCGCTTGCATTTATCTCTTAACTCTCTTATGTTGCTGATAGAGCAGCCAAAAATTAGAGTGCTTACTCTGTCTTTCAAATTTTTCCTGACCATCGACACCAGGTCACTTTCTTTAGGCCTTGTTTACATTTGCAAAGTGAGGCCTCTAATATCCGCGTAAAAATCATCAAATGTCTCGTGGGATTGTTGTTTTCGATCCATGATCGCCCAGAGGATTTCATGATCTCGCTTGTTATTCTTGAACTGTCTAAGAAGTTCTGTTTTGAGATCATAATAATTCAAAAGATCATCACCTTGATTCTCCTCTAAGAACTGCCAATACCATCTTTCAGCAGAGGCAGTAACCAAATGGTGAAAATTTGCAAATAGTTGCTCGTCGGTCAGTCCACTTTTTTTCTGTAGTGTCTCCACTCGGAAAATAAAACTTTCAACCGACATGCTTTTCGATGTACCATCAAACTTAATTCCCCATTTATGAAAATCAACTTTTCTGTTGACATCCCTAAATGAGGATTGGTGGCTCGATGGTTGCGATGTCGATTGAATATTTGACGAGTGGTTTGTACGTCTAACGTTCTGTTTAGCGTGTGTGGTGTCTAATCTTGAGTCTTGTTTAAATTTTGTGTCTCTCTGGTCTGTCGAGGACTGCTCCATACTATGCAACTTGGAATGCACCTCTTTCATATTATTGTCTAACAGTTTGTACATTTCTGACAAACCGTCAGCAAGAATACTTAGAGTTTTAGTCTGGCTTTCCTTAACAGTCAGAGAGGCAACTGTTTGTATTCTGTCTATTAGTTCAAGTTCTGTCAATTGTACAGTTGTATTTTTTTGTTTGCTGTTTCTTTAAGTATTCTGTTTTCTTGTTCTATTTGTTCTCGCCTCTGTTCTATTTGTAATCGTTCTTGTTCAAGTTCTTGGTTTCGTTGTAAAAGTTTTTCTCGTTCTCTGTTGTACTGTTCGTCATCGTTATTGTTGTCGTCTTCTTCATAGCTGCCCGAAGCCTCTTCTCGTATTACTGTTGTTATTGTCCTGTCTCTCTCTTCTGTACCATGTAATTCTATGTCCTGAATTATTTTTGTAATTTCGTGAAACGTTCTGTCTAAGTCTTCATTTTCTGTCAAAGTTGGTAGCACGGTGCACAGTGGTTGTTCTTCTGTCAGCCCTGCTGCTTCATTTCCAACCTCTAACACCCCAGCTCTCTGACGAGTGATTCTATTCTTAGGCTGACTCTCCTTAGGGACTGCACCCGTCCTACTCTTTCTCCCCTCTGGCATACTCCTTCCTCAATATATATATAAAAAAATAAAAATAGCAAAATAAAGAATTCAAAAGAAAAAAAACTAAAATATATGTATCAAAAAAAATCCAAAAACCCAAACCAAATAAAAAAAAAAAAAATGTAATAAGAAATTAAAAAAAATTAAAAGATGAACGCAGAAAGAGAAAAGTAAAATACGTTTATAAAATCCAAAAAAAAAATGTATAATGTAAGTTTCAAAAAGAAAAAAAAAAAACATTAAAATTTTTCCCAAATATAAGAAAAATGTAAAGAAAACTAAAAAAAAACAAAATGTAATAATAAAAAAACGTAGAATATACTATGTATGTTTTGATGTATGTGAACGTGTTTTTAATAAGTTAACGCGTAGGTGTGTGAAGACTTGCAAAGTTTCCTTTCCATCTGATATTTGGTAGTCTGTTAAGTTGTGTTTTGTTTTCTGTCTTGTAACCGGTGCGTTTGAAATTCAGTGGCTGCTTTGGTTCATCTCTCTCCCACAACCACTACATTTTTCCTGGCATGTAGCTTAGTCATTGGTTGGCTGTAGGTTCAAGATAAACCTCTACAGGAACAAAGTTTTCAAATCCGAGTCTCTACTTCACTAAGAATCTGGTTGTACCTGATTCTATGGCTAGCCAAGACTCAAAATCTTACGACCCTGTTCCACTTTTGGTGTTGTCACAGATGTCCAACTACCTCACAGAAATCTCTGGCTCTTGGCCTGAAGATTTGGACAGCTGCTTTCGGCCTGTGACAAGACCAAAAGTTCGTAGTCCCCAGATTTGTGCATCAAAACAAAACTGTTAAAGGTGTCAAAAAAAAATCAAGCAAAACAAGTCCAAGGGGTTGAAAAAAAATCATTCCCTCAGAGTTGCCTTGAATAGTTTTCAAACAAAAACTTTAGGTCTCGTTGGGCACCATTGTTACATTGTAGCCAAGGTAATTTTACGGAAATCCAGACCGAAGCCAAAACAGGGTAACTGTGAGAAAGTTCAACATTGGACTGCTACAGTTGCAAAAAAATTGCCAAGGGTCCTTTTCCAATCGGATCTCTTATGCCCTCTTAAATAGTCCTATACGCTAAACTGCCAAATTCAAGCATCAAGAACCAGTGGAAAAATTGCCAGGAAGCCAGGGGCCCTGAAGTGCTGGGCCTCTCCCACGACTACCACAGCAAAATTTCTGGGTTCGACGAAGAATGCCGGCAAGTACATGCAGCCAAACAACAGGCATACAAACCTGCACTTCATAGAAGGATCGGAGCTGCTCGTGAGCTCTACTAGCAGGAGAGGAGAGAGGAAAACCGATTTTTCAGAAGGAAAAAAAAGAGCATGAGAAGTTTTAGCTAAAGGTAAAAAGAACATCTTAGGGTTACAAGGGCCGAACCGAAGCCTGTAAGGACGGTTTGGGGAACATCGTGGTAGATGGCAGTCAGTGCTTAGGATATAGAAAAATCATTTCTGCAAATTGGATAACAGCGTTGAAGAATTGAATTCCGTTGCCATGCAGATAGTACTATTCATCCTGGGCGACATAGGCCAACAATTCCGTCCACCCGATCTCGACGAAGTGAAAATAGCTATATCTTAACTTAAGTCCAATAAAGCAGCTGGAGCTAATGGCCTTATGGCTGAGCTATTCAAGGTGGCTGGTGATGAATAAGATAGGAGTATGCACCAGCTCATCTACAAAATATGGTCGGAGGAAAGAATGCCTGCTGAATGGAACCTCTTCAGCATTGTATGCCCGATTCTCACGAAAGAGGATTCTATGGACTCCACCAACTACAGAGGAATCAGTCTTCTTAACATCGCGTACAAGATCTTCTCTGCCATACTTTGTGAACGCCTGAAGCCATTCGTCACTAACCTGATAGGTCAATATCATATCCAGTGAAGTGCACCATTTACCAAATATTTGCACTATGGCATATTTTGGAAAAAACCCAGATTTTAAGGCCACGCATGACAGCATCTATAGAGACGAGCTTTATAAAGCAATTTCTACTTTTGGCATAACTTTCAAACTCGTCCGTTTGTGCAGGATAACAATGGAATGAATGCACGCTGCTCCATCAAGGTCGGCAAAAACCTCAACGATGCCTTTGACGTCAAAAATGGTTTAAAACAAGGCAACGCGTTGTCTTGCGTCTTCTTTGACATCGTTCTTGAAAGAATTGTGCCAAACTCTCACATCAACACAAGAGGCACAATTTTTCAACGACACGTCCAACTATTCGCTTACCCCGACGATATTGACATAATCCGACAAACAAAGCGTGATGTTAGTGGTGCTTTCGTGAGTACTGAGGAGGAAGCCAAGAATATTGGTTTAACAGTGAATGAAGGCAAGACCAAATAAATACTTTTAGCAAGCAAGGACACCCAACACCGACGTCTCGTCAGAACGTCACTATAGACAGGTATTGAGCTGGTCAGAAATTTTGTCTACCTAGAACCTCCGCTATAAACTCAGCGAACGATACCAGTGCTAAGATCAAACGAAGAATTATTCTTACCAATCGCTGTTTCCTTGGGCTAAGAAGGCAATTGAAAAGCTTACCCTCTCTCAAGTAAATAAAGTATCCCTGTGTAAGACGCTTACCATCCCGGTGCTAATGTACCAATGGTGCAGAGACATGGACACTATTAGTGGTGGATGAGAACACTTAAGGCTGTTTTGAGAGGAAAATTTTCCGGATGATTTTTGGTCCCGTTTTCATAGATGGGGAACAGAGAAGAAGATGTAAATACGAACTGTACAGGCTGTACAGCGACACCAACCTAGCCAGTAAAGTAAAAACCAGTGGCTGAGATGGCTGGGTCACCTAGAGCGAATGGACATCAATGCTCCGGCTTGGAAAGTCTTTGAATCCAACCCCGTGCGATGGCACAGTACAGAGGAAGACAGTGCAACAGGTGACACACGAACGTGGAAGAGGACCTCAACCAACTTGGCGTGCAAAACTGCAAACAGCTAGCTAGAAAACGAGCTGGCTGGAAGAAGCTTGTTGAATGGGTCCTGCGCCTGCTTCCTGCGCCCACTTTATCCTACAGGGTGGCACACGAATCGTGCTACAAAAATAAAACGTAATAACTTTTTTTCTGTGTGAGTAATCGGCTTATTTTTTTTTATTTTGTAGGTTACTATTTAGATTTATAAAAATGGATGCTTGGGATACGGAGAAAAGAATTTGGATAGTGCAACGGTACCATGCTTTGCAGTCCGTCATTTCCGTCCAAAGGGAATTTAGGCGGGAGTTTGGCGGTAATCCCCCGAGTAGATGGACCATTATGAGGTTTGTAAACACGTTTGCCGAATCTGGAAGCATCGCACGAAGGCCGTACCATCGAGATGCCAATGTTCGGGTTCAGGATACAATCGCAGCAGTAGCATCTGCAATACAGGCCAATCCGAGCGTTTCGACCCGAAACTTATCGGGGCATATTGGAGTTAGTAGACGGTCATTACAACGGATACTTCATGACGATTTAAACTTGTTTCCGTACAAAGTCCAAATTACTAGCAAGTTAAACTCTCAGGATTTGCCTGTTCGCCTGGAATTTTGCCACAAAATGATATCAATGGCCGAAGAAGACAACACATTGATCAATTGTTTGTTCATGTCTGATGAGGCCCATTTTGATCTTAACGGCAATGTAAAAAAGCAAAATTGCCGTATATGGAATGAGGCTAATCCAGAAATGCTCCATGAGACGGAACTGCACCCAGAACGAGTCACTGTGTGGTGCGCAGTTTCATCAAGGTGTATTGTCGGGCCGTACTTCTTTGAAGAAAACGGTGTAACCGTTACTGTCAATGGGGACCGTTATTTAAAGATGTTGAAGGAGTTTTTTTACCCAGAATTGCGCCGAAGACGTATACCATTAAACAGCGTCTGGTTTCAGCAAGATTGAGCAACTGCACATATAGCCAGACCAGTTATGGCGGAGCTAAACAAAAAATTCGCAAACAAATTAATTTCTAGGAACTCCACTCTTCGCTGGCCCCCAAGGTCACCTGACCTGACTGCACCAGACTTCTTTTTATGGGGTTATGTCAAGCAAGAGGTGTATAAAACGAAGCCCAGGAATTTAACTGAATTAAAGCAGTCCATAACGACAGTAATTGAGGCGATCCCAACTTCAACTCTTCAGGCCGCAATGAATAATTATTTGATCAGGTGCCGCATATGCGTGGGAGAGCGTGGAGGTCATGTGCGGTCTATAATCTTTAAAAACAACTAACTATTTAAAATAAAATTTAATTTTCTAACCAATAAAAAAAAAAAATGAAATACATCGATTAAAAAAAAAGTTATTTGAATTTCTTATTGTAGCACAATTGGTGCGCCACCCTGTATTTCAACATTTTTAAGTTCTTAAAGCGGTTTACCTGACAAAGGGGTTGAAACTAGTTTATTTTTGGTTTTTTTAAATTTGACCCCAATCTTTGTCATTGACAAAACGATGTATGATGTATGAGTGTTTTTTTTTATACTTGCATTGTAGGTGAATAAATGCAGGAGGAGAAGATACAAACATATTCAAAGGTGTTCATTTATCCCCTGTACCAAAGAATTATAGGTGCTATGTGCTATTCGTAATATTTATGTTTTCTCCAAGGTAAATAAGCTTCTTACAACTAAACCTCAAAGTTTCAACTGTCAATAGTGATGATTTACCCTAGATGTGTGTTTATTTTCCTTTGTTGATAACAGTAAACAATAGCTGACTTCAGGACCAACAAGTTTTGCCTTTTTTTCAATCACTGTTGAGGACTCTATTAGACAAATATGGTCACCACAACTAGTAGGTATATAAAATATATATATATTACAATAAAAAAGTTGGTGGAGAAATTAAGAGGATTTTCACTCCATGGCCCACATATTCCTTTGATAGTAATCCGCACTCTCACATACACATGCCATTTCCATTATGGATACTGACTACTGGGTCTGGGCTGGGTTAAGTCTTTTTCTTCCAATTCCTATTGTTTTTTTTTTTTTTTATATTTTTGTTTGTTATTTATTTTTATTTCATTCATTTTTTTGCCGTTTTTTGCCATGGTTTATCCCTTATTTTCTTTCCCAGCTTTAACTTCAGGCTTGGCTGCTACAGCCTTTTCATTCTTCAACGATAATATTATCGCAGTGCTCACAGGACCTTATTTGTGGTTTCTTAAGGTGCAAGGCGATTATGTTTTTTTTATGTCCGTAATCTAAAAGATCGATATAGGATCCTAGTACCTACCCTCCCTGTGTAGATGATGTAGATAATTTAGAAATAATCCTTAATATAGTCCTTAACTTTTTTTTTCTTTCGAACTAACTCAAGGGCCCTACAATGCAACAAAGTTGAAAGAAGATTGGCTGAAAAGCATTGCGACGTGATGACTGGTTTTATTTTGTCCTTTACTTTTCATTAAAATACCATCAAGCTTTAAAGCATTGATATCTACTCGTACTATGATTTAAGAACCTTTTTGGAAATGTCCTTATAGACACATAGGAATGAATATCTACTACCTACCTACCGCCTGAATTTAAGGAATTTTAAACAAGGTACCAGTACGGACGTGAGTGTGCCTTTTTGCTGGGGTCAAATAAATTTCCCATATCATTCCATGCGTGGCAGACATCAGACTATGGCTATGAGGTCCTGTGTGTCCTCTCTGATCCAATTGTAAATATATATGCTTTGTACATGGTATATGGTTTATCTCGATGGTGGCTGCTTTCTTTGTCAAGGAAATGAACGTTTATTTTTGCACAGCCAATGCCACAGAGGAATATCAACCAAAGCAAGAGCAGCTGGTAGCCGCATAAACGACTAGAATTTGAAACACAGTTCAACCAAACAATGCCCGTATACTTACCTCGTATACTTGTATAATAATAATAATAAGAAAAACGGTATATTGTACAGTGGTTTTAATTTTTTTTTATTCTATTTTCTGACGTTCCATTCTGAAGAGATAAACTTCTTAAGAAAATGAAATGAAATTGAAACAAGGACATAACAATGGTGGCGGCACGGTGCTCTATGCGACCTCATATAATATCTAGGGGAATAATTCTTCGGGAGCCCCTAACCTCCGTTCTCCGTTGTGTGTCGTTTCAGAATCAAATTGCTTGGCGATGATACCGACAGTTGGCAGCGCAACACCCAGGACCCAGGGGCAATCTGTTTCAGTTATGTTAGGCATACTCCCGGAAACAGGCCATAACCTGAAAAACCTACTATATAAAAGGGTTTGTTTTTATTTTTTTTTTGTCTATTTTCTTTCTTTTTCGTTTTGTATATGTTCTCTCTCCCTCTTTTCAAATAATTGCCTATGGCGCGCAAAAGGTATTTTTATTTGAAAAAGATTTTGCTTTTGTTGGGCAGAGACAATACGGCTAGAAGGCTAATCCTTGATGAGTCAGGATGCATACAATTTTGATATTGTTTGCTGAGAATAAAATAAAATGTTCTTAATATTGCTAGGACTTTTATTAAAAAAAAAGCATGATGATGACATTATTTGTGCTTTGGGAACTGTAAAAGCAGAAAGCAAATCCCAGATAAGTGCCTACTTGGAGGTAAACTATTTACACAAGTACGACAGACTTATGAAAATGGAGTTTTATACAAAAGGCCGTAAGTATGAAGTTATGTAGATAATAACGTTTGTCCATAGTATTTGTATAACCTTTATTTTTCAGAGTTATATTATGTATCTTTTGTTCTTTGACAATGTCCACTATGGAACTTTTTTTTAAACAATACGAATATTAACAAAGGTTTTTTTTATTAAAATGTTCTTAAACGGTAGGATTGAATTGTACATAGCTGTGTATCTATGTTAGTTGTTTTAATATAAAGCCTTTTATGAGGTTGGACTTAAAAGTATATCAAAGAAATTATGGAACTAATAATAGGCTATTGAATATACCCTTCAATAAGGAACAATTACGTTCAAGTTTTTTTTTATTAGTAAATATGTTTGTTTGGAGTGGAAAAGCATTCGTCCTTAACTATTTTTGTTAAAGGAATAAAAATTAGACATATTAGACCCTATAACTTTTTTGTACCAAATTAAATTATGCAAACAAAAATCGAAAAATTAACAAAGAGGTTCAAGACATGATTTATTCAAAAAGTTGTGTTTATTCAAAACTGAGACTAGCAAAGTCCCAACAAAACAATACCTCGCAAATTTCATACAACTGCTTTCGTGCACTAATGCTCGGAATTTTTCCAGCAGTTGACCTTTATTTGTTGTTTGTTTTTTTTTTTTTTTTGTTACTTAAGATTCTAGGACTAGGTGCAGAGATCACTATCACTGACCCTATAGGTCTGGATACAATCCTTAATAATATTTTTTTCACCTGCACAACGGGATGTGGTTGCCACTGTGGTTGTAGAAAAGCAGGTAATCCCTGCTCCATTGTTTACCACACATGCTATGGTGCTGCTCGAATGATCTTCCTGTGCAAGATTTTAATTTTGTGACCAAAAACTTTCTGAAAAAAGGAGCTTTCATGAATCTCCTTTATTTAAAAACTAAAAATACTAAAATAATTTATTACAAAATCAAATACCAAAAATTTAATATTTCTTAGCTAAAAAAATTGAAAAATCAATTTTTTCGCTGTTTTTTTTTTATTTTGAGATTCTAACGAGTTTCAGAATTTAGCAATAGTTTTAAGCTTTTAATAAAGCTTTAGCACAGGATTGTAGGTTTTCCCGTTCTCCTTGAATTCCTTTTTTTCCATTTTAATTCAATGATTTAGAATATGATCCCTCCCACTTGAAAGGAAGGAAGTACACTCCCCTTTATTTTTTTTCACAACATGTCTTTAAATTTTATCATAAAGTATTGGTCAATATCTTGGAAACATATTGTAAACTTCTAACGTTTAAAGAAACAGTGTTTTTCATTTGAAAATTAACACTATATCTAATAATTTAAATATATGCAATTTTTATTAAGTTTAGTCAAACTAACATGGATTCTTTGACAAAAAAATCACTGTAAATTATATCCAACAAGATTAAAATTGCGGAGAAATGTACTTTGTTTGAATGCGAAGAAGTCACAGTATCTTATAATCTCCAGGAATGTAATTGATATCAAAAATGTACCCAAAGTTATCCTTGATGATAAAGTTATTGACTTTGTCTCATCAGCCAAGAATCTGGGCACAACTTTCAACAACACTCTTACCTGGAAAAATCACATAAAATTGACTCTAGGAAAAATCTATGGTGGTCTTCGCACGATATGGCCTTCTAGCCACTTAACACCAGTGAGTGCTAGAAAAATGTTAGCGATAACTTTACTTATACCAACCATTATGTTTGGCTGTGAGATCTTTTGAAAAGATATGACCACATTTCTTCATTTGCTTTATCTCTAAATAGACTCACTCTTGAAAACTTGTTTAAATTTAGGACTATTACTTTATTTTATAACGAATTGCAAGCTCATGAACCGATTTATCTATACACCACATTCGTTTCCCTGTCTCTGTGAGATTAATGGACTTAATTTCAATTCGTTTCAAATATTTAATATCCGATCGTCAATTTTTTCCTAATGTGAGAAGGCTATGGAATTCCCTTCCTCATATCATAAGGATTATTAGAAGTACAACCCAGCTCAAGTGAGTCAAGGGACGAAAAGCCATTTAGGACTTAAGGCCATTTAAAGCAATTTCAAATCAATAATTAAACAAATCCAATTCCTAATGCTAAATTGCTAAGTCGTATATCTACTTGGCTGATTTATTATATGTATATTCTATTAGAATATTTAAAAAAGATGCTTTACTTAAGTGCAAAAATATCAGCACTTATCTACCATTCAAATTCTAAAAACCCATTAACATAAATCTCATTTTTCTCAAAAACGGCTTCTACGATTTCAATGAAATTTTGATTGTACGCTTGCATTAGTATACAGTCTTATATCAAAAAGACAATAATTTTACATTGAGTTTTAACAGTAGATACCTCCCATACCATGTTTTAGGTTTTTGAACTTTCTCATTATCGGCTTAACGGATTCAAATTAAATTTTGTATTCAAAATTGTTCAAAAAGTTCAGATCTTACATTTTTTAAATAAAAAAAAATTTAAAATATTTTCTTAAAATTCAATATTTCAAAATTGAGTTAAAAATTTATTGTTTAACAAAAAATGACCTTTATATTAAATAAACGAGTTGACAATATAACAAGTTTATAATTTACTATCTACTAGCTAGTACAATTATTATTCATTATAACATAAAATCCATTAAGTTTGAAAAATGAATGGCTGCATGTAGGTCTTTCGGATGAGTTTTAAAGGCGATGGGATGGAAGAATAATCTTTTTGGCCATGACTTCATAGTCCCGAAGGTGATTTTATGGCATAGGGAACAGTTACATAGCTGCCATTTTGAGTTACAAACCTTTAAAATGACTGTAATACGTATAAAGGAATTTTGGAAAGAAATTTTGTCTCTATTTTTGGATATATTTGGACCAATAAACTGAAATTTTCAGTAGGACAATTCCCTCGTCCATCATGGAACATTGATAGAGAGAGAGAGAGAAATATGTAATTGCTTTAATGAATTCACTGGATCAAATTTCTAACGTAATTATAAAAAAGCGGAAGTGGTTACTTCTGGAATCAATAAAAAATAATGATAAGAAAAGGTTTTTGAAATATTATATTTAAAAAAAATAGATAGCTAGTTACCCAATATTTTTTTTTTTTGAAAAATTGAAACTGTTTTTTTTACAATATTTTAAACACGCTCAATTTAGTGAATCTCGAAATAGTGAAGTAACCACAATAGTGAACACACAATTTTT
Source organism: Dasysyrphus albostriatus (assembly GCA_946251815.1). Taxonomy (NCBI): domain Eukaryota; kingdom Metazoa; phylum Arthropoda; class Insecta; order Diptera; family Syrphidae; genus Dasysyrphus; species Dasysyrphus albostriatus. The sequence continues at coordinate 53,216,403 of OX276337.1, forward strand.
TAATAAAAATTTATTTTATTATAAAAATTTCTTGCAATATACAAGCATTTAACATTGTATGAGGACACTGATGAATTCTTCATCTTTTTTTTTAATCCTGATTGTAAGCTGTTTTGACGCTTAATTAAATGTAAGAACTTTTACATCCAATGCTGCTTACAGCTAACTTGTATTGCATTATTCTGAAAACATATTATATTTATTACGATTATATATTTATTTTACTTCAAAAATACTGAGCAAAGCGGATATAATAGAAAAAAAGTAATCATAAGCTCGTGAATAAAAGGACAAATTAGAAAGAATTCAGATATAAGCTTGAAAGTTTTATATATCTAAGATCCCCTATGCAAACAATTGAACAGATTGATCATGAAGTAGAACAATTTATTGCTGATGTGCAACAGGCTGCAGAAGAAAGTACTCCAACAATTTCGAATTCAAGAGAAAAGGAAATAAAATATCCTGTCGAAATAAAGGAGCCGATCTTGGAGAAAAGAAGAGCTCGAAGAAAATGGCAAGCTACGAGATTTCCAGGTGATAAGGCAGTTTTTAACCGTCTTAACAATGAACTAAAGAAAAGAATCTGTGAATTTAAAAGTGATTCACTTAGTAGATTCCTGAATAGTCTGACGGTGGATGCTTCTATGGAATACTCCTTATGGAAAGCACAAAACCCGTTTACAAAATGGTAAATGGATCGGAGACCCAAAACAAAAGGCTGATCTCTTCGCTGAACATCTCGCGAATGTTTTTAGGCCATTTCCAGCAAGCACAGCTACAGATCCCTTAGAGTTTGTTGATAGAAACGACGAATGCAAAATTCCTTTTGTCACGCTCAAAGAAGTAAGAAGTATGTGCCAACATAAGTTGTCTAGCAAAAAATCACCAGGGTACGATCTAATAACTGCTCAGGTTTTGAAAGAAATGCCTTCTATAGCCTTCAAAAAACTCCAATTTATAATAAATGCATGCCTTAAACTAAGATATGTGCCACTTCATTAGAAAATTGCAGAAGTCATTGTTATACCTAAACAAGGTAAGCCACCAACAGAAGTAACATCTTACAGACCTATTTCGCTTATACCAATCATAGCAAAAGTTTTCGCAAAACTGCTTCTGAAAAGACTAAGCAAAATAATAGAAGAAAGAAGACTAATTCCGAGCCATCAGTTTGGATTTAGAAATAAACATTCCACGATAGACAAAGTGCATCGGGTTACGGATGTTGTGGGAAAGCCACTTGAAGAAAAACAAGTATGCTCGGCTATATTCTTAGTTGTTGCTCAAGCCTATGACAAGGTTTGGCACTTGGGACTTGAGCACAAACTGCAAAGGGATCTTCCCAGGCAGTACTACGAAATACTGAAATCCTACGTTATGAACCGACTCTTTAGAGTACGGTACGAACAAAATTACTCGGAACTAAAGAAAATTGAAGCCGATGTACCACAAGGAAGTGTCCTAGGACCAACCCTGTATCTGTTATATACAAGGGATATTCCAGTGGACATCAACGCTATCATGGCCACCTTTGCTGATGATACTGCAATATTGGTGCCAGATGTATCCGTTACGAAGGCTGCACAAAAACTGCTAAATGCAGTCGATAAAGTTAGTGATTGGACGCAAAAATGGCGAATCAAACTAAATGAAACAAAATCGACGCATATAAACTTTACAAACAAAAAAATAAACAATGTTCCAATTCTTATAAACAGTACAGCAGTACCTTACTCTAATACTGCCAAATACCTTGGAATGACTTTGGATGCAAAGCTTAAATGGAAAGAGCACATCAAAAAGAAAAAGACGAACTAAACTTGAAGTACAGAAAAATGAATTGGTTACTAGGAAAGAACTCTGACCTATCTATCCAGAAGAAACTAATGTTATATAAGCAAGTACTGAAACCCGTTTGGACATATGGCATCCAACTATGGGGCTGTACAAAGAAAACAAATGCTGAACCCATCCATAAATTCCAAAGCAAGGTCCTTCGCGGAATAATAAATGCCCCTTGGTATATAAGAAATAGCGATCTACATCGTGACCTTCAAATTGAAATGGTTACAGAAGTAGTTAAAAAACACGCTGTATCACACAATCAGCGACTGCAAAGTCATACCAACTCCTAAATGGAGACCTTCTTTAATGTACGAGACAATGTTCGGAGATTAAGAAGAACCAAGCCTCATGAGCTGATGGTCTAAAAGCTATGGGAAAGCGTTATAAATTAAACTTCCCTCAATGTGATTTATAAATTAAGAAAGAAAAACCATTTGTCGATCTTTCATAGATTGGTCCTGATTCACCGGTGGTTTTAGTGCGGTAAGAGTCCCACACTACTCGGTACCGATTCTTACCGAGTGTCTTTTGAAGATTTCCATCGGATAAAAAAAAAATACTTTCAGCTCTTGAGCCAACTCGCTACATAAAAAATAAGTTCCCACCAAAAACCCATACACTTGAATCTTATTTAATTTGAATGGCCTGTGTGTAAATAAAATTTTTTAAATACAAGTGTAACATTGAAATTAACGGACACAGTGCTACTTTAACTGGAGGCCAAGTTAATGTTAATAGGTAAAAATTGTCAAAACAACATAATAAACGTTACATCTATCTGATTTATGGTAAAATCTAAGAAAAGCTAGTTCAAAATGTTAAGCCATTTTGCAAAGCGATGAGATCAATTTTTAGTTCATTATCGTTATTTTTGGGGCTTAGAGCTTAGTAAAACTTAAATTTACCTCATAGTCTTAGGGCTGGCAGCATATTTTTGGGTTGAACACATAACCAAATAAAATACACTACTGGATCGCATGTACTTGCTCTTATGTCCAAGTTGCTTGGAATTATGGACTTTAAAAATATTAAAGTAGCTATACAACAAAATATAAAAAAACCATTTAAATCGTTTTTTTAATTGTAACAATAACTAAAAACTTAGAGCATTTTGATTTACTTAAATTTAAATCGTTGGAGCAGTTTTCTTAAAAATTAATTTTGTATACATATACAAAATTTAATAACATTTAAAAAAAAAGTTTTGGTATGCCAATTTGGAGTATATATTAAAATACATTGTTAAACCTAGTTTCAAAAAAATTCATCAACTCATTTTTGAAATATTGAATTTTCAAAAAAAAAATTAATATTTTCTTAAAAATCCAAAAAAAAATTTCAAAATTTTGATATGCAATTTTATTCAAATTTAATCAAAGATTTTGCATAAAAATTTTAACTGAAATTGCTTGAGCCGTCAATAAGAAAATCAAAAAATTAAAAAACCTTTAAAATTTTCTTTTACGGCTGTAGGGCAAGTACCGTTATTTTTGGTGCATGGAAAAAATTTTTTCGCAATCTAAAACTTGCCCTATACTACCTAACGTACCTATTTCGCAAGTAAAAATGAGTATGACGGTCTGTATGTGCATGCATCTTGACTTCAATTTCAAAAGTCTGGCAGGATTTTTTTGGCACCCGTGGTAAGGACGAGGGGTAAAAAATACCGGTTTTCAGACTATTGTGTTAGGTTCACGATGCTTTAATTTTAACAATTTAAAAAATAAAACTTAAGATATGAGCTTTATTTTGGAGACTTTTTTTGTGATGTTCTGATTTTTTAATTCTCCAAATATCAATCGATATGGTGCACGTATATAGCTTGAGTTCTACGATCCGAGTAAATCATAAAAATTAAACTCTGTGGATTTAAAAAAAAAGTCAGAGCAAGTGAAGTGCATGTGGCTCTAATACAAAAGTCAGAAAACCGCTATTTTCAACCCGTCGTCTGTGCCACGGGTGCCAAAAAAATCTTACCAGAATTTTGCACCTTATGTCAAGATGCGCGCATACTCATTTCTTGGTTATGTGTTCAACCCAAAAATATGCCGCCAGCTCTTAGTCTATCAAGGGAATATTCTTGTTCTCTATAATTGTTATGTCAAATATGATTTAAATCTCGAATTTTTTTCCTGCAGGCAATCATAACCTTTTCTTGATAGCTTATTCCAGATGAGTATAAAAAACCTAAATTTTCTCTAAATTTTTAAAGTTCGACAAAAAATTAAGTCAGATAAAAATGAATCAATTAATTTTTTTTTTCTCATCGTAAATTTATCTTTTGTGTCATATAGGTTCATTGTACAATGCACATGCATACATCTTAAACTAACACAACGTGCATATTGTGCATCATCCACGTCCCTTTTTTGGTTTCCTCGAAGACAGAAAAGGATCACTTGAATGGAAAATAACTTTTCAATTTCATTTGAAATTGAACCTTTTGCTGTAGAAAGATGCAGAAGCTAGCATCGAAGCAGCCATTCCACACATTGGCGGGCGCTGCTGCCGACGACGAACTTCTACGCCATCAACGTATCTCATCTCTGAATTTGAAAGTAAGCCCGGAATTCCAAAACAAGAAGACGAACTAAAAGTCATCGTCATAATAATAATATGTCATAGTTTTTGATGTTTTGTGTTATTGTAAATTGTTTGCAATTGCTTGTTTCGTTTGTGGCTTTCAGCATCTCAAGGACACACAAGGTGGAATACATTATTATTTCATGTTTGCTGGAAATAGCATCGTTTGTCTCTACGTCATAAGGTTATATTTCTAACGGTAAGTGAAGAAAATGCGGTTCAATTCTCTGCACGAAAATTGCACTTTATTTTAAATTTGCTATAGCATTGTTTTTTTTTTTTTAGAAAAAGGAAACAATTTACCGAAGAAGACTCGTCCTTAGGATATTTTTATATAGATAGAAACAGATACACAATGAGTATAGAGGATATGAGTTGAATAACTTGGTGTTGCAAACACAAGAGTGATGCGAAAGAATCTTTTGGCAGAAGGAGCCTTTTGGCGTATTATAGAAATAAACCAACACTCATATAGGTACGCATTTGGTATATTATAAACGTTCCATTCTTGGAAGATTGAGGTTGGGTGGTTCAAAAACTGAAGTTAAATTGATATTTTATGCGATTACCCATTTGTGTGGATGTGAAATATTACTTTTCGAAAGAAAATATTGCAGCGCTTTCTATAACATAACGATAAAATACACTTCAGGGAAAAAGTTTTTCTAGTAGGTATGTATGATGATTGACGTGGAAACTTTGAAGATCAAATTTAAAGTGAATAGCATGTGAATTTGAAGTTGATAAAAATAATACCTATAAGGCATAGAAACCTTTTGATAGATATTCTATTTTTTGAAATAATAATTCCATTAAATTGAAGTACATATATCGATTGCTGCACTTTCAATATAATTATATCTGTCTGATAATAAAAAGCCAATTAAGAATTTGAAGCCTTATCTATACGATAGTTGTCATAGTGTAGTTTTTTGTAAGGCTTGAAGTTCTTATATAAAAAAAAAGTGGAGGATCTAATAATGCAGTGGGAAGAAGGAATCCCAAAATCCTGCTTCGATTTCGATATATTTGTTTGTTTTTTTTAGTGTATCAAATTCATTTTAGAAAAAAAAAATACGTACATACAATTCTTAAATTGATGCTCTATTCAGGAATGTTTTAAAACTTGAAAAATCAAATTTTTCAAAAAAAAAAAAAAAAATGGGAAATCATTTTGGCTACCCATGTACCTACCTAATACAAAATATGTATTGCAAAAGTTTATAATTTTTTTTTCACAATTGTATTCAATATACAAGTCTAAAACCTAGTACACTGAAACCTGCTCTTACGCCCAGAAAAAAACTGCGACCTGGATTTTAATAGCGCCGTATTAAAATTCAAAATGCTGTCATTTTTGAAAGACACATTTTAATTTAATTAAAAATTATTTGTTTCAAATACGAAAAGCCTTAACAAAATCAGGTAAATAACTTAGACTTTGAATTGAAAAAATAGCATCATTGATTTGAATACTTTTTTTGTTTTTAAGATGAATTATTTTAAATTCAAACATGAAGTACAAACGATTAGCTCATTCAATCAAAATATTTTAAAGCAAAGAAGAAACGTAATGAAACTGTATCCTTATCCTTATCCTTACTCTTTTTTGCTAACTGTTAGACATTTTTTGCTGTTTAAATGTAAGTATTTAGATATTTATAATAAAGGGAAAACATATTAAAAATAAACAAGACTGTGATTTAACTATAGGGAGCTAACGGTATTCGCATTTTTGTTGTAAGATCAAAGTTAAAACGTATTTACATCAAACACCAATGCGTTTCACTTATCATAAATGAACTGCATTCCCATTTTCGTTGTTTATGTATATTAAGATCAAAATAAAAACATATTTAAAACAAGCAAGAACCACATTCAACAAATGAAAGTTAACTGTATTTTCATTAAAGGAAGGTACAAAGTTACATTTAAGAATTTTATTTCAGTGTTCAGTCGTGTTTGTAATTTAAGCATATTAAGTTGTCAATTAACGGTGAGTGTTTTTGTGCTAAGCAAATTTTTAAAGTGGAAATTAGTTTTTTTAAGGCAATAAGTTGTCAATTTTAAAGTGAGTTATTGTGCAAAAAAAGTGGAAATCGCTTTTGGTAAGTCTTTTTTGTTTAATGCCAGTTCTTTGAAAACCGATAAAAAGTCAAAATAAACCATTGTGGGTGTGACGATTTAGCGGAACGCGTCTACTTCTGTGTGTTCTTTACGAAAAAACTTGAAACTTTAAAATTCAACGATTAAAAATAGAGTTTCTTCCAAAAACACTTGTCAACGAAATTAAAGGAACACATTTTTTGCTAACCTTAGAACTTAAATTTGCAACTTTTTTCTGAGGCCTTTTTTTTTATATAGGATTAACCCGAAAATGGAATTTCAGAATTTAGTTGATCTGAACAATATAGTTCTTGATCCAAATTTTGAGATGGTTAATATTGATAAAAATGGACAAGTTATAGTCGCTCAAGCTCCAGATAATGATGAGAGTAATTTCGTCCAGCTACTTAAAGATTTTAACCTTGAGTATCTTTTTCAAGTTCTTAAAGGTAAGAAAAAAGCTTCATTGTGAAAAACTATAAAATATGTTATTTTGATGACGTCTCGATACCTCTGGATTAAATCGAAACTTTGTCAGGTCATTATAAGGACATAAATATCAAGGCTATTTGTTTTCGTAGAATTTAAAATATTTTGAAAATTTTAAAATATAATATTTTTTTTTTAGATAAGGGCATTACTTACAGTAGCCTACAATATTTATCCAAAGAGGACATACGAGATGCAATCCCAAGTATTGGATTAAGGGCAGAATTTAGGGAAAAGCTTTTTTTTTTGGCGAAAACAGCAGGTGCTATTGTTTTTTAATATGTATTTTATATGTCAATGATTTAATATCTGTTATTTTGGTCTTGTATTACATTTTAGTTTGGAAAGGATGACGAAACCATTTCCTTACAATCAAAAATAGGTGATTGGTATAAAAAAACTGAAGATGCAAAAGACACATCTTTAAGTTACTCTAAAATCGTACGTATTAAGCTCAATTTTACTAACGTAATATAATATTAATCGAAACAATCCTATAGAATCTTCGCGAACTTTTGATTGCATCATCAAAAGGAAAGAGTTTGATGCAAATTTATGAAAATAACAAACGCTTGGAAAATGTTCATAGGGAAAGCCTGGTGCAACTGATTATAGAACATATTATATGCACAAATTCAAATCTAAAACCACATGACAACCCATCCATTGTAGATCAGATAATATTTATATTCCCCACTGAAAAAGACGTTAAGGTAAATGGAAACAATTTTAACTATATATTTCTTTCTATATCACTATCACTTTAACTATCATTATCATTTTCAGGATTACTATTTTATTCCACGAAATAGACAAAAACACCCCAGTGGAAAATTATATTCAAAATACGTCAATAGCCGTTCAAAACGTTCAAAGTCAAGTGAATCTTCTTCCATGCCAACAATCGAACACTCTGAATCTGAAGTCGATGAGGTAGATGAGTCAATTGCTGTAGCTCTTAAAACAAGCTTAAGTCGAGATTGTTCGGATTGGAATTTAGTTCTAGAAAATTGGAGAAAAACTTTTTCACTTCGGCAGAAGGAACTAAAGGAAGGTACCAACACGGAATTTTTGAAATCCTGGCCGTTGTTTTCGGATTCAAGGGCACCAGAGTTGGTAAAATTTTGTTTTTAAACATTCTTAATTAACACTTATTCATTACGTCTGACGGTATCGTTTTTAAAACCGAATACGCTCTTCATCTCAAGGTAAAACAATTATACATTTCGCATAAATAGTTCGCCAGGAACAGAGAATTACAATTTTAATATTTCTGTAAATCTCAATACATTTCGACTTTTTGCAAAAATGCTGGACTTATAATCCTTTGCCAATTAAGAAACACATTTGCGAAATGTATGATTGATAGACACTTTAATTTAATTTTGCATGGTCTACACAGTGGTTAAATTGCATTTTAAAACAAAAAGATATTTTAGTAAGTGTTCCCATTAAAGTGTTCACAATGTTTTGACTACATAGAAAACGACACTCTTTATATGGGCTCAAAATTGAGAACAAAACTTGTATGCAGTGATTTTCCAAAACAATTGATAAATTCAAAATCAAACAACACAACTTTGTAGGCCAATCGAATCCGAGCCCATATAAAAAGTTTTGTTTTCTATGTGGTCAAAATATTGTGAACACTTTAATGCGAACATTTACTAAAATGCTTTTTTGTTCTAAAATGTAATTTCACCACTGTGTAGACCATCCAAAACATTTCGAAATGTATTGGGATTTACAACGATATTAAAGTTGTAAATCTCTGCCCCTGATGAGAACTATTTTTGTCAAATGTATTATTGTTTTCGTTATACCTACCTGATCGAAATTACGCGGTCTACACATGATATGGTTGTATTTGAAATCAAAGACATATTTTGGAAAATGTGTGCATTAAAGATTGCTTTTTTTGAATTCATATATCAAAAAGAGCGTTTTCTGTTGTCATAAAATTATGCATGCACATTTTCTAAAGTACATCCTGGGTTAAAAATGTAATGTCAAACATTTTAAATTCATATATAATGTAGTTTAAGCTTTAAGGACTATCAATTAAACAAAGCAGTATTGATTGATACAACAGAAGCCATTAAATATTATTTTATTTACGTGCTTTTGAAAACTCTGTCGGTCTGCTTATTTGTTTAATTGTTTTTCTACTCGGTTTAAGTTTAATAATTTAAAGTTTTTGTAGGTACCTAATTCTTTTTATATTTTTGCAGATAAACATATATTTTGAGTTGTTGTATCCCTTAAAGAAACATCTTTTATTTGCCAAGTGGGAAGACTTCAAAATAAATATAAAAAAATATTTTGAATCGAACATACACAACGAAAACTGTAAAAGAAAGTTCATGCTCTTACAAACAACTGCGGTAATTGGAAAAGGTATGAATACAAAAAAAAAAAAACATGCGATAGCTACAGAGAAAATATTTTTTTTTTTCAGATTCTGAAGACTATCTTTTGACAACCCTTTTAAACTCCGTGATTCCGCCAGTTGCAAGATTTAAGGACAAGGCAGGTAGTAATAAAAGAAAGGTTACTATAAGCGATGCACAACAAAGTTTTGTCTTATGGCTCCCCCAAATAAACAACTTAAACGAAAAAATTCAAGAGCTAGTAAGCAAGTACTATAATGTAGGGTTGACTATTCAGCCATTTATAATTGTTACGGGGGCTGACGAAAATAATTTAAATTCTTTTTTTATATATTTCGACAAAACTCTGTATAAATTCAATTCATTTATTGAAGCACTTGACATTTGTTTTAAGACTTTTCAAGTTCTCGCTTTAAGCTATCCCTTAGCATGTAAGCCTTGTTGGGTCTTTATTCAAAAGTTTTTTTTTAATATTGAAACTAAATTCGATATACAATCACCCAACATATCATCTCTATTGAGTTTTTTGAACTCTGTAAAAAAATAGTTCTTACATTATTATATTAAATAAAAGTTAAAGAACCATGTATATCTGTTTTAAATGCTTTCAAACTTTTTCATCTACTGATCTTCTTATACGTCACTTAAAATGCGACCATTTAATAGCCCCAAACAATGACTTGATATGTAAACAAAATAATTGCAACCAAGTTTTTTCCACTTACAAAAGTTTTCGTCGTCATTTAGACAATTTACATAAGTATCCAGAGAAAGAAAAATTAAAAATAGTTTCCAAAAGCTCAAATAATTCAAATTTAAATAACTTTTCCTTAGATATAAATTCACATTCAAGTCAGTATAACAGCCCGTCATGTGCAGAACCTGAAGTTATTATCCCTGAGTATGATGTTTCAGATATAGTAGGCGAACTTAAAAAATCTGTTATTAATTTGTCTTTGAAACTTTACGCAGAAACTTTCATGCCCAGAAAAGAAGTACTAAAAATTCAAAATATGATTTCGATTTTATTAACAACGGTAACTAACTCGATTAAACTTATTACTCTTGGCAAAATTCCAACTGAAATACAAAGGGACTTAGACTGCTTATTGGGTTTTTGTAATAACCCTTTTGAAGAAATAAAATCCGAACATCGGTTGTTCAAAACGTTAAGTGATATGGGTGTCTACGACGCACCAAAAACATTTCTTATTAGGAACACTGTTTCTGAAAAACTAGTAAAAGGAATAACAACTTTTAAAGAAAATCCAATAAATGTTTACCTTTTGTCTCTTAAATTTCAATTCAAAACTTTTTTTGAATTACCGGGCATCTTAGAACTAACTTTGAAAAATCAAGAAAAACATTCAAGTCAAGTAAAAATTAAAAATTTTATAAACGGGGATACTTTCAAAATTAAAAAACAAAACTTCGAACCAGATGCAGTTATAATTCCTTTTATATTATATTTCGACGACTTTCAAATCAATAATGCTCTTGGTACCCATACATCCTCTATTTGCGCATGTTATTATACTTTCCCAACTCTTCCGCAGTATTTGATATCGAAACTGGATTTTTTGTTCCAGGGTGCTCTCATTTCATCTGACAATTTAAAAAATTGTGGGAACGAGATCACATTTCATCACTTAGTTCAAGAATTGAAAAACTTGGAAGCTGGTTTAGATATTCGTACAGGTGAAAGAACAGTACGTGTTAATTTTATTTTGGGCTTGATTGTGGGAGACAATTTGGGTCTAAACAGTATTTTCGGATTTGTAAAGTCATTTAACTCTAAGAGATTTTGTCGTGTTTGCACAAGAACCCGAATGGATATGAAAACCGATTCTAAAGAGCAATTTAGGTTCATAAGAAATAGAGAAAAATACAGGGAAGACCTTTCCAAAGATGATTATTTAGAAACCGGATTAAAGAGTGAATGTGTTTTTCACGGACTAGAAAGTTTTCATGTTAGTGAAAATTACTACTTCGACCTTATGCACGACGTATTAGAGGGAGTTGCTGTTTACGACATTTGCAGTATACTAACTGCCTTAATCGCAGAAAATCTAATCTCCATAGAAACCTTAAACAGTAGAAAACAATTTTTTCCTCTTGGAGAAACAGAAGTTTGTAATTCTTCTCAACCTTTGGATATTAAAAGATTAAAATCTTATAATTTAAAGATGACAGCAAGTGAAGTCTTGTGCTTTGCTCATTTTTTGCCATTGATGATTGGTGATTTAATTGACTTAAGAAATAATCACTGGGCCTTACTGACTAAACTCTTGGAAATAATATATTTTTTATTCAAGCCAGATTACTGCGAAGATGAATTAAAAGTTTTAAGCAGGCTTATTAGTGACCATCATACTCTTTATGTGAATTTATATGGTGCGACCCTTAAGCCCAAACACCATTTTCTGGTACATTATCCTTCAGCGATCAAAATGTGTGGACCTTTAAAACACATTTGGGTAATGCGCTTTGAAGCCAAACATAAAGAAGGCAAAGCTTATTTCAATACCATCACATCAAGATTGAACCCGCCCCAGTCTCTTGCTATTAAGGCTTCCTTAAAACATTCCTTCTTCTTAACACACTATAAAGATGGAATCGAACCATGTTTCGACGACAGCCATTTTAAGCTCGACGTTATTTCTAGCAAAGATTACTTTGAACTTATCGATTCTTATTTCGAATTATCTGATCTACCATATATTAAAATAGCTAACAACGTGACGTATAAGGGCATCCTTTACAAAAATGACTTTTATTTAGCTTGTTTTCAGTCTTCATTTGAATTATTTAAAATAATTGATATACTATGCAAAAACCATTGTTTGTTTATTGTTTCTTGCGAAATTAAAATCAAAGGATTTAACAAGCATTTCCAAGCATTTGAAATTGGGGAAAAATTAAACAAAATTTTATTAAAAGACATTAACTATTTTACAAGTCCACCTCTGCATTTATACCAAATTTATAGCGGGAAAACATATGTAAGAAACAAATATATTTAAGTTTTTTTTTTTTATAAATTAAATAAACTCGTGTAAAGGAAAAAAATGTATAAGTTTATTTTAGTAATAATTAATATAAGTTGCTTGTTTATAAATAAAGTAAATTATTTATATCCTTATTGCAAAATCGTTTTTTATTTTTTTATTTGTATCTGCAAGTCCCATTGGAACATTAAATCCAATATTTTATCTTTATTTATACAAAATAATATAATTATTTTAACTTTACAGCATGCATAAATTCATAAATACATGCATACACATTTAAGTGCACAAGCATTTGGTTGAAATCCGATTCCCGATTAAATTACATAAATACATTATTTAAATGCATCCACATAAGCCAAAAAAACATTTAATCAAATAATTAATAATTATGTTAATTTATGTAATTAAACATCATTATTTGACTAAATTTTTTTTGTTCTTATGTAGATGCATTTAAAATAAATAATTTATTTATGAAATTTCATGGAGAATCTGACTACAATCAAATGCTTGCTTATTTAAGTCAAAGCGGGAAACGCAATAAATTGAGTGAATCGAGCCATTGATATGAAAATGCTGGCATTAAAATCAAAGCAGTATCGCTTTACATTCAAACTTCTTATTTGATTCTTTCAAAGTAGAATCTTATTAAAATTTATTGCTTATTGGTTTTAATTTAAAGTTGACAGCCCATTGATTTGAAAACGTTTGGTTCGCATTCAAACTACTAATTTGTTTAATTCAAAGTAGAATCTTATTTAAATATAATACATATCGACTTTAATTCAAGATGAACAAACATTTGAAATAAGTTCAAGTCTTACTGAAACCAAAGCTTAATGTGTTTAAAAGGAAGGGAGTATTTTAATGAAGTTATTAATTTTTTACTTTAATTTAAAATCGAAAAGCATTTATTTTAAAGAGACTTTTGATTAAATTTTTTTTTCAAAGATGCACTACTTTGATTTTAAAAATTCCGAGTTTGGGCCCAAATCGTTTCCATTCTACTTTGATTCAAAGGCTTTTTTTTTGATTCTACAATGTTTTTTTTCTGGGTGTAGTCACATGAAGTCACATGGAGTTAAAAAACTTGAATAAAATCTTCATGCTACCACACAGTGGTCCGTTAGTTGAATTTTGGTGACAAAAATCATATCAGACGGAGGCTTCACAGTAGGTCAAAATATAGTCCAACATTTCTACATTAAAAACAAAAAGCGCGTCAAGTCAAGAACTAAATCAAATTTATGTTCGATATATTTATAAATTATGTGCTTAAATGTATAATTTTATAAGAACGATAACAAAGAAAAACGAAAATAATAGAGAATTATTTTTGTTTTTATTTTTGTGGGCTATTGAGAATATAATTCATGATTAAGATTTTGCGACCTTTAGTCCAAATACGTTTCGCCCAGGTACAACATTTGGGCTCAACAGTTAGATGCTGTTGTACCCTTCTAAGACGCATTTTTTTTAGAAGAGTACAACAGCATCTAACTGATGAGCCCAACTGTTATACCTGGGCGAAACGCATTTGGACTAAAGGCCGCAAAATCTTTATTATGAAGTATACATTTATGTGCAAGTCATTTCAATAGCATAATTTTAAGCAATGTTCCCAAGGGCTTAGAACAATTTTTTGTGCTGTTCTTTTAATTTTTACTTGCGCTATAGGAACTATAGGGCAAGTTTTGGATTCATGCAAAAAAAATCGAGATAACAATTAAACATGACATTACGATTATGATAGAGAACACCAAAAAAGTGGGTGGCACAATTCTGTCTGTCTGCCTGTGCGATAATTGACCTATAGCCTAAACCACTGAAGAAATTTTCTTCAAATTTTGAATTTAGGTTTTTTTTGTTACTCTCCAGAGGGGAAATTAAAATTTTCTTAGCACCAAATATAACTGTACTTGCCTTAGAAACCGCAAATGAAAAGTTCAATTATCTCAAAAACGGCTCGAATAATTTTGATTAAAAAAATCAGTGAATTCTTGTACATATGGTGTACTTTTTCATAAAAAAAATTTACAAAAAACTTTTATTAACGGTACGTGCCATACACTGAGCCAAAAAATTCTGTTTCATAAGAAAGAAACTGTTTACCACAAGAGATAAAAGGCACCGAACGTTTTAGTTATTTGTGATCAAAGTTTCAATATTTCATTCACAGCTTTTAATTCTTTGTTTGCAAAAACTAAAACTTCGAACTACAAATAAAAAGTTCTCACTGCAAACAATTTTTAATTTCACAACTCATTTTATAACTTTTACCTCCAAGCGAATGATCATTGAAGATAAGTGGTCTTATATCTAGCTACAAGTACTTTTGAAATTTATGGTAGGAATCTATCAGATTGACTCTAAGAGTTCAAAAACTTAAAATAAAGATTTAAACCATTGTAATAAGGAATAATGTTGTTTGCCCCTAGAACTAAATATTAAAACTGTAAAAACACTATTTATATTTCTCACTTAAAACTTACCTTTTAACGATTAATGAAAAGTGTTTATGACAAACAATCCTCGTATATCTCTAAAATCTAAATTTGTTTATCTTTATTGCGAAGTAAACAATTATAAATTTATAATTTTTTTACTACCAAATTAAAGATAATATTATTATTTTTAGTTAAATATTAAATACATAGTTATATTTGTATTTAGAGTTTTAAAAATTTCAGAGTCGATCTGGGGCCAATACCATTTTTTTTTAAACTGAAAACTGAACTGCACTACACAATAGTCACTGCCAAACTGTGTCACACGCAATTCAATTTTTCAATTCAATTTCTTTTATTGAACATAATATTTACAATTTGGCTTATAACTAATATTAATACTATGATCTATGATAAATTTACATTTGTTGGCACATAGGGCCTAACGTTATACAATGTCTTAAGTTTAACAAATTATAGGAATATAAATTACATGTCAAAATTAATTTTTAAATTACATATATGTAAGTCGGCTGACTTAATCGTCCTCAGGGTGTTCATTCCCGGTTGTCAATGGTGTTTTTTGGTGTAGGTTCTGGGAAGTGTTGGCGTTTAGCCACGGTAGAAGGCTGACCCTAAGTCAGCGTAGAACGAGACTGCTTCCTCGTTGTCCATGATAATGTTGTCGTCAAGAGTTTCCATTATGCTGAGGTACCTTGGCTCCGGATGTCTTTGTTCGGTGGTCATCCTTCTCATTTGCTGATTCGGGTGGTCGATGATGTTCTGTACTAGTCTTTTCACTGAGAGGACTAGGTATTTGTCCAGCGGGATCATGTTGGCTTCGGAGTAAAGATGTTCGTTCCTGTAGTGTTTCTGCCACTGCCGGTTGTAGTACAGTCCGGTGCAGATCCTGAGTATCTTCCTTTCGAATACTTGAAGCTCCTTCATGGCTGTCTTCGAGATTGAAAACCAGACTGGGAAGGAGTAGCTGATGACTGGTCGTAATAGCTGCTTGTAGATCAGTATCTTCGTTGGTTGGCTTAGTCCTGTTCTTTTCTTCATCAATGGGTGGTGACGGTGAAAGGCCCAACTGGCTTTTTTGAGCACATTTCTTGAGTGTGGGTTGAACCTGAGCAACTCATTGAAGTGGATTCCCAGGTATTTCACATTCTTTTTGGCAGCAATGGTGGATCCATCAGGGAGTCTCAAGACCAGATTTCTGCAGTTGGCTGCGGAGCGAATACCTTTACCAGTTGAGGGCTGAAGCAGACAAGTTCCGACTTGGAAGTGTTGATTCGGACGCCCCATCGCTTGTAAAAATTAAAGAGTCTGTTGATGTGTGCCTCTACTTTTCGGACAGTGATAAGCGGTGACATTGATGAAGCATAGGTGAGCGAGTCATCAGCATAAAGCAGGTTCTCGCATCCAATTGAGGCAGGTTGGTCGGATGTCATCAGGCTGTAGAGGAAGGGGCCAAGTTTTGAGCCTTGGGCGACTCCGGCTCTGATACTCTTCATGGTTGACTTGCAGTTGTCCAGTTGTACGACAAATTTCCTGAAAGAAAGAAAAGGAGGGCCAATACCATTGTGCACAAAGTTTTGCCTGGTATGTAACCGAAAATTTCTAAAACATTGCATAATGTTATAAAATTTACTGATATGAGACAGTGTGAACTGAAAGATAATAAAGTTCAAAGCACGTGATTTTATAAATTCTGAATATTAACACCAACTTCGCAACTTATTCAACCTCACATGCTTTGTCAATCACAGCATGATCTGCTATATTGTTTGTAACAAACAATTAAATAATTATCCACCAATGCAATTAACGTTTCTGTAAAGTTCTTTGGCAATTTGCGAAAAAAAAACTTTTTCTTTGTTGAATACAGTGGAAACCCATATTCACAAACAATTTGGTCCAAGAATGTGTTCTAAGGCCATAAATTCTTGAGAGACCTAGCTAAACGCTATTCCCCATAAATAAATATTGGTAGTTGATAATTTCTACTTAAATTCAACAGTATTAAATACGTATTGTTTGTAACAAGGAAATTTTTCTGAGAGTGTATAACGGTTTTTTTTAATTTTCGATTTTCTCATTAACGACTCAAACGATTTTAGTCAAAATTTTTATGCAAGAGGTCTTTTATAATGTTAAAATAATATTGCAAATCAAAATCTTGAAAAAAATAAATTTTGGATTTTTAAAAAAAATTTATTTTTTCTTTCAAAATTCAATATTTCAAAAATGAGTTGATGATTTTTTTTGAAACTAAGTTCAAAAATGTATTTAACTACATATTCAAAATTGGCATGCCAATTACAACTTACAACTAAAAGAACGATTACATTGCTTTTTTTTTAAATATTTATATTTTTTTATAATTACTTTCACATTTTGAAAAATCATAATTCCAAGCAACTCGAACATAAGAGCAAGTTTTTGTTTGTCACTTGCGTCACCTCTGTATGAAATTTTTGGTTTTGCACCAGCAGTATAAGTATAAGGCCTGCATTATTAACAGAAAACCCCCCCCCCCCAAAAAAAAACATTATGTACATAGGTTCTTCAGATTTTGTTAAAAAAAAATCAGTGAGTTATTTTCGGCTTAGAGCGAAAAGTAACTAATTCCACATATTTTTTTACCATTTTAGACCACTTCAAAAATTGTTAAGATATACAAAAATCCATTCAATTTCACTGAATTTAGCAATAACGTAGAAAAATACTTAATGTAATTTTGGATTTTATTCAAATAATGCGAACACATTTTCTAAAATATTTTTTTTTGCAAAAAATGTGAAAATAGAAGATATTTGCTTTTCACTCCAAGCCGACGACGCACAGGGTGTTATTTAGCGTTACT
This sequence comes from Dasysyrphus albostriatus, assembly GCA_946251815.1. Classification (NCBI taxonomy): domain Eukaryota; kingdom Metazoa; phylum Arthropoda; class Insecta; order Diptera; family Syrphidae; genus Dasysyrphus; species Dasysyrphus albostriatus. Next base: position 53,234,146 of record OX276337.1, read on the forward strand.
TTTTTCCCTTTGCACTTGAATACATTTTGGTTGCTATTTATTATTGTTCAGTGATGTCATATTATCAAGAAAATAATGACAGCTATTACAAAAAAAATTGCTTAACTTAATAATAATTTTCAAATTGTTCCCAGTACCTTCATTGATTCAAATGTCCCTATCTCAAGGACTAACTGACCGATTTTAATAAAATTTTCAACAATTCATAATTTTCCTTCATAAAAATATTTAAAATGACTTTTTACCCTTTTCTATAGTACCTTGAAAAATTCTCAAGATATTTAGAATTAAGATAAAAATAGAAATGAATTGAATTTGTAATGTACTTTAGTTTGTTGAAAAAAAAAAAGCATGTTGTGACCACCTATGAGCAAAAAATGTTTTAATGTATTTTGACAAATAATATGCAGGGAACAAGTTCAGCTGAATATCACAACGCATACATGAAGATACATTTTTATAAACCTTAACAAAGTCATAAGACTTAAAAAATCACCAAGCTTAAAGCATTCACTTGAAACGAAGACTTTTTCCATATTCTAAGATTGTTGAACATTTTATTTTGAATTACAAAATTAATATTTAATTAATAAACAAACAACTATGACCAATTTGACTCAAAATACTCAAATTTCCATTTTATTTTTCGGCGTTTACTTAAGGCCTGTTTCGCTTAAAAATATTTTCGTTCCGATGAGTTTCAGATTTTGAATAAAGTTCCCTTAGATTTGCAAAGTAACACACTGTGGGACGGTTTTATGTAAGTTTGTTGTTCTTTTTGGTTAGAAATTAGCTTAATGCGGAATCATCTTACTTCAGTGCAAAGCTCCTTTAAAATATAAATATCTAATTTGCGTATTAACATTTTTAGAACAAAAATTTAATTGCGATTTTAAAAAAAGTATTTAAATATTTTGTGACAATTGGGATCTGAGAGATAGAGAAAAGTCCGAAATTGTAAAATTTCAAATCTCCCAAATTAAAATCTCACATAGCAAAATTTTACAATTACAAAATCTCACTTCTCAATTAAATTCGCAATTAAAAATTCCACTTTTAACAATCCCGCAAAAACAAAATCCTGGAATCTAAGATCTCGCACATCACAATCTCACAAAATTGAATTGTATTGATGCAAAAAATAAATTTTTTAATCAAAATTTCGAAAATTCAAATCTCACGCGAGAAGAAATTTATATGTTGTCTTGCAAAGCAATTAAATTTTGCGAGATTTCCTTACTTACTTACAAATCAAGTGTCTACCGTCTTTTAAAATATTTATTTATTCATAATAATTGTTATTGTTTATATTTCAATTTTTTGCAACAAAGAGAACATAGAAGTTGTATTTCCAAATACAATGTCAGGTAAATTTTATTAATTGTTAAAATAATGTTTTGGAAAACAACAAAAGCCTTAGAAAAAGTTTTGCGCTTTCTATTTTTTTTTTCGATCCCACTATTTTTTTTTTTTTGGTTCGAAACTGCATGAGAAGCTACTATCAGATTTTAAATTGCAGAAATTTGATTTGCGAAGATTTGATATTTCGGTTATTATTTGCAAAGATTTTTTGGTATGATAAGAAAAAGCGAAATTTTAAAATTTGCGAGATTTTGTTTTCGGAGATTTAACAAAATGCAAGAATTCGTCATTCGAGATTTTGGTTTGTGGGATTTCGTACCGCTCACAAGATGTTTCTGCTCCTAAAGCTTGTGGCATGACGATCCTAGGATCATCATATTCCAGTTCTAATGTTTTCCTTCGACTTAAAACTTCTTAGAGGCAAAAATATAGCAGAATCAGCTTGTCTATCTCGTTTCCAGCCGTGGGGGATGTAGCCGACATCCCAAACGCCTGGAAATGATTTTCTTGAAGCTTGGTACATAGCGTTTTTTATTTATTCCCCTGACAAGATTTTTCTTATTTTTTTTTTTGCAACAAAACAACGATTGGTACGTTACTTCTAAACTTATTTATCAATTCTATAAAATCTACATTTCACACAATTTTTGTTATGATGTTATTCGTAGTCTAAAAATAAATAAATTTAGTGGCGCAACAACTCATGGAGAACCAAGGCCTAGTGACTAACAACTCTCAACCATTCCTGTGTGCGTGTGTTGGCAGGAATGGAGGGGACCTACAATTTTTCGCCGCTTCCGAACGGCTAGATGAGAAGCACTTATTCATGACAAGTATACTCTTGGAGGATTTGTCACTCCCTCACAAGAGTTAGTATCTCGGAAAAAAACATTTCTGTTTTTAGCCGTAGTCTAAAGCAATTAATAAAATTGATAGAGCCAATTTAACTTATTTAGAGACGTTTTTGCAAATAAAAATGGTTGGTGTTAATTTAAGGCTGGTCGATCCATCCGTTTACGCTGTAGTTGAACAGACAGGCTGGCAAACAGAACATTTTAAGATCAAATTTTGTTTTTACCATCAGATTTGATCAAAATCTTCTCAGCTCGATTTTTATGAATGCAAAACATCTTCGGCAATTTAAATTGCCTTTCATCATCATCATCGGCTCGACAACCGGGGTCCGGTCCTGGCCTCTTTCAACAAGTCTCTCCACCTATCCCGGTCTCGAGCCGACGCCATCCAGTTGCGCACCCCAAGGCTTCGGGCGTCCTGGTCTACGCCATCTCTCCAGCGCAAGCATGGTCTACCACGCTGCCGTCTACCATAGAATGTACCACAAAAGACTTTCCGAGCAGGTTCCTCTTCGCTCATTCGAGCTAGGTGCCCTGCCCACCGGAGTCTACCAAGCTTAATTTTTGTCACTATGTCTGCTTCAAGGTAGATTGCGTACAACTCATGGTTGTACCGTCTCCGGAATCGTCCTTCCTCACATATGGGGCCAACAATTCTCCGTAAGACTTTTCTCTCGAACGCGGCTAAGAGGTCACAGTGCCTTTTGCTAAGCACCCAAGTCTCGGATCCATACATGAGTACTGGCAGGACCATGGTCCTGTACAGCAGCAGTTTTGAAGTTATGGTTAGATTTCTTGATTTGAATAGCTTTGACAGACTGTAGTAGGCACTGTTGGATTTGAGAAGCCACCCGCGTATTTCTTCTTCTATATTGTTACCGGCTGCTACTGTTGACCCAAGGTATTTAAAGGATTGCACCACTTCAAATTCGTGCTCCGCTACCTTGATTGTTTGACCAACTGTTCTTCTCGCATTCGACGCCACCATGTACTTTGTTTTACCTTCACTAATGTGCAGCCCCAGATTTTGTGCCGCGTGCTCGATCTGGATGAAGGAATCGTGTACAGCTTGTTCGGTTCTTCCGATGATGTCGATGTCGTCTGCGTAAGCCAGTATTTGGCTGGACCTGTTGACGATGGTCCCTCTTGTTGCCGTGCCAGAGTCACGGACTGCTTTCTCCAACGCCAGGTTGAAGAGGAGGCAGGCCAAACCATCCCCTTGTCGGAGTCAATTAAAGATGTTGATTGGTCTGGATAGCAATCCGGCTATTTTTACTTGGCTTGTTTCGTTGGTCATGGTCAACCTACATAGTCATGTCAATTTATTTGGGAAGCCGAATTCTCTCATGGCTTTGTAAAGTTCTACCCTGGCTATGCTATCATAGGCGGCCTTAAAGTCTATAAACAGATGGTATGTTGGAATGTTGAATTCAAGACATTTTTCCATCGCCTGCCTAAGGGTAAAGATCTGATCAGTTGTTGATTTGCCTGGAATGAAACCACACTGATATTGGCCGATGATTGTTTTAGCGTATGGGGTTATCCGGTCTTGTAGGATAGAGGAGAGTATCTTATGGGCGGTACTCAACAACGTGATACCTCTATAATTGCTGTACGTTGTGACATCTCCCTTCTTATGTATGGGGCATATGATACCTTTTCGCCAGTCTTCTGGTATTTCTTCATGCTCCCATACGTGCACTATGATATCATGAATTGCTTGACGTAAGGCTGGCCCGCCGTGGTGGAATAATTCGGCTGGTATGCCATCGGTTCCCGGGGCTTTGTTTCGTTTGAGCCGTTTTATAGCCTTCTCAACCTCTTCTATGCTTGGTGTTCATCTTGAAGTAGTGAAGCCTCCACTTCTGCTGTGAGCTGACCATTTAGCAATTCATTAAAGTACACTTCCCATCGCTCCAGTATGTTTTGTAGATCGGTGATCAGATTTCCCTCCCATTGTTAGGCACCGGCTCCCGACCTATTTTTGCGTTCAAATCCCCAAGGATGATTTTGACGTCATACCTTGGGCAGGCATTGAGGGCCCTCTCGACTTGTTCGTAGTAAGTCTCTTTTTCTTCGTCTGAGGACTCCTCCGTAGGTCCGTGAACGTTAATGAAGCTGATGTTTGTAAATTTGCCTCGCACGCGGAGAGTGCATAGCCTTTCGCTTATAGCGGTAAAGCCGATGATGGTAGACTTCATTTTTTCGCTGACTAGGAAGCCTACCCCGAGCACATGGTGTTTTGTATGACAGCTGTAATATACGTCATATTCCTTCTTCTGTAGAACACCATTCCCTGTCCATCTGATTTCTTGTAATGCTGTTATGTCAGCTTTATATTCTGACAGGGCATCGGCTAGCTGCTGAACAGCTCGAGCTCTATACAGCGAGCGAACGTTCCATAAGAAAATTCTTAAATCGTGTGTCCGTTTTCGTAGCAAAGGTTGTCGTCGTGAGATCTGTCCGTTTCCGAGGCTTGTTGTCAGTCTCATAATTCTCTTAGTTTTACGGGACAGGGAATTAGCCTGTCGCCAACCTGAGGAACCAGCCTGATCATATTAGCCAAACCTTTTTAAAAGACTTGTTTCTAGCGGCCGCCGCGAAGAGGCTATGATCACACTTCCACCAGTCCCGAATAGTTACGGCACGTGCATGTTTTCGTATGCTACATATTATTTCCCCTATTCGACTGATGGCTGACCGCCCTGATTGCCTTTACTCTTTAATAAATTCTTCCTGTTACGTTTAAATATTAAAGCAAACTCCATACCTTGTAGCTTAAAAATTACCAATAAATTAAAGCCGTTTAATTACATTAAATTTAAATTTTTTGCATCAATTATATTTGTATGATAACCCAATCGAATTCATTTAGTGATAGATTTAAACCATCAAAAATTTTTTTCAAAACCATTCCTTTGCTGTGAAGTTTTGCCTCAAACCACAAATCAATAGTAAACCGCAAAGTCACACTTAATTGTATACACCATCAGCATTAAAGGACCACTTCTCCGCACGTACTTTATAAAAGTCTATATTTTTGCCTTCCCCTCATTCAAATCCCATTCATAGCCAAGTGAATCGCGGCCAACCAAATAACCGCTTTGCAATTTCTATACAAAACCAAAGTAAAGAAGTTTTGGCTTTTCAATTCAACAACCAACGTTCCAATAAAAGAATAAATAATACAAAAAAGAGAGAAATACCTAAAAAAATAAAAAACTACCAGAGATAAGAGCTCTCAACCCGATATGCTACTGTAGTATATCTCGATGATTTCTGAAGCAATTGCCTTGCCCGTCCTTGAGGATGTGCCTCTGTCACTTTTGGCCGTCATGATGTTTACACAAAAACAACTCAATATCAATGTTTTTTCAAAAGATTCATTCAACACCTCGGGATATTTGTGACCTTTTCTCTGAGATAAAAAAATATTATATGATATTATTTTTTTCTTTGCAATTTCATCCTTTCAAAATATGTAGGTATAGCTAACCTCGGTCGTTTTAGGTATTTCGTTTTCAATCTTGCACAAAATTGATGGCAAAGACACGATTGCTCTACTAAATATCCTTAAAAGGTTTATTTAAGTCGTGGGTTGCTTACAGATGCCTTTATGCAAATTAAATAACTTTATTGTTAATTGATTTACGAGAGAATATAAAAAAGAAAAAAAAAGGAATTTGTATATCTTGACACAAACTTTTCCTTTGCCGAAAACCTTTCTTTCTGTGACTAAAGCCTTAAGGAGATAATCACATATTCCAAGAAGAAACCTCTTTTAGATATTACTCGTATTTTGGGAAGCTATATTATGTATATCTAACGGTAAACGTAGACCTACTCTTTTAAATGTGTTTAGATAAGATTAAATTTATTCAATTAACTACTAAGCCCCTTATTTGAAGAAAGAGATGGAATTTAACAAAAAAGCTAAATGTGTTTTTGTTTTTGTAAAATGTTTGAAATTCAGTAGGTTGGGCCTTTTATTTGTAAAAATCGTTTGTATTCATTTGCATGAGAATCCTCTTTGCCCTATTGGAACCACATGTCATTAACCTCATATCCGATACTTCCTTACGGTAGTCTAGTTTGGTGGAATGCGACTGAGAAAGCAACAAACTTGAAAACTTTGACAAAAGTTCAAAGGTTAGCATGCATTGGTATTAAGGGGGCGTTGAAAACCACTCGCAGAGCGGGACTGGAAGAGATACTCAACTTGAGACCTATAGATCTATTCGTGCAGGAATCTACAGCATACAGTGACTTGCGGCTAAGCCAGACTAAATGCTGGAAAAAAAACACAACAGGCCATACTCAGATTCTGCAAGGGTATGTGGGAAATAATGTTTGCAGAGACTATATAACACCCCATTTAAACTTCAACAGATTCTTTACTATCACTTATCCTAAGAGAGGAGTGGGAAAACAACCAACCTTTCAGTAACGAATCTACGATAACTGTCTTCACTGATGGTTCTGAGATGGACACTGGAGTTGGTGCAGGAATTTTCTCAGCAACTCCTACAAACCTTCGGTCTTCCAGACTTTTGCGTCGTCTTCCAAGCAGAGGTTTCAGCAGTGACAAAAGCAACTACGTAAATATCAATGATGGCGGTACCACGAGTTGATATCACCCTCTTTATTGTTAGCCAAGCAGCTATAAAACCAATTTCTGCCATCGAGATACATTCGAAGCTTTTAACTTGCTGTCGTGAAGAGCTAAGGATTCTTGACATGCAGCATAACGTTAGACTTTGCTGGGTTCCTGGTGAGCTAGCGAGAACGGGTTCGTTGCTAGATTCAAGTCAAGCCAAACAAATTATCAAAGTACCAACCTGTAGCATCAAATATCCTGTTTGGTAACAAAATATTAGAAAAAACCAATGACAGATGGAGTTTGCTTGAAACATGCGGCAAAACTTAAAAGTCAAGGCAAAATTTCAATAAGCAGAGGACAGACAAAATTATGCCAATGAACCAGAAACATCTCGGTTCCCTTGTCAGCATAATCACTGGACAAAACCTACTGAGATAGCACAAAATGAAAATGAGGCTCTGCCCAGCACTCTGTCATACAGCGTAATATAGGTTTTAAAAGTCAAATATATGGCATTTATGGCTATTTTGAGAGACTTGTTAGATGATACTCTCAAACTAGATATATGATTTATTTTTGAGCATTAAAGTCATAAAGAGAGATATTTATTTTTATTCCCAGTTTAAGGATTGCCATATATTTTTTTTTTTCAAAATTTCAAATAATTGCCAAAATCAACATACATACTTGATCAGTAAATATGATTTTGAACGGGAGACGGACACAATCCCGAAATTCTGAATCCCGAAAACCCAAAATCCCGAAATCCAAAATCCCAAAAAATTAAAAACCCAGAATCTTTAAAAACCCAAAATCTCAGAATCCCTAAAATTCTGATTCTCGAATGCTCAGAATCCCGAAAACCCAGAATCCTGAAAACCGAAGAACCTGAATCTCAAAAGCCCAAACCCAATATCCAGAAAGGCCAAAATTCCGTAACAATATTTGAAAAAAACCAAAAAGTTTCAAAAATTAACAATATTTGAAAAAATAAAATGCGCAAATGAGTCGCACATACTTGTTCTTATGTTCAAATCGGTGAGGATTTAAGAAAATTATACGTAAGGACATGGAAATTATGAGAGAAAAATATTTAAAAGCATAAAATACGATATTTGAATTAGCCAAAAAACCTTCTTTGGAAGTTTGAGATGAAAAAAACGCGATCTTAGTTCTTTATCGAATATAATAGTATGGACAAAACAAAATTTAAAATCGTTTTCTAAAAGTATAATAACGGGTGATTTTTTAGCTGGTTTGGTTTTGGCAACACTGGTTTTGACAGCTGACGTGTGTTAAGTACCTTGTGTCACTGTCAAACAGCTTCAGTTTGGTTTGCAATCTAACCATGGATCGTCTTACAAATGAACAACGCTTGCAAATTATTGAATTTTACTATCAAAATTCGTGCTCGGTTCGAAATGTTCATCGCGCGCTGCTTCCATTTTATGGTTGGCATTCTCGACCTTCTGAGCAGTCTATTCGGAAGATTGTGACCAAATTTCGCACCAAATTTACTTTGTTGGACATTAAACCACCAACACGTTTACGTACTGTGCGTAGTGAAGAAAATATTGCGGCCGTATCAGCTAGTGTGACAGAAGACCGCGAAATGTCGATTCGGCGCCGTTCCCAGCAGTTAGGCCTTTGTTACAGCACTACGTGGAAAATTTTGCGGAAGGATTTGGGCGTAAAGCCTTTTAAGATACAGCTGGTGCAAGAACTAAAGCCAGCCGACCTACCACAACGCCGAATTTTTGGTGAATGGGCTCTTGGAAAGCTGGCCGAGGATCCGCTTTTTTATCGAAAAATTGTGTTCAGCTATGAGGCTCATTTTTGGTTGAATGGGTACGTAAATAAGCATAATTGCCGCATTTGGAGTGAAGATCAGCCAGAAGCATTGCAACAGCTACCAATGGATCCCGAAAAAGCCACTGTTTGGTGCGGTTTATGGGCCGGCGGCATTATTGGGCCATATTTCTTCAAAGATGATGCGAATCGCAGCGTTACTGTCAATGGTGAACGCTACCGAGCGATGATAACAAACTTTTTTTTGCCCGAAATGGAAGTTCTTGACTTGCATGATATGTGGTTTCAACAAGACGGTGCCACATGCCACACAGCACGCGAAACAATGGCGCAATTGCGAGGCGAGTTTGGTGAACAGTTATTTCACGTTTCGGGCCGGTCAATTGGCCGCCTAGATCGTGCGATTTGACACCATTAGATTATTTTTTGTGGGGGTATGTCAAGGCTAATGTCTATAGGGACAAGCCCGCTTCGATTGACGCAATGAAAGCCAACATCCATGCATTCATTCGTGAGATACCGGCCGATATGTGTGAAAGAGTATGCCAAAATTGGACTCAGCGGATGGGCTACCTGAGACGCAGCCGCGGTCAACATTTGCATTGAATTATCTTTAATCATTAAATTGCAAGGTTCAAACTATCGATTCAAATAAATATTTCATTCATTTTTTCGAATTTTTGTGTTTTTTTTTTTTTAAGTTCTAAACCTCTTAAAAAATCACCCGTTATAAGTTAGGGGGCCAAATAATGCCCAGTGCCTTATAAGGCCCAAATCGTAGAAAACACCTAAACGAACAAATAACGGGACTTTTTTTGCTTTGTATATGTAAAGTCTCTCTATAGAAACTCATACAAAGCAAAAACAGAACCAGCTGCGTGATTCATGACAAGACCAGTGATGCCAGACTTTGTAAGCAGGTTATCCCGCCGTTATACCCTTAAAATCCCATTTATCTCTTACAAAAATCCCATATTTATTCCTCGAAATAATAACTTAAATAATATACGTTTATTTCATTAAATTCAGTAGCGCAAAATTTTAAACATTGCTCTTTTAAGGAATAGAACCGACTCTACTTAACGTAGCTGTTTTGCTTCGAACACTTGTCTAACTATTCCTTAATCTTAAACGCTTTAAACAACTCTTCTAACAAGAGTAAACTCCGCAACGTAACGTAAGGAAATTTGGGTTAAACAAGCCCAAATCTGACAGATAAAGAAAGAGACACAGCTACACAACAGAAACAAATTTGAAATGAACACAAAAAAAAATACTTCGAAGCAAACTATTTCAAGCTGAAGAAGGTAATAATGAAATGAAAGTGCCATTGGATTAAGATTGTGATTGTTTAACCATTATTATATATTTTAATGTACAAGAAGACAAAATTCATATCTTCGATTCAATAAAAAAAAGTTGCTGTTCCACTCCCTTGGGAATTTTTGAAATTTAGTTGAGTTGTAGGAACCGTGTATGTGTGTTTCATCGCCACAATATTGCGAAATTGAAACTTCCTTAGTTGGATTCATCCTAATTTCATAATGCCTAAAATCGTATAAATGCTAAAAAAAAACTTTTGAAAACATTTTCCTTTAGGTAATTCTTTTTCGTGAAATAAAGAAGGGTATTGCTGCTTTTAAAGTTAGACAAGTACTTTAGAGTAAATGTATACTTTATCTGGTTTAAAATTGAAAGAGAACTGACTCTTGCTTTTTAAAAAAATTATTTAGAGCAGACTCTCATTTTAAGTGTAATTTAGTGTTGGTTTTAAATATTTAAAATCTTGCGCCAGAATTTAAGCTTACAATTAAAAGTTATTACATAGGTAGGTATGTATCAAAATGCAGAGTATAAGAGATCCAATTATAGTGAGAGAACAGAAAGAAAATAACATAATAAATTATACAGTGTGTCAAGTAGTATTGAAAATATCAGATAAATAATATAACTTTGACAAAACTGGCAAATAAATTGACCAAAAAGTAAAATCACTATTTTTGTACTATGATGTTGAAAAAATCCTATTAACCCTTTCAGCTTATTTTAAATGACAAAATCCCACAAAAAGGTATAAATCCCCCGATCTGGTATCACTGGTCGAGACCTGCAGTTGAAAGAAGTTCGTTGAAGGCTGAAGAGCACTCGATTTATAAAAAAAACCCGTGTTATTTGTGTGTTTTCAGGAAAATTTAACAAAGTAAGTTCATTTTTAATATTTTTTCCATAAAGTAAATTCAATGTAGACTACATCACGATATTTTTTTATTTAAAATGTTTTAATGTTTAATTTCTTTAATTTTCTTAACAAGTGTCTTTCATTGTCCTAATAAGGCCCATACAAAAACGTGGTGTGCCTTATTGGGCACATGACAAAATGTCTTTTAATATATGTATTCTCTTTTTCATTAAATTTGTATTGGATTTCAGCCAAAATGTCAACTTTAAAACAAAAAAGAGCAAATTGGAGCGAAGTCGAGATGGAAAATGCCTTGAAGTCTGTTGAACGTGGTTTGTCACAATATGAAGCTTCCAGGCGCTTTGGAATTCCAAGAAGAACACTCAGGAATCACATCAAGAGTGGTTCAAGTAAAAAGAAACTAGGGCGCTCATTGAAGTTTACTGCATAACTAGAAACTGATTTGTGCAAAAGAATAATGAGGCTGTCTCAGGTTGGATTGCCAATTACCCAAAAGATGCTCCAATACCAAGCTGCCATTTTTTGCAATTTGAACAACATCCCGAACAGCCTTAGTTATTCAGAAAATGGCGCTGGAAGAAATTGGTTGCGGTTGTTTATAAAACAACACCCGGAAATCATAAATGTCTCCTAAAGGATACATGAACCACTCTACTTTTGCAGAGCTCATATCCCATTTGGGCAAGTTTAAGACTCCAGAACCATGTCTACTTATTTTCGACTATGATAATATCACTTCAGGATTTCGTACAACCGGTTTGTATCCCTTCGACCGAGATGTGATATCGGACATCTCTATTAGCTTTTTCCGAAATACCATGTCCAGATTCAACAAACAACGAAAATATAAATTGCTAAATCAGACGAAATACCCCTTTCGACTTTAATTGAAAATGCTAACGTCGCTGTCGTAACAGAGCCAGAATCAGCATTTGGGCTAGCTGCAATGCTACAAGCTGTGGAGCGAATTGAGAGTAAGGAACGTAGCCAAGCCCAAAAATCTCCATTTCAGAAACTATTGCCAACTCCTAAAATAAAAACTAATAAAACGCTACGAAAAGAGGCTCTGAACTTTAAGCTGAAGCCTTCAACATCAAAGTCTGTGCCAAAGCAAAAGCGTGCTAACGCAGCTTGGTATTGTCATGCCCGCAAAGAAGATCGCATGGAGGATATGAGGAAATGTCACAATTGTGTAGCCTGCGGTACCATGAACTCTGTGTTAGGTTGACATCAGCTGACGAGGTCTTTGAATGCCCTGGTGGATGCGAATGAACACCTGTTTAAATTTAACTCATGCTGTCTGGCTTTTTTTTAATTAATTTTTTTAAAGTTCTTATGTGCTTACCCTAGAAGGGCATTTAAGTTAAGTTTTCATTTAAACCAAGAAGGGTTTTATTAGTTTCATGTTTTTCGTTTAAAACGATACTATATATGTCGAAGAGGCTGTTTTTTGTATTTTTTATGAAATAATTTTTTTTAAATAGTTTTCTGAAAAAATATTGTTTTTTTTTTGTGTTTTAATTTAAACACGTTTTATTTCAGATAGAAATTTTGAAAAAAAAAACGAATGGACCTTATTATGACCCGTTGTTTCTTAATAAGGCCCTACGTAACTTTTTTTAAATTTCGGAAAAATAAACTTTCCATATATAAAAAATAAAGAAAATCATAATAATTTGTAGATAAAATGATACCAGATTCATAATCACTTAAGCTCTCTCCAAATTGTTCAAAAATGTGGCAGAAATTTTGAAAAATCTGTTATAGGTAGGCCTTATTTGGCCCCCCTACCTTAGCAAGTAAAAATAGTGCCAGATGAGTTTGGTTGTCGAAGCTGGATTTTCTTATGATTCCTACCTTAAAAACATTGAGCTCAAATAGCAAGCCATAAATGGCATATATTTTACTCTTTTTATCTTAAAATCTTATTAGTTTGAGTGTATCTCGGTCGTTTTTTATCCTACACTTTCATATAAAATTAAATTATCTATCTTTAATATAGAGCAATACTTATCGCTCCAGTTAGAAAAATACAGGAAAAGAAGTAAAAAAGCAAAATATGTGATTTTCACATTTAATAGCACTTCCAGGTTTTCCCATCTTCAATGGCCTATTTATTGATTTTTACAATAAAAACCCATAGCATAATCAATAGCCTCTCTAAGGTTTGTCGTCTTATATATGCCCATCTTTATACGAAAATTAAATTGAAGGTAAGTGAATCATTTACGACTAAAACTTAACTATAAGTACTCAACACTCTACTACCAAACAGAGTAGGTTTCTGCATACACCAAGAATAATACATTATCCATTATCCATTTTCGTTAAATCTAATCTCTCAATTAATCCTTCGTATTTTCAATGTAGGTATTGCAACAAGAAAGATTATATATATGTATTTTAATGCATTCAAATAAATTGCAGAAATTACCAATGAAATCCGATTAAAGTCACTAACGTGACTGGCAGACAGCAAAGCACAGAGAAGCTTTGCAATTAGCCACAAATGCCTACTATAGATGAAACGAACGAAGAATCTTGTCCATGATGGTTCTAATTAATTGAGACGAAAAGAAGAAAAAAAAAACACAAAACCCAGAGATAAGAATTATATAAATCCTTTTGCCATTCTATTCAATTTAAAAATGCCAGAGATAAAGTTATATCCTTGGCCCATTCCCCCGAGGAATGTTATTGTGTAAACAAAAACATCGAAGTCATGCAAGTGCGAAATGTGAAAAAAGAGCATCCCTGGGAACAAATCTGCGAGCCAAATTTATACATATAGCAGTAGGTATTGCAAAAGGAACGTTTTTTTGTTTGTTTGTTGTTTTTAAAAGAACTCCTTTAAGTGTTTTGGAATTCAATCAAGGGATAAACAACAAATAAAATGCTTTAAGGTCACACCACATCCCAACACCGGCAATGCCGCGCCGACGACAACCAACAAACCAACTCAAACTCAATGAGACGAAGACCAACTTTAGTTCCCATTAGTCTCAGAAAGCTTAATTAGTGTTTATTGAACGGACGTGACTTTTCCCCATATACTTTGGGTTGGATTTGTATTGCTATTACTGTTGTTGGGCTATGTGATCTATGAAGGTCTTTACGCTTTCCTGTGGTATTTTTCCTTTAATATTGACTACTGAACCACACAGTAGTATTCTTCACTCGTAAGTCAAACAAATTATTAAAAAATATAAATAAAATAAGTGTTCTTAAGTTATTTAAAATAATATCTTTTATTTATTTCATGCAAATAATATACATCGCAGAACTCAAATATTATAAGTTCCTGAGTGTGAGAAGTTAGCCCCCCTTTTTTGGAATTTGTTATTTTTGAAAGTTGTTCCAGATTGTTCCCGGTTTGTTCCGGGTTGTTCCAAATTTATTTTGAAAAATATTCAAAAATGGGGGCCGTTTTTGATTTTGAAAATTGTTCCAGATTGTTCTGAACATTGTTTTAAATTTTTGGACCTCTATGTTCCAAATTTCAAAAGTTATGGGCAAAATGCGAAATAATTGTAATTGTAATAATCTTAATTTTTTTTTTTAAATAAAAAAGTGTTCTAAACACTGTTCCAAAAAATTAAAGTTGTAGAATTAATATTTAAAAAGATATAGTCTTTCAAACTTTTTTTTCGAAAATGTAAACTACGGCTCCCCAATTTTTTTTTTAAGTTTTTATTTTCAATACTTAATAACATATACATGTTTTGAGGAAATATGGTGTCCTAACATTAGTTAAAACTGCCTAAAACTGAGCTTTAAGAAAATATCTTCAAGTTTTTGAATGTTTAAAAAACTCTATTGGCTCCCCTTTTACAAAATTCAAAAATCCAAAACCTGTTCCAAGTGCAAAATTGTCTAAATCCAATTGTTCCAAGGATTCATTCAAAAATATTGAAAACTGTCGATTTTAACCCGAAAAAACACTTCAAATGAAAAAAATATTAATTATCCTTGCTCTGGCCGCCCTTTTGGGAAACACAAAATTCGAAAACTTGTTTCAGGTTCTTCTGGGGCTCTTCTAAATTTTTCTGAGCTTTCGTTTCTTAAAATTGATTTTTAGTATTGAAACTTTAAGAAAAAAATGCTCCCCCGGCCCCCCTGTTCCAAAATCGAAAATCCAAAACTTGTTCCAAGTGCAGAATCACCTAAATCCAATTGTTCCAAGGATTCATTCAAAAATATTAAAAATTGTAAATTTTAAGCCGAAAAAATACTAATTATCCTTGATGGCCCCCCTTTTAGGAAATTCAAAGTTCAAAAACTTGTTCCGGGTTGTTCTAGGGCTCTTTTAAATATTTCCGAGCTTTCGTTTCTTAAAATTGATTTTTAGTATTAAAACTTTCAAAAAAAATGCAGTTTTAACTAATGTAAGGACACCATATTTCCTCAAAACATTGAAAATAAAAACTTAATACAAAAAACAAGGGGAGCCGTAGCTTACATTTTCGAAAAAAAAAGTTTGAAAGACTATATCTTTTTAAACATTAATTCTACAATTTTTGGAACAATGTTTAAAACACTTTTTTAAACCATAAAAAAAAATTAAAAAGCAGGCATTTAAAAAAAAAAACAAACAATTTTTTCGAATTTTGCCCATAGCATTAGAAATTTTGAACATAGAGGTTCAAAAATTTGGAACAATGTTCAGAACAACTAGAACAATCTGGAACAATTTTCAAAATTTCAATTTTTGAAAAAAGTGGGGCTAGGTCAAAAATGGTTTTTTGGGTCTAAAGCCCCCATTTTTGAATATTTTTCAAAAAAAATTGGAATAATCCGGAACAAACCGGGAACAATCTGGAACAACTTTCAAAAATAATAAATTCCAAAAAAGGGGGCTAACTTCACACACTCTCAGTTCCTTCAATTTAGTAACCTTCAAAAAAATCTTAATGCATTTTAATACAGCCGAAAAACGAAATTGTGAGCTTATAGTCCCAGAGCCAGAACAAAAGGAGCAGGTTCATCATGCAAGTTCTAACAGACCTAATTTGTTTGTTGAAAAATATTCAGGGGTGACACCAGATCCCTTTGAATATTTTTCAAAGTGAGTCCAAGTTAACGGGACGGGGAGGTGGTGTGTCAGCCGCCATCATGGAGATCATGTTTTATCAACTATGAACCGTGCCTAGAAGAATAGTACCAACTTCAAAAATAAAAATTTGTTTAAAGCTAATTTCATTGTATTATTAAAGTTTCAATTCTAGTTTTTTTGAAAAAAAGTTTTTGAGAAATTAAATTTTAAAGTCAATATTAAAAAACAAAAATATTTTAGTTTACAACTTGTTTTCTTTTTTAAATTTTTCGTAATTAAACACCACTGTTAATATTTAATATTTGTTACTTGTCATTACATTATTTTTATTTAATTTATTTTGCTTGGGCATGTCTTTGCTTCAGAAAAAGTTATGCGCAATTTCTTAAAAAAATTTTAAATTTTAATTTTTAGATACTTTTGTATTGATTTTTATTTAAATATTTCTGGTAATATTTTTTAAACAATTTTGTAAGCCATCCATTTCAATGGAAAATTTAATTTGAAACAAAAAGCTATAAATGTAAAAATGTTAAATTCTTAGCCTAGTTTTCGGGTCATACCATTGGCCAGTTTGATCATTCTTTGAGAAACAATTTGAAAGTTGACAATTTGAAAGTCTTCATTTTGATCAAGAGAAGATTATCAGCAATCAAAATAAGCGATTGGCGATTGTTTGAAGTTGAAAAAGAACGTGTGTCTTAAAACAAATTTCCCCTAGTATCACAACACCGTTAAGAATCTCTTAAAATGTAAGACAAGAATTTATGAAAAAAAATTTAAATAGGATGTTATGCAAAAAAGACGTTAAGGAATAGCACCCAAATTGAATTGGAAACATGGCCGAAACAATTTTGTACCACCCAAAAGCAAAGATAAAATTGGAAATTTTGCCAAAAACTACTATGAACCTAAATAATAAAATGGAAATATCGCCCAAATACGAGGGCAGGTCAATAAGTCCGTGACTTTTTGAATTTCTGACCTCTTTACTGAAACAGCAACACTGCTCCTGTCAACAGGCATCTGTCAGTTGACTCCTGTCAAAATTTAAACTTGCTGCGTCAGTTGGTTTGTGTTTGACAGCTATTTTTATCAGACTACTCACTAATTTGAGGAGAAAATGGAAAAAAGTGAATTTCGTGTGCTTATTAAGCATTATTTCTTGCGAAAAAAACCATTACCGAGACCAAGGCTAGGCTTGATAAATCCTATGGAGACTCTGCACCATCGATTTCAATGGTAAAAAAGTGGTTTACTGAATTTCGTTGTGGCCGTACAAGCACTGAAGATGCCGAACGTCCTGGACGCCCAGTTGAGGTCTCTACACCCGAAACAATCGAAAAAATTCACGATATGGTGTTGGCCGACCGAAGATTGACAGTGCGAGAGATTGTGGAAGCCGTAGAGATCTCGCATGGCTCAGTGGTTTCAATTTTGAATGATCACCCGCAAGATGGGTGCCGCGTTTGCTCACAGTCGACCATAAACGCAATCGTGTAACAACTTCATAGGAAGGTTTGGCGTTGCTTAATCGCAATATGGAGGAGTTTTTGCGCCGTTTTGTAACCGTGGACGAAACATGGATCCATCACAACACACCAGAGACCAAACAACAGTCAAAACAGTGGGTTTCTAAGGGTGAATCGGGTCCAAAGAAGGCCAAGGTGGGTTCCCAACTAACAATTTAACTTGTTTAAGTCTTAATACAAATTATTTTCTGGCTTGTGTAGTAACTAAAACAGGCCTTACACAAATCATTTTGGCTGACATTAAACAAGCTATTTGATTCCCTTAAAACTTGTCATCACAAGTGCTATACAATTCAATAGCCTCCCATCAACAGTGTGTTAAGGCCTTAAAAAGATAAAATATTGCTCAACTAAACAAGTTATTATTTGACAGCATAGGGCTTATATAATAAGACCTTTGAAAGGCCGTATGTAGACATTTCATTAAGGCCTTATAGGAGCCACTCAATGCAGTTGTATACAAAAAAACTTCTTGCATTTAATTTTAATTTTTATTTACATAATTTTATTTTGTTTGTTTATTTTCTCTTTATGAGGGGGGCTAGAACTGCACTTTTCTTTTTCCTGAAATGTGAAGAATTTTATTTTATTTGAAAAAATGTTACATATTTCATGACTTTTCCGAGGTTTGAACTCACGTCCTTCCAATCACCTATCCAGCGCGCTACCCGCTAGGCCATTGCCAATTAAGAAGAATCATATACAAATTTTAATTAGTTGATACACTTTAAGTATACTTCACAGCCTGAACAATTCTACTAGCAATATAAATGAGCAGTAAAGGCCATGTGTTGGAATTATTAAGAATCTAACTCGAGTTTTTAATCAAAACTTTATAGATTTAAAGATAAGTTAACTTCTTTATTGTATAAACCTCAACCTAGGCTAAAACGTGCTTGTACGATTTTCTTGAATCCTGGTACCTTTTTTTAAGTTTCATATGTGAATCAATTGATTCCTTAAAAAACGTGCAAGAACATACGAGTTAATGATTAAACCTTAAAAATTTTTTTCAAGATCTTTGGAAATAAATAAATGAATGATTTTAAAAGATCACAAATTATACTTTCATTTCTACTGAACCAAAACTTTAATATTAAATTTTTAGGTCGTTAAAAAGAAAACTTTAAATCCTTACAATCATTCATCTCGTTATTAAGTTTGTGGTACACGATTGAATTATAAAGTAAGCTTAAGAAACAGCTTGAATTATAACAGCAAGTTCATGCGACTCATTCATGTTTATTATTAAATATCTTTCATAAGCAAAACAAAAAAGCTCACGAAAAAAGGCAATCATTTCTAAAAGTTTGCTTTACTAACATTTTATAAAAACTATATATTTCCTTTCAGAAGGCAACCTCTGTGCATGTGTCAGAAGCAAAACGAAATAGCTCATGAAAGAGGGCAATTATTTCTTTAAGTTTGTTACCCACATTTTATGAAACCTTGATTTTCCTTACGCAGGGCAACATATGTCACACCCAAAAGAAAATAGCTCGCGAAAGGAGGCAACCATTGGAATAAATTTGCTTCTCACATTTTATAAAAACCATCTGACATAAGCAAAACAAAATAGTTCAATAAAAAGGCAATGATATTTTAATAGGTTTGTTTTAAACATTTTATTTGATCTCCTTAAACAGTTAACAAAATTCCTATTGATCGTAGATCAATGTAGATTTGATACAAAAAACTAAACAAACTACAACAAAAAACTCATAACAAATATTTTAAAATGCTTTTATGTTTGTTTGTAAAATTGTAAGATTATAAACAAATATGTTTACGACAAAAATTGTTAAAATATAAACAAAAAATAGTTATGCATTAATTGTTATGCATGCTTTAAAGATAAAAAATTCAACACAAATTCCATTAAAAAACACATCCATTGGGGAACACATCGGCGAGCGCGCGGTTTATATCGTTAATCGATTTTGGGCACTCGAAGTTTATTGAATATCAATACAATCATATCATAATCATTATTATTATTATATTATTATTCACTTGTTTTTTATAATTAAGATTTTTTTATTATATATTTGTTTTTAATCTATTAAAATGACCGACGAACACTTTCCAATATATGTTAAACCCGCTGCAGAATACGTTGAACTCAAGAGAAATGTCAAATCTAATCAGCTGTGTGTAACAAGCTTTTTTAAGCAAGCCGTATATAAAATGTTTTTATTTACTTTCAGTAAAACAACTTGGACAGGCCTTAAACAGGCATTTTCATACTAATGCATACAAGTCTTGTATACACCTTGCCAATCTAAGTTTAAAAGTCATTAAACTTGCTATTTTCAAAAATTTATATTGGAAAACGGTTGGCTTCTATAATAAAGCCTTATTTTAGTTTTATTCGAGCTATAGCTAACCATATTCGAAAAATTGGACCTTATACAAGTTAAATTGTTAGTTGGGTTTGTCAGCCAATAAAGTTATGGCGACTGTTTTTTGGGATGCACGCGGGATAATCCACATTGACAATCAATGGGGAATATTATGCCAACTTATTGGACCGATTCAATGACGATTTGAAAAAAAACCGACCTCATTTGGCCAAGAAAAAAGTTCTTTTCCACCAAGACAATGCAAGGGTGCACACACGTGCAGTTGCCATTCCAAAAATCCATGAATTGGCCTATGAATTGCTCCCTCATCCACCCTATTCTCCAGATTTGGCTCCGAGTGAGTACTTCTTGTTCCCAAACCTGAAGAAATGGCTTGGAGGAAAAAGATTTGACTCCAATGATGAAGTCATCTCGCAAACAAAGGCCTATTTTGAGGACCTCGACAAATCATTTTTTTTGGAAGGGATACAACAATTGGAGAAGCGTTGGACAAAGTGTATAGATCTCAAGGGAGACTACGTTGAAAAATAAAATTATTTTTTTATCAAAAAATCTGTTTTATCTGTTTAGTCACGGACTTATTGACCCGCCCTCGTATTTAGCAAGTAGATTGGTTTTTTGTGGAATTCAGGCGATATTTATATTTCTTCAATTTTGGGTGGAATATATTTGTGAAGGGAATATATCTCAAAATGATACCTACAGTTACAATTATTGTCGGATATATGTGTGTATCAGAAAGCGGCATGAATCCATTCATTGCAGTTGTGAATCATTCACACACAGTTGAAAGTCTCACATTAACTACGTCCAATTTATGGTCGTCATAAATCGTCCTAGCAGATCAACAATTGAGCGTCTAGTGGAAAAATTTGAAACCCCAGGCACAGTACAAAATGTTCCCGTGTCAGTGGGACAAAGAAGTGCCCGTAGTGTGGAGAATATTGCTGCTGCTAAGGCTTCACTTGCAGAAAGCCCAAATGTTTCTTTCACACGTCGTTCTCAAGCATTGGGCATCTCTGTGACGTCGTTGTGTCGAGTTTTGCGAAAATATCTTGGCCTATATCCTTAGAAGAATATATTGACGCAAGAACTGAAGCCGCTTGACCACCAGAAGCGTCGTATGTTCGTGAATTGGGCTGAGCAACAACTTGAAAATGATTCGGATTTTCATCGAAAAATCATCTTCAGCGATGAGGCTCATTTCTGGCTGAATGGCTTCGTCAATAAACAAAATATGCGGTATTGGTCAGGCAGTAATCCACACGTACTTCATGAGTCATCATTGTATCCCGAAAAAATTACGGTTTGGTGTGGTTTATGGGCCGGCGGCGTCATTGGGCCGTACTTCTTCCGTTATGATCAAGACCGACACGTTACTGTGAATGGGGATCGCTGCCGTTCAATGATAACCGAATATTTTTAGCCCCAATTGGATGATATGGACTTGGAGGACATATGGTTCCAACAGGACGACACCACAAGCCACACAGCGAATGCCACAATCAATTTATTGGAAACCAAGTTTGGAGAACGTGTTATCTCACGAAATGGTCGAAATGGTGCGATTTGACGCCGTTAGACTATTTCCTGTGGGGATACGTCAAGTCTATGGTCTATGCCAACAAGCCAGTGATGATTGATGAACTTCGTACGAATATCGAACGTGAAATTGCAGCAGTATCGGCCGATTTATGCTTGAAAGCCGTCGAAAATTGGGTTCAGCGTCTGGACTTCTGCAAGCGTGCCCGTGGTGGCCATGCAAAAGAAATCGAGTTCCATACATAATGGCATTGAACGTGATTTCATTGATATCCAACTTTTGTAGCGCTATTATTGAAAACCCCGATACTTTCATACCGCCAATAGGTATTTGAATTCCTTGCAGTGACATAACCTTTAACTTGGCATTCGCAGGAACTAACCTCTCTCCACTAATAGTAATTAAAATCTTTTCCATTTTGTTTTGGAAATACATAAAGGGTATTAATGTAACGTCGTAAGCTAACAAATTGTGTAAAATGATGAGTTTTCGCAAAGTTTGCATGAACGACCTTTTTCAAACATTTGATAAAATGCTACGTAATTCAATGAGAGTAAGAGTCACAATGACGTTTGGATAAGTTTAACCAGTTTGGTTAATTTTACGCAACAAAATCCTTTGATAAGTTTAACCAAATTGTGCAAATCATTTCCCATACAAAATTTGACAGTTCATTAACCAAAAGATAAACTTAACCAATTTGTAAACTTATCTAGGGTTTAACGAAGTTGCATGAATATTCTTATAATGTAATATAAAAAGAGTTATCAATGAAAATGCTAATGAAATAAACTGTACCTACTGGTACCTAGCCCCTTAGCTATTTTTTTTATTTTTTTACTTCTTTTTATTGTGTTCTGTAGGTAATAATAATGACTTCTGCTTCAAAGGTAGAACTTTTGAAGTTTTTTTTTATGATTCTCAAAACACTCATTGCGAATTTCTGATTATAATACAACTTTATTTTAATCCTTTGGCTTTCCCAAAGAAATTTTATTATTTTTATTTTTATTTTTTTTTTTATTATTTAATCCTCAACTCCGTGTGCCTGTTTGGAGGACACTGGAAGAATTTTATTTCTTCTATTATTGCTTCTTTTTCTTTTACTTCTCCCTAAGCTATTGACTCAGCTATAAGTGAAGTCTTAGATGAATAGCATACAAGAAAGATACACATCATGAAATAAATGACTGAGAAGCTTAAAATTGTCTATACAAACAGCTATAAGGACTAAAAATGGGATATTAAATGGCCGTCTGAAGTATAGCTATCTCCTCTTTTTTTTTTTAACTTCTCTTTCTAAGAGGCAATATTTTGATGGAGCCATAGTTCCCGTTGCATTCTTGTGTTTCCATTGAAAATTACTTTTCTTGTTTGTTGAATGCTTTAGGGAATGGCTTTTTATGCCACAAATATGCTCTTTTGCTCAGTTTGGTTATATCATGGCATAATTCATCGTAGGCATTGAGCAAAGATTTTTTTGTGTAGGTTGTATATATGAATATGTATCTTGCTTGGCTTGTATATGACTTTGCATAAAATATACCTTATATTTAATGCCATACTTAAGATTTGATTCATTTGAAACTTTTGTTCCTTGGTCGTGAAATGGCATAGACTTTAGGTATTTTTTATAAGAATTTAAAAAAAAAATTATAGTGAGAGGCTTTTGATTTTTTGAAACTAATTTGAGAATTATTTATAAGAGAATTTAAAAAAAAATTAATAAATAAAAAAAAATATTTAAACTGTACAAAATCCTTAAAGTGAAAATGTTTTACCATGAAAAAAAATATGAAGGCACTTTGTTTTTTTTTTTTTTTGAAATATGCTTACTCCGATCTTAATAAAATTTTGGTGTGTGCTAGAATAAGTACAATCTCCTTTTTAATATAAATAAAATGTATCTAAGCATATAGTAGGCCGTTAAAAACAGTGCCTATGTATAACTACTTTTTTCTACAAAATAGTTTTTATGTTTTTTGACTTCCTGACTTAATAGGTGCCTAAAAGTATTTAAGTAATAAATTATATACATTCCATTGAAGGAGCACTGATTAATACTACAAGAAAACGTATGGTGAACTGCGCCGTGTGAACAAGCTCTACATTGGAAAACAAGTACTGACACTTTGACTAAAATTTTAATAAAATATCCTGTCGAAATAAAGGAGCTGATCTTGGAGAAAAGAAGAGCTCGAAGAAAATGGCAAGCTACAAGATTTCCAGGTGATAAGGCAGTTTTTGACCGTCTTAACAATGAACTAAAGAAAAGAATCTGTGAATTTAAAAGTGATTCACTTAGTAGATTCCTGAATAGTCTGACAATGGATGCTTCTACGGAATACTCCTTATGGAAAGCAGCTAAGCGCCAAAAAAGACCACAGACACAAAACCCGCCAGTAAAATCTCAAGATGGTAAATGGATCGGAAACCCAAAACAAAAGGCTGATCTCTTCGCTGAACATCTCGCGAATGTTTTTAAGCCATTTCCAGCAAGCACAGCTACAGATCCATTACAGTTTGTTGATAGAAACGACGAATGTGCAATTCCTTTTGTCACGCTCAAAGAAGTAAGAAGTATGTGTCAACATAAGTTGTCTAACAAAAAGCCACCAGGGTACGATCTAATAACTACTCAGGTTTTGAAAGAAATGCCTTCTATAGCCTTCAAAAAACTCCAATTTATAATAAATGCATGCCTTAAACTAAGATATGTGCCACATCATTGGAAAATTGCAGAAGTCATTGTTATACCTAAACAAGGTAAGCCACCAACAGAAGTAACATCTTACAGACTTATTTCCCTAATACCAATCATGGCAAAAGTTTTCGAAAACTGCTTCTGAAAAGACTACCAAATAATATAAGAAAAAAGACTAATTCCGAGCCATCAGTTTGGATTTAGAAATAAACATTCCACGATAGACCAAGTGCATCGAATTACGGATGTTGTGGAAAAAGCACTTGAAGATAAACAAGTATGCTCGGCTATATTCTTAGATGTTGCTCAAGCCTATGATAAGGTTTGGCACTTGGGACTTGAGTACAAACTGCAAAGGGATCTTCCCAGGCAGTACTACGAAATACTGAAATCCTACGTTATGAACCGACTCTTTAAAGTACGGTACGAACAAAATTACTCGGAACTAAAGAAAATTGAAGCCGGTGTACCACAAGGAAGTGTCCTAGGACCAACCCTGTATCTGTTATCTACAAGGGACATCTACGTTATCATGGCCACCTTTGCTGATGATACTGCAATATTGGTGCCAGATAAATCCGTTACACAAAAATGCAGTCGATAAAGTTAGTGATTGGACGAATCAAACTCAATGAAACAAAATCGACGCATTTAAACTTTACAAACAAAAAAATAAACAATGTTCCAATTCTTATAAACAGTACAGCAGTACCTTACTCCTATACTGCCAAATACCTTGGAATGACTTTGGATGCAAAGCTTAAATGGAAAGAGCACATCAAAAAGAAAAGAGACGAACTAAACTTGAACTCTGACCTATCAATCCAGAAACCAGTTAGGACATATGGCATCCAACTATGGGGCTGTCAAAAGAAAACAAATGCTGAACCCATCCAAAAATTCCAAAGCAAGGTCCTTCGCGGAATAATAAATGCCCCTTGATATATAAAAAACAGTGATCTGCATCGTGACCTTCAAATTGAAATGGTTACAGAAGTGGTTAACAAACACGCTGTATCACACAATGAGCGACTGCAAAGTCATTCTAACTCCGAAATGGAGACTGTCTTAAATATACGAGACAATGTTCGGAGATTAAGAAGCACCAAGCCTCATGAGCTGATGGTCTTAAAGCTATGGAAAGTGTTATAACTTAAACTTCCCACAATGCGACTGATAAATTAAGAAAGAAAAATCATTTGTCGATCTTTCATAGATTGGTCCTGATTCACCGGTGGTTTTAGTGCGGTAAGAGTCCCACACTACTCGGTACCGATTGTTACCGAGTGTCTTTCGAAGATTTCTATCTTATCCGATGGAAAATAAATTTAAAAAAAAAATTCCAAGCCATGTAGAGTAAGTTACAAATTTTATAATAAAATTATAATTTTTTAACTAGAAACACCCTTCCATGAGAAATATTTTTATAGACTGTGAAAATTTTTTATTTTTGTCTGTTTTTTGATGGGATTTTTTGAATTACGTTACTAAGACGAAGGTTAACGATTTCTCGAAGATAAATCTTGGTATTTGAATAATTCGAAATGACCATAAACATTTTTTTCCAAAAAAAAAACCACCTCGACAAAAAATATAATTTCAAATTTGCATAAAAAACCATTTTTGTTTTTCTTTAGATGCGAAATGTGACATGCTAGAGCAATTTCAAGACCACATTCGAGCTTACATAGTTCAAATTTTAGACAAAAAATAAAAAACTGTAAAAGTACGTCAATTTTCAACTAGCTCTTAGGTCCGAATGGATTGTTGGAGAAGAAGACCTAAAACAGAGATTTATTTGAAATTGTGAGTACTTTCAGTGGTACTTTGATGTAATTTTCGAATAATTGGTTGTTTTCGAGCCCTTGGTGAAAAACTCCCAAAAAATGCATTTTTGGATCAGTTTTTGCATTTTTTCATGTTGCGTCACGGAATTTTAGTCGCAAAACTCAGATTTGGATCCAGCACCTCGGAAAATATAAAAGAGAGGCAAATCAAAACTACCCCATAATTTGCATTATAAATATAAAATGTAACTGTCTGACTATAAGCTTCACATTGAAAAAGAAGCTGTCAATTTGTTGATGACATCTTAAACTCGCTTTTAGACCCCCGTCATTTGAAGGAATAAATAATGTGAAATATTTGTTTGTTTTATTCTAAAATGTTTTTCTTATTAATGTAAATTTAATTGTTTTTACATTAATGTATGTCGAACAAAAAGAGATTTTTAATAGAACAGGTCATTAACGCAACAAAAACAATTTACACAATATATAATAATAGTTTTTTAAAAGCTTCATAAATTGACTTTTCCAAGTTAAGCCTCTTTAAAAAAAAGAATTAACATTTTCTTTTATGATTCGTATCTAAGATTTCACAAGTCAAAGTAAAGTATTCGATAAAACTTCTAGAAAATTGTTAAAGAAATATTTTGAAGACATGATGACTGACAGCAATTGCAACTAAATAATTGTATAGAATCTTTCTAGAGTCATAGCTACATATTCCTTCTTTAAATTATTTGACGGAGATCTATCCGAAAAAATATCCGAAATAATAATTTTAAAGAAGCAGTTATTGAAATCATGACTTCTATAAGAAACTTATTTTTGATGAAAGCTATATAGAGGCCTTATACATATCCAGATTTGCAGCACATCAATATTTCTAAGCATATAGAAACTGAGATGTCAGTTGGGAATCTACAAACGCTATAGTTTAAAAAAAAAAGTAGAAAGCACCCCTACTAAAAATTTCGCTTCTATATTCATCCATAGATGCTTTTTATTTGCATTCAATCTACACATAAAAGAATTGTATAAGACTCCATAGAGTGAAAAAAGTGACCTTTTTTAACTTCTATTGTACCTTTATGAAGTTAATTATGAGTTTTTTAAGGAAGTTTACATAAAATTAAATAAAAACACTTGTAAGTAGGCCCAGAAATTGAAGCCGTGTCCCTCTGGACTAATTGTCTTGCTCGCTGGCCGCTCCACCAATCGCATAACAGTTCGAAGCATTTAATTAAAATCACTTTTATCTTGAATTGTCTCCAATGAGAAAAAAAGCTTGCATTAAGAAGAAAAACTTTGATCAAGGAAATATAAAATAATAGATTAGTAATTTAATTAAGACCAACATAAAACATTGACAATATTGACAGTAAAAAGAAATATATGTGCTCAGTTGCCAAACAGAATATAAATTATAAAATGGCCGATTTTAACTTGCCATCATCATATTCACTATTACAAGCATTATAGAAACAAAGAGACAAGAAAAACTTACATAGAGATTGTATAATAATTTTACAGGATGACTAGAGAAATGAAAGTTCTTTGATCATTTCATAAGAACAAAACAGAGAGATTAAAGAAACATTGGTACATTGCTTCTATCAAGCTGATATAATTTGCAACAGAAAATATATAAGGATTCAGTAATGCTCCAATAAGATAAAAAATAAATCGAGTACTATAGAAGCAAATAAAATCGACAAAAACTGGTATTGGACAAATCACTACTAACGAGCTAATGGATCACTTCAACAGCGCATTGAACTCATCCTCGTGGCAATTCATGGTACCCATAACATCTTCGGAAATTGTTCATCACCAAAAACTCGATAACCAAATAGAACTGAATGAAGTAATCTTGGCAATAGAATCAACAAAAGAAAATAAAGCACCCGGTATTGACGATATTCCAAACGAGTTTTATAAAAATGCTAGCATTCCATTTATTGAAGAAATACATATTTTGCTAAGGGATATCTTTCATACAGAAATGATGCCGTCATCCTTTAAAAGATCAATAATTTTCCCAGTTTATAAAAAGGGTGACTCAAGTCTTGCCTCAAACTACCGAGGGCTGTCTTTTCTTGACACACTTTATAAAATATTTACAACCATTCTGCTAAACAGACTCACTAGCTGGATCGAAGAAAACCAGATACTAAATGAATACCAGGCTGCGTACAGAAGTCAGTATAGTACAGTTGACCAAGTCTACAACCTTTCTTGTATCATCCAACTTCAACTGAGTAAGAAAAATAAGCTATCTGCTTTCTTCGTTGATTTGTCAGCAGCGTTCGACAACATCAATAGAGATGCGTTGTTCTACAAATTATTAAGGCTAGGTGTTTCTACAAAAATGGTTTCAGTTATAAGATCTCTGTACCAGGAAACAACTGCAACAATTTGGGATGGAAAGAGTACATCAAGCTTCTTTCGGACAACCAAAGGAGTCAAGCAAGGATGCGTATTGAGTGCCTTACTGTTTGTCCTATTCCTGGATGATCTTCAATATGAGCTCCCAACTGGTCTTAGCCTGAATGGTTTAGGAATAAATGTTCTTTTATACGCGGATGACATAGTTCTTCTCTCTGATAGTCATAAGACCCTGCAAACGATTATCGACAGCTTCAGCAGCTACTGCAGTAAATGGAGTCTAGATGTCAATCTAGAAAAGTCTGAAATCGTTATCTTCCGGAATGGTGGCAGAAGAGCGGCTACTGAAAAATGGTACTTCAACCATGGAGAAATAAAAATATCCAACCAATACTTGGAGTTACTTTCCGGTACAATATGTCTTGGTCTGAACACTTAACAAAACGTCTTGCAACATAAAAAAACTCTATAAACTCAACGTGGTCTAAATTTGTGCGAAATAAATATGTGGCACACTCCGCTAAATATAAAGTGCACGAAGCAGCCACAAAATCAATAGTGCATTATTGTGCGCAAGTTTGGGGATACAAAGAATACGCCCAAGTTGAAAAACTTCAGCGCTTCTTTGTCAAGAGATGCTTCGGACTCCCAGACAACACACCTAATTATGCAGTTTATATTGAAACCGGACTTTCAAAGGCATTCATTTCGACATTAAAAGTTCACCTAGCATACATACGGAAAGTAATGTCATTGCCACGTAACCGTCTTCCACGTATTCTCTCAGAAGCTGTTATCCAGAAAAATATTTATTGGGCCCAGGAATGGCCAGGCCTAAAAACTCAAATCGATTTCAGTTTCGAAGCTCCCTGCACAGAATGGAATCGTGTTCATAATATACTCTTAACCAAATTATCGGAAAAGGATTGGTCCAACTTCACCAGCAAGGCGCTCCAGTCACAGTTCCATGATGAATATTGCAATCTCCTGTACACTGAAGTCCCGAACTACTTCCATGATAGGAATCCACGAGATATGATCAATCTAATCTTTAAGGCAAGAAGCGGTTTACTTAACTTAAATGCTAAAGCTTTCCGTAATGATACTATAGGCATATTTATGTAATCTAGATGCTGCAGAAAACACTTATCACTTTATTGGTGTGTGCCCTATTTTAAGAGGATACCGCAAACAATATCTAGGAAGTGATTTGCTAGACAGACCAACATTCCTCAGTATCTTGAATGGCCTAAATTACCAAAACCTTTACAAATTTTTAAAAAACTCAATCAAATATCGTAGTTCTATAATAAACGAATATGAATAGTTAAAACTCGCTAATCTTTGCTTTTATAAGATATAAACATTTTTGAACCTGACAGACGACTTAAAACAAGTTATTGTCAAATTTAATTTTGAATACCAGCAAAATCATGATTTTGTAAAAATTTAATTGAAAATAAAATTATTTTATCTATCTATCTATCTATATCTATCTAGAAGCAAATAACACTTTAATGTCTGAAATGAAATGAAACAATTTTGTTAGTTGGGACTAGCACACTAAAACCACGTGTCAAATCTAATAAACTTGTACTTGAATTGTGACAAATGTTTATATAAGCTACCACAACTTCCCCTTCTTAGACCCAGTTTTTTAGTGTGAGAGTATAACCTGAGTTAAATTCAGACACGTAAGCTCTCTGATAATCATGCATACATACATAAATCTTTGCCACTGACATAATGGTTAATTATTTATGTAATGAGTCCGCTCATAATTCATTAGTGGCTACATCATACGACTATATTTACAAATGTAGATATAGTAAATTTGTTCGAAGAACATACATTTTTACTTCAGTGTATGTACGCCTCTTGCTGAGATTTATTTTTAATAAAAATTTTATTATGTTCCAAGGTTATTTTAATATTATTTTTCACAAAATATACAGACATCAGAAATCAGAGAAAATAAAATTCTATTGAATTTTTAATTTCATAATAAGTAGGTATTTAGATTTTTCGAATAAAAGGAATTAATAGGACATTTTTTGATGTATTTGAGATTTCATAGCTAACCATAAGCAAAAGAGGAAATCGAAATAATTTGAAAATAAATTGATGCAAATAATTTTATTTAAGAAGATTTTAATTCTGGGAATTTATTTATCAACTTCCAAGGATACACTGAAAGCCTTTTTAAAGGAAGGTGCAGGTATCACAAATAAATTAAATTGTAGGTATTAAAAAGATTGAAAGATTTTCTGCCAAATCTTTTTACTTTTAAATATTATATTAAACTTCTCTAAAATTAGTATAATTATACTTTTTATATCAGATACAAAATTGAGTTTTACATATATAATGTCAAATTACTTGACTCAATGACTTTATCTCTGTCAGTTTGAACTTTAAACAATTCAATTTTAAGCTCAAAAGAATTTTTAAAATACAAATGGTGTGTTCTGGTTATATCCGTTTTCATTATTCATTGTATTTTCGCATTTTCTTGAAACTCCATGACAACCGCTGAAATGGCCAATTTCCTGCATAAACCTCAGACTGTCAACTCCAACTGACAGTATGCAATAAAAAAAAAAAACAGAAACAGAGCTGCGAACTCTTTCGTCCAGTCGCACACAGTAGTCATACATACAGAAATGTATTTCCTCATAAATTGAGTAAACTTATAGCTACCTACTGAGGTTTATATACCAATTAAAATAATTCAGTTGAGCGCATTAAGAAGTAAAAGACTTTAAAGTGCAGCCATATAGTTGCATCAAGTTGTGTTTAAAATGACAGGTAAATAAATGGTGATTTTGTAGAGTGAGAGATGCTGGGAATATAAAGTCGTGGGAAAATTAAGCGACTGGTTACCTTGAATATGGTCTCTTGTTTTACCGAAAAGACTGGCTTTCGACTTCTCTGTATACAGCAAGTTTTTTAGCAATTTGGAAAAGCTATGAATGTTAACAAGATATAAATTTTTGTTTCTTCTTGTCAACTTTAAAAAATATCTATGACGGAATTGTTAATGCCAGAAGTAGTTAGGGTCAGATATTTGTTTGTTTAGAAAGGGCAAATCTGTGTTTTTTTATTATTATAAATAAAATTTCTAGAATATATTGCTTACCTACCTATGGGCTCCTTAATGGCTTGCTTAAAAGGATTTTGTATTTAACAAGGAATTTCTATCCTCCGTGACCTTGTTATTCTGGGTAGGGTTGTAAGGTTTAAAAAAGCGGAATTACCAAATGTTAAATATAAATCGCCTACAGATCACCAAATAAAAATTTCCCATTAGAGATAAAACTATTTATAAGCTAACAAAATACACTTTTGAACAAAATAAGTTTGAAACTTATACCTGTGGCAACAAGGAAGAACAACAATAATTGTTGATACGGAATATTTTTTGTGTTCTAAGGTGGGATAAATACTTCATTTTAAGTCAAATTAAATTGCTTCTCCGAGTCCGAACGGACATATACGAGGGCGGGTCAATAAGTCCGTGACTCTTGGAATAAAACACAGATTTTTTGATAAAAAAATAATTTTATTTTTCAACGTAGTCTCCCTTGAGCTCTATACACTTTGTCCAACGCTTCTCCAATTTTTGTATCCCTTCCAAAAAAAATGATTTGTCGAGGTCCTCAAAATAGGCCTTTGTTTGCGAGATGACTTCATCATTGGAGTCAAATCTTTTTCCACCAAGCCATTTCTTCAGGTTTGGGAACAAGAAGTAGTCGCTCGGAGCCAAATCTGGAGAATAGGGTGGATGAGGGAGCAATTCATAGCCCAATTCATGGATTTTTGCCATGGCAACTGCACATGTGTGCACCTTTGCATTGTCTTGGTGGAAAAGAACTTTTTTCTTGGCCAAATGAGGTCGGTTTTTTTTCAAATCGTCATTGAATCAGTCCAATATGTTGGCATAATATTCCCCATTGATTGTTCTTCCCTTTTGAAGGTAGTCAATGTGGATTATCCCGCGTGCATCCCAAAAAACAGTCGCCATAACTTTATTGGCTGACAAACCCACCTTGGCCTTCTTTGGACCCGATTCACCCTTAGAAACCCACTGTTTTGACTGTTGTTTGGTCTCTGGTGTGTTGTGATGGATCCATGTTTCGTCCACGGTTACAAAACGGCGCAAAAACTCCTCCATATTGCGATTAAGCAACGTCAAACCTTCCTGTGAAGTTGTTACACGATTGCGTTTGTGGTCGACTGTGAGCAAACGCGGCACCTTGCGGAAAGCTTTCTCATGCACAAGTGATCATTCAAAATTGAAACCACTGAGCCATGCGAGATCCCTACGGCTTCCACAATCTCTCGCACTGTCAATCTTCGGTCGGCCAACACCATATCGTGAATTTTTTCGATTGTTTCGGGTGTAGAGACCTCAACTGGGCGTCCAGGACGTTCGGCATCTTCAGTGCTTGTACGGCCACAACGAAATTCAGTAAACCACTTTTTTACCATTGAAATCGATGGTGCAGAGTCCCCATAGGATTTATCAAGCCTAGCCTTGGTCTCGGTAATGGTTTTTTTCGCAAGAAATAATGCTTAATAAGCACACGAAATTCACTTTTTTCCATTTTCTCCTCAAATTAGTGAGTAGTCTGATAAAAATAGCTGTCAAACACAAACTAACTGACGCAGCAAGTTTAAATTTTGACAGGAGTCAACTGACAGATGCCTGTTGACAGGAGCAGTGTTGCCGTTTCAGTAAAGAGGTCAGAAATTCAAAAAGTCACGGACTTATTGACCCGCCCTCGTATGATAGCATTTTCCATAGCAAGATATACTCTTGATAGATTTGTTAGTTCCTCGCAAGAGTTTTTGGGTAGCAGCGGCTGGAAATAGAACCCAGACCTTCGACATGACAGTCCAACGCACTAGCCATTATGCCACATCCGATTTAGAGTATACACATTTATAGAACTTAAAAAGGAAATTTCGTTGAGATGTATACTATAATAAACGCAGTTTAACGAAATTAAAGGTAGTTCCAGACGTGAATGGCAAATTGTATTTTTAACAAGGCTACTATACAAAAAATTAACCAAACCAAAA
Organism: Dasysyrphus albostriatus; assembly: GCA_946251815.1. Lineage (NCBI taxonomy): Eukaryota > Metazoa > Arthropoda > Insecta > Diptera > Syrphidae > Dasysyrphus > Dasysyrphus albostriatus. The sequence goes on from OX276337.1 coordinate 53,267,423, forward strand.
AATAGCCAATAAGTTTAACCAGTTTTTTGCACAAGACACTCTTCCAAATATAGGATCACATTCTTGACTGAACTGCCATCGCAACGAACACTACGGTCATAGTTTTTACTTTGAACAAACAACAGCACAGAATTTTCAAAAACTATAAATAATCTTTAAAATAATAAAACTGTGGATATGATGACTTTTCTAAACTTCTCTCAAAAGATATTAACTGATCTGTTCTTTTCATCCTAGCACGTATGTATGTATGGAATAAATAGCTTAATATCTGGTGTATTTCCAAATTTGATTAAATTTGCTGATGTCGTACCACTTTTTAAATAGATGGTATATCCATACCATAGGTTGATAATGACCAACCAATTTCATTGCTACTGTCTGTTAAACTTAATAAAATAAAGACCGTGAAAATTCTTGATAGTAATATTTCAATAAAGCTGCTGGCGCTGATGGCCTCGCGACCGAGCTATTCAAAGCGGCTGGCGATGAATTGGTTAGGAGTATGAACCAGCTCATCTGCCAAATACGGTCGGAGAAAAGTATGCCCGATGAATAGAACTTCAGCATTGTTTGCCGATCCTTAAGAAAGGTGATCCTCTGAACTGCATCAGCTACAGAGGAATCAGTCTTCTTAACATCGCGTACAAGATCTTTTCTGCCGTACTTTGAGAACGCATGAAGCCATTCGTCAGCAACCTGATAGGCCCAAATCGGTGTTGTTTTTAGACCATTAAAGTACACCATCGACCTCACCGATACCTTTTATGTCAAAAAAGGTTTTAGACTAGGTAAAGCGCTGTCATGCAACTTCTTCAACATCGTTCTTGAAAGAATTATGCAAAACTCTCACCTCAATACTAGATGCACAATTTTTCAAAAATTCGTCCAACTATTCGCTTCCGAGGATATTGATATGAAGTCAGTGATGCTTTCGTGAGTATTGAGGACGAAGTCAGGAAGATTGGTTTAACGGTGAATGAAAGCAAGACCAAATAAATACTTTTAGCAAGCAAGGACACCCAACACCGACGTCTCGTGAGAACGTCACTATAGACAAGTATTGAGCTGGTCAGAAATTTTGTCTACCTAGACTCTGCTATAAACTCAGCGAACGATACCAGTGCTAAGATCAAACGAAGAATTACTCTTGCCAATAGCTATTTCTTTGGGGCTAAGAAGGCAGTTGAGAAGTAAAGCCCTCTCTGGAGCAACTAAAGTATCCCTGTCCAAGACGCTCATCACCGGGGTGATGATTATGATTTATTGATTTGTGGTGCAGAGCCATGGACACTATTATTTGTAGCTGAGAACGCTTTAGGCTGTTTTTTAGAGGGAAATTCACCGGGTGATTTTTGGTCCCGTCAGCAGAGATGGGGAATGGAGAAGAAGATACAAATATGGGTGTTCCTCAAGGATCGGTAATTGGACCCTTACTATTTCTTATCTACTTTAATTCACTGTGTGAGTTGACAGCATTCACTGATGATATCGGATTCGCATATGGGACTGTGACACAAAGTGTTTTAGACCTAACAGCCAATATAAACAAGGATCTAAGTATTCTGTGTGTCTGGTTTGCTAGACATAAGCTTCTTATCAGCTCTACAACAGAATTTATGGTGTTTTATTTATCGAATGTCCATAACCTTGATGTAGATGTTTTTAACTTAGTCTCCAGAATGTGAATCTATTAAGTTATGTAACTGCAAATGTGAATCTGAACTAGCAAGGAATTTTTTTAATTATAATAAACCACGTAGTGAGAATTGTTTTTATATTGAAAAAGTAGATGAGTTTCAATATTAAGGAATAACTTTGGATTCAAAAAATGAATTTTTCTGGCCATATTGGTATGTTGAGATGATACTGTCGTTTCATTCTCAGGCGCTTTTTTTAATTGCGCTCTATTTTCTAGTAATGACTTTTCTTTAACAAACGATCTATTACGGAATTTTTATTCTTAGATGCAATACGGAATAATCTGCTGGGGAGGAACTAATTTAAACAACTTTCAATCTTTTTACATATTACAAAAACTTATTAAAAGCAAAATATTAAGAAAATCACGTATTCTTCCTTTGAGTCACCTGAATTGGTTTTAGGCACTAAGAAATTCCTTTATAGATTAGGTCACCAAAATTAAAGAGTTCTTGAAAATTATAACATGCGAGGAAATTACTCATTTTTGGTAAATATTCCTCGCTCTTCTTTTCGTAAGTTTTATAGTATAGGTATAATTTTTTGAAGACCTTTTAATATTCTACCGCTTAATCTTAGAGAAAGATCGCAATCTAAATGTTTGAAAGATTTAAGATTATGGTTGTTCAGATTTGATCACACTTGTATTGAATCATTTGTGTAAAACACCTGGGAAACTACCAGGTAGTAGAGAGTGATCTTTCCCCTCTAAAATTCCTCCAAATACTTAAATTTCTTGGGGAAATAAATTTCGGAGGAAGAACTGTAGAATGAGTAACCTCATCCAGTCTAAGGTGGGGGCGCAATAGATCTTAAGAGCGCAGTGCAACAACCCCCAATTTTTCATTCATTCATTAATTCAATGTTATTTACTTTAACATAGTATCTCATTTTGACTTTTCAATTTTCAATCATTTAAATTCTCGTTATGACTTTTCTTTTTTAACTTTAGGTAAAGTTTTTTTTCAATAGTCACCCCACCTAAAATTGAATTTTTTGAATATAAGGCACCATTTTTCAAAACAATTTAAAAAAAACTATAAAAGTCCAGTCAAATTGTGCTCAAAAAAGCTTTTAGCGAGCAAATTGTAGGGTAGTTTTGATTTTGTCCCTCTTTCATGTTTTTGGGGATGCTTAATCCGAATGTGAGATTTGCAACTAAAACTTCGTAACGCAATACGCAAAAAATTGCAAAAAGTGCTATAAAAATGCAAATTTACTGGATTTTTCAAATTAATTAGTCTAAGACAAAGGCTTACGATTTCTCAAAGGTGAATAAGAGTATACATTCCAAAAGATTTTTGAAGTAAAATCTTCATACTTTATAATTTTTTTTTTTTTGTGGTTATTTTCCCGTGGGTAGGTGCAAAACCTGCTATTCAGGCTCTATGAGGACCGAAAAACACGTGCTCATAAAAGTGTGAGATTCTTACTACACTAAAACCACCTCCACTTCCCGATTGCAACTAAGTTGAAACTTATCTAGCAATTTATTTTTAACGAAGTTAAGTAACGTGTTGCAGGTTACTTTCCGGCGAAAGTTCCTGCTTAATCCACAATTTTGAAGCAGTTTTCTGTTCACCGCACCAAGTCGGAAGGTTTTGTTCTTCGCAGACGGCGTACTAAATTCGACTCGTCAAGAATATCAATAATCGTTGAATTAGCGTGTTCTAATAGTCGATTTCTATGTTTTCACGCGAAACTTTTTATTTCCTCCCGCACCGTAGGAATCCCGAGATCCCTATGAAGATCTTCGTTTCTTATATACCACGGAGCATTTACAAATGACCTAAGCAATTTATTTTCAAACGTTTGTAAGTTATTTAAGTTTGTATCGCAGGTACAACCCCAAAGTTGTATACCATAAGTTTAAACAGGTTTAAGTACCTGCCTGCATAAAATCAAATCGATTTTCAATACCAAGCTTTGAATATTTACCGAGTAACCAGTTTATCTCTTAATTTACTTTTTAGTTCTTCGCATTTTTTTTCACGTGCGGCTTCCATTTTAATTTTGCGTCCAGAGCCATTCCCAGATACTTTGCCTCATTTGCAAATGGAACACGAGCGGTATTAAGAAAGACGGGTAATCTATTTATTTTTTTATACGTAAAGTCCACGTGGACTGACTTTTGTTCATTGAGCGCTATTCGCCATGTTTTCGTCCACTCATTAACATTATTAAAAGCATTTTGTAATTTAATTGTAGTCGTTTTGCCTATTGCTAGTATTGCAGTATCATCAGCAAACGTGGCCACAATAGTGTCATCTGTTTGAGGTATATCGCGTGTAAATAAAAGGTACAGAACTGGACCTAATACACTTCCTTGTGGTACCCCAGCCACTAATTCTTTGAAATCAGAATAGTCATTTCTGTCTCTTACACAAAAAAGTCTTTCATTTAGATATCCGTTTAGAATGTTGTAGGGTCCTTCAGGCAGAACTTGTCTTAATTTGAATTTGAGGCCTTCGTGTCACACTTTGTCAAACGCCTGCGACACGTCCAAAAAGACAGTCGAACAGATTTTCTTTTCTTTAAGAGCTCTCTCAATAACGTCAGTAATTCTATGCACTTGATCAATTGTCGAATGCTTGCTTCTAAATCCGAACTGATGTTCAGGTATTAATTGTTTCTCTTCTATTATCGGTTGCAGGCGCAGGAGTAGTATTCTTTCAAAAACTTTTGATATAATAGGAAGAAGCGAAATCGGTCTGTAAGACTTCTTTTCGTGAGAAGGTTTGCCAGGTTTCAAAACCATTATGACTTCCGCAACTTTCCATTGGCTCGGAACATATTCTAACCTTAGAGCGGCATTTATTATGTAAAGGAGGTTAATAAACCCTTTACGAGGGAGCATTTTTAAAATCTCTGCCGTTATTAAGTCATATCCTGGGGCTTTGTTGGACTTAAGCTTCTTTATTTCTCTTTTTAATTCGGCAAGTGTAGCATTTCTCGTTATGTAGCTTTCATTTGAGGTAAAATTCATATTAATATTTTCGTTGAGTTCTTGCCCATCAAACGACTTAAATGTTTCCTCTAAGTAATCGGCGAATACCATCGCTTTTACTTTTAGCCCATTCATTTTGAGTTTTTTTAATCGGAGGCACTGGAAGCTTTGGCTTTTTAGTTTGTTTTTATAGCGTTCCAAAGTGAGTAGTTGGATTCTTTCCCCGCTGTCAAGCCTTCAAGGTAATTTTCAACTTCAAGGTTTTTGAAATCTGATATCGCCGTTTTTAGCATATTACTCAAGCGATTTAAATGAGCTTTGTGTTGAGGAGCACGGGTTTGCTGCCATTTTTTACGTGCTTTTCGTTTCTCTTTCACTAAATCTTTTATTTCTTGCGGATATTTAATATCTTCAAGGCGAGGCATTAGCCTTTGATAAGGTGTGTTATCCCAAGCTGCTTTTTGTATTATATGAACAAAGGCATCTACTGCGTCTTCAAGCATTTCAAGCAACATTTTTTTCAAAAAAAATTACCTCGACAAAAATTATAGTCCAAAATTTGCATTAAAAAACCGTGTTTTTATGTCTTTAAATTCGAATACCTCTAAAACGTGTCATGCTAAAGAAATTTTTAGGCCAGATTAAACTCATCGCATCAAAGATTATCAGAACAGTATATCTTGGTTCATAATATTACTAAAAATATTCACTAAAAACGTTACTTACTGCTTTCTAGTTCTCTTGCTCGAGTTAATTTGCGAATATATAGACCAAGAGCACTAATAAAGCAATGGAATCATTTAAAATATAAGAATAATGCAACTCTGAGTTATTCTATAAAATTTATCTACATAAACTTTAAAGTAGTCTTCTTCTTAAAGAGACACCCCAATTCACACCTATAAAATCTATTTTTAATCAACTTTAGGACGATATGGGTATGTATTCCTATTTCGCCCATCTCCTAGGACCTAGCCCATTTGTTCTCGATGTTACATACTTATACCTACATATTGTAAGTAATATTTCTCAATACGTTTCTTCGTAATTGGCATGTGGGTCTAGTCACGTAGTTGTTTATGGTTTATGGCATTGCAGCAAAGGCAATACATCGATATTTAAGTCCTTGTTGCCATAATCTCGTCTCTATCTTGTCAGATAGCTGCTGTTGGAATGGAATGTTTAGTGTCGTGTCGATGAGCTAGACTATGAAACGAAAAGACAATGGCGACAGCAGGCGTATAAGTACATGCAATTTTCGACTCACCACCCCCATTCATATTCACAGCACAGAGTCGAGTTGAACCATCATTGATGATGGTTCGAAGCGCAGGTTCTATATTTGTATTTCGCAGAACTGCTGGGAAATTCTCAAGTAGAGAACAAAGCCAGAGCCTGAAGGTATAATACTTCATTGTTTTACGACAATTTCTATAAATATATGTCTTTAAGTGTAAATGCCACCACAAGCAATGTGTTAAGAATGTCTTATATTGCCAAAGTGTACCATACCCACCCTAGACCCAAATACTGGCAACAGTCACTCCAGAGTGCCATAAGACTTAAGTTAGAGAAGCAATTCGTGAAAGACAATTTGCAACGGACGTGTATGATGGTAATAGCTTTAAATATCGCAACGCGGATGAAATATATGTGGCATCTGGTATGTTGTAAGTATGTGAGAAAAGACAGCACGCGATGCGACACTAAATATACTAATACAATTACAATATGGAGAAAAATATGTTATTCCCAAAATACTCGTAAATTACCGCCACTTTAATACCAATTTTCCTTAAACTACAAGAATCTATTGATATTGCAATCGGAATATAGGCCTCAGCTGGGTTATATGATGCTCAATGGCAGCGATCATCGATTGGATCCTTCGCGCTCCAGTCGTTCTGCTATCTGATGAGCTCGGCATATCGCAGCTGGCTTTGGGCGAGATGCGATCCAATCGGCTGAGTGTTTTAAGACGTTGGTGCTAGCCCAAAACATACTAAAACCATATTCCAAATCATTTCTAATTAAAATCAAAGAACTCTAGACTCATGGTGGATGCTGATCTCTACTGGAAACCTACGGTCATGCCGAGTGGGCAGACGGAGGCCCGGGTGGAAATCTCACATTCAATCATGTATCTGGAAGACCACCGAAGAAATCAAGTCAAACGAGTTATGGTATCAAAACGGCGCAATTCAGCGCTAATTGGGTACTGGGCGAGTGTTACGCCCGTGCCACCATTTCTACCTACCAACCTAATCCCAACCATTCAACTCTGTCAAAAGGAACTTCACTCTACTGTCGGTAGACCGATTCTATAAGTGTTTTTCATTTTTAGCTGTTAGTAAAGGACCTAGCAGAGTCTGAGTGAACCAAGTAAATTTTGAGCAAATATGATCAAAGTTATTTAAAAAACACACGACACCCTTAAGGACTGAACTTAGTTAGAGAGCTAGCACCCATTTTGACATTGACAGAGCCTACTAACTCTACTGGATACAAGCCACCAACACTCAACTTTGTCCTTACTAAATTTGGGACTAGATTTTTTTTTTTTTTTTTTTTTTTTATTATCCGATGGAAATCTTCAAAAGACACTCGGTAAGAATCGGTACCAAGTAGTGTGGGACTCTTACCGCACTAAAACCACCGGTGAATCAGGACCAATCTATGAAAGATCGACAAATGATTTTTCTTTCTTAATTTATCAGTCGCATTGTGGGAAGTTTAAGTTATAACACTTTCCATAGCTTTTAGACCATCAGCTCATGAGGCTTGGTTCTTCTTAATCTCCGAACATTGTCTCGTACATTTAAGACGGTCTCCATTTCGGAGTTGGTATGACTTTGCAGTCGCTGATTGTGTGATACAGCGTGTTTTTTAACCACTTCTGTAACCATTTCAATTTGAAGGTCCCGATGTAGATCGCTATTTCTTATATACCAAGGGGCATTTATTATTCCGCGAAGGACCTTGCTTTGGAATTTTTGGATGGGTTCAGCATTTGTTTTCTTTGTACAGCCCCATAGTTGGATGCCATATGTCCAAACTGGTTTCTGGATTGATAGGTCAGAGTTCTTTCCTAGTAACCAGTATATTTTTCTGTACTTCAAGTTTAGTTCGTCTCTTTTCTTTTTGATGTGCTCTTTCCATTTAAGCTTTGCATCCAAAGTCATTCCAAGGTATTTGGCAGTATTGGAGTAAGGTACTGCTGTAGTGCTTATAAGATATGGAACATTGTTTATTTTTTTGTTTGTAAAGTTTAAATGCGTCGATTTTCTTTCATTGAGTTTGATTCGTCCAATCACTTACTTTATCGACTGCATTTTTGTGTAACGGATTTATCTGGCACCAATATTGCAGTATCATCAGCAACGGTGGCCATGATAGCGTTGATGTCCACTGGAATATCCCTTGTATATAACAGATACAGGGTTGGTCCTAGGACACTTCCTTGTGGTACACCGGCTTCAATTTTCTTTAGTTCCGAGTACTTTTGGTCGTACCGTACTCTAAAGAGTCGGTTCGTAACGTAGGATTTCAGTATTTCGTAGTACTGCCTGGGAAGATCCCTTTGCAGTTTGTACTCAAGTCCCAAGTGCCAAACCTTGTCAAAGGCTTGAGCAACATCTAAGAATATAGCCGAGCATACTTGTTTATCTTCAAGTGCTTTTTCCACAACATCCGTAATCCGATGCACTTGGTCTATCGTGGAATGTTTATTTCTAAATCCAAACTGATGGCTCGGAATTAGTCTTCTTTCTTCTATTATTCTGCTTAGTCTTTTCAGAAGCAGTTTTTCGAAAACTTTTGCCATGATTGGTATAAGCGATATAGGTCTGTAAGATGTTACTTCTGTTGGTGGCTTACCTTGTTTAGGTAAAACAATGACTTCTGCAATTTTCCAATGATGTGGCACATATCTTAGTTTAAGGCATGCATTTATTATAAATTGGAGTTTTTTGAAGGCTGTAGAAGGCATTTCTTTCAAAACCTGAGCAGTTATTAGATCGTACCCTGGTGATTTTTTGTTGGACAACTTATGTTGACACATACTTCTTACTTCTTTGAGCGTGACAAAAGGAATTAAACATTCGTCGTTTCTATCAACAAACTGTAAGGGATCTGTAGCTGTGCTTGGTGGAAATGGCTTAAATACATTCGCGAGATGTTCAGCGAAGAGATCAGCCTTTTGTTTTGGGTTTCCGATCCATTTACCATCTTGAGATTTTACTGGCGGGTTTTGTGCCTGTGGTCTTTTTTGGCGTTTAGCTGCTTTCCATAAGGAGTATTCCGTAGAAGCATCCGCCGTCAGACTATTCAGGAATCTACTAAGTGAATCACTTTTAAATTCCCAGATTCTTTTCTTAAGTTCATTGTTAAGACGGTTAAAAACTGCCTTATCACCTGGAAATCTCGTAGCTTGCCATTTTCTTCGAGCTCTTCTTTTCTCCAAGATCAGCTCCTTTATTTCGACAGGATATTTTATTTCTTTTTCTCTTGAGTTCGAAATTGTTGGAGTACTTTCTTCTGCAGCCTGTTGCACATCAGCAATAAATTGTTCTACTTCATGATCAATCTGTTCAAATGCTTGCATAGGGGATCTTAGGTTTATAAAACTTTCAAGTTTATCTCTGAATTCGTTCCAGTTTGTTCTTTTGTTCACGAGCTTAGGATTACTTTTTTCTATTATTTCTGCTTCGCTCAGTGATAATATTACTGGAGTATGATCTGACGATAAATCGTAATTACCTTCGACACTTATATGGTTTCGTTTAATACCTTTTACTACGAAAAAGTCTATAAGGTCTGGTATTTTGTTAGAATCAGATGGCCAATATGTTGGCGAGCCAGAAGAATAAAATTCGCAGTTGTATTTGCGGCCTGCTTGATATAGCCGTTTGCCTTTCGTTGTTATGAGCCTAGATCCCCATTGGGTGTGTTTAGCATTGAAGTCGCCACCAACAAGGAAGTTATGTCCTAACAAATTTAGGAGTTCTGCATAGTCTTCTTCAGTTGGAGAGCGCCTCGGAGGGCAGTATATAGATGCTATCTTAAACTCTTTCTTTTTTATACCAATACTAATTGTGGTTACTTGCATGTTTTCATTAGTAAACTTCGGCTCTTCATAGTGTGTTAAGCACTTTTTTATTAGTATTGCTGATCCTCCCCTAGCTTTGTCAGCTGGGTGCGGAGCGTGATAACACGTATAGTTAGGTAATTTATTATCAAGATTTTGTTCTATAGCGAGATGAGTTTCGGACACCAAACAAATGTCTATATGCTCTATGTCTAAAAAGATGGTTAGTTCTGATACATGTTGTAAAAGACCGTTTGCATTCCATGTTGCGATTTTGAGTGTTCTGTCCATCATTATTTCGTAAGAGCGACTTCTTCGCTTAGCTGTTTTATGTTTAAATCTTGTTTGTCAATCCTTTTCAGGATAAGTTCAAGCATTTCTTTAATAGATGTTTCTTCGTTCTTCCGCACATTTTTAACAATCTGGGAATAGGATTTATTTTCATCACTTTTGCTTAGTGCAATTGCTTTTGGCGGTTGATTTTTAGTTTTGTTTTCAACGGCTACTTTTTTGCTTTCAACTATTGCTTTTGTGTTTGTTGGGTTTCTTAGCTTGTTCCCAGTTTTGTTTTTTCTTTTTGTGTCTTGGAATTTTTTGGCAACTGGACATCCTCTGTAACTTGCAGGATGGTTGCCTTGACAGTTAACGCATTTCGCTTTTTGTTCTCTGCCCATGGGACAGTTTTTAGTTGCATGCTTGCCTTCGCATTTAACACAAGCAAACTCACGATTGCAGTATTTTTGTGTATGCCCAAAGGCCTGACAGCGTTTACATTGTGGAACAATTTTTGACTTTCGTAGTGGTTCAATTTTGACAACTATTCCCATAATTGATTTTATACTGTAGATCTTATCGAGACTTTCTTTATTTTCAAAGGTGAGCATAAACAAAGGTAGAGATCTCCTTGTTGTCGTTGATACCCCAGTGGAGTCTTTGATTGTCTCATTTTTAATAAGATTATTCGCATCGAGAGCTTGGAAACCTTTTTGAATAAGGTCTTCGACAATATCTTTGGCATCACATGAAGAGTGGAGGCCTCTTGCTACTACCTTTATCGACCTTGTAGCTTTATTTTCGTACGAGTGCCACTGAATTCTCTTTTTGTTCAATTCTTCAGTGATAGATCTATACGCATCGGCGTCTTCAACAATGACTTTCCAATTGTCTTTATTGTATGATGTATATTTACATGCCTTATTACTGCATTTTTCTACTATGCTCTTAAGCTCACCAAACATTGTCAATCCGGAAATCATGATTGGAGGTGGTGAAGTTTGCTTAGTACCTTTAGCAAAAGACTTCTTTTGGGATACATCTTTTATTTCATTGTTTGATGTTTTCACTGTTGCAGGAATATCCGCTTTTGAAGCTACCTGCTTAATTTTTTGAACAGTCTCTGGGCTACCCTCTGCTTTCCGTTTCTTGGATTTACGTTTATTTCTGTTACCATCTGTTTCAAAAAGAAGCTCTTCCTCATCAGTATGAAACTCAATGGTTTTTGGTGGGCTTTTCACTACAAGTATTTTTGGACTAAACTTGCTGTCATTATTTGAAGTTTTCTTGTCTAGCAAGCTGACTTTTTCTTCAAGTCTCTTAACTTGTTGCTGAAGACTTTCAACGAGCACTTCAAGTTTTTTTCTGGCTATTATTTCTTTTTGCCATTTCTCGAAATAATTTTCGGATTCAACTTGGTGGATCTCGTTGCTTTTTTTGGAACACTGCGGATCTTTTATTTCGATCTTTTCATAGATTTTGGTTCCTTTTTCGTTAATGACTTCTTTGTCACTTGATTTTTCGGTAAGGGTTTTCGATGGAGTGACCCTTGAGAATATTTTTGGTGGAGTCCTCAGTGTTTTAGAACTCCGTCTACTTCCTGTTAGCAATAATTGGTCCTCCCCAGAATCCGTAGGACCGATCTCCGAAGAGAGTGGATTTACCAGTTTATCTGGATTGCCACCTGGGGTACAATATCTATTTGTTTTATTCATTGCCATATTTTTTTTTTATTTTTTTGTAACTTTTGTTTGTTACCCATAAATAGCTTCGTTATTTATTCTATTCAAGGTCTTTAATACAGCCGCCCCTATGGGATCAGACGCTGACCAATGAGCCGCACATTATGCGTCAGACGCTCTTGGGTTTCATGGAGAGCTGGTTCTTCAGAGCGATGTCTTATCTTATGCTCCTAGTTCCTGAAAAGGTAACTCAGGTGTCTCAGCTCTTGGATCCAATAGATCCAACGCTCGTCGTTAGTTCACCTAATTGGCTATCCAGCGGGCACCACTTGGAGGTGACGATGCGATTTTGCTCCGCCTGGACTAGATGAGTAATTAAATTGCAATCCTTTTGGTTAATCGCAGTCAAAAAGTTGTCATCTGATTTTTACTTGTCATGTAAAAATAAATTAATAATAAATTTGGTGGCGCAACAGCGCGTGGAGAACCAGGGCCTAGTGGCTTACAACTCTCAACCATTGCTGTGTGCGTGTTGTTGGCAGGAATGGAGGGGACCTACAATTTTTTGCTGAGTCCGAACGGCTAGATGAGAAGCACTTATTCATGACAATTATACTCTTGGAGGATTTGGCAGTTTCTCGCAAGAGGCACTACCTTTGGAAAAACATTTCTGTTCTTAGGTGGCAGTGGCTGGGAGTCGGACCCAGACCTTCCGCATGACACTCCAATGTACTAACCATCATGCCACGAGGTACTTCAACATTTAAACTACTTCACAGTAGATTTTCATTGTCATATTTGACAACCCCTAAGAGCAGGATGCGTTTCCTGGTGCAATGTTCTTATTCAATTAATTTTTATTTTTCCATTTTCATAAAACTATCTTAAAAATTTATAAAAATGAGCCTACTTATCAATATCGTATAACTAACTTACTGGCCCCAGTCGGGCGCCTTCAGGCTAACTATAATAACTTAAAGCAAATGCCTTTTGGCCTAAAACTTCCTTAATACTAAAATTCAGGTCGGTTTTTATTTTTCACCGAGACGAATTTACAAGAAAATCGGTATCTATTTTTTTTATTTTATTTTGGGGTTTTTTTTATAAAACTTTCAACTACATAAAACTATATTTAAGCGAATTAAAACTACCTAAGACTACTTAAAACTACTTACAAACTAGAACAGCCACAGCAAAGCATTTTCGATGTTATAGTTTTTTTGTTTGTACTTTTTTGGTTTTGTATTTTTTGTATGCCACCCTTAAACCCAATTACCTAAACCTATGTAAGTCAGCTATGACAGAAAATACCAAGGACAACTTCAAAATATCTAAAGGAACTTCATTCTTCATGTTTTAGCCACCAGAACTGGTTTCCTGCCTTACCCTATCTCTTCCTTCCCGTTCGGACACAGTCCTATTGAACCAAAGGTGCTCAGCTCCGTCTTTTGCAAGTACGTAAAGAGCCGCCGATCTATAGTTCTACGGCCGACGTGGAAGATAAGTGAAACCACCGCTCTATCCTGGATCAGCCCTCGACTGTTTAGATGGAGGAATACATCGGATGGAATAAAGTCGCTTTGACGCACACTCTCGTAGTATTCGTACTTAGGGTAGTAAGCTCCAGATATAAAACTGTTAGTCGAGGATATCGTCCTTGCAATGTGGCCTAGAATAAGCGTAAGCAAGAAATTATCTATCCTTGTGTTGGCGCGTCGAAGACACTGCCTCTCAAACACCCGAATCTTTTCCATTTGAGATGGGGCAACGTTGAACCATACCGAGCATCCATAGCCAATCATCGGCCGGATAGTGGTCATGTAGCAACTCACTTTCATTTTCGGCTGCTATAAAACAACCGTTTTATCAGGGCAAAAGCTCCCCTAGTCGTGGACAGATCAGCATTTATATGTCTGTCGAAATACAAATACTGATCCATTCAGATGCCAAGGTACTTTACTACACTTTTACTCGCCAGTGGATGTCCATTTGGCCCCACGATCACCAGCTTGCGCCAGTTCTTTCTCGTATCCCTTGTGGCTCTAAGCAACGAAGTCCTAAACAAGATAGTTTCTGATTTCTGAAAGTTGATTTTCAACTTCCAGTCATCGCAATATCGTTGAATCTTCTCGAAGTCACGCTGCAAGAGAATCCTGATGACCTCGACTTTTGGAGCTGTTATGTTCACAATTAGATCACCGGCATACGCAATTGCCTGAGTTAGACTACCTATCAGATTGCTGGTGTAAATGCTGAAAAGAATCAGTGAGTTGACCGCTCCCTGCTGAAGACCGTTTTTTATATCAAAGGTTGTGGCAGAAGTTACATTGCCACTCTTGACAACAAACTTTCTACCATTGTGGATATCATAAAGCATATATAATAGTGGCTTACTAATGCCAAGTCTGGTCAGCTTTAGATAAAGACCTTCTAACCATATGGTGTCGAAGGCCTTTTCCAAATCAACCAGACAGGCACCCGTACACTGATTCTTAGATTTATTCTATTGGACATCAGAAATGAGCTTAGACGCGGCATGAATGGTGTCATGTCCCGCCATAAAACCGAACTAATTGTCCTCTGCCCACTTAAACAGAGCTCTATTGATAACTTTTTCGAATGCCTTGCTGATACTCGGAAGAAGACTTATCGACCGGAGATGGAGTTGTCTTCTCCCTTTTTCAGGAGAGGATACACCACAGCTTTGTTAAATAGAGTGGTATAAATATCTACTGATGCTTCTTGAGGTAAATGTCGAAGTACAACGTTGGAAATGCCATCAACTTCTGTTGACTTCTTCTTCTTTAATGAATCGGGGATGAGCTGGAGCTCCACCTTCGTAATTAACAGGGAACTGAGTCCATTTTTCTCGGAGTACAATATCCTTCCCCTCTCGTATGAAAGCATCTCTAAATGGCCCAGGTATTGGTGTTTTTACCTCGGTAGGGTGCCATCAGGTGATCCACATGAACAATCTTCGATTTGATTCGAGGTGTTTTCTGAATCTTAGTGGTAGCATATCAAATATTATCTGCATAATTCGGTAGGCACCATCCCAAGTTGATTTTAATTTGGAACAACGATGAGCCTTCCCTTTCTAAATTATGGAACTAGACAAACTGACCCACCTGAAATGGAGCAAAGTCTGAGATGAAAGACCGAACCTTTTTGTCATTCTAGGGACAGCCTTATGCATCTGTTTCCTGGCATTTTCGTGAGTGATAGACAGATTTTTGTGCATATCCAGTTACCTCACGCTCCTTTTCACGCAAGCAACTAAAGAGAAGATCTGGAGGTTACCCCATGTCTCTTCCAAAAAGCATTGAGTGAGGTGATTCTTTTATGGAATCTTGTTGAGCAACACGATAAGCCATCGTAAATAACGGCAATTTAGCTTAAAAAAAAGTGCCACAAAAGCCGACTGAAAGGTCAACTTCTCAAGGAGATCAGATCCCATCGCAATATAAAGCTCCTGACGATGAATGCTAAAATGAACGGCTTCAGAGTCGATGAAAAGATGGTGTGTCTCGACTTGAAATTCGTTCGTCTTTTCCAGAATTTGTCTGAGAGTAAATATATTTTGCAGAACGGCTTTAGACGTTCACACATTAGGTACGTTGGATGCAATTTTTTATCAGTTGATAGTTCTTACCGGACGTAGTACCTCGTGGCATGATGGTTAGTGCATAGGACTGTCATGGCAAAGGTCTTGGTTCGATTCCCAGCCGCTGCCACCTAAAAAAAAAACAGAAATGTTTTTTTCGCGAGGTACTGCCTCTTGCGAGGAACTGACAAATCCTCCAAGAGTAAACTTGTCATGAATAAGTGCTTCTCATCTAGCCGTTTGGATTCGGCAAAAATTGTAGGTCCCCTCCATTTCTGCCAAAAATACGCAAACAGGAACTGTTGAGAGTTGTAAGTCACTAGGCCTTGGTTCTTCACGAGCTGCTGTGCCACTAAATTTTTTTTAGTTCTTACCGGACATATGTGGAGCTGATAGACCAGTCATCGGGCATGATTCTTTACACCAAAACTTGGTTGATGCATGCATCCTTTCAACTTGTTCTTTATTCTTCTAAAATTGCAGATTTTCTTAAAGCCCTCGTAAAAATTTTAGTTACGAGAATGAATTTTTCTATGAACAAGGTATTACTATCTCTTTTACTGTTATGCTTTTTATAAGTCCAATGTGTCCCGATATTGAAAAAAGTTATCTGGCAGCCCTAAAAACACATACACTATGAATAATAACTTTACAAAAAATCATGCCTTTAAAATTTTGTTTGTCTTTTTGGTGACGTGTTTTTGAGTTGTGACGGGTCTCCTCCGGACAAGATATAAACGCGACACCCGTAAAGCCAGTAGCTGACAATGTGTTTTGTTTATTAACACTTCGACTAAAAAATGGGATAAAATCGTTTCCATCTCATCGTTCCGTGAAAATTTAGGTTCTTGTGCTACTTACCGGACTATATAAGTCGGAAAACCATAAAAAAGGTAGCTATTCGGCAACGGCAACCAAGAATCTTACAATCATCAGCTGAAACTCTGTCAGAGTAGCTCTAACAATGGCAACTCAGTGTAGCATTCAATTACCCTAGCTCTATCCCGTCACCTCACTCCCCCCCACCCCCTTCACATGATATTTCTCTAATGCCAATACTCCTGGTTGATATAATGTCGTTTCGCGATAACAGAAAGAAGTTGCAGAGAAGCACGCTGACTGAATGGAACAGGAAACAGTTTTATTGCGGTATTTTCTATTGGTGGGAATTGCTTTGGTATGTTGCATGGGCAAATTACCAGAGGAAAATTGAAAATTTCACCCTAAAACAAGACCCATACCATTTTCCTTATACTGTCCCGACTGCTGTTGCTTTTGTTTCTATTTCCCGACATTTTATTGTTTTTATTTCTTGGAGTTTTTCCTAACAGCATTGCGGAAAGGATATATAAATATACGACTAGGTTAGGCATAGGTACCACCACGTGAAGTGTTTATTGCGACGCTATGACTTCATCCCTGGGATATATGTACGTATAACACCACCATCTCCAATGTTCCGTTAAAGAAAACGGCTTTTCTTATTTGCTTTTTATTTGCCTGGTTATGAGCAGACGTGATGTCGGTCGGGGTTGTACGGATAAGGTTATGTATGTATGAAAGTGGCCATTTTGTCAGCTCCAAGAAAATAAGGTATGCGTTGCGTTATGTAAATTTCTTTTCCAAGCTTATCCCATTATCCATCTTGTTTTATATAGGGATGTTCACTTTAATGAGTCACAATTAAATTGTTCATTAACAGCCAACTATAATAGGCTATGACTCGAGCTAAAGTCTTCGTTTGGGGTGTTTTAACGATAGCATTTAGGTTTGCATATGAATTGGGAAGCATTTACACAATAATTGCCATTACCAGGAAACGTACATAGATAAATAGACACAAAAGTTAGTAAGGATTGGCTGTTGAAAGTGAGGTGAAGAGCCAAAATTGATGACCTTTAATCAGACTTAACTAGCTATATATACTCGTAGAGCCAATACTTGTGATTTAGCTTTGGCTTTCATTCTCGAATAAGGAAGGATGTTTCAATTTGATATAAGGAAATTGAGATTCAATTATACCTACCCTAATTGGGCATAATGACAAATTGTAGAATTTGAAACAATTTATTTCGCATTGCATTGAGTACCTAATAAATATAATATTTTGAATTTAAGCTGACATATAATTTGCTTCTATATAACTTAATACCAGGCTTAAACAGAAAGCGTTGTGCGTCACTGGGCTTATTTTTAAATTTGAATTTAATATATATGATATCTGCATAATGATCATTATGAATCGGTGATTGTTAGAACAACATTAGTGACATTTTTTGTTTTTTACAGGAGAGACAAAAAACCTTATATTTTTGACGACGTGGCCGCATTGACAATTTTAGCTTTAAAATCTGATTAGGGGTAGCTCTGCGAGTTGTAAACAGCTAAAAGTTTTTAAAAAATCTTTTTAGTAAAGGGGATTTTAAAAAACTTACTTTATTTCTTGTGTTGTTTTAACACCCAACGTTTTGTTGAGAGCCAAAACAACTCAAATACGTTAAGTTATCTTGTTTTTACACTTAATTTACCACGTAAGTCTTAGCAAAATGAATTGAAAATCAATAAAATAACACATTTTAAGATTTCAGTATTTTATTAAAAAAAAAAAAAAAAATAACTACAAAAAACTAACAGAAACACAGCTAAGAGCCAGAAATTCATTAAAATACAGTAGTATTAGTTTCATCATAACATTCCAAGGGTGCAGGGAAATAATTCCACGCCGGGCATCTGCTCCACACGAGAGTTTATTCCATCAGAAGAAGGAATCTTTTCCACTTTTCCAAGTGCAATTTATTGTCACCTCGAGAAAGAACTAACTACACCCGAAATTTTGTGGAAATTTTTCCCACCTAGAATTTGGAATTTTGGATACGAGTATTATTGATCAATAAATATAGAAAACATCATTTTTTAGTTACAGAATTACGCCAGCATTATGGCAAAAAAATTGTGAGGTATGTATTGGGGGGCATGCTACCCTCCTGCAACCCCCCTGTTTTGGGCTCATTATAGGATTTGCGGTGGGTGTGGCGGGTTTTATTTATTTATTTTATGTGTAAAAAAAATACCTCCTAAGAACGAATCAAAGAAAAAGAAGTGAAGTTGATTCTTATAACAAGTGGGCAAAAACTCCACTCTCCAAGTCGAGATCTTTCTTACTAAAAACTCCAGTAAATTTCCTCTCTTGGAGAGAATGAATTGCACTTTGAAAAGTGAAACAGGTTCCCACTTATGATGGAATCAACTCCCATGTGGAGCAGATGCCCGTGGAATTGTTTCCCTGCACCCATTCCAAGCCAATACATGTGGGCCAGTTTTTTAATATCCTCATTAAACGTTTGGGTCTCTTCAGACACATAAGGTAAAAGTCTAAAGATACCCGCTATCTTTCGTTTCGGCACTCATTTGTCAAAATGGCAGAACAGATATGTTGTTTTAACACTAAATGCCGATTTCGCGCTCGAATTTCTGTATGTTTCAGGTATAAATTTATGCTAGTTTTGCTCTCAACCTATAGCTCTACCCCTAAGCAGTGCAGAACCATAATAAAAGTAATTTCGAAATTTGTGATGGGGAGAGATGCAGAGGCCTTATCAAGCATTTTCGTGAAAAAGAGCTCGAGTAGTAGACAATAATGGAAATGTACTAAGTTATACTTTTTATTTATTGACAGTTGAAAGTTGAAATCAACCCTGGTATCTAAGAAGGATAGACTAAAAATTCACTAATGAATAATCAACTTTTTCCTCCACTAAAAAAAGCCTTGTCCACCACTTTTCTCCTGCATCCTACATAACACTGTAATTTGATACATTTGTGGAATATTTATTCTTTTTTAATCTAAACTGATGGTTTATGATTAGTTGCTTTCTTCTTCTATTTTGATGAGATTCACAGCAATTTTTCTTAAAATGTGTCCTTATTTGTGTTACCAATATTCTTCTCTAAGATTTCTTTTTAGATTTTAGCCTCATAACCCTGATACTTCAACTCTCTCCTAATATCTGTCCCAATTAAAACAATTTTTGGCAGCCAAATTGTGGGATAATTTTCATTTTTTCGCTACAATATGCTTTTGGTGGTGCCGAATCCGTATCTGAGGTTTCCGACTAGAATTTCTTGACTCAGCATACTTGAAAAAAGCAAAAATTAATTTTTGTCGGAGTTTTTCATTTTTTGCATGACAGCTATCAATTTCTATCAGACGCTAGTTGAAAATTGACGTACTTTTAATGTTTCTGAAAATCCACTCGAACTAACTAATAAATTACACTATGTGACAAAATTTGAACTTCAGTCTGTACACGCAGAGAAAAAAGTCAGGTAAATAGTTAACCTGGGCCCTGTTGAATTTACCAGGTGCATAATCTGATATAAAGTTACAGACATTTCAGAAATTTACCTGATTTAAATAACCTTATATTAAGTGTTTAACTAGCCTGGTGGCCTATATTACCATATTTAAGT
Organism: Dasysyrphus albostriatus; assembly: GCA_946251815.1. Taxonomy (NCBI): domain Eukaryota; kingdom Metazoa; phylum Arthropoda; class Insecta; order Diptera; family Syrphidae; genus Dasysyrphus; species Dasysyrphus albostriatus. Next base: position 53,287,186 of record OX276337.1, read on the forward strand.
TGGTTTAAGAAGATGAACTGCTTTTTTAACACCGAATTCTGGTAAACAAGAAATTTTGACAAGAATATAGCGCTTATTTTACTTGAGATAAGTTTTTTTAACACTGCTTGTTATGAATTTCTATTTTACCTATAATCAGGTTGAAGTAACATTTTATATGGTTATTTATACAATGATTACCTGTTGAATTTAACCTGGCCTCATCTGCAAGTTAATTTTAACGTGACACCAGTGTTGACAGGCCATCCGAATAAAATTATTTAAATTTAACCTGGCTGCCTGTTAAAGTAGCCGTCTACCAGCGTTGAAGCACACTCACAAGCCAAGGTTAAAGAAACACCCTGCCAGGTTATTTCAACGTGACACTAGTGTGAAGGCACATACAAACACAAGCCATCCAAAAAAGATCAGTTTCAACTTATTGATATTTGGCACAAGTTTTTTATGCAGCGAAGTGGCCCAGGGGATGCGTACTACATTCCTCGTCAACTGAATACGCACAAACATTTTTTAATATACTTTATCCATTTTTTCCAAACAGTGATGGTTATTATGCCATCTGTTGATGCTAACTATTCCCTTTAGATGTTAAGCAGATAATTCCGAAAGAATTATCCAAAAACAACCGTGAGTTTTTCTTCAACCACTTGCAAAGTGTTTTATATGCAAAGTAGGAGTTTTTTTTCTAGTCAACTGAATAGGTACAACGCCATTTTCTTCGTTGTTTATAAGTTTTTTGGAGTGCTTGACAGTTTAAATTAACGACTTTAGTGTTTTCAGTAAAATTTAATTCTTGATTTCAAATTTTAAGAAAAATGGGTAGATCTACGTGTCTTAACAGTGTTGAAAAAGCTAAAATCGATTTACTTAGAGACCAAGGCCTAACTGGACGTGCAATAGCTGATAAAGTTGGCCGATGTTTTAATGTAGTTTACTCTTACTTGAAAAATAAAGATGCATACGGCAAAAACATGAAGGGAGGTAAGAAAACAGCAACAACAGTAGCTGAGAGACGAAGAATTTTAAGATATGCATCAAATTCTTCTGATTCTGTGGCAAAAATAAAACAAAAAGTCGGCGTAAACGCAAGTTGTTCAACAGTATTAAGAGTAATCAACAACTCAAGCCATCTTAAACGAATGAAACTTAAAAAAAAACCACCACTTGACGAGAGACGGAAAATATTGCGATTAGATTTTTCAAGACTTCACATGAGTTGGAAAAAAGAATGGTATCACGTGGTTTTCTCAGATAAAAAAAATTTAATTTCGATGGCCCTGATGGGTTCAACTTCTATTTTCACGACTTAAGAAAAGAAAAAAGATTTTTAAAGCGCCATCATAGTCGTGAAGGAGGTGTCATGATATGGGGAGCAGTTAGTTATTATGGAACAGTTGAGCTCGAGGTTGTAACATCAAGAATGACAGCAGCTGGGTATAAAGTAATTTTGGAAAGAAATTTTCCTAAATTTTCTAACATCATTGGACCCATAAACTGGACCTACCAACATGATAATGCGCCTATTCACTCAGCGCGCATAATAAAAACATGGATAGAGGAGCAACAAGTGTAGTTGCTTCAATGGCCGCCGTACTCACCTGATCTAAACATCATAGAAAATGTCTGGGGATGGTTAGTACGCAAAGTTTATGAGGGTGGTCGTCAGTTCGAAGACAAAGAAACCTTAATTTCTGCAATCAAATTAGCGTGGAGCGAAATTTCGTTAAATTACATTAAAAAGCTATACGATTCCATGCCGGATCGAATTTACGAAGTAATTAAAAATAAAGGTGGAAGTACCCACTACTAAACTTAAACAAAAACTTGTTTCATTCCATTCCAATACCAATTTTAATTTTTGTACCTATTCAGTTGACTCAAAAAAAAACTTCTACTTTGTATAAGTTACACTTTGGAAGTGGTTGAAGGAAAAACTCACGGTTGTTTTTGGATAAAACTTTGAAATTCTGTTATTTATATGTTACGAACATTTTTACCATCAACAGATGGCATAATAACCATCACTGTTTGGAAAAAATGGATAAAATATATTCAAAAATGTTTGTGCGTATTCAGTTGACGAGGAGTGTATCTCCATGTGTGAGAGGTTCCCAGTTCAAAACTAAGTAAGTATCACAAAGTATTTTTAAAATAAAATTATACACATAGTAATAAATTTCTATACTTTTAGAATAATGCAAATATTGAATTGGACGGTAAGCAATGCTAGAGAAGGGACCAACAAGCATGGATCCTAGATATATTAATTGCCGGATACAGTGTTAATTCAACACTAACTAGATCTTCATGTTAAATTAACAGGACTGAACATTTTATTCATGTTTCTGAACTAGATTATCACGTAAGGTCAACTAGATTTACAAGTAAAAATAGCAAGATTCTCAGGTAAAATTTATAGTTTTACATTTTTGAGGCAGTGTTAACTTTACCAGAAACCTAGGTTGATTTAACACAACATTAAAATCAGATATCAGGTTAAGTCGTTAACCTTATCTACCAAATTGAAGAATAACAACCTGAAAATCAGGTATAATAAAGCAGAAATTGGTTGGTTGGTTGGTTATACCAGCTTTTTTCTCTGAGTGTAGATATACAACAAAGAGTGACGCACATCCTGTTTAGTATAATGTTGACACATTTTCTACTGTTCTCGAATTCGACACTTCGAAAAAAAAACAACGCTCGTGTCTTAAAAGGGCTATGTGTATGTATACTAAATTATTCTACTAGAAAACCCGAAGTTTTGATACCATGCTGGTATAACGTGACACACTTGTGGTATAAGTATAATATCTGTACTACTTGTGTGTCACGGGTGTACTCACATTCATATAAGATACAAACAAAATTGTTGATTTGTAATATTTTGAACAATTTTTTGGTGGGACGTGTGTCAGTCACCCAGTTAAATCAAAATCCTTAACTGTAAATAAAATACATATAAGACCAACACTTTTATGACTAGATGTCTAAAAGGTTATGATAGTACAACAAAAATATCTAACGTCAGTTTGGACTTTTCTACAGAGATAAAAAGTTCATAAAAAATTGGCATTTTAAAATTTCTTAAAATTGCCTAAATTCAATTTTTAGAAATTATACAATAATCCTCTTTTCAAAACACATTTGTGGTTTAACCTCTATTGGTATTAGATATTATGTGCATTATGTATGTATGTATTCTATACATTTGGTGATTTATGCAAATTTAGATACTTTTTCTAATGCATCTCTTATAAAAACAAATTTATTGCATTTAAAATTAAATCCGGAAGTTTGTAATTTATTACACCAGGGATTATTGTATACCTAATGGTATTACACAAAGTGTAAATAAACCCATGTATTTGCAACCCCCTTTAAAATCTTTAATGTAAATATGTACATATATAAATCTATGAATACCTAATACCTACATATATCTACTATTTCCACATGTATAGGGGATTAAAATACGCTCATAATGGGATATTTCGATATGATGCATCCGATAGTGCAATAATAATTGCCGTCGAACGTATATTATGACAATTAAAAAAAAAACTTTTTCTACGATAACTAACATACACACCTAGTGTGTTTAGATCAGCTAAGCTGGATTGGGACCACAACATTGGAATTAGGTTGTGTGTAATGTGTACAACTATTTTAATTAGTGGTAAAGGTAACTATAAGGTATTGGATTGCAGTTTCAATGGAATTTCTACTTTTAAGTAAGAGGATTTTAGAGTGAAATATTTTTTTAAAAAATTATGCATAATGGTTTGTGTGTCACAGTAACTAAAAATAAAATTGTAATTGCAACCAAATCTAATCATTCGTTGACTATAGATGTGTACATATATAATTTGTCCAAACACAATTTTTTATTTCGAGCACTACCGAAAATACCCATCACAACACTCAGAGAAAAAAGCTGGTATAACCAACCAATTTCTGGTTTATTATACAGGGTGGCGCACGAATCGTGCTACAAAAATAAAACGTAATAACTTTTTTTCTGTGTGAGTAATCGGCTTATTTTTTTTTTATTTTGTAGGTTACTATTTAGATTTATAAAAATGGATGCTTGGGATACGGAGAAAAGAATTTGGATAGTGCAACGGTACCATGCTTTGCAGTCCGTCATTTCCGTCCAAAGGGAATTTAGGCGGGAGTTTGGCGGTAATCCCCCGAGTAGATGGACCATTATGAGGTTTGTAAACATGTTTGCCGAATCTGGAAGCATCGCACAAAGGCCGTACCATCGAGATGCCAATGTTCGGGTTCAGGATACAATCGCAGCAGTAGCATCTGCAATACAGGCCAATCCGAGCGTTCCGACCCGAAACTTATCGGGGCAAATTGGAGTTAGTAGACGGTCATTACAACGGATACTTCATGACAATTTAAACTTGTTTCCGTACAAAGTCCAAATTACTAGCAAGTTAAACCCTCACGATTTGCCTGTTAGCCTGGAATTTTGCCAAAAAATGATATCAATGGCCGAAGAAGACAACACATTGATCAATTGTTTGTTCATGTCTGATGAGGCCCATTTTGATCTTAACGGCAATGTAAACAAGCAAAATTGCCGTATATGGAATGAGTCTAATCCAGAAATGCTCCATGAGACGGAACTGCACCCAGAACGAGTCACTGTGTGGTGCGCAGTTTCATCAAGGTGAATTGTCGGGCCGTACTTCTTTGAAGAAAACGGTGTAACCGTTACTGTCAATGGGGACCGTTATTTAAAGATGTTGAAGGAGTTTTTTTACCCAGAACTGCGCCGAAGACGTATACCATTCAACAGCGTTTGGTTTCAACAAAATGGAGCAACTGCACATATAGCCAGACCAGTTATGGCGGAGCTAAACAAAAAATTCGCAAACAAATTAATTTCTAGGAACTCCACTCTCCACCTGACTGCACCAGACTTCTTTTTATGGGGTTATGTCAAGCAAGAGGTGTATAAAACGAAGCCCAGGAATTTAACTGAATTAAAGCAGTCCATAACAACAATAATTGAGGCGATCCCAACTTCAACTCTTCAGGCCGCAATGAATAATTTTTTGATCAGGTGCCGCATATGCGTGGGAGAGCGTGGAGGTCATGTGCGGTCTATAATCTTTAAAAACAACTAACTATTTAAAATAAAATTTAATTTTCTAACCAATAAAAAAAAAATAAATGAAATACATCGATTAAAAAAAAGTTATTTGAATTTCTTATTGTAGCACAATTGGTGCGCCACCCTGTACCTGATTTTCAGGTTGTCATTCTTCAACTTGGTAGATAAGGTTAACGGCTTAACCTGATACCTGATTTCAATGTCGTGTTAAATCAACGTTGGTTTCAGGTAAAATTAACACTGCCTTAAAAGACTAAAACTGTAAATTTTACCAGAGAATATTGCTATTTTTACTTGTAAATCTAGTAAACTTCACATGAAAATCTAGTTCAAAAACATGAATAAAATGTTCAAAGTCCTGTTAATTTAACATGAAGATCTAGTTAATTAAACATTATTCAATGTTGAATCAACCCTGTATTCGGTAATATGTCTTTGATCCATGCTTGTTGCTTGTTGGTCCCATCTCTAACACTGCTTACCATCCATTTTGCATTATTCTGAAAGTATAGAAATTTATTATTGTGTATTATTTTATTTTAAAAATACTTTGTGATACTTACTTAGTTTTAAACTGGGAACCTGTCACACATGGGGATAGTACGCATCCCCTGGGCCACTTCGCTCCATAAAAAAACTTGTGCCAAATATTAATAAGTTGAAACTGACCTTGTTTGGATGGCTTGTGTTTGTATGTGCTTTAACACTGGTGTCACGTTGAAATAACCTGGCAGAGTGTTTTTTAACCATGGCTTGTGACTGTGTTTAAACACTGGTAGAGAGTTTAACAGTCAGCCAGGTTAGATTTACATAATTTTATTTGGATGGCCTGTGTGTGTATTTTTTTACACTGGCGTTACGTTGAAATTAACTGGCATATGAGGTTAAATTCAACAGATAAAATTCATTACAAGTAGTGTTATAAAAACCTGATCTCAGGTAAAATAAGCGCTATATTCTTGTCAAAATTTCTTGTTTACGAGAATTCAGTGTTAAAATAACAGTACATCTTCTTAAATCAACTTGAATATGGTAATTTAGGACACCAGGCTTCTTTCTCCGAGTGATCACTTACAAAACTCACAATCACCGAAACCAAGTGCAAGGGTCCCTGGGGCAGGGAGTTGGCCCCTAATCAAGATTTACTTCATATATTTCGTACAATTTTTTTATCAAAATTAAATTTCTTATCGAAGTACTTACTCAAAGAAGGTTTAAAAATTTTATGAAAAACTTACTTACTTACTTACCATAAATTACTCAGGTAAACACATAGTTCTGAGTGGTCTTTGGAAACTTCATTACTCTCTATCTTCCTATAGGCACTTACTACCTACAGAGAGTTTGACCTACTGCAAAAACTGCTCAAAATTGCAAAGTTTCAAAACATCAGTTGTTTTTGGAAATTTTGCTTTTCGGAGAAGAGAATGAATTTTGAAAAGATTCAAATTGATCTAAAGAGATGAAATACATTTCTTTAAGTTCTCATAAATAGTTTTGCAAAAAAAATATTTAGTGGTGAAAAAATTCAACTTCCATTGTACCCAAAAAACGGGTTTTTGACAGGTTTATTTTGTAATATCTCAAAAACGTGACGTGCCAGAGCAGTTTTGACTTCGTATTAGGATTCAGAATGCCATGATCCATAAAAAAGTATGGTTTTATTTAAAGTAGATTTTCGTTGCAGACCAGTGTAATCAAACAAATTCAAAATCTAAAAAGTGTTACAAAACTATAAAAGTCGGGACGCGTGTGTTAAAATTTAATACAATTAGGTATATTCCAAGAATCAAGACGCGTATATTTCCAATACAAACAGTATTCTAATTTAATACAAATAGTATTTAAACATCGGCATGCGTGTACTTTTAATACAAGAGTATTAAAATCTAATACAATTTGCATTGAAACAGGAAGCCATTAGAATCAAGCTTCAGCCATTGTTTACTATGAAATCGAAGCATACTTTTCTAATACCATAATATTAAAATTTTATTATAGAAACTGCTGCGAAACATACTTGGCAGCCCTTTTTCTACTTGATAATATAAAATAAACAAATTAAATATGCTTTAATTTGAAGACGCGTTGAAATATTTCGAGGTAAAATACTCGTATACAAATTAGTAGAAAAAATTTTAATCGCATTAAGCTTTTAGTTTTCATATACATATGTGAAAAGAATAAATAAAATAATGCCACCATTAATTGACTTAGAAGATAAATACTCTCACAAAAATATATTTTTTCATTATTATTATTATTTCTATATATTTTGTATTAATTTTCAGTGAAAGTAACTTAAAATTTAATTTCAGGAAATAATTTAATGTACAGGGTTTTAACGATTTTTAACGATTTTTTTATTGAACATATATATACAATTTGAGTTAACTTAAAATACATTGAAAATATTAATCTTATGGCACAAAGGGGGCCTATTGTTATACATTGGCTTAGATTTAAAAAGAAATATTAATATATATCATACATGTCAACTTAAAATTAAGAAAGTTGACTTTGATGTTCTCGGGGTGTTCCGTCCCGGTTGTCCATTGGTGGTTTGGGTATGGATTGGTGAAAAGGCTTGGCTTTTAGCCGCGGTAGTATGCTGACCCTGTGTCAGCGTAGAAAGAAACGGCTGTTTTGTCGTTGTCCGTGAAAATATTGGCGTCCAGGGTTTCCATCACACTGAGGTACCTCGGCTCAGGATGTCGTTGCTCGGTGGCCTTTCTTCTAATTAGATGATTGGGGTGATTAACGGTGTTCTGCACTAGCTTCTTTGCCGAATTTAGCAGGTATTTGTCTAGCGGTATTATATTTGCTTTTCTGTACAGATCCTCATTCCTGTAATGTTTTCTTTGCTGCCGATCGAAGTGGAGTCCGGTGCAGATTCTTAGCATCTTCCTCTCGAAGATTTGGAGTTCCTTAATCGCTGTTTTTGTGATCGTGAACCAGACCGGGAAAGAGTAGGTGATGACTGGCCGCAAAAGTTGCTTGTACATAAGTATCTTCGTCAGTTGGCTTAGTCCTGATCTTCTCCTCATCAAGGGGTGTAGTCGGTGGAATGCCCAGTTCGCTTTTCTGAGTACACTTTTTGAGTGCGGGTTGAACCTTAGCAACTCGTTGTAGTTGATCCCCAGGTATTTGACGTCCCTTTTGGCAGCAGGCTTCTACAAGTGGCTGCTGAGCGACTTCCACCGTAACGGGGTCTCCTGAAGCTGATAAGCTCCGATTTTGCCGAGTTAATTTTGATGCCCCATTTCTTGTAGAAATTGAACAGTCTGTTGATGTGAGCTTTTACTATCCGGACTGCGACTAGCGGTGCCATTGAAGTCGAGTATGTAAGCGAGTCATCAGCAAACAGCAGGTTTTCACAGCCAGCTGGGATGGGTTGGTCTGATGTCATCAGGCTGTAGAGAAAGGGGCCATGTTTTGAACCTTTGACTCCGGCTTTGGTGTTCTTCACAGTTTGATGAGCAGTTTCCCAACTGCACAAGGAACTTCCTGGAAGAAAGAAAACATCCAACGGTGACACGATGACTATTGAGGGCTATAGTGATGTCATGCTGGAACTTCTGGAGTGGGTCTAGTGTTGAGTGCTTCTCTCTAAAGCCAAATTGCATGTCAGGAATTAAGTTGTTTTCGCTGCAAAACTTCTTCAGTTTCCTTAGTATCAGCTCTTCCAATAGCTTGCTTAAGTTACTGAGGAGGGATAATGGCCTGTAGTTGGAGATCATGTTCCTAACACCTTTCTTCGGGATTGCCACGATCTTCGCTGTTTTCCATTTTTGAGGGGAGTAGTTGTTGTTGACACAGTTGTTCAAGATGATGGTAAAAAAGGATCAAAACTATCTCTGGCATCCTCTTTATGATAAAGTTGGATATTCCATCTGGTCCTGTTGACTTCTTTTGCCTGCAGCTGCTAATTATTTCAACTATTTCTTCGCGGGTGCTCAGGTTTGGGCTGTCAACTGGGTCACTCGCTGGATTGGTATCGCTGAATATTGCTCTGTCCATGTAAGGTGCCAGTGTTAGTTGGATGGAATCCTTCACTTCATCCAAGAAGACTGGGTCTGTGGATGGGTTGGGAGTGAAGTTTCTCTCGAACTATTCAGCAAATGCCTCAGCTTTGTCCTGTGTCGTTGTGAATTCTCCATTTTCGGTGATAATGGTTTCAGGCATCGGTGGTGTTTTCCCAATTAGTTTGTTGATATTCTTGAAGGCGTCGGGTCCAGGTTTAATGGCTTGAAGTCTCTTGTTGAATTGGTTATTGTTATGGTGTTGGGCAGGGTGTATACTCATTTCTTTGTTTATAATTTTTGATTAAATGAAAGAGAATGGATCTTATATTGATAAATGTTTTATTTAATGTTTGCAATTATGTATGGAATACAATATCAGGTAAATGTCCGCCTCTGTTAGCCTCACAAATGTGAGCCCTTTTGAGCATATTTTTCATTACATTCTCACACATTTCACGCGGTATTTCAATAATTTCGTCACGCATATTTTGTTTGAGTTGCTCAAGCGTTTTTGGTTTGTTTGCATAAGCCCTGCTTTTCAGATATCCTCTCAAAAAGAAGTCCAGAGCAGTCCAATCAGGCGACCGTGGAGGCCAATCAGTATCACCATTTTTTGAAATAACTTGTTGCTATGTTTTAATCAAGCCCAAAGCATGCAGTTGTGGCGTTAAAAAGTTTTCAATCATATCACGATATCGCTCCCAAATCACAGTTACCGGTACGCCGTTTTCATTTTGAAAGAAGTAAGGTCCAAAGATTCCTCCTGACCAAATTGCGCACAAGACTCTAACTTTTAATGGATGCAAAGGTGACTGATGAATAATTTGGGGGTTTTCCATTGCCCAAAACCGACTATTCTTTTTATTCAGATATCCATTCAAATGAAAATGTGCCTCGCGACTCATTATGATTTTTTCATGAAAATGGTGATTGATTTTAATAAAATGTTTTAATGATTAAAACACGTCGGCTTATCGAATATTTTTCCATAATAAATTTGCCACAAGTCTACTTCACGACTGCCAAATATTAACTGTCAAGACTATAATGTTTACCAAAATGACGGCAAAACAAAGTAGTATACCTTTCCGGCGGACACCCTGTATTATTATAATTTTGTATTGTTAAATTATAATACCGATTTTTAAAACATTTTTATATCTGATATTATTAAGTTTTAATATATTTTGTATTAACTTCATAATTGTAATATTTGCAAGATAATTAATGTTAATACATTTTTAGTGTTGTGATTATGTAACCCAGAAACAAAACACATTTCATGGGTATCTATACCTTATTTTTCCAAGAAATTTTTGAAAATAGTATTCCTTAATAAGAAAGTTTTTTATGATACAAATTCTATATACTACTGAATTAAATCAGCCAAGTAGAAGACTTAAGTCCGTATGACACTACATTTTTGTACTCATTTTATTTCTCATTAAATCAATCAAGGTTTCAGCAGAGTAAAAAAGGAATAAAAAGTGATTTATAAGAAATAGAAAGCATTTTTCTAAATTAGTTTTCACAACTACAATGTGTCCCAAAAGTGAAGTGTATACTTCCTTTTGGGACTGAGTGTACCTAGAAATTATTTAATATTTCTAATTCTGAATTTTCAAGAAAAAGCTGCCAAAATCTGACAAATATTATTGAAAATCACACTTTTTATGTTTTTTTTTGCGACATTTTTACGTTTATGGAAATAGTGTGTACCCACTCACACAAGTAAAAGTTTGAAATTGTACGTTCTGCTCTTATGTAATTTTCAGGACATTAATAAAAATGAGAGAAAAATGTAGTATCATACGGACTTTAGCATTAAGGATTGGACTTATTGAATTATTAGCCACGTTTTGCTACATGTCCATATGGACATTGGCGAAAAAAACGACATCGAGACATTTCAACATTTGCTTTGGTCTGCAATTTTGTATGGAAATTATCGATAGTACAACGACAATAGTAGTCTGGCAATACCATTTTTATCGGGACAACAGTTAAAACCACTTAATTATCTGGACATAGTTTTGTTGTATTTGACATGGAAATTGCTTTGTTTTGTTGTCGTTTTTTTCAAACTGACTTTACTGGAGTTGCAAAAAAACAGAGCCATTGACTCAAAATAGATTTGTATGGCCTTTAGTTCTACAAATTAGAGTTTCATCCGGCATGCTCACTTTGACTCATCATGCAAGTTGAACTAAATTTAATACAAAATGCGTATGACAAAGGCCCTCACTATGTCACTGACTCAGAGCGCTCGGAAATATAAACAGGATTCCTCTCAAAAATTCCTCACTTTTCCCCTTAAAAACTGAGCCTGAAATTTTTTAGCTTCGCTTGCTCAATTATTTTTGTCGCAGTAAATTACATAAGAAGAAAAGAAAAAGAGAGTTGTTTTGACTTCTATGTGAGAAATACTGTTAATTTTTTATTCTCCTGCTTTGTCAAAAAATTGAGGAAAAATACTGAGTGCTCACGAAATATAAACTGGCCAAATATGTAGCAAATTTCAGGGCAACCGTCGTCGTCGACGTGAAATATTTTTTGTGTGAAAGTATTTTTATTTTTGGAAACAAAACTTTTTATCTTACATTATTCTTTACTTTTTTTTTAAATTTTCATTCAAGATACTATATCAGGTGTCATCCTCATCCCGCATCACAAGTTCACAAGTTTAAAACAAATATTCTTCAGATCCTCGATAGCGTACCTTACCTCTTTACTTTCGCTGCACATTGCGAAATTAGTGGTAGCCCCCATTTCGTTTTTAATTGCAGTCCTCATAAGAGCAAGGCAAGCGTGTTGCAGCTTGCAGCGTCTGTCGCATTTTAATAGGACGCACAGCACACAGTAATAATTGGTGGGTTGCCCTTGGTTGTTGCGCTCTTGCCCATTGTTTCCATTTTGATGCTTATGCTGTTGGTAGACCAATCTCCGTGGAATCCTTTGACACAGTTCAAGTTAGAGTGAGCTAAATAGCAGAGAAATGATTAAGCTGGCTACATAAACAACCAGGATCTAGAACTAAGGCACTTTGCATGTTCTTTGCAGATGTAGAGCTGTTTCTATGGTTTTTTTTTATCATTTTGGAATTCCCAGTGGGATTTGATGCCATCCAAAAGTTTGTGTCCGTTGTCCTTGTTGCTTTTTGTGTTGTCTTGCGTGAATTTAATTTTTTTTTCGTTTTGTGTTTTATATCTTTATTTTGTTCAACTGTTTTACTGTTGTAGATGCCTTCTCCGGCAAATGCTGCTTAGCTTGTTCGTTTTGGCTTACGGTGCATTTGGGCGCATTTAGTTTCAGAAGACGACCTTTCATCGCAAAACACTACTGGAGCAACCACCACCCTTGACCCTTTTTTCGCAAACAATTGCTAGCCATTAACTTTGAAACTATAGGTAGAGGAGAATGAGGTGAGTTGGAGGAAGGTTGGACATTGGAAGGAGACTGCTGGGTAAATTTAAATGGTTAAATACATAGATTTAACGCTTATATTACAGTCAGCTTTGTGGACGTAACAGCAGGGATATAGTTAAGACAAGCGCGGAGTTTACGCAGGGGTTTGTTGAGTAATTTAATGCATTTTAGATTGCCCTCGCTTCTGCTCACACATATACCTACAAACGTACGTATATACCAGAGTAGCAGTAGGAGTGCGGGTAGAGAGGGTTCACTTTCAATTTGTCGGAGGTGCAATTGTGTGCTTTTGGTATTTAATTTGAAATAACTTTTGATGAGTTCACTTTGCGGTAGAATTCGTTTAGTTGGGACGGTTGTTTAAGAATTACTCCCGTTCAGCTACAATATGTTGGTTGGTATGTCCTTAGTCCTCGTTTAATGATAAACAACAACAAAGTGCGGTCGTAGTTTAAAAACAATTCCCTTTTTTTGTCGGTTGATATGAGTTGAAATGGAGTGGAAAGCTTTTTATTTGAAGCTTTAGTATAGTAGGTACCTATACAATTAGGTACAGTACCTACAGAAATACCCACACTATACCAATTTGTCTGCGTTGGTTACTTTGCTCATGGGGTTTTATGTAAATAGATACATCTATTGCAGTTAGTAAATAGGTAGTAAGTTACCTAATCTTTTAAGATTTTTTTTTTCAATTTGAGACGAGCGAAGTAATTAAATTTAATTTGGGAATAGATACCTACACAGAATAGGTATAGGTACCTTTATACCAAGTAACTTCTGTTTATTCAAAATACACTAAGCTGTAAAGGTAATATTTACATACATACCTGCATAACTAATACACAAAACTCATTTTTTGATTATTAATTCGGGATTCGGGGAATTGAATATAATACATATTTACTCTGGAAAATTGTTCTGCAGATTATTAAGCTGCGATCCTTAACCTGAACGAAAATAAATCCCCAGGTACTGTCTACAGTTCCAGTCAAATAGAGCTACAGTACTGTCTGGGTTGCGTGAACTAATTATTGCACAGGCTGTCCATGCTAACCAGGTTGTTCACGCTATCCAATATTTTACCTATCAAGAAAAACAAGCTTCGACAACAGTTTCCGAACTTTAATTAAAGTTTTATTTTACTTTGTTTTTCATTTAAAATAATCTTTAATACATTTTTGTTTTTTTTATTTGCCAGCACCTTCTACACAGCATTTTCACGAAGTTTTTTTAACATTATGATATCTGAATAGTCAGAATTATTTTCTTTAGCCCACTCTATCCCCTTATCAAATATCTAGATTGCTTCTGACGCAGTTATTTTGGTTTGATTCGGAGTTTCGTCAGTTTCATCTTCATCAGATGTTATTAGCTCGCTTTCATCTTCATTTGGCTCTTCTCTATCATCAATAACGTTCCATGTGTTGTTCCATGTCGATGTTGCCTAAATTACATAAATCAATTGATATCTATGATTTAATTTCTTAATCATATGAGACAAACCTCTGGGATAATTATTTGTAGCAAGTTTTGCAATTAATTGATTTCTTCCAACTGCTGCTGCCTTAACTTGTCTCTTATTAAATTAAGAGGGGTATTTTCCTCTTCATCTGAGCCTTGTAGTTCGATGTCATGTGTACAAATTTGTGGTAAAATATTGCGCCAGCATTTTTCTATAACATCTGGTTTTAACTGACTCCAAGCTATTGCGAATAAAGAAACTGCGTCTTTTATAGTTAATGACTTTAAGAAATTCAAAACATCTTTTTTTCCAACAGCTAATCGTAAGAGACTTTTTCTGTAATACAGCTTTGTAATACGAATTGCATTTTGATCCATTGGCTGAATCAATGGTGTCACGTTTGGTGGCATATACATGGTGAATATAAAGCCATCATCTTTTTTCAATAAGGCCTCCGAAGGATGACATGGTGCGTTGTCGAGTAGTAAAACAGCCTTTATTGGCAAGCCTTCTATTCGTAAGAAATCTTGCACCTGGTAAAAAATGTATGAGCCTATATACACCAATAACTTTTCATCATGCGTCTTACCTGTGGGACAAATAAATTATGAAACCAATCTTTGAAAATATCGGAAGTCATCCATGCGTTCTTAGAACTACGGTAATCAACAGGAATGTTAAAATATTTGAAGCAACAAGTTTTTTTTGGATTTTCCAATGATCAACGGCCTAATTTTGTGAAGACCAGTAGCGTTAGTGCATGCTAAGAATGTAATTCAAGCTTTTTCAACTTTTCTACCGGGAGCAGTTTTTTCTCCTTTGGTCACATACGTTTTTTCAGGCAACAACTTCCAAAACAAACCCGACTCATCAGAGTTATAAATTTGGTTTTGAGATAGCTGGAGCTCATGGATAGTTTTTGCGAGATTATTTTTGAATGGTGCAACTGCGTTGTGATCGGATGAAAGTTTCTCTCCACAGATTTTAAGAAGCCGAACACCAAAACGAGATTTGAATCCATCTAGCCAACCAGAACTAGCATTGAAGCCTCCTTCCTCTTTTAGTTTTTGATGAAACAGTTTTGGTTTTTCTTTGAGCATCTCACCACCAACTGGTAGATTTTTTCGACGCTGCTTTAAAAACCATTTATACAGCACCCGTTCGATACGAGGATACTCACCCTGTTTTAAGGTTTTTCTTTTGAGCGAACTGATTTGACTAGTGGCGACCACTTTAAAGAGTTTCTCCTTATTTTTTCTTATGGCCGAAATTGTTGATTTAGCCACATTGTATTCCCGGGATAAAATTGATGGGGCTACACCCCTGTCAAGCTTCTCGATAACATCACCTTTTTCTTTTAACGATAAAAACTTTGGTTTTTTTGTTAACATATTTGCACAGACGAAAAATAAACTTGAAATGTCGAAAAACAAATTGCACTGTAAAGAAGCATACAAACAGGAGCGAGATTCACGTGTTCAAATGTAAATAGTTTTTTTTTCATTGGAATCAGTACAAAAATTATGAACAAAATCGGAGTATGCGGTGCAAAAATGTTTTTGAACGTGTGTATAGAACTACGATGTCTAAAATAAAGGGAAATCACAGAAATGGGAGCTTAAATTTGATGTTCATGCTATCGAGGTTTTTGTTGTTCACGCTATAGAGTGCTCAGTATAAAACAATTAGTGTTCATGCGAGCCAGGTGTTCACACAGCCCAGTGTTCACGCTACCCAGACAATACTGTACTTAGTAATGGCTGATTGACTTTCAGGGGCTGAAATAAAGTTTAGAAACCTTACAGATTTTTTTTTTTTTTTTATTTTCCCGTGGGTAGGTGCAAAACCTGCTATTCAGGCTCTATGAGGACCGAAAAACGCGTGCTCATAGAAGTGTGAGATATTTACTACACTAAAACCACCTCCACTTCCCGATTGCAACCAGTTGAAACTTATAAAGCAATTTATTTTTAACGAAGTTAAGTAACGTGTTGCAGGTTACTTTCCGGTGAAAGTTCCTGCTTAATCCGCGATTTTAAAGCGGTTTTTTGTTCACCACACCAAGTCGGAAGGTTTTGTTCTTCGCAGACGGCGTACTAAATTAGACTCGTCAATAATGTCAATAATCGTTGAATTAGCGTGTTCTAATAGTCGATTTCTATGTTTTCGCGCGAAACTTTTTATTTCCTCCCGCACCGTAGGAATCCCGAGATCCCTATGAAGATCTTCGTTTCTTATATACCACGGAGCATTTACAAATGACCTATGCAATTTATTTTCAAACGCTTGTAAGTTATTTAAGTTTGTATCGCAGGTACAACCCCAAAGTTGCATACCATAAGTCTAAACAGGTTTAAGAACCTGTCGGTATAAAATCAATTTATTTTCAATGCTAAGCTTTGAATATTTACCGAGTAACCAGTTCATATCTCTTAATTTACTTTTTAGTTCTTCGCATTTCTTTTTCACGTGCGGCTTCCATTTTAATTTCGCGTCTAAAGTCATTCCCAGATACTTTGCCTCATTTGCAAATGGAACACGAGCGGTATTAAGAAAGACGGGTAATCTATTTATTTTTTTATACGTAAAGTCCACGTGCACTGACTTTTGTTCATTGAGCGCCATGTTTTCGTCCACTCATTAACATTATTAAGAGCATTTTGTAATTTAATTGTAGCTTCGCTAATCGTTTTGCCTACTGCTAGTATTGCAGTATCATCAGCAAACGTGGCTACAATAGTGTCATCTGTTTGAGGTATATCGCGTGTAAATAAAAGGTACAGAACTGGACCTAATACACTTCCTTGTGGTACCCCAGCCACTATTTCTTTGAAATCAGAATAGTCATTTCCGTGTCTTACACGAAAAAGTCTTTCATGTAGATATCCGTTTAGAATGTTGTAAAGTCCTTCAGGTAGAACTGGTCTTAATTTGAATTTGAGGCCTTCGTGCCATACCTTGTCAAACGTCTGCGACACGTCCAAAAAGACAGTCGAACAGATTTTCTTTTCTTCTAAGTAATTCTATGCACTTGATCAATTGTCGAATGCTTGCTTCTAAATCCGAACTGATGTTCAGGTATTAATTGTTTCTCTTCTATTATCGGTTGCAAGCGCAAGAGTAGTATTTTTTTCAAAAACTTTTGATATAACAGGAAGAAGCGAAATCGGTCTGTAAGACTTCTTTTCGTGAGGTCATAAGACCCGAATCAACGCCTAAACGTAGATTAGAAGAACATCACAGTAAAATATCAGCCAGTCATGAAAAAAAATCATTTTGCAAACGGTAATATTGACTCGAATTCCACTGATAACACCTTACTTTTTGTGAAAATTTTAATTTTTGTTTTTTACTTCAAAATTCTTTTTGAATATTTCAAAAACCCTTATTCCTTAGACTCCGTAATTCGACAAATCCAGTCAATTTGCATTTTTGTAGCACTTTTAGCAAGTTTTTACATGTTGCCTCACGTTATTTTAATCGCAAACTTCAAATCCGGATTGAACACCCTTGTAAACAATAAATAGGGGCAATGAAAACTACCTTACAATAAGCTCGCTATGTGCCCTTTTGAGCACAAACTTACTGGATTTTTCAAATTCCGTAGTCTAAGACAAATGCCAACGATTTATCGAAGATAAATAAGGGTTCAAAAAGAATTTTAAAGTAAAATTTCAATACTTCATAAACATTTTTCAAAAAAAAAAAAAATAACCACAAACAAAAAAAATATAACCCCAAATTTGCATAAAACGTATTTTTTTATATCTTTAGATTCTAATATCTCAAAAACATGACATGCTGGAGCAATTTCAAGACCAGATTCTAACTCAACGCATGAAAGACCATCAGAAAAATATATCTTTGTTCATGTAACAGACAAAAATTCAAATTTGTCATATAAAGTAGTTACTTAGTGCTTTCAAGTGGATTTCCAAAAACAGTAAAAATACGCCAATTTTCAATTAGCGTTTGGGTCCAAATGAAAAAACGCACCCCCTTTAAACATAAAAGTGGGGCAAAATTAAAACTACCCCACAATTTACTCGATAGGAGTCTTTTTGATTACATATTGACTGGACTAAAAGGACTTTCAAACAAATGAGCGTTTTTTTCCCTATAGCAACTTAAAAAAAAGTTTTTGATTTTCTTTAGTCTTAAATATCTCGTGAACGAATGATGCTATTACCTTTGGGTAAATTTTATTCTACCAAAATTGATGTAATAAAACATTGCTAAAAATATGAAAACATATAAACTTTATTTTTTTTAATTAAAAAAAAGTCCTAAAAATTGCTGAAAAAAGTTTTTGCCTCCAATATCTTAGAAACAAACAATGATAGTGGCTCCGGAGTAATTTCTGTCTATAAATAAGCTTGTAATAAATAAATAATAAGATTCGTAAAAATATTCAATTAACGGTTTTTTTTTTATTGAAAAAAACTATAAGAAATTGTTTGTAAAATTTTGTTTCGTCTCAAATATCTTGGGTTTGGGTGAATTTAATTTAACACAACAGTTTATAGTTAATAATTAATAGGATTTGCACAAAAATTCGATATAGGTATAGTTTTTTTTTAAACCATAAAAAAACTAAAAGAAATTTAACCAAAAATTGTTGAAATATGTTTGTCTTAGATATAGTGATATCACACAAAATGGTATCGCCTTTGTGTTAATTAAATTCAGTATGAAGCTTGTTTTTTGTTTTTCCTTTAGAGTAGGATACCTCTATAAGTACGAGTATCAATGATAGTGAAAAATCTTCAACACCAAAATGTTGGGAGTAAATTTTTTTAGGGGTGATGTCCATTGCTCTATTTAAATTGTACCTCGTTATATTATTTGTAATGAGCATTAAGACCTTTAAAATAAAAAAAAAATTTAGGAGAGCCCCTAGAAAAATTTGCTTCCAAAATTTTGGTTTTAAAAAATTTTACACTATCATTGAGGTATCCTACTTATCGAGGTATCCTACTCTAAAAGAAAAACAAAATACCTTGCCTTTAATCTTCAGCTTCATATTCTATACACTTGTGAATAATTAATATATAATAATGATAAATAATATTGATTGCAAAATAATTCAACAAACTTGTTTTTGAAAGTAAAAAAAAACTACAAGAAATTTTTTTCAAAAATTGTTAAACAAAAGAACAACCAATGATATTGGCTTTGGGTTAGTTTTGTGCTGGGAACTCAATAATCTACACTTACTTGCATATTAAACACCTGATTTTTTAATAGTAAAATAACATCGGGCCTTTTACATCCGAGGGCACCAATGGAAAGCTACCTTTGTGGGTCGCACCCAGACTCTTTTTAATACAATTTTTGAACTAAGTTTTTTCTTATAAATGCTAGCTCTGAATTAAAGATAAAAGCGATTCTGATTTAATGCAATGTATTTTATATCTGAGATTGGTGGAGTGGTAAACGAGCAAGACTTGTTGCGAACGGATGCCAGTTGGTTTTGAAGGGGGGGGGGGGGGGGGAGGGTGAATTTAATATACTGGATAAATTACAACCGTTTTAGATTTAAAAAATAAATGAGTGCAAATCAGAAAAAAAATCTTCATTTCTCACTTATTTAATTTCAAAAGGAGTCCGAACTAAAGTTTTTCTTGTTAAAACTTTGGCGTTTGCCACATTGTGTAAATTTTTCTAGCTATACACTTCACAATGAAGTAAGATGGCTCTCGCAACTATTTAAAAAAAAGCGAGGAACTTTGCAATTCTATCGTGGGCCTTAGGTCTTTTTTACTTTTATTTAAAAAAAAAAAGAATAAGAATTGTTACGTTTCGAACGTGGTTACCCTTCTTCAGACCTATATATAAAGAAATTAATTAAAAAATAAATAAAAAATAAAAATTCTCAAAATAATCTCGCACCTAATCTGTCTACAAAATTGTATAATACTCAAGGCAAACAATTATTGTCTTGGCCCAAATCACCCATTGAGTCATTAATACCCTTAATTAATAAACTATAGGCCTTAAAATGGAAAACAATTTATTTTGGGCGCAAAAATCATTTGCATGCAAATAATGCCTTGAGGTGAATATCTTTTTAAAGTGCAAATGGACCATCAAAAAAAAAGTATTTTATTCACTACTTTCTTTTCGTATGCAAAACAATTGCTGGTGCATTATTTTGCATGCCATTCCATGAGAGCAATCATTTTTTTTGTGCATGAAACTATAAGCTAATCATGCAAAAATAATTTCTTATTTAATCTTAATAATTTTTGACATGCGAAAATATTTGTATAGATTTTTTTTTGCGAGTGGGAACTGTAAGCTAGGCTAGGCCTTGACAAGTTTTATTGACTCCAAAAATTTTAAATGAATAATACCGCTATAGATGTAATAGTTGATTATCTGGAAAATTTTTCGACGGATTTAAGGGAAAAATTTGGTGATTCTGGTATTTTTGTCCTAATTTTTATTAATTCAAGTTTGTAAGTGATCAAATTCAAATTTAAGAATGTTAAAAAATTAATGAAAACAATGTTGAAGTTTTGCTGGGGCATAACAGAAAAAAAGGTTAGGAACGTTGGTTTAAGGGTTTGTCAATACCAACAGGTTTTCTCGTTCGTTAAATGAGCCAGTTGTGATTAAATAGTGCATCAAAAAAAAAAAAATATGAATGCAATTTCGAAGATAATTGAGTTTGCCAAAATTGGTTTTCACCCCTTCCTTGATAAGCTTCTCGAATCACATATCACGGAATCCAAGACCTTTAAGTGTTTAGTTCTTATCTAGGAAGGGGCAAAAACCAATTTTGTAGAATAGAGTGTTCACTGGGGTGACACATCACCGAATGTTGTTTTTCACGCATGCAAAAAACTGTATGACACAACCCACTACAATTACATGAAGACCGCCCTTAATTACAGAAGCAATAAAGATATGTAACTTCGACTTGACCTTGCGGCCAAATAGTCAAATTTGCATGTCTGTAATGCAATTGTGCTATGTATCCTGAAAATATGAATGATTGTCCATCAACTGGCTTTTAGTCCTTTTGACTATGGAGTACATTTTTTTTTTAATTTTCTGTTTTCTGTTTTTGCTTTTGTTAATGAAGTGTTTTACTTCAATAAATGATTTTTATTACCTTTAAAAGTTGTCATCGGAAGGTTAATGAAGTTTTCGACGCCTCTACTTCTATTTTTTGCTATCATTCTCACTTAAAATCTGCTGTCGGCTCTCCATCAACTAGCTCTATTGTTCTAAGAAGACCGCTTGAAGCTGTAAACTGCGCACAACTAGGTCTTTCAAAGACATCAATTTGGCAAATTTTAGTGTTGAGACTTGACTTGCTTTATGCGTACGAAATCCAACTGAACACACAAGGTTATCATTGTGTGATTATGTATTCGCTGACTGGATTCTGTAATAATTCAAAGTGGAACCCGATTACAGATAGCCATCATCTTCAGCAATGAGTCTCATTTTTGGATGAAAGCGTAAGTAAAAACACAAGACTTCTGAATTCTTGACGATGATGTGTCTCATGATGTGCACCATCCACGGGTCGGCAGAAATTCACTGTTTGCTGTGAATTTTGAAAAATCTTTCCAATAAATGGAAATTTCAAGACTACAATAAATTTAACCTCTACCTTTATCCATGCATCAATATGGCTGGAAAAAACTTCTTGGATGAGATAATAATTGACACTATGCTGTAGCACTGCACACTGCACAGTGGGACCAAACCAGCAACAAGTATATATTTCCAAAAAAAAAAAACACTAATAAATTGATTTTTGTTCTCATAATTTTATTTTGTTTGTTTCTTAAAGTTATGATTTATATAATAAACTATTTTTTTTTTGTTTTAATTTTATTATTTCATTACAATATTGTATAAAAATATTTACATAAAATATTTTAACAAAAAAATTTAACATAAACCATACAAAAATTTATATTTATGTTTATGTTTGCCTTGATGAATTTTTTTCTGAAAAATTATAATATTATTTTGATTCTATTATTTGTTATGTTTTTTTTTGTTTGTATTTATGAAACTTTTTTTATTTATCTTACAGTTTTATTTAAATTAATAATGGTATGGTTGTTCTTACAAAAAAATTTATTTGTTTTATGCCTTAATAAAGTTGTTGTTATTAATGATTGTTATTTTAGCTATCAGATAATTTAAGAATTTGGCAAACTTTGTTAATTATTTCATTTAATATTTTTTTTTAATTATTTTTATTATTATTATTATTGTTTTATTATTTTAATTTCTTATTGTTTTATTACATACAAAACTTAACAATATAAACAATAATTTAATTCGTATAAATTTTTTTTGATTTTCTAATTACATTAATATTAATTAAAATTTAATAAATTTTTATTTAATTTATTTTATACTGATAAATAACACAAGTTTAACTTCTTTTATTTACAATGAAACAAATTTACAATTGATTAAACTTTAAATGCTTTTTTTCTTTTTTTAATTACTTTTTTCTATAGTTATTCCCATTTAACTGACAAAATTTTGGTTATTAAGTTTTATTACGTTTATTTTGTTTTTAAAATATACATTTATATTATTACATTGTACAGGTGAATATAATTAATTTTTTTTTTTAAGATTTTACTTTTGTTTAAAAAAAGAACAAAATTTTGATAAAACTATTTTAAGTTGAAGAAAATGAATAAAGCTTGACTAAGGCTTGATAACGAAATTAAATATTCTTTAGCGACTCAAACACAAATTTTGTAAAATTGTTTTCCAAAAAGGACATTTTTGTTCCTTCGTTTACTATGAATGGATTTGTTATTTTTATAGTGTTTTTAGGCTTTATTGAAATATTTGAATTAGAATTTATGTTTCCCATTATTTTTCCAAATGTTGCATATTGAAATTATTATATTTGATATTTTTTTTCTTAAACAAAGTAAAAATCAACTTAAAGTAACAATTATAAGAAACTAGAGTTTTTAAACTTAATCTGTTTAAATATTTGAAACCAATCAGAAGCAAAAATAAAGAAAAAAACTTTTTAAAAATCACCTTGCACCAACGCAATCTTAGAGCAATATTTTTAAACTATGTATTTTATTTAAAATCTATTATCAATACCAGATATTTTTATTATTATCTAGAACCCCACTTATTTTAAAGATAAGAAAGAAGAAATCTATGAAACAAAGTTGAGTTTTGATCCTTACAGTTATAATACCCTTATAAATATTATCATAATGAATTAAACTATATTTTTCGATTCTCTATTAAAGTGTTAATATTTTACAAAAGAATAATTATTATTCTATAATAATTATAGCTGTCTGTTGTTTTTCTTCTTTTTCACCTGACTGTTAGTTGTGATAGTATAAAGTATATGTGTTCACGTGTGTTTCTGATGTGGGATTTATACAATTACACAACCTCCATATGCATATACGCCAGGAATATACTGTAGCCAATCGAAATGATTGCCATTATGCTGTGAAGATGGGTTTGATATGACTTTGTCGACGATCCAACATGACCATGGTACATCGCCGCCGGGTTATCACCTGTAGGAAAAAAAATTTAAATAAAATGATTAGAATTTAAAATGAATTTAGATAATCATCATCATCAAAAGGAGAAAGAGGAGAGGCAAACATACACTAATAAATGACGAGTAGCAGATGGGAGTATTGAAAAAATGAAAATGGTTAAATGAACACCAACTGATAGTTATGTATAGTTGTGCATTTGAATTGCAGATATAAATAGCTGGTAATTACATTGACTACACATCGCTATTGATTAATGTATATGTGATTAAAATTCTTTTTGAAAGGACGTAATAAACGAACTTTGATTTAATCGGAGTAGTTTTTGAATTTGGAATCAGGTTGTCCACAAGTGGTGCATTTGATTTTATTGATTCCGTTAATTTGTATCTGATGCATACAACATTATATTGTACTTAAAAAAATATGCATCCCTAATACCGTTGTTCATTGACACCAATAAGAACTATTAAAATAATTGTGACGGCTAATCTCAGAAACTACAAATCCGTTTTAAAAATTTGTTTTGGTGTTTGAAAGATCGTTTTAGGCATACAATTTTGTAAACAATTTGCCTTTGTAGGGTGAAAAGGGGTAAGAACAGGAAAATGGTGTCAGATTTTTAATTATTTTTTTATGTTTGAAAGGGTGTACTAAGAGGATTAGTTAAGGGCTAGATATTTTCCGAGATTTAGATTCATATCTATAGGGTGAAATGGGGTAAAAACAAAAAATATACAATTTCGATTTCTTTTTTTGTAATAATGGTTATTTTTACAAGATGGGTTTATTGCAACACATTTTTTAAATCAAGCTTATAGGGTGAAATGAGGTAAAAACATAAAAAGAGAATCTAAATTTGAAAATTCTTTTTTTGTTCGAAAAGTTATTAAAAGTTAATTCAAGAATATTTTTGTATATATTACTGTGTGTTATACGGTTTTTAATTTTAAACACACTTTTTGTTCATGGAAGGTTATAATATTTATAGTACAGGATTCTAAATCAGCGGCTTTCTATTTTTAAAAATTGAGTTATTCCAACTCAAAAAATATTCTTTGTTTAAAAGTTATTCTTAGTGGTTGGATTTAGAACCAGATATTTTTCAAAATTTTGCTTCATAACTCTAAAGTGAAATGTGGGAAAGAGGTCTCCATCTGATCCTTAAAATGCTTTATCCTCTGAAAGTTTTATATTGTAAGAAGAAAGACATAAGGTGAAATAGGGAGGAAATAAAAATAAGCTACGATTTGAAATTCTTTTTACGTTAGAAAAACTATGCTCAAAGGACAGCTGGGGCTCCAATTTGAAAAATTCTTTTTGTGTTTGAAAGTTTGATAAGTTAAGATGATGGACTTTGAGAACTTCTCGCCTTATGTTTTCTATTTAAAGGAGGAAAGGCTTTAAAATAAAAAATGGTATCCAAGTTCAAAATTTCTTTGAGTGCGTTTAGGTGCGTTCAATCAAGTTCGAATGGCTGGACGTCTTTATGTATTACATTTCAGATTCTTTAATGTTGTGAATCAAGTACAGTTATAGATATCATCCTTTTATGTAATGGTGCTTTGGCCCATGGAAGCGACTTAAGAAAATATTTCCATTAATAAAGACGCAAAAATTAAGAAGACATGGCCGCTTATGAACTTAGAAGATATAAGTACAGAAAGCCGGTTATAGAGTTCTTTTGTTGACTTTTATTTTAAAAGTAAAAATGCGTACAGGAAAACACACCTATTGTCCACCCAACAAGTACATCCTTATTTTGAGTTTTACCCGAATAATATTTTATACAAAAAATTTACATTTTGTGTGTTTCACCCGAAAAAATATTTAATGTCTTAAAATTTCAATTATTGTGAGTACTTACTCATTTTTTGTGAAATGTATTGTAATTAAGAGCCAAAATGTTCATTTTTTTGGCGATAAACAAAAGATCAGACAAGAAAACTTCGGGCAAAAGTTTTAATAGTTTTTGAAATTACAGGGGCACACAATTTTTTTGTGCGAAATATTTTCCAGGCCAAACTCAAAATAAGGCTGATAATTTATACTGCTCAATTTATTTATAATTTTATAATTTTCTTAAGAAACTTTTGTCTCTACCCGAGCGAAGCCGGGGCGGGCCAGCTAGTTAAAACTAAACATTAAACTTAAGTGAAAAATTAACCCACATTGACATTTACCTCTGTCGTCTCTTTTTCCTCTTTTATCGATCATCGTTAAGTTCAAATCCAGCTTTCATTTTTGTTAACTCTTAAACAGTCTAAAAGTTCCCAATCCCATATTAAGATTGAATTAATTTAAGGAGGCTCACTGTAGCTAATATTCAACGTCATAACCCAACGAAAATGACCTTTCCGTGTATCGTCAAAGGAAAGGGACACACATAAGCAAAAGTACTCAAGTCAAAAAACTTCCATTACTAGTTGTATTACTTTTTTACGAGACTAAGTTTAGCTCGGAACCCTCACTTACTTATACTGTAGTATAAAGAACAAAATTAACCGAAATGTAACCATCAGCTATTTTACATGGTAACTTTAACGAAAAATAAGATGAATTTAAGAATTTACTATCTTTTAAAAGCATTTGCAAGCTAGTAGAATCTAATTTTTATGCATACCAAATGCAGTAAATACTTCAAATTTTTCCTTTTAGAAGAAGTTATAGTAATCACTTTAACATTTTACTTCTAGTAAGTACTTCTGTTTTATGCATATCAACCAATGTCGTTATATTAATCAAACATTTTTATAACTCATCACTTCTGTCGTTGAATCACAAAATCATGTTTCAAAATCGTGGATTTAATGTTTTTAATATACGAAACCAATAATATATTAACTTTAGATCAAGAGAGAAATCAAATGTATTCTAGATTTTTTTTTTTATCTCAACCAAACTAACAAAAATTAAAAACAGTACAGTGATGAAGAAAAAAAAAAAAATTACCGGAAATGATTACACCCCCATGCCCTATCCTTTACAAGAATTTAATGAAAATTACAAGAGAGTTTGTGCCGTGGTGTGAATTTATTGCATTAAACCACCGTGCTGTACCACAGCAGCCACATATGAGCTATTTGACATTTTTTTCTTGAACATGTTTCCTCGCAGCCAGGGTTATAACGAGCAGGACCCAAATGACGCCAGCCAAAAACCACACACTCTATATAAAGCCTTAACTTTTCATTTAACGACAAAAAAGTCTTTTTTGCTAGGGTTTCCTTTAATCATACATATACAGTCAAATGATTAATTAAAATGTACTTAACTGCGTGGTAAACGAATTCAGGAAAGAAAATTAAATTATAAATACTCGTATGAAGTAGCTAGCTCGGTACCCGAATTAAAATCGCAGGTTTAGCAGGAATGCAATGGATGCATGCACAGGTACCTATTTCATATTATTTTTAAGGTAGGTATTTCAAGAAAGATTTAATAAAAATTTATGTAAAAACAAATATTATTTTGTATATGGATTACTAAAGTTTAATTCATTGCTAAAACGGGAACAAAGGAATTAATTCAAATAAAATAAAATAATATAAAATAAAATAAAATGAAATAAAATAAAATAAAATAAAATAAAATAAAATAAAATAAAATAAAATAAAATAAAATAAAATAAAATAAAATAAAATAAAATAAAATAAAATGAAGTAAAATGAAATAAAATAAAATGAAGTAAAATGAAATAAAATAAAATAAAATAAAATAAAATAAAATAAAATAAAATGAAGTAAAATGAAATAAAATAAAATGAAGTAAAATGAAATAAAATAAAATGAAGTAAAATGAAATAAAATAAAATAAAATAAAATAAAATAAAATAAAATAAAATAAAATAAAATAAAATAAAATAAAATAAAATAAAATAAAGTGGAAGAAAGAGTGAGAATGGGAGAACAAGTAACAAGAAGAGCGGAAGATGAGACCGAAATTAGTAAGGACGAGATCAGAAAGGTGGTTAGAAAACTCAAAGAAGGAAAAGCAATGGGAACAGACGGTATACCTAATGAAGCGTGGAGATATGGAGGAGAACAAGCTATAGAGGTAGCATGGGGCATCTGCAGGAAGGTGTGGAGAGGAGATGGATGGCCAGAGGGGTGGAAAGAGGGAGTAATTGCCTCGATAATAAAGAAAGGTGTAGGAACAAAGGTAGAAGAATACAGAGGAGTAACGCCCATGCCATCGCTGTATAAAATATATACGACGGTTTTAGCGAAGAGGTTGGAAGAAGAAGCGGAGGAGAAAGGGATGATACCACCAAATCAAACGGGTTTCAGAAGAGGAGTAGGAACGATAGACAACGTATATGTGCTGAACTATTTGGTGAACAAAGAGGTTGCAGAGGAGAGGGGCAAGCTAGTGGCACTGTTTATAGATTTAAAAGCTGCGTTTGACTCAGTAGACAGGAAAATTATGATGGAGGCGTTGGAGGAAAGAGGAGTGAGAGAAGGGCTCAGGGAAAGAGTAGGGGAGGTCAACGAAGAAACAACGAGTAGAGTGAAATCGGCAGGAGTGATGGGGGAAACATTTTGGACGGGAAAGGGGGTAAGACAGGGGTGCCCGATGAGCCCAATACTGTGTAACTTGTTGACGGCGGATACAGAGGATGAACTGGGTAAAGGGAGCTGGGGAGGGGTAAAAGTGAGAGGAAAAAGAATTTGCTCGCTGGCATACGCAGACGATGTGGTGGTAATGGCGAAAAATGAAGAGGAGATGCAAAGCATGATAAGAAGACTGGAGAAGTACTTTGAGAGGAAAAGACTGGAAGAAAATGTGGGAAAGACGAAAGTGATGAGGTTCAGGAAGGGAGGAGGGAGGAACACAACAGTAGACTGGAGATGGAGGGGAAAGAAGATCGAAGAAGTAAAAGAATTTAAATACCTGGGGTATGTGTTCAAAAAGAATGGAGGGCAGGAAGCACATATAAAGGACAGAATAAAAAGGCAGCAGTGGCCATGAAGGAAGCATGGGGGATTGGAAGGAGGAAATTCGAGAAGGATTGGGAGAGGAAGATGTGGCTTTTTGACACTCTGGTGTGGACGGTGATGGGATATGGGGCGGAAGTATGGGGATGGGAGGAGAGACAAGATATGGAAAGGGTGCAAGAGAGGTACCTCAAGTGGACGCTAGGGGTAGAATGGCAAACTCCAGGGTACATGGTAAGAGAGGAAACAAAACGAGATAAGATATGATTAGAGCACGGAAAAGGGCATGGAATTATGAACAGAAATTAACAGATGGAAAAGGAAGTGACATAGCAAGGGAATGTTTAGAGGAGATGAAAGAGAGACAGAGAGATGAACGGGGAAGAGGGTCACGATGGGAACAAGGAAGAGAAAAAATAAAGGGAAGAGAAGACAGTATGAATGGATACGAAGCAATAGAAAGAAAAGACTGGGGAGAGCAAGAGAAGGAAAGAAGGGAAAGAATAAGAGAATCCAGTTACAACAGGTGGTATAAAGAAATAATGACAGAAGGGATTCCACAATATTTAACAGCGGGTTGGAAGACAGAAAGAACAAGGAGAATTGCAAGAGTCAGGCTAGGGAATGAGGTGAGGGAAAGATGGTACTGGAAACGCGAAGAGGAGAAAATGTGCAGAATATGTGAGGGTGAACAAGAGACATGGGAGCATGTATTAGAAAGATGCAGATCTGTCGGAGATGAAAGAAAATCAATAGGGGAAAGGATGAGGGAAATAATGGACGAAACGGGGAAGGGAAAAGAACGGATAAAGGAACTAGAGGCAGTGAGAAAAGATAAGATGATAGAGAGGGGTGGAGAGGGAGCAGAGTAAGAAAGCGGGAGCCTTGTAACCCTTAGGGGAGTCAATACAAATCAATGTAATGTAATGTAAAATAAAATAAAATAAAATAAAATAAAATAAAATAAAATAAAATAAAATAAAATAAAATAAAATGAAATAAAATAAAATAAAATAAAATAAAATAAAATAAAATAAAATAAAATAAAATAAAATAAAATAAAATAAAATAAAATAAAATAAAATAAAATAAAATAAAATAAAATAAAATAAAATAAAATAAAATAAAATAAAATAAAATAAAATAAAATGATTTGCGATTTATGATGATTTGTTGATGAGGGAGGGGTAGATACGAAATAAAATATTTCTTTTTCGAAATCTTGAAATTACGAAAACACAAAGTGGAAAATAGAATCTGCAGATTTTTTGCAAGCACCGAAAAATTAATAAGAGAAATTTAGTTTTTCGTTAAATTTTGTATTTTTCGTTATACATTTTGTATGTGATCAACATTGTGGGCATTTGTTGTCGACTTAGAGTGAGAAAACGGCATTTTTGATCAAAGTCATGGGCACAACAATTTGAAAAGTCTGGAATCACTGCTTTCATTTCGAAAAAAAATGTTTAGGGGAGGGGGGAGTAAAATTAATTTTTTTCTTAATTCCTCGAAAAATATCAGCTATTTACAAATTGAAGCTTATAAATTTCTGCACAAAAAAGATGCATATATACTTTTTCCATATTATCAATAGATTCAGAGAAAATCATGGAAGAACTTCATGGTGGACCAAATTTTTTAAGTATTGAAATTTAATTTATCGATGGGCAAAATTTTGTGCCAGGTTAATGCTTGGCTACATCTCCTTATTATAAAACCCAGATTTGGGGTTCTCTCTGTAAGGGGAAGACCACCATCTTGAAAAAAGTGATTTGGTTTGTATTCAACAACTCGATTCAATTGTCCCTCACAACACAATCCTGGAAAAGACAATAAAGTTATCTAAAAAGTGAGGCATTAACGATCTATGTAGGTTTATTATTCTTGAAGTTATAGCATGTCAAATAAACACTTTAGATTTTGTACTGTAAAAGGAATAAATATTTAGCAGTTTTTGTAGGGGGAGTACCTTTGAACATCGCTAATAAAATCGTATTAAATTTATATTTCAGAGCGTTAATCAAATATTAAAAGTGCCAATTGTGTCTTCTATTATCTTCAACGGCTTTAAATATTCCTCTAATAACCCAATAAAAAGTAGCCCATTTTGAAGGTTTTAATGCTTCATTTGTAACTTTTTATTTTTTTTTTTTTCGTAGGAGTGTAAAATTTTTTTGGTGGGCTCTTTTATTTACTCGAGATTTTCTGTTACTCGGGATGTTAGGGCAGATTTGAAAAATCGGATGGGCACCTTTGAACGGTAGAAATTTACCTGTCATCATCAATCAATGCTCCGGAAACATTGAGGACAGATGCAATGATGGCTTTTGCCCTTCACTTTCTAAATTTCAGTTGGGTTAGTGAAGCAACTCTACAATTTTGTTTTAATAGATGTTATCTTTAAGTAGCCTTAGACTTCATTTCCTCCTTAGATTTTGTTCTATTCTTTTGTGAGTTCTATTTTTTAACGTTTAGTATTTTGTCTCTCTTTGTTTAGGAAATAAATTACATTTTTATTTCATTAAAAATAACAGTTATATTTCTTTTTAACTAATGGTAAAACAGTAACAAAAACGACTGATCAAAACTGTTCCAGCTTAGTTCATGGTGGGCAGCTTTGAACACAAAGACCTACTTCATTAAAAAAAAATATAATATTTATAAAACTTTATTAAAGTTACTCAATTATTGGTTGTAACTAAAGACTAATACTTTAATTAATTTGCAGTCCATTCAAAACAACACATAGGTTTATATGAAGTGTTCAAAGGTGCCCCCCTCTCCCCTAAATATATAAAAAAAATTTATTTTTCCAAAAATTAATAGGTTTATATAATTTCTCATAAAATTTTACTCGGTACCGATTCTTACCGATTGTCTTTTGAAGATTTCCATCGGATAGTAATAAAAAAAAATTAAATTTTTCACACAAAAGATTATGACACTTTTTTTCGTAGGAGCAACAGATTTTGAAAAATGGTACGGTAAGAAAAATTGTCTTTACAGTAAAATGGTCTTACTATAACGCTTCTGCACATTTTTCTCATGATTTTCTCAGAGTCTAATGATTGTAAGAAAAAAGTATATTTATCTTTTTTGTATAGAATTAAATTAGCTATAATTTGTAGATATGTAGCTTCACATTTTTTCAAAAAAAAAAACGGATAGTTTTCGAGACATTAAGGAGTTCAGTTCTGAAAACCCCCCCCCCTCCGACAAAATTTAGCTCCTGCTCAAATTTACGAAACTTTTTAGGCCATGATTAGGACGCCAAAACTACACCAATATTAAGTTTTGTCGGAACTTTTCTTAGTTGTGCCACTTTTTTTACTAGTCTACATTTTTAATAATTAAAATAATAACGAATACCATCATAAAAAATTATTCGTGGAATTATTTCTTATTCCCATCAACTATCGCGTTGTTAGGTAGAAAAGAGAAAAATGTTAAAGAGAAAAAATTAACTGCATACCATTCAATAAAAAAATTAATTGCTCTGAGTGTATTTAAGGCGTGAAAAGATCTTTTTGCTTTTAAGTTAATTGCCATGCATAATTCTTACAAAAATAAACAAACCTTTAAAAATGTGCACCAGCACACTGGCAGGCTGGGTATTGCTAGCTACGCAGGTGAAGTTACCAGAATGCTCTCGTCTGGTTTTTAGGATAGTCAGCTCTGATGATTGAAAATCTGAAAAAAAATAACAAAATTAAATAAAAATCATCAATATTCAATTTGAAACTCAATAATATTAAGGATTATATTGAAATATATTGAAATCTATACAAGACTTGGATTTATTCGGGGATGCAGGAGTAATATAAAATTTTTTTTTTTATCTGAAAAGTATTGGATGTTATATGTCTATTATCATAAATCTGAAGGATTAGGCAAAATAATGGGAATTGATTTTTTTTAGGTTAAGTCGGAATTTGTTACAATGTATTTAGCTGTAATATAATTTTTGCTTTAATTTACCTGCTTCTGTTGAAACGTTTATTCCTCTGTCGATGTCATAATTTATCATTCTGTTGTCGTGATACCAAAATATATATTCTGATGCTACAGTATTTTGTACAACACGACATTGCAGACGCAACGTTGATCCGGGTGTTAAGTATCGGATTGGTGGTCCCGATATTTCGGCACGTGCTTCTATGGCAGGAATTTAATGTTGTTTTTGGAAAAAAAAATAAATAAAATGGTAAAAAGAAAAAAAGACAAGAAGAAGAAAATGGAAATAGATTCAGAAAGTTAGTCAAAACAATAAAGTTTATAGTGATATAGGAATTTATTATTTTTGTATCAATATTACAAAATATAAAATTAACATAATTATACTGTTTTAAAAATTCCTTCCCACTCATTAAATTTAAAATATGGTGGTGTCAAATAAAGAACCAAAAAGGGGTAATCGACTGGTAACAAAAAAACTTTTACTCTTTTTTAACAAAGATAATGGCTTTTGTTATTATTTTTTCAATTTTGTATGTCCTTTAATTAATTTAACTACACATTACTTATCACCTACTTATTTCTGAAACTGAAACCAAAGTGAATTCTTAATAGGAGAAGTCAATTTTGAAGTTGATGGAGGAACATCCCCGATTTAAGAGAGGTTTATGGATGGATCAATTCGTGTACCCAGTAGGAAAACAAGTACAAAACAGATATAGTATAAGTACTTTTCTTCAGTTTACACAAATGGAATTGATTTAAAAATTTTTGAGAACGATCAGAATGTAGAACATGAAATTTAATATCGTGTTTGAACAAAATGCAGAAATGCAGAAAAAAGTCACAAGGCGCCAGTTATAAATTTCATTAATCGTTGAAACAGAAATCAATGAGTCATTTGAATTTATTGAAAAATTGTTTTCATTGAAAAGTTGACTTGTCCATACAAAACATTGAGGTTAGAATTGAGCATTGAAAGAAATACTGACAAATGAGACAGATGGAAAGAAAATCGAACACGAATCATTGGAACGAGCCAGGAGCGTTTTTGGCAACTGCGCGTATTCAAGCGGAGTAACGGAGTGGTGGTAGTGCTATAGAGGGCCACAAGAGTAAACTAAAATCATTTGAAATGAAATATCTCAAAACGTAATGCGAAAAAAGGGTGCAGGGAAATAATTCCACGGGCATCGGCTCCACATGGGAATTTATTCCATCTTAAGTGGGAATCTGTTCCACTTTTCAAAGTGCAATTTATTCTCACCGATAAAGGGAATTTATTGCACTTTTTAGTGAGAAAGATCTCCACTTGGAACGTGAAATTTTTGCCCACTTGGTATGAGAATCAATTTAACTTCTTTTTCTTTGATTCGTGATTAGGAGGTATTTTTTGTATAATATATAGACTTTAATGTTATTAGAACTGCGGAAGTATGATCCATACCTCTGCTTTTAAACACTCTTCTATATATGCCCCACTGTTTATTCGTGTTTCACTCAATTAATACATCATTATTCGAGAAAACGTAGCCAACCCTAATAATATATCAAATTCCAAATTTTACGTGGGAAAAAATTCTACAAAATTTCGGGTGTAATAAATACCCTCTCGTCGTGAGAAAAAATTAAACTTTGAGAAGTGGACCAGATTTCCACAGATGGAATATTTCCCTGCACCGCGAAGAAGAGGAGTTGCTTGAGTGGGATAGAGGATCCAAAGAGTGAGTTGCCTTGAACTTGGTACAGTATAGGCTATAATAAAAATTGACAGATTTGTACCTAAGGTTATTTTGTAAAATATCAATAAGATTATTGTCAATATTATTTTCTAACCATTAGTATAGAAGATAGTACGCTTCACGGAACACTGTATGTTTCACGTTTGAAAACTGAGTAGTAATATTATATTTTCCAAGCTAACGATTTATAAATTCTTGTATCTGAACAAATTATTAAACAGTTGTTAATATTAAATAGCGATAGAAATTTTTTAAAATATATATATATCATCAAGAGCAATTAAAAGCGCCCACATTAGGGCTGTCGGATTTATTTAAAAAAAAATTCAAATATGGTGGATCTTGTAAGGGATTTACAAAAGAAGTAATTTTTGTTCTGGGACATTTTTTAGATGAAAAGCAAAATTAAGCCCAGGAAAGACCATAAAATGGTAAAACAACGAAAAAATTCCGACAAGACTGAGAGGTGGAGAGCTTTGTTTTGACGTCTTAAGCATTTCCTGAAAAGTTTCAAAAATTTAGGCCGGAGATAATTTTTTTTAGTGGGTGTAAGGTTTTTCTTAATTTAAACTGTAAGTTAAACTAACTAAACTATAAGTTTTTTTGAAAAAATGTGAAAGTAAAAAATTGCAGCTTATGTCAACTTCCTTGTTGGTGGCGACTTCAATGCTAAACACACCCAATGGGGATCTAGGCTCATAACAACGAAAGGCAAACGGCTATATCAAGCAGGCCGCAAATACAACTGCGAATTTTATTCTTCTGGCTCGCCAACATATTGGCCATCTGATTCTAACAAAATACCAGACCTTATAGACTTTTTCGTAGTAAAAGGTATTAAACGAAACCATATAAGTGTCGAAGGTAATTACGATTTATCGTCAGATCATACTCCAGTAATATTATCACTGAGCGAAGCAGAAATAATAGAGAAAAGTAATCCTAAGCTCGTGAACAAAAGAACAAACTGGAACGAATTCAGAGATAAACTTGAAAGTTTTATAAACCTAAGATCCCCTATGCAAACAATTGAACAGATTGATCATGAAGTAGAACAATTCATTGCTGATGTACAACAGGCCGCAGAAGAAAGTACTCCAACAATTTCGAACTCAAGAGAAAAAGAAATAAAATATCCTGTCGAAATAAAGGAGCTGATCTTGGAGAAAAGAAGAGCTCGAAGAAAATGGCAAGCTACGAGATTTCCAGGTGATAAGGCAGTTTTTAACCGTCTTAACAATGAACTTAAGAAAAGAATCTGGGAATTTAAAAGTGATTCACTTAGTAGATTCCTGAATAGTCTGACGACGGATGCTTCTACGGAATACTCCTTATGGAAAGCAGCTAAGCGCCAAAAAAGACCACAGGCACAAAACCCGCCAGTAAAATCTCAAGATGGTAAATGGATCGGAAACCCAAAACAAAAGGCTGATCTCTTCGCTGAACATCTCGCGAATGTTTTTAAGCCATTTCCAGCAAGCACAGCTACAGATCCCTTACAGTTTGTTGATAGAAACGACGAATGTGAAATTCCTTTTGTCACGCTCAAAGAAGTAAGAAGTATGTGTCAACATAAGTTGTCTAACAAAAAATCAAAAGGGTACGATTTAATAACTGCTCAGGTTTTGAAAGAAATACCTTCTATAGCCTTCAAAAAACTCCAATTTATAATAAATGCATGCCTTAAACAAAGATATGTGCCACATCATTGGAAAATTGCAGAAGTCATTGTTATACGAGTACCTAAACAAGGTAAGCCACCAACAGAAGTAACATCTTACAGACCTATATCGCTTATACCAATCATGGCAAAAGTTTTCGAAAAACTGCTTCTGAAAAGACTTAGCAAAATAATAGAAGAAAGAAGACTAATTCCGAGCCATCAGTTTGATTTGGAAATAAACATTCCACGATAGATAACGTGCATCGGCTTACGGATGTTGTGGGAAAGCCACTTAAAGAAAAACAAGTATGCTCGGCTATATTCTTAGATGTTGCTCAAGCCTTTGACAAGGTTTGGCACTTGGGACTTAAGTACAAACTGCAAAGGGATCTTCCCAGGCAGTACTACGAAATACTGAAATCCTACGTTACAAACCAACTCTTAAGAGAACGGTACTACCAAAATTACTCGGAACTAAAGAAAATTAAAGCCGGTCCACAAGGAAGTGTCCTAGGACCAACCCTGTATCTGTTATATACAAGGGATATTCCAGTGGACATCATCGCTATCATGGCCACCTTTGCTGATGATACTGCAATATTGGTGCCAGATAAATCTGTTACGAAGGCTACATAAAAACTGCAAAATGCAGTCGATAAAGTTAGTGATTGGACGCAAAAATGGCGAATCAAACTAAATGAAACACAATCGACGCATATAAACTTTACAAACAAAAAAATAAACAATGTTCCAATTCTTATAAACAGTACAACAATACCTTACTCCAATACTGCCAAATACCTTGGAATGACTTTTGGGTGCAAAGCTTAAATGGAGAGAGCACATCAAAAAGAAAAGAGACGAACTAAACTTGAAGTACAGAAAAATGTACTAGTTACTAGGAAAGAACTCTGATCTATCTATCCAGAACAAACTAATGTTATATAAGCAAGTACTGAAACCCGTTTGGACGTATGGCATCCAACTATGGGGCTGTACAAAGAAAACAAATGCTGAACCCATCCAAAAATTCCAAAGCAAGGTCCTTCGCGGAATAATAAATGCCCCTTGGTATATAAGAAATAGCGATCTACATCGGGACCTTCAAATTGAAATGGTTACAGAAGTGGTTAAAAAACACGCTGTATCACACAATCAGCGACTGCAAAGTCATACCAACTCCGAAATGGAGACCGTCTTAAATGTACGAGACAATGTTCGGAGATTAAGAAGAACCAAGCCTCATGAGCTGATGGTCTAAAAGCTATGGAAAGTGTTATAACTTAAACTTCCCACAATGCGACTGATAAATTAAGAAAGAAAAATCATTTGTCGATCTTTCATAGATTGGTCCTGATTCACCGGTGGTTTTAGTGCGCTAAGAGTCCCACACTACTTGGTACCGATTCTTACCGAGTGTCTTTTGAAGATTTCCATCGGATAATAAAAAAAAAAAAAAAAAAAAAAAAAAAAAAGCTCATGTCATTCTACACACAAAAGACTGACATACTATTTTTCGTACCAATAATAGATTCTGGGAAAATCATGCAAGAACTTCACGGTGTAGTAAATTTTGGCAAAAAATTTACTTACATTTCATTAACCGATTGGCTAAAGCTCTTGCACGAATTGAGTTTTGCTACATTCCCTCTTTTTAAAACCAAGTTTTTGGAGATTCCCGAGGTAAGGGGAAGACCACCATCTTGAAAATGATTTCGTTTTTATTCAACAACTCGATGAAATTTCCTCTTACAACAAAATCATGGAAAAAAAAAACATTCAAACAATAAAATTATCTAAAATAGACCTATAAATGAACTACATATGTAGGTTAATTAATCTTGAAGTTATAGCGTGTCAAAACAACACTTTTGATTTTGTACTGTTAATGGAAAAATAAAAGTTTTTTTTGTTAATATCTCAAAAAATATAATTTTACTAAACAACCAATGAGTTAATATTAATACTCATAAAATTTTAGACAAAAAAGATTATAGAACTTTTTCTCGTAGAAGCAACAGATTTTGAAAAACGAGCACAAACGCGCTCATTACCTATTTAACTAAGGCAAAATGAAGCAATGAATGAATTCAATACAGTGAAAAGCTCTTATTTTAACGTTTGGGCACGTTTTTGTTGAAATCTATTGCTTCTACGAAAAAAAGTGTTATAATCTTTTTTGTCTAAAATTTTATGGACATTAGTATTAACTTATTAGTTTTTAAAAAAAGTTCAACAAAAGCCGTTATTTGTCCATTTACAGTACAAAATAAGAGAGACCTTCAGAGTTCGTTAGTAGCTCCGGTTTTAAGATATTTTTATTGTTTGAATGTCATTTTTTCATAATTTTGTTTTAAGAGGAAATTTCATCGAGTTGTTGAACAAAGACCAAACTATTTTCATTTTATAGATGGTGGTCTTCCCTTAACCTCGAAAACGCCCAAAAACTTGGTCTTATAAAGAAGAAATGCAGCAAAACTCAATTCGTGCAAGAGCTTTTTGCCAAAATTTACTCTACCGTGAAGTTCTTGCATGATTTTCTCAGAATCTATTGCTGGTATGAAAAAAGTATATCAATCTTTTTTGTGTAGAATGGCATTAACTACAATCTGTACCTTAAGATTTTTTTCAAAACTCTTATTGTTTAAGAAAAATTAAGAAAACTAAATTTTACCTCCCCAATAAAATTATCCCCCGCCCAAATTTACAAAACTTTTCGGAAAATGCTTAAGACGCCAAAACCAAAGTTCTTTACTAAAATTCAGCTTTGTCGGAATTTTTTCGAAGTGAAAGTCTAATTGTCCTGACTTATATTCGAAAAAGTGGTCAGAAAAACCATTTAAATTTGCGTCGATATGTGGTCACAAAATGATTTTTTTTTTTTTTGTTTTTTTAACCTGCTGCTATGAAAGTGTAATAAAAAAATAAAAATGTCATAAAATTGGAAACGGGTCGTTATTCGGTATTCCAAAATTATGTATATGGATCAAAAATTCTGTATGAACATAGTAACTGTGTATTCCATTATTCTGCTTTCTCATTGCTCTGTATTCTTAAATTCTGTAAATCAAGAAATTTGTATTTCAAAGTTCTGTAAATCAAAAATTCTGTAAGTGTCAAAATTCTGTTTAAAAAATTCTGAATTCTTCTAAAAATCTTAAATTCTGTTTTCTGAAATTCTAAAATTTCTTAAATATTAATTTATAATTCCCTCCCAGGAAATATTTCTTAGTTCCAGGTGTGCAGATGTGGTTCAAATTGTGATCCATAGTTTAGCATTTTTTTTTTTTTGATTTTGGAGGAATAACTGAAGTTCAACGATGGTTCAAGGTTCAAGTATACTCGTTGTTTAGTAACCAATTTAATACCTGAATCATTCATAGTTGAACAGTTGAACGTCAGTTTATTCGCCAAAGTCGGTGAACTAAAATCACGGCTTAAATTTTTGTACAACTGACCCTTGGTAAGCAATTACATATAGTGGGTAAATCAACATAATCGTTGGCCCTAAGGCTGCTTTACTTGGTTTTTTTTTATAGTTTTGCTGGAAATTGATGGATCTATAAACTAGTTTCGAAATATGTTGGTTGTAATCGGCTTCTTTGTTTTAATTACTACACAACTATTTGATTAAAAATATAAATTTGGTGGCTTAACAGATCAAGGAAAACGAGGGTTCAGAGACTTACTATACTTTCAACCATTATTGTGGACATGTGTTAGTCGGCAGGATGCGAGGTGACTTACAATTTTGTGCTGAGTCCCAAAAGCCAAGATGATAGATACTTTTCATGGCTCTTGAATGTTTTCTCATTTTCTCGAAAAAACACCCATAAAAAGAAAAACATGGTTAAGATTGGGGGATAAATGGCTATATGTCGTCCAGCCAGTCGCCCGTCTATGCAAAATTGAATCAAACAATGTTTGAAGCACTAAGAATCGAAGAAACTATTTCATTTTGATGAATGGTTTGCCCTGTAGAGCGAGTCAAAGTTGATAGATTTTTATGATGACAAAGAAATTATTTCTGTTTTGTGATGCTTCTTTGTTTCCAGCTTAGGTTGGTTAGCGGGGTCCAGGGTCAAACCATAGAAAGCAAAAACTGTGTGTGTAGAGAGTTCTAAACTCCAGTTCAAAAGTATATATTATTATTTATTTACGGGTAACTTAACAAGGTAAATCATACAATTTTACAATATTTTCGGTCTTATAATGAACTAAAAAATTATTTCATATACATTAATGGCGGGATCAGTTCCTTCACCCTGCACGGAGCTAAGGGG
Source organism: Dasysyrphus albostriatus (assembly GCA_946251815.1). Taxonomy (NCBI): domain Eukaryota; kingdom Metazoa; phylum Arthropoda; class Insecta; order Diptera; family Syrphidae; genus Dasysyrphus; species Dasysyrphus albostriatus. The sequence continues at coordinate 53,327,342 of OX276337.1, forward strand.
TAAGGACAGCGAAGGTTGGGATAGAGTCCCTAGTCTCAACTTAAGCAACGACAGAGCAATAGTATGGTTGATAGTTGAGACGGCGACAGGTGGGATAGAGTTCCTAGTCTGCAGTAAAATCCGATCGAAGATGAAGACAGCAAAGGTTAAGATAGAGTCCCTAGTCTTAGCTAATGGCGGTGAAGGAGAATATACTAAGACAGTTGGGAAAGAGTTCCTAGTTTTAGTTTTTCAGATGAAGTTAAGACATCAGAGGTTGGGATAGAGCCCCTAGTCTAAGCTTCTCGCAAGGTGGTAGGTTAAGACAGCGAACAGTGAAGGGTTAACACGCATAGATTGGGATTTGTAGGGAACGTCACTAAAAAGTAGTTCACAAGGACCATACAAAAAATTAAAGTCAAGAAAATCTTAGTCTGAAGTGTAATCGTACCCTTAAGTACACCTCGTATACTTCAGGACAAAGATATCTCAAAACCTCTCGTGCGAAAAATATTAGTTTTGTTCGCCTAAATAAAATGTCTTAACATCGAAGGCAAACCGCACGAAATTTCTCGTATTAAAAGTAAATTTCCATTACGACGAAAATATTCGAGACAATGTATAATCGACCGTGTAAACTTAACCCTTGTGTTCGGTCATAAAGTTTTCGGTGGGTGGCACAGTTGAAAGATGAAACTTCGATGTTCCGAGCCGTCCCGGACCGATCGCCAACTTCCGCCATATTTCATTTCGTCATATTCCCATCAAAGGAAATTCAACCAGGGTTCCTCGTGGTAAAGTTTTTCGATCAAGTTCTTTTCCTTTCGATTTGTCGGCCAAATCAGTTCTTTGCATCCATCGCAGTGTACTCTCATTATACAAATACAAGATGTAACATACGAGTTGAAAAAAAAGTCCATCGAGTATCCTTATCGAAAGAAATAAAACATTTTCTTCTGTCCCTGGATAAAAGAATATATCCAGTGCTACTAAAGGATTCTCAAATCCATCTACTGACGGTAAGCAAAAGAATATTTCATAAGAAGACAGAGAATTTAACAAATTGTCCCACCTAAGGCACACTGAAACCTTTCTTTCATCAGATTTTGTTTCTCGAGTGGCCGAGCGATCGCCACCCTCGAGCAATTCGACGTGAGGATATTTTTTTTGTTTTATTGGCCGACAGACCGGCACCCTTTAAAATTTTCCTCGATTGGAAAAGATGTATGAAGTGTAACCCCACAAAACTCAATAGCCAGGTAAGACTACAGAATACGAAATCGGTAGAAAACATAACCTAATCAAGTTCGTTCAACACACACCACAATAGATTCTCTAGAGGACTTTCTGTTCTTTTTGCGCTGCCGACGGAGATCTCAAAATCAATTTCTCGATCCAAAAAAGAAATAGGGGTGGGTTAACCGCAAGCAAATCCAAAACCGAAGTGCGGGGATCCACCGTTTAGTTATTCCTGTTGTGGATGGTGTTTCCGAACGAAGCGACGTGCGAATCTAAAAATCCATGTGCACGTACATATGTACAGTCTTCGGCCATAAAATATTTGGTTGCTACATTTCGGTTGCTCCACCGTAACGTCATCACAAACAAAAATCAAGTCCTGGGTCTGAGCTTCAGAGAGAGAAGTTTAACTCCAAAAAAAGGATTAATCCGATTGAAACACAGAATAAGTCATCACATAAGCACCCCCAGCTGTTCTTCAGTCCGTGCAGTGGCAAGGCACCAGCAGTTGCGCCGATGGAACAAGATCCATGTGGGGGGGAACAAAAAGGTTAATTCTTCGTTAGAAAAAGGGGGGAGACAATTTTTCCCTGTTGAGTTCTGGTAGAAAAATCCGGGTAGCAAAAAAAGAAAGACCTAATTAAAAAGAAAGTAAAAGAAAAGAAAGGATGTTGATAAAGATATTTAAAAGAAAATACAGTAAGAGAAAAAAGTAAGGAAATTAAGTGATAAAAAAGAAGAAAGACCTAATTAAAAAGAAAGTAATAGAAAGAAAGTAATGATAAAGACATTAAAAAGAAAATACAGTAAGAAGAAAAAGTAGAGGAATTAAGTGCTGAAAAAAGGAGGAAAAGTATTAGAAAAGTGCAGTGAAAAATTAAAATATGAGTGACAAAAAAAAAACAAAAAAAAGTTAATGCTGAAAGAAAAAAGTAGGTAGAAGAAATAAAAAAGAGGTTAATAAGAAAAAAATAGAATAGACCTAAAAGGAGGATTAATTTGAACAATTTTGTAGAAAGAAAGTAAATGGAAAGAAAAATAAAAGATAAAAGTTAATAAAAGTTAAAAAAAATAAAAGTTAAAGCTAAAAAGAAATTTTAAGATTATTAAAAGGATTAGTATAAAGTTAGTATAAAAAGGAAAGTATAAATTAAAGTAAGGAATTAATTAAAATATTTTTTTGTTTGAAGTGAAGATCAATTCAATTGAAATTTGATTGACGAAAATAATCGAAGTTGCTGGATATCAAGCAAAGTTTAAGTTTTTATAAAATAGAGTGATAGTTTTGTTGAGTTTATGATAAAAGTAAACAAGTAACTGAGTTAAGATTAGGGATGGTAAAATTTTACCATTGGGAGTTTTGCATAAGAAATACTTTTTAAACAAAGAATGTGTTCAATTATTTTAAAACCTCAGTAAAGAATAGGAATGGTTGAATAGGATAAAATAGTTGATAAGAAGTTGTAACAAATTATAAAGTGTAACGTCTCACCCATCACGATCATATCTAATTTTTTTTTTGAACCAAGTTTAAAAAAGTGAATGAAAATATGATTCGATTATCACCCCCCCCGTTTTCGACTCAAGACAACTTTAAACTTAAAATATTTTCAACTATCAACATATATGTATATAAATTCACCAGGTCCTCGCCAGCTGCTGTGCACAACAACTGTGGAGTTCCGGTAAGTGATTTTTTTTATTACTTATATTTTCCTTATATGACATATTTCTGCGTATAAAAATGAAGTTAAAAAAGTTGAGAGTAATTAAATTATAAGAAAAGTTAAACCAAAAAGAGAAATTAAAAAGAGTAAAAGCGAATAGTTTACCTAAGAAATCGTCTAAGTGACTTCGGATTAATAGAAATATAAATTGTGGGTAAAACCTTTTTTTTTTTTGAGGGGATAGTTCTGAAGTTTTCGAATTTACTTTTGAAGATAAATACGAATACATAATTACATTCATGCATACATATATCGTTTTCTAAGACAAAATTTTGTTTCGTGCGTTATACTTATAATCCGATGAGTGGTGATGGATTTTTTTTAGATATTTTTCTGTGTATAGTAATAAGTAATTTAAGAGTTTACTCTGAATAAAAATATGATTGTTAGTCAGAGTATCAAAGATAAAAATTTTTTGTGTCTTATAATTTCCTGAAAAGGTATAACATTTGAGGAATAGACTTTTCTGACGAAGTTAAAAAAATGTTATTTTTTTTGTTCGATTGTAAGATTCGGTCAATTTGTTTTTAAGAACCTGAAGAACCTTATTATGGATCGGTAAAGATTAAATTTGGGAAGTGAGTGAAATGGAAGTGAAGGGAAAGACAAGGTTTCCTGAAATTTAAGGGGAAGTTATTTACTTCCCCCTTTCGATGAGGGCCATTACAATATTCGGGAGCACAAGTAATGGCATAGGAGTGTTCTTCGGTAAAAAGATTTTTTTTTATTAGGGAATGCTAAAGGGTGGGTAGAGAAGCGCTCTGAGGACACGACGACCTATGTCCTCCGCTAAGTATGGAAAAATCGGAAACAAAAGAAAAGAGATAAAACGGTGACTAAATCTCGGGCCCCACCATTTTTAAAGATGGTTAGATACTAGGTCGACTGACATCATAGACTAAGGTCTGATAAAGAAGGTAACACCGTCCTTTCTGCAAGTAACAAGATCCCCCCCCATCGACGAGCTAAGCATGGCAAACTAGCAGACCTTCAGTTACAATGCGATCGGACACCCCTACCGACGCTTGCCTGGACGCGCCGATGTATCTGTAGACATCGGTCCTAAAGGTAAGGAAAGTCGTTAGGGGACAATTTCGAAGAGGAGTAGAGTTTTTTGAGAATCCACTCGGTTTTTCTTTGTTGGGTTCTTTTCTGAGCTTATCGAGTGAAAAGCTCGGTCTTAGTGTTTTAATGATCCGAGTAGATCAAAGGTCTCTCTCCTTTCTCGAAGGGATTGACTGTCGTTGGTTAGAGGATACAACAAATCAAATAATTAAATGGAAGAAGAGAAAAGTGGCAAATGGTGCTCTTGTGTCCTGAAATCACCGAAAGTCGATTGGTGTAATGTGTTCTGGTTGGTATACCATAACACATGAACATGCAGCCCCGATAATTATATATACCGTTACAGATGGTGCTCAACGTAGGGCCTGGAACTAATGTTTTTAGGTATCCGAAGTGGGTATCCAAATGTAGCCTTTGTAAATATAATTATATAGCCCCCATATTTATACCGTTACAGATGGCGCCCAACGTGGGGCCTGGAACTAATGTTTTTAGGTATCCGAAGTGGGTATCCAAATGTAGCCTTTGTTAATATAATTATATAGCCCCCATATTTATACCGTTACAGATTGAGTCCCATGTGTTAGCTTCTCGGAAGCGGTAGAAAGTAAAGACAGCATATGTTGGGATAGAGTCCCTAGTCTTAACTAATGATAAAGGAGGGAAAGAAAGGAAGGGGGTTTTAACGGCGGAAGCCAAAAAGCTTTGAAGCTACTACCTGGTATTGATATCTAGCAGTTGCTCCGTTATAAGTTGTTATACTAATAGGTTTGAGATGGTTCTTTACCTTGTACACTTGATTGGTACTATATAACACGGTGGAAAGAAAAATCTGATTTCTGATGAATTTGCCACCTTTACTTGCTGCCTGAATTAAATGTGGATTGTAAAAACCACGAAAGATATCTATTTGCTGACGTCGTCAACTGGCAGTGTGTGTCCCCTTTAAAATTTGCGTGGGCACCTTTGAGGTATGCAGCATTCGTTGGAATTTATTCCTGACGTCGCGTCGTAGCCAACTGCAACTGCTTCGTAGTTGAATCTTAGCGTTAAATATGCGTTGCCGATCACTCAAAAGTTAAGAAGATGATTTGGCGGCTACGGTATAAAAAGATGTAACTTCATTACAGTTTTAGCATTGTGAGTAAAAACTCGGAAAAGTGCTCATTTTTTTATATCAAAACAATTTCTGGTCTTACAAAATTCTGAAAATAATAATAGAAAAATTGTTTTGATAATGAAAAAAGAGACGCACTTTTTTTCATTATCAAAACAATTTTCTGTTTATCATTTACAGAATTTAAGAATACAGAGCTTAAAGATCCAGAATTTTGGATTACAGATTTATGAAATACCGAATTTTGTTTTTTTTTGTAGAATATTAGATTAACTGAATTTTGAAATACAGAATTTTGGAAACTTAATTTTTTGCATTTACAGATTTTTAAATTTAGAAATACAAAATTTTGGAAAACAGAATTTTGTATTCCAAATTTAGATACATACAGAATTATGACCCAAGCCCCATAAAATTTATTTGTACCTTAAATCTTCATGAAAGCCCCCATAAAATCTACCGATTTTCTAAATGTTTTCGATTTTTTTTTCTAAATGGAATGCCAAAATTTGTTCAAATTTGCTTTTTTACAACATACTTAAATTGATATTCACCCAATACAATTGAATGCTGAACAGTTTTTTGAACTGCCATTTTTCTACCATAAAACGCCATCGGAGTCTCAAAATTCAATTTTTGAAAATCTCTCAGAACAAAAATTACTTCTTTCTTAATCTTTTACTGGTTCAACCAAAAATCTGACACCCCTATTCCACATCCCTATATTTCATAGGCAATTTTAATTTTTTGGAGGGGAGATAGATGTTCATCATACTTGATCCTTTCCATGTAATCTCCAGCAATGCTATTCATTGTCACTTGGTAATTAAGTAATTTTAGTAATTTTTTGTTTTTTTTTTTCAAATTCTATACAATACATAGCTAGCTATATCAAATTTGAATAGCCTTTCATAAAATCAATTGTTGTATTTTTTTGTTAATTAATTTCTGGTGAAAAACAAAAAAAAAAAAAACACCACTTTAATTTATTTTGAAAATAGACAGACTTTTATCTGTCACGGTCATGAGTAAAAAAAATAAATGACATAACTTCCACGCAAGGAATGTTCTTAGATGAACTCTGTTAAAAAATAATCATTTTTTTGTTGTAAATTTCAGATCAAATCCAACACCAAAATTCTTAGTAAAAATTCCCATAATTTCGAAGCCATCGAAATTATTTGGTAGACTGCGCTGGAATGTGGTAAGTATGTATTAACCAAAATATGTCGTCTCAAGGTTAAAAAGAATATTTAGCTTTGACATTTTTTTTTTTTAATATTTTGATGGCTCTTCAATTTGTTTTTTAATATAAAATCCTACACTCTAATGATTTTCATTGTAAAATAAACGTTTGGTTGGATCTTAATTAAAAGTTAATCATTCTTAACTTAATAATATTTCTCATTTCACATGAATTAATATTCTAATTAGATTCTTTCAGTTTTACCTGCTCTCTTTAGTATTAAAGAATTATTTATCGCATGAATTATTTTTCATTTATAAATAAATCGACCTAAGTATAGTAACCCATTAAACAAAACTCCATCCTCGTCGTTTAGAAAGCATTAATCTAATATTACCAACCATTTGTAAAGAATTCAGAATAAACTCTCGATGAAATGGCATATGGAAAAAGAAAAAACCATAGTGGCAATTCCTTCTCTCTTAAATATGACAAATGTATTCTTTATTGAGAATGATTGAATATGATGCGAATCACTAAGTGGTAAAGGGATGCTTTTTATGCTTTAGTATTTTTTTTTTTTTGTATTTAATCAGTTTCAATAAGACGTCTGGTAAGTGGCTCACCAGGGTTTTGCCTCAGATATGACTTAATGTGGTTACATTATTTTTAAGAAATTAAGATGTCTTAGCTGGGTTCAATAAAATAAATTTTGCTTCATTGAGTTTTATCATTTTAAATTTTCTCGGAAATATTGTTAAACATAAAATTGATTTGTTATATTTAAGAAGAATTGACAGCCCAAAGTGAGTGCTTAGTCTTCTTGGCTTTCCTCTTTTTATGTGAAAAGAAATTTAAGGAAAATATTTTAAGTTAGCTACTTTAAAAAGTGTGAAAACACTTCAAAAAGAATCGTTAAGGGTTTACCCAAGAGTTAATGGTACCTCAGTCAGTGTTGTGCTTATATTAATTTTCCTTTGTTCCTTATTCGGACACTGTGGTAATAAATCATCAAGACAAGTTACAGCATGAGAGAACACGTGCAAATGAATAGATTTTATATTTTATAATGGCTGTTTTCATTTGTCAAAGAAGCGATACACTCTCACGTTATGCCCATCTTATCAAGTACTGGTAATTCTTTCAAGTTGACTGCTTCAGTAAATAAATCATCCAATACCTCCTGTCCAAATGTCAACTTAACGCAGGATCTGACCGAAAAGTAGCTTCTATCCGTAAGAGTGTTATAGAAATCCTGTGTGGTAGTCAGTTCAATTTTGCACCTAAAAACTCGGCCTTTCGCAGCCATCAAAATCCAAATAATACAGAGCATGAAAAATAGCGAGCATAGGAAGACAACACCCGCCTTGGCCTTGTCTTCATTGACTGGGTTCTGGGACAGTAGAAAATGGACTCAATTTCAAAAAAAAATTAAATGACCAACTGGGTCACACGTGCTTGCTCTTATATTCAAGTATCTCAGAATTTTAAAAATTGTCTTATTTATTTTATTTTAAAATTAATAAATTTATTTTACTAAAAGCTACCTTTCGATGGGAAACCATTTAAAAACATGTAAAAATAGTTTGGTAATATTGGTACCTCACACAAAATTATTATTATTATTCTTTATTTTCGATTTTCTTCAAAACTATTTTTCTGATTTTAAACATTTTTCTTATACAAAAGCTCCTGAGGAATTTAAATAAAACTGTGTCTAAAAATTTCGCACACAAAATAATTTTTGGATTTTTAAAAAAAAGTTTGATTTTATTTTTTTTTTTTGAAAATCAAATATTTTCAAAATATAGTTGTCGATTTTTTTAAACTCGGTATTTAAAATTTTTAATAGTCTTAGAATATTTTAAGAAAAAAATTTACTTCTATGAAAATAGAATGTAACTTTTTAAACAAATGATTAAAAAGAAAAATATTTTCAGTTCTTAAAAATGAATGAATACAATCAACCTCTCATAGGAATTTTGTTTTTATTTTGAACTTTCCCATTCGGCGGCTGAATCGATTTTAGTCCAGTCAAATTAATATTTTATATCTAAAAAAAATATACTACATTGATGATTTTTATTTCGAAAAAGAGTACCTCTTGGAGAATTTATATTCACAAAATTCGTACAAAAAAGTATATACGCTGTCCTCCATTTTGGAAAGACCTTAATGCAATTTGCTCGGCTATTTTTGAAGGTAGACCAATATTTTTAACTTTGAAGGTAAGGGTATATTGCACAACTTTTGCTTACAAATATTTTTGACATCTTCTTCGGCTGAAAAGTTATTGTCGAAAAACTGTCAACTTTTTTTTAGTGAAAAAAGATTATTTAAGTTTATCTTCATCATCATCGGCTCGACAACCGGGGTCCGGTCCTGGCCTCTTTCAACAAGTCTCTCCACCTATCCCAGTCTCGAGCCGACGCCATCCAGTTGCGCACCGCAAGGCTTCGGGCGTCCTGGTCTACGCCATCTCTCCAGCGCAAGCATGGTCTACCACGCTGCCGTCTACCATAGAATGTACCACAAAAGACTTTCCGAACAGGTTCCTCTTCGCTCATTCGAGCTAGGTGCCCTGCCCACCGGAGTCTACCGAGCTTAATTTTTGTCACTATGTCTGCTTCAAGGTAGATTGCGTACAACTCATGGTTGTACCGTCTCCGGAATCGTCCTTCCTCACATATATGGCCAACAATTCTCCGTAAGACTTTTCTCTCGAACGCGGCTAAGAGGTCACAGTGCCTTTTGCTAAGCACCCAAGTCTCGGATCCATACATGAGTACTGGCAGGACCATGGTCCTGTACAGCAGCAGTTTTGAAGTTATGGTTAGATTTCTAGATTTGAATAGCTTTGACAGACTGTAGTAGGCTCTGTTGGATTTGAGAAGCCGCCCGCGTATTTCTTCTTCTATATTGTTATCGGCTGCTACTGCTATTTAAAGGATTGCACCACTTCAAATTCGTGCTCCACTACCTTGATTGTTTGACCAACTGTTCTTCTCGCATTCGACGCCACCATGTACTTTGTTTTCCTTCACTAATGTGCAGCCCCAGATTTTGTGCCGCCTGCTCGATCTGGATGAAGGAATCGTGTACAGCTTGTTCGGTTCTTCCGATGATGTCGATGTCGTCTGCGTAAGCCAGTATCTGGCTGGACCTGTTGACGATGGTCCCTCTTGTTGCCGTGCCAGAGTCACGGATTGCTTTCTCCAACGCCAGGTTGAAGAGGAGGCAGGCCAAACCATCCCCTTGTCGGAGTCCATTAAAGATGTTGATTGGTCTGGATAGCAATCCGGCTATTTTTACTTGGCTTGTTAGTCGTGTCAATTTATTTGGGAAGCCGAATTCTCTCATGGCTTTGTAAAGTTCCACCCTGTCTATGCTATCATAGGCGGCCTTAAAGTCTATAAACAGATGGTATGTTTGAATGTTGAATTCAAGACATTTTTCCATCGCCTGCCTAAGGGTAAAGATCTGATCAGTTGTTGATTTGCCTGGAATGAAACCACACTGATATTGGCCGATGATTGTTTTAGCGTATGGGGTTATCCGGTCTTGTAGGATAGAGGAGAGTATCTTATAGGCGGTACTCAACAACGTGATACCTCTATAATTGCTGCACGTTGTGACATCTCCCTTCTTATGTATGGGGCATATGATACCTTTTCGCCAGTCTTCTGGCATTTCTTCATGTCCCATACGTGCACTATGATATCATGAATTGCTTGACGTAAGGCTGGCCCGCCGTGGTGGAATAATTCGGCTGGTATGCTATCGGCTCCCGGGGCTTTGTTTCGTTTGAGCAGTTTTATAGCCTTCTCAACCTCTTCTATGCTTGGTGGCGGTAGCATAGGGTGTTCATCTTGAAGTAGTGGAGCCTCCACCTCTGCTGTGAGCTGACCATTTAGCAACTCATTAAAGTACACTTCCCATCGCTCCAGTATGCTTTGTAGATCGGTGATCAGATTTCCCTCTCCGTCCTTGCAGTATGTGCAGCGTGGTGAGTACTGCGTCATGTTTCGGACGGATTGGTAGAGCTTCCGCGCCTGGTGCGGACCTCGCTCTCGGCTGTTCTCTATTTCACAGATTAGGTTCTTCTCCCAGGCTGATTTTTTCTGTCTGTGAAGCCGTTTTTCTGTTCTTCTGAGCTCTTTATATTCCTCTTCGCGTGCCCGCGTTCTATGAGATTGTTGCATTGCTTGGTACGCAACATTCTTACGTTCAGTCGCTAGCTTGCATTCATCATCAAACCAGTCGTTCCGATTTCTACGACTGCTGCCTAAGATGGAGTTGGCAGTACTAATGACAGTATTCTTAAGGCGTGTCCACTTCTCATCCACGCCCAGCATACTGGCTCCAGGACTTACTCTCCGTAAATCGAGTGATTCTAGGGCGAGTCCTAACGCATTACTAAAGATGTTACTGGTGTTTTCATTGCGCAGGGCAGCCGTGTTGATTCGAACCTGATCGGCGGATGCAATGCGTCTCCGCAAGGCAATCCGCCCTCGGAAAACCATACCAACAAGATAGTGATCCGAGTCGATATTGGCACCTCGGTACGTACGTACCGTCATCAGGTTCGAGTAGTGGCGACGGTCTATCAACACGTGGTCTATTTGGTTACGAGTGACTCCATCAGGTGATACCCAGGTGGCTTTGTAGATATCTTTACGCGGGAACCTGGTACTCGCAACGACCATGTTTTTCGATGCTGCCAATTCTAAGACTCGAAGTCCATTGTCATTAGTGTTCTCATGCAAACTATGGGTGCCTGCGTAATGCCTGAATACCGGCTCCCGACCTATTTTTGCGTTCAAATCCCCAAGGATGATTTTGACATCATACCTTGGGCAGGTATTGAGGGCCCTCTCGACTTGTTCGTAGTAAGTCTCTTTTTCTTCGTCTGAGGACTCCTCCGTAGGTCCGTTAACGTTAATGAGGCTGATGTTTGTAAATTTGCCTCGCACGCGGAGAGTGCATAGCTTTTCGCTTATAACGTTAAAGCCGATGATGGTAGACTTCATTTTTTCGCCGGCTAGGAAGCCTACCCCGAGCACATGGTGTTTTGTATGACAGCTGTAATATACGTCATATACCTTCTTCTGTAGAACACCATTCCCTGTCCATCTGATTTCTTGTTATGCTGTTATGTCAGCTTTATATTCTGACAGGGCATCGGCTAGCTGCTGAACAGCTCGAGCTCTATAGAGCGAGCGAACGTTCCATAAGTTTATCTTGCCTCTTGTTTATCTGAGCGAAACGTTATTTCTTTCATTTTTTTATATTTAGATTTTATGTATAATAAAAAATGTCTTAAATACGCAATTAAAAAGTTGCCTATATCCAGAAAATAAGTCCTTAAGTGAAATTATGATTCGTACTGTGTAGGGCTGGCCACGATACAATAAAAGTCTCGGTATCGTTTGGTATCGGTATCGGAAATCGAAACGTTACCGGGACGATACCAGCTCCAAAACGATACCGAAACGATACCGCATTTCTGGGACCGAAATTTAGGTATTGGCAGAAAATTTGAATATTATTATTAATTTATTGCAAACAATTAATTTTTGAAATTTGTTTCTCGGAAAAGGGTCTTATGATTTAGATGACATTTTTAGAGATTTTTTCTTTAGCAGGGAGAAGGCTTAGGCAATAATTTTTGTCAAAACTGCTCACTGCCATGCACATCTAAGTTAAGCTGAAGACCAAAATTTGGATGAAATTTTGAGACTTGGTTCTCTTTAGTGATGACCCCACGTCAAAATGTGTGTGTCGAATTTCTAATCGGAACTTTACTTAGACATTTACTTAAAAAAAGATTTTCAGAAAGAAAAAAACTTTTGAATAACTAGAGCAGCACTTACAATTATGTGCTGTTATTTTTTTAAAGCTTGAAGTCCATTCTATTATTTGAATTCTTAATCGAGTAATATTTGAGAATGGTTTTCAAAAAAAATTATTGTAAATTACAAAAACAACTTTTTAAATAAATTAATGTGTTTGATTTTCAATTATTATTGACAAATGTTACATAGTTTTGACATTTCACAATAGAACTGACTTCTACCTTTTAAAAGTGATAAAGAACATAGTTGTAGGTGTTGCCGTTGTTTATTAACATTTTTTTTCATTTTAAGTATCTTTTTTCAGGAAATCACCCCTCTTCTGTAAACGAGAGGAGTAAGACTTCACCTCTATTAAAAATATATAAATAAAAAATACTTGCATTGTATTCTTCTACAAGAATCAATTATTTTTTTTTGTGCCGCAGTATGAATCGTTATTTCCCATATGGAATTATTTGCTGAATATTGGCAACTTTATACATAAAATCTAAGAATACAAAAATGTAGGAAATTACAAGTTCTAAAAAATTATTTAAGTAATTTTTCGCTCAGATGAACAAGACACGAGATAAACTCTAAAAAACATTTGTTACTAAAAAATTTAGACAGTTTTTCGACAATAACTTTTCATCTGAAGGAAATGTCAAAAATATTTCTAGACAAAAGTTCTATAAAATACTCTTACCATCAAATTTAAGGTCAACTATTCAAAAACTCGAAAAAATCAAAAAATAATCTAAAGTTATAATTTAAATAATGTTGACATTCTATTCTGGTTGTGTTAATTAAATCTAATATCAGGCAAATAATTCTGTTAGTTGAGAGTCAGAAAAACCGATAAAAGACTTTTATATAAAATATTTAAATTGCTTCATAAATAATGGTAGTTTGACAGTTTTTCCAACTTTCTACTATCGGAATTCTTAGTCTGCAATGCAACCAAAAAAAAATGTTAACATTATTAAAATTACTACTTTAGATTGTTTTTGATTTTTTCAAGTTTTTGAGTAGTTGACCTTAAATTTGATTCACTACTTCCAGCCGTAAAATTTTTCAATTTTTTTTTTTCAGATTTGATCGGATTAAGCTAGCAATTATTTTCTCTCCAAAAATTTTGTAAAACAAGCATTAAAATTTGCACTGATCCCTTGGGAACACTTCTGAACTTTTTGGAATTTTTATATGAAAGTACACATTCAAGCACATATTAAAAGATATTTTTAACATAAACCTGACTGAGTTCCTGACTTCTACAATGCTTTATTCAAAATTTTCAAATTTCGAACCATGTTAAAAATAAAATTGTGAAGCCCATGTTTGAAGTGAAGAGTGCTTTACGACTGCAACAATGTAATAATTGGAAAAGGGGCCTCTTCGGTCACAGAACTATAATGAACTTTACAGACATTGACATTCAAACAGACTATGTTTCGCCGCACATTGATTTCAACCCAGTAACCATGACAAATATCCCCACCAGGGAACTCTGGAACGAAAACAGGGTCATAAATGCAATCCATGTTTCGGTCTTCACCGACGGGTCCAAAACCTTGGAGGGTGTTGGGTCAGGTATCTATTCAGATAACCCACCCATATATAGATCAATAAAGCTTCCAAACTTTTGCAGTGTATTCCAAGCGGAAGTGCTGGCAGTTTGTGAGGCCGCGAAGCATCTTGCCTCTCGTGAATTAGTCAACAATAATATTGACATTTTCATAGATAGCCAGACGGCAATAAAAGCCATTTCCTCAATCACCATAAAGTCCAAACTGATCGATCGTTGCCGAAATGAGTTAAGAGTACTCAACGCAACGAACACAGTTACCCTAAAATGGGTCCCAGGACATAGGGATATTCACGGAAATAAAATGGCAGATGAACTGGCCAAAAGCGGATCATCTTTTGATCCGAGCCAAATCGTAGCCTCGGTGCTCATGCCACTGGAGGAAGAAAAAAGTAGAATACACCAAGGGTTTCTTGGAAGCTGCAAATGTCAGATGGTCATCTATCGACACCTGTCGGGTTTCAAGGAATCTTTGGCATTGAAATCTTTCTATTTCGAAGAAAAAAACTGAATACCTACTCAAGCTAAGCAGGCCTCAATTATCACTCATAGTTGGCGTCCTAACGGGGCATAACTCTATGGGAACCCACATGAAAAGAATGGGCATCAGCTCATCGGACTTATGTAGAGGGTGTCATGATGAAGAGGCGGAAGAGGGCTCCCTTCACTCCTTATGTGAATGCCCCAGCCTAGCTAGAACCAGGAAAGCAGCCCTAGGAGAATATTTTTTCGATGAACTGGGCGACATCTCTGTATTGCCACTAAAAAACATCCTAAAATTCATTCAGAACTCAGGATAGTTCAGGGAGGCCCCCTACAACTAATACTCCTCATCAAACACCTCCCTATCCCTCTTCACCACCCACCTTTCACTCTGGGGAGCGCAATGGATCCACTGAGATCCGAGTGAGATGATGCGGCCCGCCGTATCATCACCCCTTCTAACCTAACCTTACCATGTTTGAAGTAGACAAAAATAAGCAGTACCACTGAATTCAGCATTCCTTAATCATTACGTCGTTACTTAATTTCATTTTTACTAAGAATTGGCGTGGGAAATGATTTTTGTCACAAAAATTTAATAAACGGACCACTGTCCGTCGCTTAGATTCAGGCAGCATCGAAAGTTTTTAACCTCTCGGAATTACGCCAGCCAGCAAATTTGCAGAAATCATTTCAACGATGTCAAATCCCACACATTAATGTCTAATGTTAATGAGTCTAAGTACAAAACTAAAAAATTATGTATAAAACCTTTTATTAACTATCAACTATCTCCTGATGCGGATACAACAATACACACAGTAATTTTCAGCCCAACAATTTTAAATCATTTTTGAATAGAGGCGTTAATCAAGGTTTTCAAAAAAAATTCTTGTCCAACCAATTACGTCATCATAGACACCAACTTGTCCATCCTACAACAGAAAACAGTCTCTTTTCCCATACTCAGATGCATCCTGTTTAGTTCCCACGGCCCACCCTTGGCTATAAGGACAGAGACTGATGTTTTAGAATACCTATTATGGTCTCACCCAAATCGATGCCGCCTTCATAGCATGATAGTTATATGCAAAATGCAATAACGAAATCTGTCACATAGTCGGTTTTATCCCTTACAAAAAAAGAAACTCTGCACTTTTATGTGTCCCCACAGCCTCAAAGACTAGATTGCCAGACAATTTGCGCCTAACATCAACATAAGACCCCGACAAGAGTGCATGGTAATAATTCTATTTCTATATGTGAAAAAGGACATTACGAATTTGCAATTTTCGTTCGTCGCAACAGCACCACCCCCCAGGGATGGGCTATTCAAAACAAATGCTTCTATGGCCATCATTGAATGCCGTCAAGAGAATTTTAGATATTTTTTTTTGTCAATTTTATTTGCTAACCTAAAACTATATTAAACTTGCTGCATAGCTTGCAGGAAGTTATTTGGATATGAACACAAAGTAAAAAAAAAAAAACTGTTTTTCTCGCATGTTTATTGCATCAATGACAATTTTTTATTGCAATATCTAGTTTGGTGATGTGGAAATAAATTTTTATAACAAAAATCTAGAAATATGCAAAAATAAAAAAAAATAAAAGATTTTTCGATTGAGGGAATTTTGTGATGACTCTCTGTTGAATTGGTATGTTGTTTTGGTCAACTGACTGCAGTGTTATATTTCAAGTTTCATATTTTTACGAAAACTGACCTAGCGCCAATTTGTAAATGGTTTTAAAAAAAATGTGTATGTTTAGTAAATTGCATTGATGAATGACAAGGGATTGGAATGCATTTCAATGTAATTGAATTCAGTTTAAAATGGTTTTTGTTATGTATATGTATTAAAGTCTTAATAATTTTGTCGTGGGATTTATTAAATTTATTTTATTTATTTGAAAAAAAATTAAACAAAAAAGAAGAGATACAATAGATAATTCCTTCTTGAAAATTTTAACGCACTGCCTGCAGGCCCAATTGATAGAAAGGAACCTAAAAGAAGAAAATCTGGTCAGACTTAAATTTATGAAGTACTTACAGGATTTTAAGTCGAAGTCTTGCAGACAAGGTCTCTACAAGTGTGCTAGATTGAATCTTATTTTAAAACTGATAAAACTGGTGAATTGATATTTTTTTAAAATGAGCACGCACTATAGGGGTTTTAATTACCCTTTACATGAGTTAAGAACGAATTAAAAGGGGATACTGATACACATTGGGTTTTTTAAATTCTGAATATCAATTACTGCTATTATTAATTCTACCCATGTACCAAGTGGTTCAAGGATCACCTGCCAAAATTCGGCAAATGTACTGAGGTCTTGGACGAATAAAGGCTTTTTAAATAACAGCCAGATCAGAAGGTGATACAAATTTATTGCAACGCCGAAGCAAATCTAAGCGACAAAAGACTGCATTGAGTTTTTGAAGCACTCAATTCTACGTGGTTTTTATTCCTCATTGGACAATGCTGTCACAATTCACAGTAGCTTAAGCTAGGTAGTTATAAATATTTCTAGTAGCTATAAAGCTTGATAGTTCTGGCTTAACGCTAAACAGCTTCAGCTAGTAAATTCCTTTTAATTGTTTATTTACATGTTTTGGCTCATCAGCTTTAGCTAAAACTATTATTTTTGGTAAATAAAAAAAAAACCAAATTTTGGTTAATAGATATGTTTATTTTTACCTTTAGAATTTATTCTGTTAAGTTGAAATTATTATATCTGACAAGTGGCAGTGTTGATACAAATTTGTGCCCGTTTTATCGCATTTGTACGGCTTTTTTCAAGACTTCCGGTGATAAAAGTTCGCATTGATGTCGAATATTCTCCTTTAGGGCTTCGATTGTATGGGGCTTGTTGACATAGACCAGCGACTTCAAGTAGTCCCAAAGGAAAAAGTCGGGGATGGTTAAATAAGGTGATCATACTGGCTATGCCAAATCACCAAATCGGGAAAAATTACTCGACTAGGAAAAGCTTCCTTCAGAATATCCTTTGTGGTTTTGTTGAAACCACGCATGTTCAACAAACACCGTTCATGCAATTCTGGCAGTAAAAAGTAGTTTAAGATGAAATCGACCTCGAAATTCACGTTGCGCTAAAACTACTGACTGATTTTGAGTAAAAAAATTGACGCAATTATTCCACTCTCTTAGGGAGTAAGCGGTTCATTGTCTTTCCAAAAATATTCTACAGATAGTTTTTTTTACAAATTTCAAATATGATTGACGAACGGCGTCATTTTCAGAAATGATGGCATCCTCTGGTAGGATGATAAATTTTGCGCCTTATATAAGTCCAAAAAAATATTTGTATCCGTCCATCAGTCCGTCTCTATGTACGTCTATACGTTCATCGTTCACTATTCATCGATATGGAGCCTAAGCGTATAGCCCTAGTTTTTTTTTTTCAAATTCGGTAGGGACTATTTTTATGTCATGTTTTCCTAAAGGAAAAGTTCGAACTTGTGTGCTAGCCCATTTAAGACAGGTTGCTCTAATACAAGGCTTTTATATTTGCAAATGTTTTCTAAACTGTCTCTAAGAATTTTTATTATACTTTGTGTCTGTAGTTAATTGGTATAAAAATCACATTACGGAAATCGAGCGTTTAAATTTTTTTTTGGGAATATTTGAATTATTTTTATTCAATTTTGGCACAAATATTGTTAAGAACTATTAAATAATTTGGGATTTTAAAGTTTTACAAACAATTTTTGTATTTATGAAAACAAATTTGTTTAGTACTTTTGACATATTTCACTCTTATCCATTAACATTTTAATTGTATTCATGCCAGTTATATTTGATTCCTAGCGTAACAGCCTAAAACGCACTTCAACTGAAGTGAAATTTAAGAAATATGAATAACTTAGTCAAAGCTTTCTAGTTAGGGGTCCAAGAATCTTGATATTTTTGTAGCTTTAACTATAATATTCTAGCTTAAGCTACTTTTAATCACACAAATTAAAGCTTAAGCTTGAAAAATAACATGAATTTAGTTTAAGATATTTTGAAATAGCTTTTTCTAGAACACATCTTTTAAAAATTCACACAAAACCTAGCTTTTACCTAAAAATGCTAGTTTTAGCTTTTTTCTATTCACAAGACCCTATGTATGTATATTAGGGTGGTCCTTAAATTGGACGTAGTCTTGGATAGTCTTAATCCGATTCAAAACATTGAAAAACAATCTCTGGCTTTCCTATTTTTACTTTAAGGTACCAATTATGGGTAAAGGTTTTTTCTTATAGAACGCGAAAATAAATCAGAATATATAGATTCGATTCCGACGTGAAAAAAATTGCTTTGGAGAGGGGGTCTTTTTCCCCCCGTTCAAGCGGGAGGGGTTATTTTCTGGAAATTTAGATCAAAACAGAAAAAAAATATTTTAAAGAAATGGGAACACTTACAATCTCCCGGCTTAGCTTTTTTTAAAGCCACAATTCCATTCTATAATACGCTTCCTAAATAAAGTTTTTATTTCAAATAGTTTTTGAAAAAATAATTTTCAAACTTAAAAATTAAAAAACAAAAAATTATATTTTTTTAAGATAAAAATTATTTTTTCAAAAACTTTTTAAAAACTTTATTTAGGAAGCGTATTATAGAATGGAATTGTGGCTAGAAAAAAAATCTAGGGTGGGGTATTGTAAGTATTTCCATTTTTTTAAAATAATTTTTTTCTGCTTCGATCCATATTTTGAGAAAACTAGCCCTCCCGCCTAAAAGGGAGAAAATTGACCCCCCTCCGATACTATTTTTTTCTCGTCTAAATCTTATCTATACCCTTAGATTGTTTTTTCGCGTTTTATAAGAATCACTTTAGCCCGATAGTTAGTACCTTTAAGTGAAAATAGGGAGACCAGGGGGGTGAAATAAAGATCTGAAAAAAATAGGAAAAATTTGTATTTCTATGTGGAACCATTTGATGCCTATCCATATCAGAATTTCAAAAAAAAAAACAATATAAGGATCACCCTAATGTATATACATATACTGTATAGACGCTCGATAAAGTGAAGTTATACAAATCAGGCCTGTTTAGTGTTCAATATTTCGAGATTGTTCACTTTTTGACGGCAGTTTGCTTTCTTAAGGATTTCTAGAGATGAATTTGGTTCACATTTTGTCTGATGTGAATGTTTTTAGATTTATATAAAGTTAAACAAATCTTTTATTCAAGTTCAAAAAGAATAGAAACAATGTCTTAGTGTCTTCAAGCAATCTTTATGTTTGTATTGCATCATGACCTGCCAATAATAAAGAATGCAACAAAATTGGTTTCAAATCAAATTTTTACAATTTTAAAGAACCCAACTTTACGATAATATTTTTTTTGAATACAACATAGCTATATATTATTTTTTTTTATATAAGCAATATAATTTACATTTTAAAGATATTTTCAAAAAAAAAATTATTGAAATCGGTTGAGCCTTAAATGTGAAAATTGGAAAAAAAACGATACAAGTTATCGGTAGAAATAGTAATTGCCTTTTTTGAATTTGTTGTTCGCTGTTTTTCTTCAAAATTTTGTTAGTCAACTAGATTTTTGTACTGCTCAGCTGCACAGAAGATAATGTTTTCGAACTTATGGGAATAATAATTTATCAATTCTTCCTGATGGCGTCTTTCACTTGCTTATTTGTCCCATCCCCAAGCATGGACCTTCTTATCTCTATCATCATTTTTGATCGTTATCTCGAAATTTTATTTTTGCACGAATCTAAAACTTGCTCTTTCTATAATTCCTATCAGTGGCGTATTTACCTAAGGGCCAAAAGGGCAATGACCCAGGGCGGCACACTTCGTAGGACGGCAATCCAGTATTGAACAACAAAATAGTATTGAAAAAGTAAAACCTTAAAAGCGCCACACAGTGGTCCGTTTGTTTTCCTACTCTTATTTTTTATACAAATTAATAAAATTTAGTTCACTTAATGATTTGAGGATACCAAACTTAGTGGTACTGTCTTTTTTCTATTTTAAACAAAGGCTTCCAATTTGGGTCAGAACATGGTCCAAAATTTCCAAATTAAAAAAATAGTACTGTCGAAGATAAAAACTGAGTCAAGTTTATACTTGAAATGTCTTAAAATATGTGCTTGAATGTATACTTGCATATAAAAATGAATCGAAAATTAAATAGAAAATTAAAAGAAGATAATCCAAAATGCTTAGAAATATCCCAATCGATAAGGACTAATTATTTTTGTGTTTGGAGTTATTTTTAGACCTAGTCCGATGGAATCTAAAAGAATTTGGACGTTTGGAAGTCGCCAATTAAATTTTAGGTCAGCTAGGTATACTGCAAAATACAAAAACAAAACAAAATTAATCTAAAGTTATATGTTGTTTTAAAAATAATAATATTTTTTCTGGCTCCAATATTCAAATCTGACGTAAATTTTTAGCAGGAAAAACCGATATGTTCATGTGTATGTATGAATATTTATTTGAATACTATTATAGATTGCTTGAAAGCAGCATTGCCAGCCGTGAGCTGTGTATGTTTCAGATGACTGCAATGACAAATTGCTGTCAAGAAAATTAATTTTCTTTACTCAAAAAGTAGCAAACTATTTATGCTCCCGGATAACCAGAAAACGTTTGTACAATTAAACACTGTCCTTATTTTAATATCTGCATTTTTGTTTTGTTTATTTAAAACTGAGCATTATAAAATTTAAAATTGATTTTTTAAATAGAAAAAAACGTCTTTACAACATTAATTTTTGAGTACAAAAATCAAATTTGAAAATCAACTTTTTTGTGCATAATCATGATTTTTGAATTTCGTCAGCCAAACTTGTTTAGCGGAAACTTTAGTTTTCAAGAATTATTTCAAGCTGCAAGTTCAGATTTGCGCAACAAGTTAGTAAGCATTTTATTTATGCAAATTCAGACTTTCTTCAGCAGAAATTTAAATAATAAGAAAATATTCAAGCTAAAAATGTATGGATTACAAAAAAAAAAAAAATAAGCATTTAACTTTCTACAAATGCAAATATAAAAATTATTTGATTCCGTCTCTGAAAGTTCTAAATTATGACTGAACACAATCGCTGTAACCTTGTGCCATGATTGTTAGTGCGTTGAACTGTCATACCGAAGGTCTGGGTTCGATTTCCAGCCGTTGTACAGAAATGTTTTTCCCGAGGTACTGCCCCTTGCGAGGAACTGACAAATTCTCCAAGAGTATACTTCTCATGAATAAGTCCTTCTCATCCACCCGTTCGGACAAGGCAAAAAATTATAGGTCCTTTCCATTCCTGCCAACAACACCCACTTAGGAATGGTTGAGAGTTGTAAGTCACTAGGCCCTGGTTCCTCACGAGCTGTTGCGCCACCAAATGTATTTATTTTTTATTCAATTGCTGAGTTATATGTGTTTGTTATTTTTGTGAACTTTTTTTGTTATGATGTAAACTTAAGTGTTTTTTGTTAATTAATGGGGCGCTTTATTTTTAAATATGCCACTGGTTTCTGTACCGCAATAAAAAAAATAAGAATATCTGCAGTAATTAATGAAAACAAAAAGAAAACGTGAGCAAAAATCTCATAAGAATTTGTTTGGAAAAATTTTGGTAAATCAGGCCGTGAGTGCAATAGTGGCCTAACTGCATTTTTCATTATTTTCTGTAGAAAAAAAATAAGACAGAGATTAATTTCAAACGCTTCAAATGCGTGTAGTTTTAAGCTGAAGAAACATTAAATCGAGCATTTTAAAATAAAGATTTTTTTAAGAACAGCTTTGGCAAAAAAAATTAAATTTTAAATTTTTTGGGAATGACCCTAAAGAGGCGCCAATGTTTATTTTACCTTGAAACGAATTTTGAAAATTCATAGAGTAAAAACTATGGCTGATCAATTACTGTAAATAGTTGATCTTTTATAACAATCTAGAGATCTTTCGGATGGTATACTTTTTTTTTGTAAATTTCCCTTAAATTATAGGTGCCAGACATTATGCGTAACCTTGAGTTACCTGAGAAACTTTAAGCCTTTATTACTAGTTATCTAGGGCTAAACCATTTCTAGGACTAGTTGACCTTTTCTGAGCAATTACTGGCCAATTAGATGCCATTCTCAGGTATAAAATTTCCCATCTGTGAGGTTCCAAAGGTCAATTCAATTTCAATTTATTTATTATGGCGTACGAGTAAGACATAGTCTTTTATAAATATAAATATAAATTTTATAAATTAGAAGTAGGTAAATAGATTTTTTATTTATATAAACATACATAATTAATATCAAAAATGTATTCTATATTATTATTATTATTTTTTTTTCAAATTGCTGTTTTTATTATAAATTCTAATCAAAATTAAGAAATAGTGCTTTTTTGAATTGATTAGTTCCTATTATTTGTCTTACCGTCACAGGTAGGGAGTTCCAAAGTCTAATGGCATATACAAACAAAGTCTCGAAGAATTTAAATATTTAGATGCGTGCGTAATGAGATTCAAGGTTCGGGTAGACTGCGCGAAGCGGAGCTTATCAAAAAGATATGACGGTGCTTTTCTTTGAATTATCTTATGTAAAAATAAGCAACATCTTGAATCAAGAAATTGCATAAACGAGCATCCAAGAACAAGTTGATGGTAATGAGAAACATGGTCAAACCTTCTCAAACCATAAACATACCTAACCATGTCATTAAAAGCAACAGATAGTTTATGCACTGAGTGCGAGTCTGGTTTACAGTAAACTACAGCAGCATAGTCAATGATACGCATTAACAGGGATTAAACAAGTCTCAGCTTAGAAACTATAGGAGTTAGGTTAGAGAAGAGGTTTCATTTTCGGAGACCACCATAGATACGACCAACTGAGAGGTTAACATGATCATTAGCAGAAAGGGTTCGATTTATTTTGAAGCCTAGATTCATGACACTATCTACAAAACTAATTTTGGAACGGGATATTTAGACAGGGGGAAGGGTTGTTACATCAAATTTCTTTTTAGAAATTGCAATTATTTGCGATTTGGCAGGATTTAAAGTAAGTCCATTGCATAGGCTCCAATTGTAGATCCCAAAAAGATCTTCATTAACTCTATAAATTAGGTCTTCTAATAAATTAAATGGGCGAGATAGATACACTTGAACATCGTCAGCATAAAGATGCAACATGACATTGTGGCACACTTGGGGGAGATCGTTGATAAACATACAGAACAACAATGGGCCCAAAATTGAGCCCTGAGGCACACCTGCAAGCAAATTCAATGAATCAGAGAATGTGTCACCAACTTTTACTCTTTGACTACGATTTAGGAGGTAGTTTTTAATTAAACCTACTGATCTTCTACTAAAACCAAAGTAAAAACTGAGTTTTTTACACAGGATTTCGTGATTTACTCTGTCAAAAGCCTTTGAGAAGTCTAGCAAACACAAAATAGTCAATTTATCTTGATCGTGCTGAATTCTAATATCGTCAAGTACTTTCACCATTGCTGTAGAACAGCTATGGTAAGGGCGGAAACCCGACTAAACAGAAGAAAACAAATCATTGTGACTGACGTGGCTAGATATTTGACTCGCCAGGATCTTCTCAAAGACCTTTGACAGGCAGAGAAGGATGCTTATAGGCCTAAAATCAGCACAAAATGATGGGTGAGACTTTTTAGGTACAGGGATTACTTTTGCAGGCTTCCAACAATCTAGAAACGATGAGAAAGTAATACAAAAAATTATTATATGTGTAAAGGTTGAAATGATTTGAGGTAGTATAATTTTGATAAATTTAATGGGAACTCCCACTTCACCTATCGAATTTGACTTGAGAGAATTTATGCTCATAATTAATTTATACGTAGAGACAACCTCAAAATCAAATTCATTTCCACTATATATAATATTATTGATAGGTGCAAAGTTAGAAATCTGTAAGTTATCTGAAGTAAAAGCATTGGTCAGAACATTTGGGTCAGGAAAATTATCAACAACCTCTTTTCTACCAACTCCAACAGAACGCAAACCATTCCAAAGGTTTCGAGAGGTCTGATTTGTACTTAACTTAAACATAAAAAATCTTTTTTTAGCTCTTCGAGTAATGAAAGTTGAAAGATTACGAGCACGACAGAAAATCTCCCAGTTTAAAGAGGTAGGGTTATGCTTCCACTTCGAATACAATTTTTTTCGGTTCTTAATTGATCTAAGCACTTCAGAGGTGAACCACGGACAATTTTTATTACGAATCAGAACTGTCTTCAATGGAACATGTTCATTTCCATTAAGATGATTAAGATGTCCACATCCATTAAGATGATGTTTTTTTAAACGACCACCCTTGTGTACTTGTACAATGTACATAGTACGTTTATTTGATTATGTTTGTCATCTTGCATATAATTATTTTTGTTTCTGTTGAATTTGTATGTATATTAGGGTGGTCCCTAAATTTGACATTGTTTTGGATAACCCTCATTCCATTCAAAACATTGAAAAACAATTTCCCTAATTTTTCCAGATTTTCTTGGTCTCCCTCGTTGCTAATGAGCTTGGGGTGATTCTTATACAAAATATCAAAGCATATAAATAAGACTCAGACGAGGAGGGGGTCTCTATTTCCCCCCGTTCAAGCGGGAGGGTTCCCGTCCCCGTTTCATTTTTAAATAATATTTTCTCTTTTAATAAGTCAACTTCTTAGAAAATTACCCCTCCGGTCTGTATGGGGAGGAATAGACCCCCTCCGATACGATTTGTTCCTCGCCTGAGTCTAATCTATATGCTCTGATACTTTTTTTTGTGTTATAAGAATCGCTCTTTGCCCATTATTAGTAGGTAATTTTAATTGAAAATCTGAACAAAATTAGGAAATTTTGTTTTCTATTTAGAGCCATTTGATCCTTAATGAGCTCGAAATAAAAAAAAAAAAACAATATAAGGACAACCCTTATGTTTATTTAGTATTCATTGCTATTATATTACAACCATTTTAATAACGTTTTAATTCATTAGTTACGTATATTTTATGATTAATCCTGGCATTATTGCTACTACCTACCCCTATTGTCTTTAAATAATTCATTTGAGTGATTTTCTCACCCCACAAATGCAAATTACATATTGATTACCTCAAGATATGTAACGTGATTCACCAACATTGATCTGGATTTATGATGCCCGTGTCATAAGATAAACAACAAATAAGTTAATTTTATTTGCTTACTTTTCAGTTAACTATACACTACGGCCTCATATAAATCGGATCTGTCATTCTTTGGATGACATGTAGCAGACAGTTCACAAATTCCAATTCAACACATTCATACCCACACATAGGTCCATACACATTTATTTATCTGCATAAATGTAGCTCAACACAGCAGTGTCATGCTAAATATTTGCATTTAAATAAATCACGAACTACATTCAAATGTTCACATTCGCAATGAAATTAAATTTTAAATAAACACTGTGCTCTCTAAGGCCATCAGGCCATGAGCACAGCA
Source organism: Dasysyrphus albostriatus (assembly GCA_946251815.1). Taxonomy (NCBI): domain Eukaryota; kingdom Metazoa; phylum Arthropoda; class Insecta; order Diptera; family Syrphidae; genus Dasysyrphus; species Dasysyrphus albostriatus. Next base: position 53,353,035 of record OX276337.1, read on the forward strand.
CCTCTGTGTATACCTGCCTTACTAGGGTGATCCAGGCCTAGTCATTGTGCTACAAATTGTGGTGGACAATATAACACTCTCTGATATTTTCTAAGGAGTATGAGAAGTGTGTGTTTTGGGTTGTGCATTGCGTTTATAGAAATTCAAATTGTTGTCCGGTGGATCTATCCTATTGTTCAGAGCAAAAACAAAGCAACACAACAAAAAATTTAAATAAATAAAATGGCATCCGTTGATGTTGTATATGAGGTAAGGGCGGAAGGACGACTATGTGGTCATAAGCGTGGTTGCCAAAAAAAAAAATAAAAAACCTCACGGCTGACAGAATAATTGTATGTATGATACTCATTAAAATTTAAATACATTTAGGACAAACCGTTACGATTCTTTTTATATTTTTATACTTTGCTTCTGACACTAGAATGTGATATATGTATGCACGAGTCAGATAGGTCGGGGTGTTTCCGTGGTGCCTACTGTGATTCTATTGCCAAAAGCATTTTTTGATAGAAAAAAAGAAGCAAACCCACGTCCAGGATGAATGGAGAGAGACGTATGAAGAGGACCCAACGAGTCTTTTCAGTGAATTTTCACACAGACAACCGCGTTAAGTAAGGTAAATTCATTGTGGCCGCTTTTATAATTTTGCGTAGCGGGTGGTCTTAAACATGTATGTGCACTGGGGCGTATGCGTGTTATTTTTAACATTTTTAAATTTTCATTATAATATTCCAACATTGTTTTATTTTTATGAATTTAATTATTTTTAATGAAAATATTTAAATTGTCTTCAGACAATATGAACTAAGAAAAACAAAATAATTTTGTTTAAGGACTTTTTTAACAGCTAGACAGAAATCTTAGGTAAGATGGTTTTTCAGGAGTAGATTAAGAACGTCTTTCACTGTTTGATGCTGAGAATATAATGAATAATATTTTTTTTTCAAACTGAATATGAAAATAGATACTTAAAATGCTGATTTTTAAGTAAGACGCAAGATTGGTTTATACAAACTTGCTCTTACATACATATATTCAAATGGTAATGAAAAAAATTAATATATACGCGAATAATATACAAACATAAAAACATCGATATTATGAGAGAAAAAAGTGTTTGAAATTATTAAAAATAAATTGCTGAAAAAAGAATCTTATTCACAGTATCTGATTTCTTAAACAAAGTAGGTGGAATATTTTTAAAATAGTTTTAATTGGAAAATAGTTTTGAGAACTTTACTTTGGCTTAAAACAAAAACATCGATGAGAAGTTGTTTATAATTACACAAACAATTGTAATTGCTAGTTAATATTTATCCAATTTAAAGTTTTTGTGACCTTTAGTCCAAATGCGTTTCGCCCAGGTACAGGGTGGCGCACCAATTGTGCTACAATAAGAAATTCAAATAACTTTTTTTTAATCGATGTATTTCATTTTTTTTTTTTATTGGTTAGAAAATTAAATTTTATTTTAAATAGTTAGTTGTTTTTAAAGATTATAGACCGCAAATGACCTCCACGCTCTCCCACGCATATGCGGCACCTGATCAAAAAATTTATTCATTGCGGCCTGAAGAGTTGAAGTTGGGGTCGCCTCAATTATTGTCGTTATGGACTGCTTTAATTCAGTTAAATTCCTGGGCTTCGTTTTATACACCTCTTGCTTGACATAACCCCATAAAAAGAAGTCTGGTGCAGTCAGGTGGAGAGTGGAGTTCCTAGAAATTAATTTGTTTGCGAATTTTTTGTTTAGCTCCGCCATAACTAGTCTGGCTATATGTGCAGTTGCTCCATCTTGCTGAAACCAAACGCTGTTGAATGGTATACGTCTCCGGTGCAGTTTTGGGTAAAAAAAATCCTTCAACATTTTTAAATAACGGTCCCCATTGACAGTAACGGTTACACCGTTTTCTTCAAAGAAGTACGGCCCGACAATACACCTTGATGAAACTGCGCACCACACAGTGACTCGTTCTGGGTGCAGTTCCGTCTCATGGAGCATTTCTGGACTAGACTCATTCCATATACAGCAATTTTGCTTGTTTACATTGCCGTTAGGATCAAAATGGGCCTCATCAGACATGAACAAACAATTGATCAATGTGTTGTCTTCTTCGGCCATTGATATCATTTTTTGGCAAAATTCCAGGCGAACAGGCAAATCCTGAGGGTTTAACTTGCTAGTAATTTGGACTTTGTACGGAAACAAGTTTAAATCGTCATGAAGTATCCGTTGTAATGACCGTCTACTAACTCCAATTTGCCCCGATAAGTTTCGGGTCGAAACGCTCGGATTGGCCTGTATTGCAGATGCTACTGCTGCGATTGTATCCTGAACCCGAACATTGGCATCTCGATGGTACGGCCTTCGTGCGATGCTTCCAGATTCGGCAAACATGTTTACAAACCTCATAATGGTCCATCTACTCGGGGGATTACAGCCAAACTCCCGCCTAAATTCCCTTTGGACGGAAATGACGGACTGCAAAGCATGGTACCGTTGCACTATCCAAATTCTTTTCTCCGTATCCCAAGCATCCATTTTTATAAATCTAAATAGTAACCTACAAAATAAAAAAAAATAAGCCGATTACTCACACAGAAAAATAGTTATTACGTTTTATTTTTGTAGCACGATTCGTGCGCTACCCTGTACAACAATTGGGCTCATCAGTTAGATGTTGTTGTACCCTTCTAAGACGCATAATTTTAGTCGATGGTTACCGACACATATTAAATAAACAGCACAAATGCACTGTAAATTATATTATCTAGAGGAATTTGGTTAAATTCAGACGACTAAAAATTAATGATGGTAAAGCCCGTGGTCTGGCTGGTTGAAGAATCAAGAATAAAAACGTAAATAATAGAAACTTTAAATTGAATTTATATTCAAAAGTCCACTAAAACAAAAACTAAAATAATAAATTTTCTATTATTTACGTTTTTATTCTTGTTAATATTTATCCACATTTATAATAAAAAAACAAAAAATGAATCCATAAAATGTCTTCAATCACTCAGATTTCCGTTCATCTTCAATGCATCTTGCATATTATACAGGGTGGCCCTTTCTCCATCCAGAATAATTTTAAAATTATTGTTGGATATATTCTAAGGAAAAAAATTGTTAAGAAAAATACGAAATAAAAAAAATAGTTTTCTGCAATTTTACACCGGAACTTCAATTTGTTGTTTAAACTCCACTAAACTCTCAATTCCCACTTTATAAGTATTATAGTAGGTATTAGCTGGGTTTTATTATCTGCTGTTGGGATTCGGGTATTGATCTGAGTTTACTTTAAGTACAAAAAGAAATAATGAGGAATTTTCAAAATCGTTTTTGTAGCACGTGTTAAAAGGTAATCCAGACACGGATCTCTTTTGAAGATAATAAAACAGCAATTAGCTTTTTTTTATTTTTTTTTTAACTTCATGACATCTAAGCATTTGGTTTTGAGTGTTTAATAAGAGTATTGATTACTGATTACTAAAATTATACTTCATAATATAAAAAAAATTAAATAGTTTTAACAAAACACAATTTTTTTTTTTAAGTTTAAAGTTTGATAATTATTTTTTTTAAAAATCATTACGAAACAACTTAATTTGAAAACATAATTCGAAAATGGTTTTTGTGAAACCATAGCATGACCTTGTTGTCGTATTTTTATGTTATTTTTATTTTAAATAAAATCTGTCGTAAAATTCAAAAGAGGTCATTTAAACAAAAATAAAGCGTATAACACTGCCGTTTATTATTTTATTTTTTTATTTAAGAAAGTCATCACTCTTATCTAAAGGAGGAGAAATAATCCCCCCCTCCCATACGATTTTTTTTTTCTAAAAATATTATTTCATAAATTATCTTCCATGAAATAGGGGACACCATGTATTTGTTTTTTTTTTTACATCTAATTGACAGACCAAGGTGAATAATTCTGACCGCGGGGCATGTTCAACAAATAGAAACCAAACTAGGTCCAGGTCCACATTAGGTGTGTTTTTTTCCTTGCCTGTATGGGCTTGGACGAAAAACAATGACCCGTGAATCAAAATTTTTAATTCATCAGTTTCGGTGGATCAACTGGGTTTTAATGTGGATTTAGGTTGTATGTAAGTTATAATAGCCAATTACATGCTTGAACCATCCTCAGTTAAATCACCAATTCAGTGAGCTAAAAATGCGGAGTTATGGATCAAAACATTAACCCCGTTTAATTAATAGATAGACATATCGTTAAATAGTTTTATAAATATACAAACCTAAAACATTTTGGCTTACAGTTATTAGAAATGATACAAATATGCTGGGATGCCAAACTGAATTTAAATTATAAAATGGCCAGTTATAGCTTTTAGCGTGTTTACTAATACAAGCAATATAGAAATGAAGTAACACAAACTAAAAGACCAAATAATGAAATTTCGTTGAAAATTTCCAAATTTGATACGAAATCATCTCATTTCCCACAGAAATTCAGATTTCGAAATGAGATAATTTCAACCAAATTTGCACGGAATAATGTAGGAAATTAAATCAAAACCTAAGGAATACACCCAGTTAAGCTCTGAAAAGATTTTGAACGAAAATGTCAAAGCTGAAACAAAAAATCAACAACAAAAGCATTAACAGGCACTTGAAATTCCAAAAAAATTAAATGAGCTGACAAAAAAAATACCAAATTACAGATGATAACACTTTTTTGTGTAATTTGAAAAATTACGCATTTGGGGTAATTTTATTTTCATCGGGATCTGGATCTGGATTAACTTACAAAAACAAAATAATGGGAAATTTTCAAAAGTGTTTTTGTAGCACTTGTTAAATGTTAATCCAGATCCAGATCCCAATGATAATAAAACACAGCTATTAATGAAAATAAACGATGTGGTTTTTAAATGCAATGCCAGTCATACTATGGAGTAGTGAAAACTGATCCCTTTCAAACGAGCCATATTTTTCCATCAATTTCGATGACAATATTCCGTTGAATAATGAAAAGTTTTATACTTTTTTGAAACAAACTTGTAAGGTCGCGTGAGCACTTTATATTTTGTTGAAGCCTTTTTTATACTTTTTGAACGAGCCCATTGTAGCCAAATTAATTTGAAAATAACTATGAAGGTGTTCAAAAATAACCCACATATTCGTGGTGGATTTAACCCAACTGTCTATGTGTGTGAAAAAATGTGTGATGAACTTAGCCCAGCTGTCCATATGCACAAAAACCAAGTGGTGGATTTAGCCCAACTGTCTATGTGTGCGTGTTTCAGTTAGCAGGCAAAGCCGGATCACAGCCAAGAATTGGCTTCTTGGTAATTGATATTCTCTGATTCCTACAATTTATTTACTCCGAAGTTAAAATAAATGGTAGGGTCATACCATAGTGACTTCCTAATGTTTGGTGCCAAAATGGGCTTGCAAATTTCCAGATAATCTCTAGAGCGAGCCCTTTTACTGATAAGATGAGACGAGAAACCTTCTAGTAGCAATGCCAAAAAGCCATCAAGAATATTAAAAAAGAGGTGTGCTAGAATTTTCCAGGACGCACAGTAGTCCGTTTGTTGAATTAAGGTGACAAACATAATTTCCCATGCCTATTCTTAATAAAAATTAATGAAATTTGGTACATTTTAATAAATTCAGGAAAACAGGGGCTTCGCAATTAAAGTCATGGTTCTAAATTTAAAAAAAAGTTGTCAAAGCAGGTTTATGTTTATGTATTTTTTCTTAATATTTGCCTATAAATGTATGCTTTCATATGAAAATGACTCCGATAAAGATTTATTCAAAATTTAAAGAAGCAAGTGGTTCTTTGCTTACATGATACTGTAAAATAATCATGCAAAAAAATACTTTCGGATTTTACTTCTATAATATTTTTGACATGCTAAAATATGCTTATTTTTTTTCGTGTGGGAGTTGTAAACTATATATACATTTTGTACGTACACGAACAGCTCTGGGCTAAAGTTTTGGCCGAATTTGGGTGTTTTATGTGAATTCAAGAGCAGACACTTATTCAACCCCGATTACAGAACCCGACGAACTAACTGCGGAGCGAATAAGACTTAATTTTGACATTTTAATTATGAGCCAAATGACAAAATTGAGTCGGGAATCAGCAGCTCATTCGTCAGATTCTGTAATCTTGTTGATTGTCTGCTAAACTTTACAATTTTTGTTCATAAAACTTATTGCCGTTTATCTTGTGCCACGTTGACTTTAATAAGAAAAAACTATTAAAATAATTTTTAGAAAACGAAAAATACTCTTTATTTCTATATATGTAAGTATTAAGTTTTCTTTGCGTTCAATATACTTAAGACTTAAATGTTGCCATTGTTCTTAAGAATGTTTTTTTTTAATCAAAGTAGCTATTTTTTTATAAAATTCTCCTCTAATTTAAAGTGGGAGAATTACACCCCCTTTCACATAGATTTTTTGCTTGTGTTTTTTTAATCTCCTTCATCCCACTGTGCGCTAAAATACCATCTTATCTCACAGTGCGTCGTCGGCTTAGGTTTAGAATTAAAATAGATAGCTCCATTTTAAAAACAAGTGACGTTGATGTCATGGTCTTCACGATTGACCTATGACAATCTGTGCCACAGACAATTATTGTTTAATTTATATTGATTTTGTGGACAGTACTATAATCAATAGTTTTTTCGCACAACTATTCGGAAAAAAGGTATTAAAAAAAATCAACTTATCTGTCGATTCTGAAAAAAGTGTGCACTTTGGAGTTACTACAAACTATTCTTTTATCCAAAAAAGACAAAGGAAAGCTAGATATCACCAGAAACGTCAAACCACCCCCAATAGGTAAACTTTAACCTTTTATAGCTTAGAGATACAGAAGTTGATAATAACTTCTTTTTTTTTTGATAATTTTGTCGTATATAATGCTTAGGTTGGATATTTTGTTGTTATATTAAATATCAAAGAGTTGTTAAGTAAAAATCAATTCAATATCTTTTCAAGATGGCGCACAGTGCGTCGATTGTATAGAGATGGTGGACAAGAATCAGTTTTCCAAAACTAAATTGACTTTACAAAAAAAATGTATAGTAAATATAATAAAAGACAAATTTCACCAAATAAGAGGTAATTTTAGCGACCCCCTGCCACGCCCACTTTTGTATATATAATTAATATCTTAAAAGGGCTTGCGCGATTTTAATGAAAATAATGGAAATTGGTTTTCTAGATGGATTCAAAAATACAGAAAAGTTTCAAAACAATCCGCCCACTGCCACGCCCACTTATATATGTATTTTACTTTTTAAAAACCGTTTTTAAGATTTGAATAACATTTTGAAATGTTAACTAGATAGCACGTTTAAGAAAACAAAATATTTTGTTAATTCTTTTCGCCACTGCCACACTTCCTTTAAATTGCATTGTTTGCGTGAAAAATACTAAGAAATACATGATTTTAGAAAAGATTCGCAAATCTTCGTTTTTTTTTTTAACGCTTCTAAAAATACGTTATGGGGTTTTTGACTTGTTCGTGGTTCAGCAAGAGGCAATACTTTTTGCTATGTTTGAGTCAAAAAACTCAATTTTTGACTTCAAATGAATTTTTATTTTCAAGGAGCACTTATTTATCTTCAAATCATTTAAAATAAAAGTAAAATTTCAGTAGTTAAATCGTGATTTGTTATAAAAAAAAATCAAATTTTTATGAATTTGTTTATTTTTTAAGTTTTGATCTTGTCCTACAAGAAGCTGTATATTTTAAAGGTTAACAAGAAATAGCATGAAAACTTTATATTTTCCCAATGTAAAATAATAAAAAAATGTAATGGTACTAAAAATTCTGCTACAATTTCTGAAAAGCTTAATCAAATTGAAAAAATAACTTTAAAATATGCTTTTTTCAAAAATTCACTGAACTTAAAAATTATTTCAAAAACCGAATTAAACTTTTCATACCACAGCTCTAAATAAATCTTTTATTAATAACCACTACCCAAAAAAAAATGTTCTTTTATTACTTTTTTTCACCAGCTCTTTCACTTCGCACAAAATCGCGTTTCACAACAAGACCTTGACTATAATTACTTTATATGCCTTGAACAATTCCGCTAATATGTCATATAAAAAAGCAAACAACAGTAAAAACTCTAAATAACAGTTATTTAACCTGTGATACAACCGCATCAAAGCCTAATAGAACAAAATTGCATATTTAATTATTTATTTTTGTCTACTGGTCAACGCACTGTATGGCGGCTCTTCCCCAAGCCCGATTTTATAGCAAGGAACTAAATGCATAAACAAAATTGTATGCTTTGAAAAATGCAATTTAAATTATTGGACTGTTCTAATTCCCTTTTAGTTTATTTTTCAATTTTGAAAGGTGAGAATTATGAAAAACAGAGTTCTTTTTGCCCACCATTGTTCAAAATTGATGTTCTTGAAAACTGTGGGTGGTCAGTGGTCATCTTTTTTTTCAAAAAAAAAAAAAAAAATGTAAAATTTTGCGGGCGAAGTGAACACAGCCCCCAGCTTCACCAATTTAAAAATAAAATAATTTTCACAAGTGTCTTGTCGGACCGTTTTCAATTTGTTTTGAAAGGACTTTGACCGGAAGCACGGTGCACAGACCTTAAGTATAACATTAATGCGCAGGTTGTCAAAATTTTAAATGTTGAAAAAAATTACCGTGAGGATTTTAATAGGTACACGTAAACACGACAGCAACTATTGGTATTGCCACTTATTTTGATAAATGCGCAGAACTGAAAAAAAAATCCTAATTCTACTGATACATATTACCTTTAGTATGTGTACTGGGTAACGGAAGTACAAATAATATCAGACAGGTTTTTTTTTTTTTAATATTTTGGCTGACATGTCACTTGGTCTTCATTACGTAAAGTTTTTCTATTTTAGATATGGTTTTGTTTTAGAAAACATCCTCTTAAAAACGGTGCCATTTTGATCTCAGAGTCCTTTTTCTAGAGAGTTATTTAGTCTATCGGAACGTTAATAAAAGATATTATTATAGATAGCAAAACACTTGTTTTAATTAAAGATTTTCGATAGAAGAATGGCTTCTGAAATGCATTTGAGTAAATAAATACAAAAAAAAAAAGAAAATTACCTAATATCATTAGGTGTTGCCGAAAAAAATCACTTTTAGGCGCCAGTTATAGTTATCTTTGACGCTCATCATTGAAAATTTTAATGATTGATACATTTAGAAAGCAATATTTTTCATTATTTTGATGGAAAAATAAAGCTAAGGACTTAGTTAATATTTTTAGTCAAAAAAATCCAACTTTTCACATAAAAGACTTGACCTATTTCAATGATAGAACAACCTTACCAATGATTATTGAAATCTTAAAAGTCATTTTATGTGGGAAATTGGGCCTGTTTGATTTTTTTTTGATTAGAAATATAAATCAAAATATAATCAATAATGTTGCTTCCTAAATGTCTTAAAGTCAAATATTAAAAATTTCAATGATGAGTTTCAATGATGGCTATAACTGGCGCCTTAAAATCTCCACTATCAAAAGTCAGTCAGATTGCTTACATAAGGATTTACAAGATATCATCATTAGTTTATTTATTTTTTCAAATTGAATTTTTGCAAGAGGACAAATCCATCAAACCCGTAAAATATCCTTATATTTATTTCAGAGCGTGGTGTATGATGAATTCTTTGTACTTATTCATTCTATTCATAAATTTTTACATAAGAATGATGAAATTTAAGAACCCCAAATACGACAGACTTTCTCTCAGCTGACAAAATCTCTGAGGGCGGCCATTTTGCCATAATATAAAAAAAAAATAAAATTTTTAAGTCTTAATTTTTGAACTATGAATTTTGCGTAACCTGGTGAATATAAACTATCTAATCAATCCCTGCTAATTAATAGCTTCAAAATATTTGTTCAGGAATAAATAAATGTTATGTAAATGCACCTACACCTAAGCACAAATTTCAAATAGCTTTATTATTAGAATTGGTAGAAACAATTTGAAAATTAGTGATGTTCATAATATTCATCCTGAAGTGATTGCATCAATTAAAATTCATCGAGCAACGTAAACACAAACATATGTTGGTACCAGCAAAATTTTAATAAAAATAAAAATATAGTCATAAAATCAAAAATAAATTATAATATATGTAAGTTTGTATAAAATCCATAACAACTTACCGACTACATCCAAGTGAAGAAATATCGATGTGGGCGGATGAGTTGATACCTGACACTCATAGACGCCAGCGTCACGCAGTTGCACGAATTTTATTTGCAGCGTCCAATCCTTTTTATTTTTTTTTTTTCAGTAGATTGAGATATTTTTATTGCATGCCATTCATATATATTCATCCCATCGTTTATTAAACACACGTATAGCATGATGCACCCCAAGTGATGATGACATATATCCATCGACGGTAAAAATGATGCAATGCCATATGCCAGGAGCCAGGGTAAGGATGCCATTACGTTTATCAGGTCACAGCACCAAAAGCACGTGTGTTCATCCGCATATTCCACAAAAGCACCAGATGCGGATTAAAGTTTATTTTTTTTTTGATTTTGGTGTTTATATTTGTTGTTGTGTGTCATACCCACATCAGGTAACCATGAGGGGAATTTATCAAGGTTTAGCCAACGAGCAATAAGCATTTTTGTATAATGAATGTCAAGGATATTCCATTGGGATGCGGTACAGAAAAAAAACGAAACAAAATTGCGTTAGAAAGATTTATGTATGTGTAAGGGGATTTACTTTTAAAGCTAAACATTAGTTTTAGTTATCATATACATGCGCTTAGTGAGGATAAAACCTTTAACCTTTAAACCTTGAAAGTTACACAATATTTTAGAAATTAAAAAAATCCTCACAAAATGTGATATTGAATATATTTAATTGCATTCTTGTATAATATTGGATATTTAAATTTAGGATATTTGCAGTTTGTGGAACAAGAAGAACTTATTGGGATCGCATTCCACGTTGTTTTCTTTTTTCAAACTATTTTTTTCTAAAAAGAGCTCAGTACAGGTTACAAAAAAAAGATATTGATGAATGAAATTCAATTTAAATATTTTTCAATTATTCTATGGATAAATTTGCAAGAATTTTGTAGCTGAGCGTGGTTGAAATTTCACCAGTATATTCATAATTCAGTTGAAAAAAACTATGACGATGACAGGACTTATTGACTGGAAGTGGACTATAAATAGCCCAATATTGATTACGGCTACGTGGAAGAAATAAAACTAGGACATTCTGATTAAAAGAAAATCGATAAAGCTGCTGTTAAGAGGCACTGGGATTGAAGATACATTTATTTCAACCAAATGAAATTGAAATTGGTGATGGTAATGAACCATCAACTATATAATTATAAGAGATGGTCAGGGCCGGCCCAAGTCTAATTAGCTCCCTGTGTAAATTTCATCTTTAGCGCCCTTCATTTGCGGTTATTGGTGGAAAAAGTCTATTTCCTAGGTTCTTAAGGGGCAGACTTTGCAATTCAATTTTTCAAACAGGTATCCCAAAGAGGCAAACGAGGTATACCGAAGATGCACTTTGCTAAGGTTTTGTGAAGTACGTTTTTTTACTGTGATGGATTTTAATAGGAAGGTATGCATCGACTTACTTATATTTTTTTAATAGTGGATATAAAGATTTGTTTTTTTAGAATGTTATGGCCAAGAATTTAACTTTATTAAAATAAATAAAGGTTTGCCATTATATTCAAGAAATGATTTTGAGCAAGAGGCCGCCGCGGCTGGTTCAAATAAATTCCACGCGAGAGGCCCAATTTTTGGCTACTTTAAGCAGCAATTAGGGCCGTATGTCAGCAATAATGCGCCGAATGTTCTCTTCCAAGGCGTTAATCATCTCAGGCTTATCTGTGTAGACAAGCGACTTCACATAACTCCACAAAAAGTCAAGCGGTGTTAAATCAGACGATCTTGGAGGCCAAGCCATAGGCCCATGACGCGAGATGATATACGCTCACCAAAAGTTTCATTCAATGAATTGATTGTTTCTCCATGCGTAGCGTGAACAAAACCATTATTGCGGTAGTAAATTTGCACGATTTGCAAACGTTGTTCTATTCATTATGAAATGGCAAACAAACTGAGCTTAAATCAAGTGACAGCTGTCAAAAAGACCAACTTCGAAAAAAGTATTGCCAGATTGAAAACCACACGTCTGAAAAACACCCTGTATATAAATGTATGTATATCTATCTTTAAATTCAGAATAATCTGCTCATTGTGAGCTATTAAAGAGAAGTGAAAATTAAAAAAGTATTTAGGTAGTGGTTTCGAGGAAGTGGATTTTTTAATGTTTGCTCAAGGCAACCATTGGGCTCAGCACCCTACGCATTTGCACCGCTTGCATGTATAGCTTTTACGGCCCTGGGACTGGTTCAGTTTCAGTTAAGGGTTAGCTCTGAGATAAATCAGAGTAAGCCAATCCTGAAAATAAATTAACCCCGAGTTAAATCAGGAATAGTTTTTCCAGTTGGGGATTAGCTTTTGTCTTTCAGTTATCGAAATTCTTTTATCATTGATCTGTGACCACCTTTCTTCGACGACTTTCACCCATAAATAATAGAAATGGTTCCTCAAAGGCTCTCATTTTAGTCCCTGAGTTAAATCACCAAATTAGGAGAGTTTATTTGGGGTTAACTAAGATTAATTGGCTGAAAAATATGTTTTCGGATGATCTCATACTAAAAACTGTCCCTACAACTGTTTTTTTTTCGAATATGGATTAAAGAACCAGAGACAACGGTTTTGTTACGTATTAAAGGTACAAATATTTCTTGAGATATGGTAAATTGGTTACGTTGCCAACTAACCTTCTATCTCTAGTCTAGGTACACACATTTTATTTAATCCACTTATTTCGAGTATCTAGGGTGAAAGGGAGAAAATAAATGATTACACTGGACCCTTTTTCAACATTCATGGTATTAAACGGGCACCACGATCAATTCAACACTATTATGCTTACAACATTTTGTTCAAAATTACATTTTGTATTGAAAAGAATGATTTTAGAAACTGAAACTGAAAACGCCAATCTTTGTTTAGCAAAAATGTATGCGCGATTTAGTGAAAAATGGTAAATAACGTTAAAACGAGTAAAAAATTTTCTTCATTAAAAAATGTGAATGCGATATTGAAAATTTCTCGCTTTAAAAAATTGTCAATAAAATTTGAAGAAAAAAAAATTAAATATGTTTACCATACAAAAATAAAATCCATGACTGGGTAGCACGTACCTGCTTTCACCTTCAACACGCTAAAGGCTTAAGAAAAATTATGGTTTTCAAACCAAGCTTTCAAAATCGTTGCAGCTTTCAGTTCTGAATAGGAAATTAACACACACAAAATTTAGGCTCTGAACCTTTGGCCTCTCGTAAATGAGACATTTGATGTTAGATAATGTCATCTGATTGGTCAGTGATTGGTCAGAAAAGGTTAACTAATCCTAGAAATTGGTAAGTTCTAGATAACCAGTAAGGTTTCTCAAGGACACTAAAGGTCAAGCGAGATTTTTGACATTTCATTTAAGGGAAATTTACAAAAAAGTGAATCAACTAAAAGATCTCTAGACAGTGATAAAATGTCAAATATTTTCAGTAATTAGTCCATTTTTCACATTTTTTTTTTATGAATTTTTAAAATTCGTTTCAAGGCTAAAAAAAAACTTTGCCACCTCATTTGGGTCATCCCAAAAAATTAAGTATGTCATTTGAAAGGCAACTTTATGGTCAACCTTATATTTTTTTAATGAATTAAATTCAATTCAAGGTGATAGCGATTTTTGGCACTATAGGAAATTAACAAAAATTGTTTATCACCTTAGATATCCCTTGATCTATGTAAAACGTCAGCTTGTTTTAGTAATTGGTCAGCCATATATTTTTTTTAATGAACTTTTTAAATTTTGGTTCAAGGTCATTGCAATTTTTGGTACCTCATTTATGGGAAATATAGAAAACATTAATACCACATGAAAGGTCCTAAGATCTATATAAAAAGTCATCTAGTTTCTTTTTACAATTTCTTAAAGTTTTTTTCAAGGTCACGAACGATTTTTGGCACTTAATTTGCATAACTAAAAAATTAAATTCGCTGATAAGTTACTAGATCATAGTGAAAGATCAGTTAGTTTCAATAATTGGTCAGCAATAGATATTTTAAATGAATTTTTATCCTTATGCCAAAAATCGTTCGTTAACTTAAAATAAAAACTTTAAAAAATTGTAAAAAAAGAATCTATAGCTGACCAATTGCTGAAACTAGCTGACATTTTATAAAGACTTTCAGGTGGTACTAATTTTTTTTTTGCAAATTTCCCATAAATGAGGTGCCAAAAATCGCAATCACTTTGAATCTGATCAATTACTAAAACAAGCTGACCTTTTATACAGATCTTGAGATCTTTCAGATGCTAAACAGTTTTTGCAAATTTCCCATAAATGAGGCGCCGAAAATCGCAATGACCTTGAACTTTTTTTTTTAATTCATTCAAAAATATGTATGGTTGTCCAATTACTGAAAATAGGTTAATTTTTTGGAATGACCCAAACGAGGTGCCAAAAGTTTTATTTTTTACCTTAAAACAAGTTTTGAAAATTCATGGACAAAAACTAAGGCTGAACAATTTCTGTAAATAGTTGACCTTTTATAACGGTCTAGAGATATTTCGGATTGAATACTTTTTTTTGTAAATTTCCCTTAAATGAGGTGTCAAAAATCGCACGTGACTTTGAGAAACTGTAGGCCTCTATTACAAGTTATATAGGGCTGACCAATTTCTAGGACTAGTTGACTTTTCCGACCGAATTAGAAGGCATTCTTAAATATCAAATTTCCCATATATGATGTGCCAAAGGTCCAGAGCCGCTTATTGTTAGTGATTTTTGAATAATTTCAGAAGACGTAGACACAAAAACTATTAGTTGCACGCAAAGATTGTCAAGAACTGTTTAATATACCTATGTATTCTATATTTAGAAAGCCAGACAGAAAATGAAAGAAAATGGTTGCTTAATATTAATAAGCTTTAGTAATTCGTCTGACAAATTTATGTATGCATTAATTCTTAGAAGCTTCTTAATGTCCATACAGATAAGCATCTCATTTTAGAAGAACGAACTAACAAAAAAGAGTAGATAGAGAATGATTACAAAATTGTCATGAGAGTTTAAAGGTCATGCGTCAGGGATTGAAAGTTTTGTAACATATTTCCGTCAACCTTACTGGCCAACATTCTTAAATAACAATAACTTTGAAACGAGGCAATAGGAGAGGAGTGGTGGGGGATTAGGATAGGGGTAAGCTAGGACAATGGTTGGAGTCTCACTTTCCATTCGCGAGAACAAGAAGGATTTTAAGATAAATAGGATTTGAGCCTGATATATTATTTTTATTCTGCAACGAATTCTATAATCGAACGAAAAGGACGAGGGGTACAAGGGAAAGAATGTCCGCTGCGGGGGCTGAGGCATGCTAGCGGTGCTCGACTCAGCTCGCCGGATAAGGGGGGGATCTTACCCCCGCAACAGGACCTCACCTGTTTCAAAACATAAAACATGCCTATTTAATCATTTCGACCTCCACTTATCATCGTCCTCACTTCGGATCACTGCAGGTGTAATTGCAGTCGGACCTGTTCCCACCCTGCCTGGAATTCATACGACCGAAGATTAGAATTCCCCTAAAGCGCAACCTACCGGATCGCTATTAAGTCATACTTACTCGATCTACCGAAGGGCTTCTGCCATCCTTACCGCACCCCCTGAAAAAGAAATTTACCACGACATGAAGCTTACGGAAAGCTCAAGAAAACACCAGAAATCCATTATCTTGGCGTGATTTACAGGAAATTTATTAAAAAAACTAGACTATCTATAACATCGAAATTGCTATCCTTACTCTACTGCGTTTAATACTATTGACCAAAAAAAATTATGATAAAGACTAACGGCTCACAAACACTCTGATTGATTTTCACAAAAAGTTTATCACTGATATGATTTTAACCTATAAAAATAACCATCAAATACTCTTGACAAGCTTTAACAAAAAAAATCCTAAAAAAACTAATAAAAATAGAAGCAAATCAAAAAAAAAACAATTAAATCTTTTCCTATTTTTTTTTGTTTGGGTTACCGGCCGCATGCGCCTGCGGTATCTTATTCACCCTCGATCCCAACCCTTGATTTAAATAGGTTCTTCAAATCGCCCTTGACCAGTATCGGGGGCAATCAGTTTTCGCCACCCCTAAAACAAAACTCTAAATCGGTGATCCTACCTAAACAGAGAGCTCTTTGTGAAGGGAGATGCCGAGGAGCAAAAGATTGCTATCAAAACAAAAAAAGCGTCGGAGGAACCTTTCCTCACAAGGTTCAGAAACAGGGGCTTTAGCTCCCGACTAGGCTAGGAGCAGGCAACTTAAAACAAATAAAGCTATAACAATATGAAAAGAAAACTATGTAATAAGATTAGAAAATAGTACGTGCCTAAGTATAACGCACTACTAAAATATAAAAGAAATGATTAAAAAAACTAGAAAATTAACGATATATATATATATGATGGTATATGAAAATATGTGAATGTAATAAACCTTAAAAATAAAAAAACTATCACGCCAATGAACAATCTTAAATTTATCCAGCGCTGTTTCACCAAGTAACGATTCTTAGAGAGACCTCGGGGAATCACAAGATAATAACCAGGTTATTGTAGCTCCTCTCACGAACGAAAACTTGATAATTTTTGGGTATTTGCGTTAGGGAGTGAATGGCAATGAATATTTACTCTATACTATCTAAGCGTTGAGATTATATAGTAGCCGCTCTATAATATACGTTGGAGCCCCACTGTGATCGGTGACTTCTGGATATAGGAGCCCTACTGTGGCTTCCGCACTTTTTGTTAGAGGAGCCCCACTGTGACCAGTGTACCTACGTTCCTCTTCCTATTCTTAATCTTAGGTCGAAATTTAAACCTTACTTGATCTGGCCTGGAGGATCGACAGGCTTTTCTGGCCAATAAATTCCGTAACTCCGTCTGCTAGTTCGTTAAGGCTGATCACGAGCTTGTTACGGTTAACCCGATTACGGAGGTCCGCTATGACACCGTTGCTCACGTGAATCAAACCCTGGAGCGCGGCTTGGGATACTTCACTGTTTTTCCTCTTCTGGCTAAACTAGGCTCAAATATATTCTTCTCTTCAAATTTCATAAAAATGGGTAGTGCCCACTTTAAAATTGCCGGTGACCGCGAATTCACCCCTAATAGGAAACAACACCATCACTTTCCAATTCTACCAAAAATTCGTTATAATAAATTCTTCACTTACCCTATATAACACAAAGATTTGGCTTAATCGTATAAACCAATAATCGCACAAATAAATCTTATATACCTCTAGAGCTTTTCCTTTGATATAAAATTTCAAAATTAATCTAATGTATCGGGCACTAGTGTCTTTATACATACTTTCATGCTGAGCACTGGGAAACAAAATTTAATAATTCACTGACGATTAACTCTGCCTCTGATCTCTGGTGGCTTCGGCTACTGTTTTAATATTGAATTCCTATTCGCTCCGTCATCGTCCGATACCAACAGTATCGCCGATGTACCGTGGTGTTGCGGATTCAGAGGTTTGAAGCTCAACCTAAAGTTTTGGTTCTTTCGTTTAAAATCACATTTTCCTATGTCCCACCTTTAGGCGAAACCATCCTCCTGCTGACTCCAAGATACTTAAACCTATAGTCTATCTTTAGGCATTTCGTGCAAATCCTAGACCCAAACCCTTAACCGCCTAGTTCGAAATCCCAGCTAATCCCCTTTTCGAGTCACCCTGCTTTACTTCGACTGTCATTTTTCTTGACTACCTTACCTTTCTGAAAAGGCATGTATGTCAGTCTATAATTATTTTCTATCTACTCGTTCGCGTCTGTTCCTCAAAATGCTGTCCCCATTCGCTTTAGTGCATACATTTTCCATTTTAAATATTCGCGTCCCGTCACAGACTTCTTTTATATCGCCCTCCGCTATTTCCAGTGTAGCCCAATAGAATTTCAGCTCGCCGTCCGCCGGTCCATATGCCCTACCGAGCCAGAAGAATCGCCGCCCTATGGTCAATGTAAACATCGACGTTTCCTTGTTTTTCTCCATTTCCCTAGAATGAACTAATCATGTACCCCTACTTATGTCTTTCCTAGCTTCCAGAACCAAAACGTTTTATGTCCAAACACCCATTAGAGCGAAAACTGGTGCTCAAGGATTCTGTGACCACCTCAGCGGGACGCAAAACATTATTCAACAGGGAACTCTAAGATACACACGTATGTATATCTGATGTCTGTTGGCGATACAAATCTTTCTACCGAAAACATAGATTTACCCGAGGGCTTATTTAAAGAATCACGCGCATCGTAGCCGGCCCACAAGCCCTCCCCTGATGACCATGTCCCGTGCCTCGGAACTCTTCGGCCTCGACCTACGGAGAAGATCCATCACCTACATTTTTGCAATGTCTTGTGATCTCTTGCTCTGAAGGGAAATTTTTTCCTTGAAAGATGTAACTGGACCCCTGCAATTCTTTACGCAAATTTACGTTTGAGAAGAGATAAGACACAATCTCCGCTAGGTAGCCGTAACAACTTACCAAAAAAAATAATTCATATAAACAAATTTGTATTGGTGACCAATTTAATATTAATGTCGTTAATCTTTAGCACCTATTTAGAGACCTTTCAGTTTGAATACTTGTTTATAAATTTTTAATTCCACAAATGAGTTGCTAAAGTCTCATAGTTTTTCTTATCCTCCTGATTTTGCCTTGATCTGTTCTCTGACAAATATGTGTTCGTAACTTTTACGTCTATGTACTTGACCTACATAACCTAGTGAAAATTTTATTGTTCAACTAGTACTATTCCAATAGAGCCATGTCTGTGTAAGACAAATGAGCATAGAGATGAGTTATTTTTCAAAAAGGAATATATTGTTCCTCCTAGACAATGCTTTATATTAAAATAGTTTCGTCGCAAACTATTTTTATCCATCCTATAACAGAAGACTGGAATAGAATATAAGAACTTGAATCTCAAGATGAATTATTGAGCCATCACTCATGTCAAGTACTTATCTTTTTGTTCAATGCTATTCACAATAACGTATAATTATAATGCAGACAGGTAATTGAAATCAGAACTTGAACAAAATTTTCAATTAATACTTTACCTCTGAGTGCTTTAAGTGGGTAGCGCTAAACCGTTCGTCACTACTGTATGTTGTGAGGCCGACAGTCAGAAGATGATAGTCCTTTTTTCTAATCCAGGACACCTGCAAATATTAAAAAAAAATAATATTTGAATTATTGTCATTATTATAATAGCAAGTTTTATGATGAACTCAATTTCAATAAAAAAAACACCCTATTTGTTTTAACTCTCATTTTAAGCAATCTGTTTTTTTTTTTAAATAATTGCTCCCCCGATTTGTTGAGTAAACTAATGTTTCTTTTTATGATATTAAAACAAACATTTTCTTGTATTTGATTTGTAGCTACACATAGATACGAATTTTCCAAGACGTCAAGTGGTGTATCGCCCCTTCAAACAAAACAATCACACTCTATTCTCTTAGAGTAAGGTACACTATTGTACAAAAAAGAAATAATATTTGTCTGCAAACAATATAAACGATGCAATGCATTGGTCAAAGAGTCACCCCACGCAATCAGTATAAAAATAAAAACAAATAAAACTAAATGCAAGGGCTTTGAATTTTATAGCATGTCTGTATGGTGTACGAACTGTAGTTTTGTTCTGACCCTTTATTTATTTAGCTTTGTTTCCATGAACTGAATGATAGTTCAATATAACACTATGACAAACTACAAACTGTTCAAATCACATTTATGTGGGTTAAATAGACATGACTAGTTATTTTTATTTTTTATTTTTGAGCTTTGTTGATGGGAAAATTATAATGAAAGATAAATATTTTTGATATTTGATACTTATTTATTTTTTTAAACAACCAAGAGATTTAGCGATTGATAACTTATTTATGAAGAAGTCATACAATTTCAACTTTCAAAGGAAATTTTCAAAAAAATTACGAAAGGTGTTTCAACGTTTTGACTCTAGTTAAAGAAACATGGTCTGACAATTTTCAGAAGAAAAACCGGGACTTAAGACAGGACTTAAAACAGAAATTAAAGCCATGTGGAAATTCTTTTTTTTAAATTCGTTACTCAAGTTCTTCGAAAATGTTTTGCAGATGTTCAATATAATCAAGTGAAAACCAAAGATTATGAACTAGTGTTAATATTAGTTAATATTATTTTCTGTTCTCAAGACATTTTAGACAACAAATAGTTTCTTACCATTTTTACTTGTAATAGGTATAAACTGTAGTACCTCGTGGCATGATGGTTAGTGCGTAGGACTGTCATGCCAAAGGTATGGGTTCGATTCCCAGCCGCTGCCACCTAAAAACAGAAATGTTTTTTTCGCGAGGTACTGCCTCTTGCAAGGAACTGACAAATACTCTAAGAGGAAACTTGCCATGAATAAGTGCTTCTCATCTAGCCGTAAGGACTCGGCAAAAAATTGTAGGTCCCCTCCATTCCTGCCAAAAATACGCACACAGGAATGGTCACTAGGCCTTGGTTCTCCACAAGCTGTTGTGCCACCAAATTTAATTTAATTTTAATTTTAGGTATAAACTTAGGTACTAGCTATATTGCAAGTATATGCATTCGTAAGAGAAATTGACCACAAGATTCTTACGATGATAAGGAAGAAGAATAAAAGGGGTCACAGAAATTCTGTCTGTCTGCCTGTTTGTTCGGCTATAGCCAAAACGGATTGATCGATTTTCTTAAAACTTGGTACATAGATGTTTTCGATGATGGTTTTGACACATTTTTTTTTACTTTTTTCCTAGAACTTAAATTGACGGTACCAGCCATGTATATATTTTTTTTTAGCAATTTTACGTAATCTTATTTTTCTCAAAAACAGCTCCACAACTTTTCTTAAAAAAAACTTAATAAATTTCTTTTAGAAAAAGAAACCTATAAAAAAATGGTTAATAATGCTACCTCCCAAAGAATTTTTTTTTATTTTCAATTTTCTACAAATTGGTATTTCTGATTTCAATATTTTCTAATATAGAAGCTTCTATAAATAATACAGGGTGTGTGCCGGGAAGGTATACTACTTTGTTTTGGCGCTATTTTGGTAAACATTAGACTTGACAGTTCATATTTGGCAATCGAAAAGTAGACTCGTGGCAAATTTATTATGGAAAAATATTCGATAATTTTATTAAAATCAATCATCGATTACTGTGACGATAGTAAAGTTACGTGAAATTTTTGGGAAAAACAACGTGCTAACAAAACGCACAAGGTATTTATCGTGTAGTGAATGATTTCGAAGAAAGAGGGTCTGTAGGTGATAGACCGAAGTATGGACCACATCGTACTGCAAGATCGGCTAAAAAACATTACTGCTACTCAAGGAAGTGTTCAAAACAATCCATCAACCTCAATTCGACGCCTTGCTCAGGTAACTGTGAATGGGGAGCGATACCGTGTTATGATAGAAAAGTTTTTAACGCTCCAACTGAATGCTTTGGGCTTGATTGACATGTGGTATCACTTGCCACATCACAAACAGCCAGGATTACAATGGAATTAATGCGAGACAAACATAGAAGTATACCTTTCCGGCGAACACCCTGTACAAATATTTTTTCTAATAAAAATTTTCAAATACAATTTGTTTGGATTTTAAGAAATTGTTCTTTTTTTTAATCAAATATTTTGAAAACTACTCGTATATAGCCGATTTTTATAAGACTCAGTATTTGAGATTTTTTTACACTTTCTTAAGTATTTTTAGGAAAAATTGAATTCAAAAAACAACGGTACCTATCATACCAATGTTAAAACCATTGTGGAAAATATTTTTTTCTTAAAAATAGTTCCCAAGATTTTTATAAAACTTTTTCTGTATGCTAAAATTAGTGCGATATACCATCAAAAATTATAAAAATTTACACGAAGCAACTCTTTATAGTAGTACCTTTCATAGGAGGTTTTTTTATTTCGAATTTTATCATTATCGGCTGAACCAATTAACATTGATTTTATTAAATACAAATGTCAAAATCTTTTTTAATTTTTTCAAATACATAAGTTTAATAATTCTTTTCGGAAACTTGGTAAAGGTGTCTCCAAAAATGGGTTAACGATTTTGTTGGAAGTTTTTTTACTAAGTATATTCACATAAATAAATAGTTAAGATTTGCATACCAAAATTTTTTCTTAGAAATGTTTTTAGAATTTGATATAAGAAATTATTTTTTTAAAAAACCGCTTCAAGGATTTAATTTTTGTTTTCCATGAAATTAAGAATTTTTGTCTCTAAGAACTAAAATTAACTTTTCTGATGGTTTTTGATGTGCTAAGTTTGAATCTGGCCTCAGAACTCCTCCAGCACGCTTTTGAGACACTTGTTTTCGAAAAAACGCGTTTTTTGCAAAATTTTGGAGTATATTTTGTTCTCCTAGTATATTTTTTTTTCAAAGAAAAATATTCATGCTTTAAATTAAAAGCCTTGTCTTAAACTACGTAGTTTGAAAATATGCTTAGTTCATAAAATTCAAATAAAGTCTTTGAGCGAAGTAGTATATGCCTTAATCTTTGCAGAAAAAAACTTGAACTAAAATTTATTGGAATTTGAGTTTTTATTGTCATTTTTATTTTAATGTTATTATGTGAAAACCAATAGCTTTCGGGTTGTAAGCTAAGATTGCAGTTAGATATGGGACCTTGGCGCATGGATTCAAGACATATTTAAATCATACAGGGTTGTTTCAACATTGAATCATGTCAAATTAACTTGATTTTAAATATTAAATTTACAGGAAATTGAACATTCAGTCATTTTAATTTAACAAGATTTTCAAGTAAAATTGACTAGAGTTTCAGGTAAATTTAACAAGAATTTCAAGTAAAATTTTCAGTTTTACTATTTTAAGGTAGAGTTAAATTAATAAGATGTCATGCAAGTTTTAAGGCTAACACGACTTTCAAATCAGGTATCTATTTAGCCAATTAACCTGATATACCGTGTTAAAAAATAACAGCCTGAAAAATAGGTGTAACTAACCAGAAATCAGTTTGTTAAACCTCTGAGTGTGGAATTTGAGACAGATCATTTTTATAAATGTAGTACAATTTGAGACAGAAGATCATTAATAAAAATGATCTTCTGCCTCAAATTCTACAATAATAGAAAAAAACAGGTTTAACAAACTAATTTCTGGTTTATTACACTTGTTTTTCAGTTTTTTATTTCATTGGAAACAAAATATTTATAACTTCCACTAGTTCCTTACCCTTATCCCTAACCTCCCTTGGCCTACATAGCTGGGAGCGCAATGGATCCATTCTGATCCAAATGAGGTGATGTGAGCCATCCCTTCTGACCTAACCTAATCTATGAGGGAAAAATTATTTTCACAAATATAAATACAAACAAAATTTTATTGACTGTTATTTCAAACCTTTTCACCTTCACTCAAATGTCAGAATGGGTCTTAAATTCAAAATATAAAATCAAGTAGCCAGGACACCTAAACGACAAATAATCAATAAAAATCATTTTACATTTCACTCGGTCTAAAAAGCTGAAGGCATATAAATTATATATCGTTGGAACGGTTTTTTTGCAAAGAACTGAAGAATGCTAAAATGCACAAAAACCAAAAAACAATAAAATTAAATTGCGTAATAAGTACAAGCAAGAGCGAGACCCAGCAAATATTTATTTTTATCTGTCGTAACCTAAATGAGACGTTTCGATTTTTTCCACCCACCATACAACCAATTTTCCAGCATTGACTGGAAAGATTACTGGAATGTCTGGTAGCAGCGTTCAGTGCTGCAGAAAATAAGAATTAGTAGCTCATACCACGTTTACATGAGCGGATCGAAGGATCGGATTTAATTCGGATCGTAATTTCCACCCAGAGGCTTCTGACAATTCCAGATCGAAAGATTGAATTCAAATGGAATTAAAGTAATAGCTTGCTTTTATTGTGTAGGTGTGACGTTGTTATTAAAAATAATTTTCGACGATACATCATACAACAGTCTGGGAACAAAATACACAATTACTCACCCACACCAACAAGCATCTGAAATCTCGATTCTTCAATCCTTCGATTCGATTCAGCTCACCGAGCTACAGGTATACATAGACCTAAATTCTGATTCAATTCGATTCAATTCTCCATGTAAATGAGGTATCAGTTTTTCTCTTCACTAAGGACAGCTTTTATTGATAAATAATCCTATTAGCTCTCGAGTTTCTAGGGCTTGACGTATTAGTGTAAATAAAACTACAAATATAGTTCTTGTGTGATTTAATTTTTTTTTTAATTTAAAGTTCATTTGCATATTGGCACTTTTTTTTAGATAACATTTGCGTAGCGTTCAAAACTTATAACTCATTAAAACGCGAATAATCCACTGCTGTTCTCAAACAATGCCACCACACCCCTCTTCCATTGAATATTTAATGACAAATCAGTAGTAAAATTCATTAATTCTTGAAAAAAATATTTTTCAAAAAAAATTTGAACTAAAATCCCTAAAATAAGTTTCAAATTTAAATCAAAGAAAAGATTTCTGTGTGGGAACATTTTGTATTGGAAATCAAAGTGGAAAAGAGCAGTATTCCCCTCTAAACCTTAAAAACTTTGAACTCATATTATTCGTAGATGTAGATCCTTTTCATGCCGCAAGCAACCAACTTTTAATGGTCTCAAGAATTTCGAAGAATTCCATTAATTTGACCCACCCTAGCTAGGTAGGTATGTACCTCCAACTTTATATATGTAATCTTAAAAAGTTGTGGCAATAGATGGAGTTTAGGAAAACATTTACGTAATAAATGATTCTACGTTTTTAGTTTCAAGGTACTTCAAGGTGAATCAACTTAAAAAATATATACTTTTTGTCTCTGTGCCAGATTTTATGTTTAATGGTTTGTTCTCCTCGACAAAAAAAAAAACCATAAAACAAATAAAAAACCAAATGTGTCCATGTCATAAGATTTACTATGTACAAACTACAATCCTGGTGTTTTAATGGATATTACATTTTCTTATCGAGTCACATGAGGAAAATTAATCAGAAAATCTCTTTCTGTTCCATTAAGTTTAACTTATGTTCATGTTAGTAGAATGTAGGTGTATTTCCTATAGTCTTCGTCACAAAATAATGCACATAAATAATCTAGGAGTTGTTTAGTCATTCAAAATGTGTTCTAAGAATACTTTGTTTTGTCAGTAAGGCATATTGTGTAGATTTATAACTGCCCTACATATATTCTGCAAAAAGGACCTTTCAAAATGTAATTTATCATTATTTTGATTTAGGTAGCTTAAGTTTAGTCCTGACATTTTTGCCTTGGAGCTCTAAGGTAAGCTTAGAGACTGGGTCAATGATTATTCGCAAACCAAATATTACCTTAAATGCGGATAAGCTATAAGTATTTTGATGGGTTTTATTTTTCGTTCGTTTGCAAAAGCCACATAAATCTACTGTGTAATAGAACTCGCCGTATTGCGATTACCTGTTTTGTAATAAATTTACCTAACATTTCGATGTAGCAAGTGAAAAATGTTTTGCATTTCAGAACAAAAGCAATTGAATTTAACCAATTCCTTATGCAATTTCGCTAAAGGTAATAATGCATTTTGTATTTCCTGGAGCGGCATCCAATTCAGAGTTGTGTTGCTCCGCGGTAAAGTAACAACCAACTTAAAGTGAGTAATTACAAGCATCAGGGGCCAAATTCGCGCACATTCATTGGGGTAAATTAATTGTTAGCAGCACACATTCAGTTCGAATTGGTTGCATTGTTCTTCGTTCTTAGAACAAAAGCAGCTAAAAATTTCGGATAAAGCATATCCTTGCGCCATGCCATTCGGGAAATGTTTCTGGCTCCAAATTACATACTTTTACCTAGTTGCACTGCTGTACCTTGCCAATCTATGGCACATCTGTCTGTTAACGCCTTTTGGACGTGCATTGAATGCCAAATAATTTGCCAATTTTCAAATTACCTACATTTCATTTGAGTTGTTCTTTGTTATACAGGAACGTTTGTATAACATAAAGACTCCAATTATTTATAGATCGAAAAAACCTACGCCAGGTGAATACTTCAAATGCAATTATTTCGAATCCAGGCCCTGAAATATACATGAGAAAAAGTGGAAACAAATTTTACGCCATCACTCTAACCCCAACAATGTGAAAATTTGAATAGAACTTAAGTGTAAACATTTTCGGATTCGTATTTAGTCTACCAAATAATATTTTATTAAACAAAAAACTAAATTGAATTGAGAAGATGGGATATTTGTATTTTTGTATTGTGATTTTATTTTAGTTTCTAAATACTAATATCTAAAAAAAAAATAAAAAAATAAATTTGGTGGCACAACAGCTCGTGGAGAACCAAGTCCTAGTGACTTACAACTCTCAATCGTTCCTGTGTGCGTGTTGTTGGCAGGAATGGAGGGGACCTACAATTTTTTGCCGAGTCCGAACGGCTAATGAGAAGCACTTATTCATGACAAGTATACTCTTGGAGGATTTGTCAGTCCCTCGCAAGAGGCAGTACCTCGGAAAAAAACATTTCTGTTTTTAGGTGGCAGTGGCCGGGAATCGAAACGAAATACTTATATCTATAATTGTATTTTGGTTTAACATAGACATTTGTTGAAATTATTATAATTTTTTTCTTTTACAGAAAATTAGTAACTAGACAACAGCTTATTTGAAGTTGTGAGAAGCAGAGTGGCCTTGTGACATTTTAGAGTAGAGAAAAAAACAAAAATCTAATCTTTATGTAATAGAACACAACATGTGTCGATTGAAGTACGGATTTAATTGATTTTATTTCTGTTATTTACTGGGAAAAAACAATTTTACAAAATCTTATTTTTTTCAAAACATCTTCAAATCTTTTCTTAAACAAAATTGAATAAATTCATTTTGGTTAAAGCAACCTTAAGATGGGAAACCATTTTTCAAAAAAATTGCTGTTAGTGATACCTGCCCAAGGAACAATTTCTTATTTTCGATTTTCTTCAAAACGGTTACTTTGATTTTAATATTTTTCCAAACAGAAGTTTTTAAACACTGGTAATACATTTTTTTACCAACATTTTCAAAAAATATTATATATATATTTTTACCGATTTTTTTTTGCAAACCAAATATAATGAAAAATAAATCATTAAGGGTATTCATGCAACAACGTTAAGTCGTCGTAAACGTTCTAAGGTTTTAAGCTGCGTAAATCTGTGAAAAATTCCATACAAATTGTGACAGAATTACGAAGCTTAAGACTCTACAAGGTTTACGACGGCTCTACGCTGCTGTATTTAAGAGTTGTTTGTATACTCTGTAAAGTATTTTTAGAACAAATTTTACTTCCATGAAAAAATAACGGTACCTTCCATACAAATATTAAAAAAAAAAAACAATAAAAAAATATTTTTTTTCTTCAAAACGGCTATTCTATTTTTATAAAACTTTTTCTTTATGGCTAAATTAGTGCGATTTACAAAAAAAAATTATAAAAATTTACGAATACCAACTATTAATAGTTCTTCTCACAGAACTAATTTTAATTTTGAATTTTCTCATTTTCGGCTGAACGGATTGAGATTAATTTTGTATATACAAATTTCAATAAGATTTAAAATATTGCATAACAAAATTAAAAAAAAAAGTTTTTCAATTTTTAAAAAAAGTTACTTAAGACCTTTTTTTGAAAAATTCGAAATTTGGAAATTTTCTTTATTCTTATATGCATATTAATAAATACTTAAGATTAACATACCAAAAATTTTCCTTTAAAATGCTTTAAGAAATTGATATAGATATAAGAGACAATTTTTTAAAAAAAAAACCACTTGTTTTTCAAAGTCAATGAAATAAATTATGCCGTACCTTACTTGAAAGGTCTATTTAAACCAAAAAAGCCAATTTTTTTTTCGAGATCCATTTAGTAAAATACTAGCATGCAAAGTGACTTTACTAGATCTTAACGATTTTCTGTCTCAATCCGTTAAATGCTGAGTAGTAAATTAACTCACCTTTCCAAAAATTTCAGAAAACATTTGTTTCGAGGTCCATTCAGAAAAATATTTGCATCCAAAGTGACTTTTTACTAGATTTTAACGATTTTCTGACTAAATCCGTTAGTAGCGAATATCTTAAGAACCGAGCTTTCAAAATTGTTGTGATTTTCAGTTCTGAATAGGAAATTTATGCACCTTTCCAAAATTTCTAAAAAAAAAAATTATCACAAAAATTTTTCATGGATTTTGGAAAAAATCCTGGGCTAACCCGTTGCCTTTTTTCAAAAAAAAAAAAAAACTACTTGTTTTTCAAAGTTAATGAAATAAATTGTGACGCACCTTAGGTTAGGTTAAGGTTAGGTTAAGGTGGCTGTCAGGAAAACTGCTGACACACTTAGGCCAGAATAGGCCCATTGTGATACCACATAAAGAATGCGAGGTAATCCTCGTTAATTAAACCAGTTGGAGCTTTTAATAAAGCGATGGAGACTCTGAATGTCGATTTTATTTAAGTCACTGGGATCATTGAAGAAAAAATTTCCTAAGTGTGTTTTGCGTCTTTGAGAAAGAGCAGGGCATGAGCAAAGAAGGTGTGGGATAGTTTCTTCCTCCTCCTCGTCCATGCAGCTTCTGCAGAAATCATTTGAAAAGACACCAAGTCTATTGGCGTGTTTACCTATGAGGCAGTGTCCAGTAATGACACCAATTGTGGAGCTAATATGCAATCTGCTCAGAGATAACAAACATTTCGATCGCTTCGGATCCAGTGTTGGCCAGATCTGTTTTGTCGCCAGACAAGTAGTGATACCTGTCCATCTGCTGTTTGTCATCATCATAGAATCTTGCTTAAGCATAAGTTTACATGTAGCGATCGGTATTCCAATGTTCATCTTGCAAGGTGATATTGGTGTACTAGTTCCTATCCTGGCGAGTTCATCGGCTTTACAGTTTCCTGGAATATCTCTGTGGCCCGGCACCCAGAAAAGGTGAATGTTGAACTGTTCTGCCATCTCCATTAGAGACGATCGACAGTTTCGGGCAGTTACGGAGTTTGTAGAAACAGATCCTAATGATTTAAGGGCAGCTTGGCTATCTGAGAAGATACGGATATTCAAAGTAGATATTACGTTTTCTTTGAGCCAAGATAAAACTTCTTTTATCGCCAGGATTTCCGCTTGGAACACGCTACAATGATCGGGGAGACGGAAGGAGAGACTAATGTTTAGTCGTTCTGAGTACACGCCACCACCTACCCCCTCTTCGGTTTTTGAGCCGTCCGTGTAGAAGTGAATTGCTTCATCTCTCAAGAATTCATTATCTTCCCAAGTGGACCTTGTTGGAATTGTAATTTGAAAATTTTTGCCAAAAACCGGCTGAGGGATAGTGTAGTCGGAGTGTTTAGGGATTGATTCGAATTTGTTCAGAATGATAGTGTGTCCAATAGAGTTATTGGACCATTGGGAAATGGCTCTGAGACGAATAGCTGTGTTCGCCGCCACTTGTTTAGTGTATATATCGAGGGGTGTGATGTTAAGCAGTATGTCTAACGCAGCGGAAGGTGTCGAACGGAGAGCTCCGCTGATACACAAGCAAGCCGATCTCTGTACTTTGCTTAGCTTATCACGATAAGTTATTTTATCTAAAGCAGTCCACCATACTGCCACCCCATAAGTGAGTATCGGTCTGATGACCGCTGTGTATAGCCAGTGGGTGATATGTGGCGACAAGCCCCATTTGTTTCCAATAGCTTTTTTACAGGAGAAAAGTGCCACTGTGGCTTTTCTAATTCTTTCTTGTATGTTTGGTTTCCAGCTCAACTTTTTGTCTAAGATCAGACCCAGATATTTAGCTTGATCTGAGAAGTTAAGTGGAATACCATTTATTGATGGAGGGTCTATGTTCGGAATTTTATATTTCCTTGTAAAGAGGACAAGTTCAGTTTTGTGGGGGTTTACACCTAGTCCACATTTGTCTGTCCATTCAAGTAGTTTGTTGAGAGCGGTTTGCATTAATTCTGTTATGATTTGAAGATGCTTTCCCGATATTGCAATGGCAACGTCATCAGCATATGCAATAACTTTGAAGCCATCCGCTTCTAGATTGACTAGTAGGTCATTAATTACGATGTTCCATAAGATTGGCGATAGGACTCCACCTTGCGGTGTTCCTCTGCTAACAGATCTTCTAACAGAACATTCACCTAATGTTGAGTTAATTATTCTGCTTCTTAGCATTAGGCTAATTAACTCCCTAAGTGAGCTATCTACATTCAAGCTCTTAAGCGCGGTTGTTATTGCCATATTGCTGACGTTGTTGAAAGCACCTTCGATATCTAAGAATGCAACCAGAGTGTACTCTCTATGATGAAGGGAATATTCAATAGTGCGTACCAAGTTATGCAAGGCCGTTTCTACCGATTTCCCTTTGCGGTAAGCGTGTTGTGCCATAGAGAAAAGATTGGGTTCTATGGAACTACGCAGATGGATATCAATCAGTCGTTCTAGAGTTTTGAGAAGGAATGATGATAGGCTGATAGGTCTGAGATCCTTCGGACATTACTGGAAAGGTCTATTCAAACCAAATCGACGCTTAAAAGCCTATTTTTTGTCGAGGTCTATATAGTCCGCTCCACCGATTTAAAATATTTTTATCAAAAATTAAGATGCAATTTGTTTTCAAACGCTTGTAAGTTATTTAAGTTTGTATCGCAGTTACAAAGTTGTATACTCGTACCATAAGTCTAAACAGGTTTAAGTACCTGTTTGTATAAAATCAATTTATTTTTAATACCAAGCTTTGAATATTTACCGAGTAACCAGTTCATATCTCTTAATTTACTTTTTCTTCGCATATCTTTTTTGCGTGCGGCTTCCATTTTAATTTCGCGTCCAGAGTCATTCCCAGATACTTTGCCTCATTTGCAAAAAGAACACGAGCGGCATTAAGAAAGACGGGTAATCTATTTATTTTTTATACGTAAAGTCCACATGAACTGACTTTTGTTCATTGAGCCGTAATCGCTATTTTTTTGTCCACTCATTGACATTATTAAGAGCATTTTGTAATTTAATTGTAGCTTCGCTAACTGCTAGTACTGCAGTGTGATCAGCAAACGTGGCTACAATAATGTCATTCTGTTTGAGGTATATCGCGTGTAAATAAAAGGTACAGAACTGGACCTAATACACTTCCTTGTGGTACCCCAGCCACTATTTCTTTGAAATCAGAATAGTCATTTCCGTGTCTTACACGAAAAAGTCTTTCATTCAGATATCCGTTTAGAATGTTGTAAAGTCCTTCAGGCAGAACTTGTCTTAATTTGAATTTGAGGCCTTCGTGCCACACCTTGTCAAACGCCTGCAAAACGTCCAAAAAGACAGTCGAACAGATTTTCTTTTCTTCAAGAGCTCTCTCAATTACGTCAGTAATTCTACAAAAGTTCAATTGATCAATTGTCGAATGCTTGCTTCTAAATCCGAACTGATGTTCAGGTATTAATTGTTTCTCTTCTATTAATGGCTGCAAGCCTAGGAGTAGTTTTCTTTCAAAAACTTTTGATACTATGGGAAGAAGCGAAATCGGCCTGTAAGACTTCTTTTCGTGAAATGGTTTGCCAGGTTTCGAAGCCATTATGACTTCCGTAACTTTCCATTGGCTCGAAACATATTCTAATCTTAGAGCGGCATTTATTATTTAAAGGAGGTTAATTAATCTCTTACGAGGGAGCAATTTTAAAATTTCTGCTGTAATTAAGTCATATCCGGAAGCTAATTTAAATAAAGTATTTCATCCTTTTAAACATTTTTCTCTCATAATTTCCATGTCTATGCATTTAACGTCTTAAACCCTCAGCGACTTGAACGTAAGAGCAAGTACGTGCGACCCAGTCGTGTATTTATTTTTTTTTGGTTTTTGTTAACTTTTCTTGCTTAAATTTTTGCTTACAATTTCACTTCTGATGGTTGAAGAATGATGAAAATTGGTGGGTCGGTAGTACTTAAAGTAGTTAGAAAGAAAGAAATTAAATATTTGGAATTTTCCATTCAGTAGGCGTGGCATCCACCACTTGTTAAATTTTGGTGGATTTATTTGGCAAATTTTCTCTTAAAAACTTACTTAATCAATTTAAAATGTATGGAAACTTGACCAGAGAGCCCAAAAAATTTTAATCAGTTATCATCAAATACCAAATTTCTGTCATTATTTGCAGTTGTGTCAATCTTCCTCTACTTAAGATATTTGATATTAAATTTCATTATTTTAATATTAAAGCTAAATCTCGTGATTGTAGACATAAGAACTTATGGTTATTTTTTAACATTAATGTTTTTGTTGTGATCATAATATTACAAAATTAAACATAAGACTTTTTGTTCAAAATTTATTTTCTTTTCGAAATGAACAATTTATAATAATTAAGGAAGGAAAATTGAGTAAAACAAACATAGAAAAAATGGAAACGATCAAATAATTTAATTTTTTTTTTTAATAAAAACTAAAACTAGTTTCGTTTCTAGTCTTATAAACTCTCAATAATAGGACTGTAAACGATTTGTAAAACTAATTATTAAATTATTTGAAAAAATAAAATAGGAAATACATTTTTTAAAATTTTTATATTTCTCTTTAAGTACAGCCTTGAATGCAGTGGCGTAGCTAACAAAACAATAATTTGCCCCCCTTTCGGTTTTACCATAATCAAAAATTTTGTTTGCAAACTATTTTTTTAGCTATCTAGTTGAGTGATTGGTACCGTGTCGTATCGTTGATCTTAAAGTTGAAGACAAAATTTTGATTGAAATATTTTTTATCAATGCAAAGAATTCATTTTTCGAAATATTGATACACGCCACTTTGCCTCAATATCAGCAGAAAGAAATTTATTTTTGTTCCTGACCTACTGAGTTTTAACAAAATCCACGATGAGAATGGAAATACTTTTTTATATTTGCCTACGTTCAAAAATAGTGAAGTTCATAAAAAGGTTACAAAAACATACATATGTTAATAACAATAAAAACAAAACCATTCATGCAAGCGAATTCTGTATTAGTCCAGTCAAAATAGACATAAAAATGTGCAAACCTAGCCAAAACTCCGATAAGACTGAAAATTGGTATAGACGTTCCTTTTGGCATACCAAACAACTGCCAAAAGTCCCTGTCAATCTCACTCGAACATAATAAGTTATTCAAGGTAAAGTGTCAAAAAAGCTGTTTTCAGCCTATAACTTTTGAACGGTAACTGATATCGAAACATAATATGAGAAAGCTGTGTAGATCATGTAATTCTCTACAAAAAAAAACTTACACTTTTTTTCGTAAGTTCATTGGTTAAGAATATAAAGCTATTTCAAAAATAGTTAATTGATGAAAATATCGTTTCATTAGGAATAGCTCTTTAACGGCTCAAGTGATTTAAGTAATTCTTGTAGTTGTTTTAACCCCTTACATGAAAATGCTATATTGTTTTATTCGCATTCGACACCTTAGCTCTGAAAGTTCTTCCTGTTCATATTTATCAGATCGAACGAACATGAACCATGAACGGGCTTACTGCTAAGTGGCTGAGTGAGAAAATCAACAAACACTTCTTGTCTTATCAAAGTGTCTGGCTTAAAAGTTTCCACTTTACTTAAACTGCAGTAGATCAAACTGCTTCAATTAAAATCTACCGCACTTGATTTTACCAAAAAACTCAACCTTTTAGAGCCTTCAACAGTAAATAACCTACAAATTAATTTTAATAATAATTTTCCTTTCAAATAAAAATGAAAAAAAATTAAACTATTGAAGTTATTTCTCATGACCAACGATGATGCTTTTGAGACCCCTAAAAATTTGAATACTTATTTTTTTTACACTTCAGATTCTTTGTTGTAGTGAGCTTAGAGCAAGCTGCAAACCTACAATCAGAGGCTCATCATAAGTGCATGTGTTAGTGGTTAGTAAAATAATGCGAGCTAACACATGCATACAAATAAAATTAATACATTTACATTGTTAAACAAACCAATAATAAACATAATTAAACAATATATATCACATTTGAATTAAATATCTAAAAGTAAAAAAAAAAAAAAACAATCACGAAAGTGGAGCACTGGTTCGAACAATTTTTTCAATCCCATCTTACTAACGTTAAAATCAACCGTGGAGCCATTTAAATTAAATATCCTACACATACGGTTAAGAGGCTCATGTAAACCGTAGTTGGTTCTATGGAAATTTACATGTAAAAGTCAAATCTTCTCAGATGGTGAGATCCTCCACGGAAGTTTATGCCAATACAGGCCAACATCAGGAGCATCGATTTGACCATATATAAGTTGGTGAAGAAAAATTAGATCATTATTCACCCGCCTTTGATATAAGGTTTGGACTTGCAGTAGCTGGATCCTATGTTCTTATGGTGGAAGGTTGAATGGATCTGCCCAAGGAAGACCTTTCAGAGCAAAGCGAATGAATTTACGTTGAATTGATTCAATACGATTTTTATGAATTTCATAAAAGGGAGACCATACTTGAGACGCGTACTCTAGATGAGGTCGTACATAACAATTGTATAAGGAAAGCGTAACGTACGGATTGTCAAATTCCTTTGCCCAACGTTTTATAAACCCAAGCATAGAACTTGCTTTATTAACAATGAAGTTAATGTGTTCAGTGAATTCTAAATTTGAGCTGAAGTTAACACCCAAGTCCTTGAAACTAAAGACTCGACAGAGTTTGTGTTGTAAAATAGAATAATTAAAAGCATTTGCAAGTCGCTTTCTAGAGAAAGTAATTGTTTGACATTTGGTAGGGTTAAGAGAAAGACCGTTTTTATCACACCAAGTAGCGAAACTATCAATATCGGCTTGCAAAAGAATATGGTCATGGTTAGCTTTTCTTGTCTTAAAAATTTTCATGTCATCAGCGAATATAAGAATATCACTTGAACGTATACTTGAGACAACATCATTAATAGCAAGAATAAATAGAAATGGGCCAAGATGACTTCCCTGGGGCACACCGGAGTGAGCCTTGAATGAGTTTGAAAGGCAGTTTCTAAATTTCACCTGGTACGATCTATTTTCAAGGTATGATTTTACCCAGGTGATAAAAAATGTTGGAAACCCTAAAGATTTTAGTTTGAAGTTAATAATGTTGTGACTAAGTTGGTTGAACGCTTTAGAAAAATCAGTATATATACAATCCATTTCACTTCCATTTTCTAATGCGTTAGAACATTTATGCAAGAATGTAAGGAGGTTTGTTACTGTTGATTTTCTTGTCAGAAACCCATGCTGTTGTTCACATATTTATAATACTATACTACAAAAAAAATTGTAAATATTTTCTATTAAAAATGTATCAATTAAATTTTCAATAAAAACTTTTTTCATTGGTTTAATACTTCCAAGGCACAAAGAAGATGATTTTGCCACCCCTAACTCCTGGCACCACCCCTTCCCCCCCTAACTATGCCACTGCGCGATTGAGAAACATACAAATTATTATATAATAAAAATCTGTGATTGCAATAATTTTGTATAGTAACTATGTACATGAGATTTATTTTATTTGATTTTCTTGGAACAAAGAAGAATTCGCATTTTTGAACGTTAGCGCCCATTACTAAAACCAGTGTTAAATGAAAGATTTGTTGCTCAGGGGCAATTTTCACTATAGGTTTTTCATTGCGTTTCGCTTAGAAAAGAATAAACAAAAACAAATTTCAACAGTTTTTGTTTTAAGTTCTTACATGTTATTTTAATCAGGATTTAAGCCTCATGTTAGATTGATTTAAAGTACCAGTTTGGCTGACTGATACTTTCTGCACGCCATGATAGCGTAAACATAGTCACATATGTAGACATTAATAATGACCATTTAAAACGGCTAAATTACTTGGTGGGATATAATATTCGTAACAATAAGGGTATTCATGCAACTAGATAAGTTTACAAATTGGTTAAGTTTATCATTTGGTTAATGAACTGTCAAATTTCGTATGGGAAATGATTTACACAATTTGGTTAAACTTATCCAAACGTCATTGTGACTCTTACTCTGATTGAATTACGTAGCATTTTATCAAATGTTTAAAAAAGGTCGATCATGCAAACTTTGCGTAAACTTATCATTTTACACAATTTGTAAACTTACGACGTTGTATGAATACCCTTACTACCCACTAGTATTGACCATTTTTTGATGAAAACCAAACGGAGGATATTCGAAATCGAACAGACGCAACGAAATTAAGTGTGATTTAGATCTTGACTATATGCATTTTGTTTATACATACCTATTTACATAATATGTACATAATATGTTATAACAAGTTTTTTCTTTTAAATATTATGAAGATTATAATACATATGATATAACGGTAAATGTACTTATTAATCATGCCTTATGGCCATTGAAGTGTATTAGATATTCTTGAGATAGTTAAAATTTATTGTTGCCAGAATAAAATTTTATTAAAGTGTTAAAATTAAAATGCATGTTTGTTTTCTTTTTTGAAGTAGGTACACCACAGTGAAAAAACTTCTGCATTGCGATTGTAGGAATAAACCCTATCCAAAAATAACAAATTCCTAATTGCCGCTCACGCCCATGTTTCATGCAAATCTGCCCATTCTCCTTTCGAAACCAAAAATTTGGTTTCAAAACTCAATTTAAATTTAATAAAAACAAAGTCTCTGGTCAATTATTTCCTCTACTTTTGTTTCTATTTTAATTTTAAGACGAATTATAAAAATATTAACAAAAAGTTAAAATACATTACTTATTTTATTTTATTTCAAAAAGGTTTAAGGTATTCATTAACATATTAAAGAGAAAAAGTAACATGTTTATTTAAGCCTTAATGAAGAAAAGTTTACTTGTTACATATTTAAAGCCGATCAAATTAACATACACATATATGTAACTACATAAAGAATAACCAGCCTAGTGTTTTTTTTTCTGAGAATTACATATTACTTCTTTTTAATAAATTCTGGTGCAAAAGAAATATTATACCGACTATAAATTTCCACCCAGTTTGAATAATGTGAGGTTTGCTTACTATATTCTACCCACCTTTTGAATAAAAATTTGACCTTTCAATAATCCATAAATTATAGAGATGTAAACTCAAAATCCAGATCAAAATTGGTCCTTTTATTTGTAAAAAAAAAAATTATTCAAATTTCCTTGACGTGTTTTGATCTCGTAGTTAATATTTTCTTACTGAAGTACTTTATTCGAGTTGACACTTTGACAGTGTTATAATTTATAGATCCGAGTGCGTGGTTTGCACCAGTCAGATTCTTCCATATTGCCATAAACGTAAAGTGTCTTTTGGGAATAAATTATTATGAAGTATCCTTTGTGGTAAATAAATGTATGACTTTGCTTTCTTTATATGAAAATAAAATTAATGATCATAAAAGACGACAAAGTGGAGGAAGAAAGCAAGCAAAAAAAGTGGAAAGTATCGGAGGCACAGATAAACATAATATTATAACTGCTAGTATATGTATACATATAGCATTAAAGCAGTCATACACACACATACACATACAAAATATAGGCAGACGATATAATGTTTAATTCAAAAGCATTTTTATTTAATGCGAAAATGTATATGCGGATTGTCAACGATTTATCGTTGAGCAAATGGGCTGGAGGAGATGTTACGAGGAGCAAAGAGAGCATGGGAAGCTTTAAAATAGCCTAAATCCTACATGACGACGACTATGTGATCCGTAAAATGTTTGAAAATATGGAAGACTCTTGTTTGTAGTATAGAAGATCCCATAAACATGGCAAATTATTTCATCCCACTCGTATGTTTTGGCAAAACATTTTTCTTTGTATTTTGCAAACGGAAATCGAAAGAAACAGAATCTTAGGTTTCCTCTTTACCCAAATCATACCATAAACATATCCTATGCATGACATACACAAATGCTTTTGTTTTATTTATTCAAATATCGTCGCACTTTAAGGGCCTCCTTATACCTATTTATGTTAAGCTCGAAAACAGAGAAATCTTTTGTGTGTTTCCATCTTAAAATAGCATTAAATTATGACAAGGTACAGCTTTTTTATTTTAAGTACATTATAGAGCTTTTCGAAGTCACGGTATCGTTGGTGACAGCCATAAAGATTTTAGTTGTAATTTTTTTTTTCTTAAACAAAGATGCACTTGTTTGTAGAAATAAATCTTAAAACAAAACATGGTTTGAATGTTCTTGATGGATGTTCTTTTATCATTTGAATTTTTCTAGGAAATCATTAGCTATTGAAATATTTTGCGAAAGAACGAAAACTTTGTATACCTTCTTTGTTCGTTATTCTTAAAAGGAGAACTTATGATTTCGTAAATTAAGTTTAAGCGCTAGCGACTGCCATTGAAAAAGAATAATATAGCTCTATTTTATGAGTAAATGTTTTGAAATTAGCAAAATGCATTAAACTAAGTGAAGCGTTATTCAAACGCAGACTTTATCATTACAAAAAAGATTACAAAACCAAAAATTAATTATTTATCTCTTCAAAGATTTCAGTTACAGTGGGTAACTTTGCGTTTCGCAAATAGCACTTACTTATAATGAATTTTTAAATAAGGTCAAAATGCAATATGATGACTTTTAGGTTTGGAGACGAAGTTCTTTATTGGCCATTATTTCGTTTTAAAGTTTTTTTTTTTAATCAAAATTCTGAAAATAAAACACATAGAAGACATCGTAAGATAAATTTATTACTTCCAAAAGTAAACACGGTTTCCCCAGTTCTTCTTTTTCGATGTCTTTTCCTTTATTTAATCTTGATTTTTCTCTGTTATCGGCGGCAAACAATCAAAAGTTATAGTTGTTCTTGACGTTGAGATGCGTGCCCGCATGTCGGGGCATAAACTCAAACAATTGCTAAATAACAGTGTGGTCTAAAAGTACATAAGTAGGCACTGGACTTACAGCCCAATTACGGTTGTCAATTATTAATACGCTAGTTGACATTTTTCAATGAAATTGATGAATTGGTATTATCGTTGTCAGCAATCAAAATTTTTGATAAGCTGTGAACGCTCTTCAGAAATTAGATCTATTGTGAATGATTCAAATTGACAGTCTTAG
Source organism: Dasysyrphus albostriatus (assembly GCA_946251815.1). Lineage (NCBI taxonomy): Eukaryota > Metazoa > Arthropoda > Insecta > Diptera > Syrphidae > Dasysyrphus > Dasysyrphus albostriatus. Next base: position 53,392,372 of record OX276337.1, read on the forward strand.
TATTATGGTTGTCAAAATTGATTGATTATCAAATTTTCAGTCAGTCACAAATTCCTTGTTGGTAAAGTCATTTACGGATCGCGAAAGCCAAAAGCATGTCTACTATAGAACTATTTTTCACATGTTATAGGAGACGGAGGGTATCCTCTATCACCGTATTTAATGACATTATACCGCAATGCCGAAGAAAGTTCAGTTCGAGCAAATTTCAACAGGAAGCATGCACAGGGTCGCAATATCATTGAGCGAACGATTGGTTTGTTAAAAAGTAGATTTAGATGCACCCTTCAAGCACGAGAACTGCACTACACTTCCAAAAAGGCAACGCAAATCATAAATGTATGTGCAGCTCTGCACAATATTTGTATCAAATATAGAGTGGAAAACCCTGAATTGGTAGCAGAAGAACCCGATAGTATTATTGAAACCATTGATATTGCTATAGATTCTGCAGACACATCATTCAATGAAGGCAACCGAATAAGGGATTCGATTTTAAGATTCATGTAAAAAGTAAATTAAAAAGTGGCTGCGTGCAACCCACTCTGGAAACTTCTCATTAACGCCCTCGAAATTCAAGGTCCCCAACCACATTATCAGGTGTTCAATATGTGTAATCTAGTGAAGACAAAAGATTGCTTTCGAGACAAATATATATATTTGAATAATTGTTTGTATCTTTTTTCTTTAAAAACAACTTCTATGTGGCAGAATAAAATTAACTTGGACTCGATATCATTATTTGTTCTCAAAATTTTCAAACCGAAAAACACTGCGTGTAAAATAAAATCAGCCCAGATTTAGACTCAACGTCTGCTCTCAAGATGTTTAAGACATAAAACATTTTCCATCAATTACAATAACTTCCAATTGAAAGCCAACAAAAAATTATTTTTTACATACTTTTATGAAGTTTATTCTTCGTTTTAAACCAAAATTATGAAATATTTGTACTTCATTCTTACATTTAAAAATAAATTAAGAAACTTAAACAAATTCATAAAAAATCAAAAGTAAAAACAAACAACATAAACAAAACAATTCATACATATTTCTGTATATAGGTATGTACCTATTTTGGTACATATTAAAAATTATTTTTCAGTTCCTGTTTCTTTTTTTCAATTTCGAGTATTTGTAATTTTAGCTTCAATTTCGTTTTTCTGTCATATTCTTTGTTTTTGATATATTCCTTTTTAAATTCAAATTTTTCTTTTTGAAGATGCAGTTTTTCTATTTTAAGTTTAAGTATCTCTCTTTTTTTTTCTTTTTTTAAATCATAGTTTTTCTTAGTATAGTAGTCTATGTTGCTCAAACTCTTTTTAATTTCAGCAATATTTTGTTGCACATTGTTCATGACTTCAACCATAGAGCTATAAAATTTGTCCTGTGCTGTAGTTTGTTTTTCCAAGAGCTTTAAGCGTGTCGGAACTTTTTGTTGCGCTGACGACACCTCGATATCTTGCTGCAAGTCTATTATTTCGAAATCATCTGCACTGAAACTTTGCAATTCAAGGCCAAATTCTGTGCCCGGTGGATCGACACAGGAGTCGAAGTGCATTAATGCACTAACCGCTTCCTCCGTGTCTATGAGCCGGTGAAGTTTGTTAGGGCCACCACCAGTCGCCACAATTTCAATTTTATTTTGAGTCTTTTTTTTTGGTTTTGCATTTTAGGTCAGCTCATACCTGCGTTAAGAGGAATTTTTAATTAATTTATTTATATCGGAAACACAATACTAACCCTCTGCCACTTTGTTGAGTCTCGTTCTGGTGGTCCTAAGCTGTTTAACTCCACCGAAATCTCTGACCACTTCTTATTCATGAGAGGCTTTGGACAAACACCCTTGGCGAAGTCTGGGCTCTCTTCCATCAGTTCTACCAATCTGGCGAGCTGATTTTTATTGCTTACAATTTTACTCCTACGTAAAGAAAACACTTAAAATTGAATAGCACCATTAATTTATTACAAATTACTTACATTTTTAATCCAAATCAACCAAAATAAAATTAAGTGACACGAAAGAAGGCAGTCCGTTGGAAAATTATTTATGAAATTTAAACGTCAAACGTCAATAGGCACTATTCACAATAGATTTTTGATCTTTGTTCACAATGGATCAAAAAATGATCAACCCGCGTTCATAATACCAACATAACAATTAATTGACAAAACGTTTCAACTGTCAATTAATTGATCTTTGACAACCGTAATAAGGCTGTTAGCCTAACATCTCAACTTCTCAACAGAAACATCTCAAAAAATTTAATTGCATCGCATCAAATACATTTTTTTAAACAATATCTCGGATATTAAAATCTCGCCTGAGAATGATTGATTGAAATATTGATTTGAAATTAATATTTAGTAATTTATATCGCACAATCACTGATTTATGTTTTTTGTCGCAGTTTCAAACTTCAAACTTTCTTACCAGCGATCTTTAATTCCAATTAGGTTAGTGGTTTCATGCTCGCTCTGCAACTGGAGGGTTGCGAGTTCAAAGCTAAGTAGAGCCAAGCGTAAAGTTTGTATTTCAAATAAATCGAATTAAATAAGTCTATCTGCAAAGTGAACCATTTTTAAAATGGTGAGAGCTACAGAGTAGAAGTGTTTTAAAGTCGGGCAGTTTTTTCTTGTGTTTTCCCCAATAATTAAGTTCCCAATCTCGATATACTTTTGACAATATTTTCATTAAGAGTCAATTAAATAAATACGAGTGAAAAAAACACAAAAGTGACAATTATATATGCACAAATTTTGCATTTAAAATAAGTTCTTTTTATTTTTTTTTTTTTTTTTTTTTTTTTTGATTGAATGAGTTGCAAATAAAAAAAAATCCTTTGTTTCTCTTCAAACCTTTAAATAAAAACTTATTTTCTCAATTGTTGCATTTATGTCTGGACCATACAGCAAACGAACCCGTCCATCAGACACCGCGAATAAACCAAAAAAAAACATAAATAACTCACCTCGAACCTCGCCACAGCAAACTTCCAAAAGAATGGCTTATGATGACAGTGCCTTGTTGTCCAAATTGGATGAAAAACTCGAGAAGCAAAGTGAGTTAATAATATCCCTCTTAACAAAACAAATTAAAAATGACAACGAGGATCTTGCAAAAAAGATTCAAGTTCAATTTGACTTTGTAAACAAAAACATAAACGAAATTAATATGAAAGTTCAACAACTCGAGAGTGCAAACACTAACATTAATACCGAAATTGAATCACTTAAATCAGATGTAAACAAAATTAAATCTGAGCTCAATAACACCAAACAAGAACTAGAGCAAAATAGGAATAAGCTCTCATCAATTGAAACCGAACTCGCTGATGCATCAACAACAATAAACAATCTTGATAGCAAACTAGTAGCCAGTGATGCAGTGATATTCGGTGTCCCCCATACCCCCGATGAAAACTTAAGAACGCTCTTTAACCATCTCTGTCACACACTCGATATTAAACCACCGGTATTGATTGATTTGTTTCGCACTCGCCCGAAAGAAAAATCTGATACTAACACAGTCATAATTATTAAATTTAAATCACCATATGAAAAAAATTTCCTCCTCACTTCAATTGCTAAACACATTAAAAACAATAAAACGCAACTATGCCTCAATGATATTGGTCTTAATTCAACTGCCCAATTCTTTATACGCGAATCATTATCAAATAAAAACAACAATTTAATTCGGCACGCTATTCAACTAAAGAAAGTAAAAAAAATTGCTGCGGTGTTTACTATTCGCGGACGAGTATATGTCAAGCGGCTGCTGTCAGATGTCAAAGGAGTATGTGTCGATAACGTAGAAGACCTTGATGGAATTGCCAGTCTAACACTACATGAAAACTGATTTATATAATTATTATATTTGTTATTATTTTTCTTTTTTCACTTCATTGCATACTATTACTAAATAATTTATAACACAGATTTACATAAATTATATTGTTTATGTTTTTTTTTTTATTTTTTCTCAATTACTTTTTATTTAAAAAAATTTTTTTTTCTTATTTCTTTCGCTTTTGATAATTTCATTCATACTTTTTTTCAAATTTATTTCTCTTTGAATATACAATAAATCCTGTGCTACATAACATCTCATCTTTAGTTTTGCATATTATTTAATAATTAGCTATTTCTTTATCCTTTGAAGGTGACTACGTTTTATCTTAAAACTTGTGGAACTACTTTGTGAAGAAAAAAAAAAAAAAAAAAAACTATTCGAATTTTTAACTCCTGTTATATTATCTCGTTCAAAATGGAACAAGCTGATATTGGAGGAAGGTACGCAGGCAGTAGTAGTGACGGCATTTTACGGTCCATGATTAGAATCTTAAATAATAATCAAGTTGAAGGTCTTCGGGTGTGTCACTTCAACGCACAAAGCTTATTTTGTAAAATTGATGAATTTAGGGATGTGTTTGAAGGTTCTGATACCGATATCATCTGTGTTTCTGAAACTTGGTTTCTGGATTCAAATAGTGACGGAATGTATAGCCTGGGAGATTATAAGTTATATCGCGCCGATAGATGTGGGAGAAGAGGTGGGGGAGTGGCGGTGTATGTACGCAAAAATCTTGCCTGTAAATTTAACTGCAAGTCCGAAGCGGGGTGTGTAATGGAATATATTTTCATAGATATTATAGCTGAAAATAGTTCTTTAACAGTAGGCGTTGTGTATAGACCTCATAACGATGTTCCTTTAACCCCGTTGCTCACGCTTTTGGAAAATTTTTCTTTGCGCTCTTCTAAAGTGCTTGTTTGTGGTGACTTTAATAGCAACCTTCTAACAGAAAACCTACTAGTTGATGAAATGAGGACATTTAATTTGTTTCCAGTTAACACGACCATTGCCACGCATTTTGTAGGTAGATCGGAAACACTCTTAGATGTTTTTTTTGTAAGTGATCTTTGTGATGTTTTACATTATGACCAGCTGTCCGCACCAGCTTTTTCAAAACACGATCTTATTTACTTAGCGTTTGATTTTGGGATAGATAGCCTCGACACCACATTTGAGTATCGAGATTTTAGCAGAGTAGATTATTCTCGCTTGGAACAACAGGTACATTGTATTGAATGGGATAGAGTTTACTATTTCGCTTCCCCCAATGATCAAGTGGAATATCTGAATTCTAGCATTTTAAATCTGTTTAACAGCAACATTCCAATCAGAACTAGAACTTTAAATTGTGGACAGCGTCCCTGGTTTTCGAATGAAATTCGAAGGCTCTTATTTCAGCGGGATCAAGCATACAGAGTGTGGAAAAGATATAGATTAGATGTTCACCTTCAAAATTATCGTACTCTTCGTAACCAAGCCGTTAGTAAAATAAAATCAGCTAAAATTGAAATGTACAGTAGAAAGCTAGGAACAACATCAAATAAACGTCAACTATGGAAAAATCTAAAGGAAATTGGGATAGGGAAGCAAAACATGGAATGTAAAGAGAATATCGATGTAGAGGTATTAAATCAAAACTTTGTTTCGCTTCCTTTTCCACATCTTTCTCGATATTCATCTGAACATTATGAACTTATTGCTTCCCACTCAGACTTAACATTTGAATTTATTGGTGTGGATAGCACTGAAATTGTTGAAAGCCTACTTAGTATTAAATCGAACGCGGTTGGCATTGATAGTATACACCCAGTTTTTGTCAAGGCTATTTTACCGTATATTCTGCCTTACCTAACGCATTTATTCAATACAATTATAATGACTGGTATTTTCCCAAATGTTTGGAAACAAGCGAAAATTTTGCCAATTCCAAAGGGTCGAAATACAAATGATTACAGGCCAATTTCCATTCTTCCTTATTTGTCCAAAGTTTTTGAGAGAGTTCTCCAAAAACAACTCAATGCTTACTTAAGGGCGCAAAACCTCATGTCCCCTAAGCAGTTTGGTTTTCGTGAGCAGCATAGCTGCACGACAGCTATTATAAATGTAGTTGAAGATATTAGATCGGCATTAGACGATGACTTTGTAACATTTTTAGTACTGCTCGACTTCTCAAAAGCCTTTGACACGGTGGATCATCGTAATCTATGCTATAAACTCTCTCGCAAGTATGGTTTATCTCCATCTGCAGTTTGTTTAGTAAAAACGTATTTGGAAGATAGAGTGCAAGCGGTCTCTGTAAATAATAAAATTTCAAGCTTTCTTCCCACATTAAGAGGAGTTCCGCAGGGTTCCATCTTGGGTCCCCTTCTATTTTCGTTGTACATAAACGAACTTCCAGAATTGATCTCGGGATGTTCAATTCAAATGTATGCGGATGACGTCCAGCTATTCAAAAGCTGTCCCCTCGGACTTATTGAAGATGGTGCAAGTACAATTAATAACGATCTTGCCAAAATTCTCAGTTGGTCACAGGATAATGGACTTTTCCTTAATCCACTTAAGTCCAAATGCATCGTTATTAGTAGGAAAGTGCTTAATTTAGATTATTTCCCAAACATAATTTTGAATGGTACACCAATCGCATATGCATCTAGTGCAAGAAACCTTGGTATGTTGTTTAATAGGACGCTAACTTGGGACAGCCATATAAATGCAGCCGTGGGTAAGGCCTATGGAGTGCTTAGAATGTTATGGTCTTCGCAACATTACACGCCGCTCAATATTCGGATTATGCTAGCCAAAACTGTAGTTGTTCCTATTTTAACATACGGTTGTGAAGTCTTCTGCAACTGTGACGCTGGTAGCAGGAGAAAATTGAATGTCGCTTTCAATAATACAGCTCGTTACATATTTGGTCTACGTCGTTTTGATCGTATATCTGGATTTTCACTTCAAATTTATAATATTTCCCTCGATCATCTTCTTCGGTACAGGACACTTCTCTTACTCTACAATATTATTCAAACACAACAACCTTGTAGTTTATTTAATAGGATACGGTTCAGCTCTTCCAGCAGATCCCTAATGCTTATACACCCTCGGTTTTCTTGTCGGACCTCAGAACAACAATTCTTCGTCAATGCTATTCGCCTGTGGAATCTCCTTCCATCTAATTTAAAAAGAACAAATGCCGAAGCAAAGTTTCGCAGAGATCTTCGAAGTTATTTTCAAAGTGCATAGATTTCAAATCTGCCTTCCAATCATTACGCAACTGGGATTTCAATAAGTGAGATGTATGTAAAAATTAAATTTGATTCAAAATAATATGTAGTATTAAAATATAAACTTTTTCTATGTATGTAGCTTTTTCTCCATTTTTTTTATATTGTATTTAATTAGCAGAACACTAATTTATAAGATTTATTTCTTACTGTGTATGCAATAAATGAATAAACTAAACTAAACTAAAATAAACTAATAAGATTGATCTTTCAAAATTGCAATTTGCCAAAATAAAAAAAAATATCATAAATCTTTTTTGCAAATTTACAAATTGTGCAATTGAATAATACTTGGATCAAATTGCTATTTGTTTTTCGCAATTTTTGCGGTCTATCAGTAGAACTATTAATACTTAAGAGCTTTGATCTACGATTATCAATGTCTTCATTTTGCTCAGTTTTGCAAATTGCAAACAAATAGTCTTAAATTTATAAGAAACTGCGAGCCAAGAAAAAAAGTTGGATTCAGTTTTTGTAATTTGAAACTCATTTTTCGTGATCTGATCCAATAATTCTTTCCGTGCAAAATTAAAAAAACGGGGATTTTGTTTTTGCGAAATTATAAAAAGCTGGATTTTGTACTTTCAAGATTTCGCTATGCAAGATTTCGAATGCGAGATTTTAACTTGGAAGATTTTTGTACTCAACCCAGTTTTTAAAATTTTTAGTTCCATATTCTCTTGAATCCACAATGATTTGTTTTAGTTTTTTTTTTATAACATTATCATTTTCCTAAAAAACTATAGAAGCAACTTGATACAGTCAATTGAACTATAAGAGTCAAAATAACCATCAACAACTCCACGCAAGGCCATGTTTTTTATTTTGTGAGCTCAAAAGCAGCCATTATTTTTATCAAAATTCATATTTTATGCTTTCTACCAGGAATGCCATGTTTTGAACAAGTTCGATAGCATAATTTAAAAATTTTTGTAGCCCAGAATCGGAGCCGAAATAGTAGCCCAAAATAATAAAAAAAATGTTTTCATAACTTCAGTCACAATTTAATTTTATTTAAAAAAAACAACGGAAAATGAAATAAATTTGTTGCTCCTTGAAGAAAGAAGAATTTAAATGAAACTGAATAATTTTAAAGTGAGGTGCGGTTATTAGGTGACAATTTTTTCGTGCGACTCTTTCCGAATTTTAGACACGAGGAATCACCGTGTAGTAAGGACTATTCAGTAAATAAAAAGTGGTGCCAAATTGTGAAATGCTTAAACTCTATATTTATTTAGAGGGAGAAAAGTAGTGTTTTATTTATGATTTATTATGATGAAAAAAAAATACCGTCCAAGATTAGATTTGGGCTATTAGTAGCTCAGTTGTGATTGGGATGTCATACTGAAATTGTTGTCAGAAAAAGAAAGCCTAATTTCCGATAAATTGCTCAATCTTTTCAAGCCTGATTTCTATTCAAGGAAGAAAATATATACATCACCCGCAAACTGCACACATAATGCATTTTTCACGAAATTCTTGATTCATTTTATAGATATTTTTTAATTTAATCAAAAGTTCAATCTCAAGCTCATTTCAACTCCACAGTCAAAGTAGAACGTAGGCAATTTTTTCCTCAAAAAAGCAGACTCCCTTTGAGTTACCTAAATATTTTATGGACATTGTAGGTTTTTGAAAATCATATAAGATGCAGAATAATAAGATGGACAGTAATAACTATTCATATTAGTAATTAAAAAGAATACTTGTTATAAGAAGAACAACAGTAAATAAAAAAAATATTATCCGTTTTCAAAAATCAAAATTATGTCTGGTAGCTTGGGCGTATATGTACTTTCTTGTGCGTTTTACATATGTTTTTTAATAATTGTGCTGGTAAACGAAATTGGGCTATATGATGCAATAAGTAAGATTCCCATGTTATTACAAAACGTGGTAGGTGCTACAGAAATGATGTGCCAAACATTTTTTAATATTTTTTAATTACCTAAATTTAAAAAAAAAAATCATTGCAAACAAATTTTAAAAATAAATTTTTTGTTTATTTTTTACTTATTCGGCTATAACTTTCTTACCTATGGAGATAGGTATAGCCATTGCTCCACATAAAAGAAAGAACATTTAATTTTTCTTAAAATGACATATTCAGAAAAAGTTTTGAATAAAGAACGACGAGAAACGGTCGCTCAAATTAAGCTAATTTTTGATATTTTTTTTGCAATGATCTTTTTTTAATTTATGTACCTAAAAAATTTGAAAAATTTCAACATTATCTCGAAATATCGCTGTATGCAAAAACCTGAAAAGGGTGCTATCGCATCCCTTCATCATCATCATCATCATCGGCTCGACAACCGGGGTCCGGTCATGGCCTCTTTCAACAAGTCTCTCCACCTATCCCGGTCTCGAGCCGACGCCATCCAGTTGCGCACCCCAAGGCTTCGGGCGTCCTGGTCTACGCCATCTCTCCAGCGCAAGCATGGTCTACCACGCTGCCGTCTACCATAGAATGTACCACAAAAGACTTTCCCAGCAGGTTCCTCTTCGCTCATTCGAGCTAGGTGCCCTGCCCACCGGAGTCTACCGAGCTTAATTTTTGTCACTATGTCTGCTTCAAGGTAGATTGCGTACAACTCATGGTTGTACCGTCTCCGGATTCGTCCTTCCTCACATATGGGGCCAACAATTCTCCGTAAGATTTTTCTCTCGAACGCGGCTAAGAGGTCACAGTGCCTTTTGCTAAGCACCCAAGTCTCGGATCCATACATGAGTACTGGCAGGACCATGGTCCTGTACAGCAGCAGTTTTGAAGTTATGGTTAGATTTCTAGATTTGAATAGCTTTGACAGACTGTAGTAGGCTCTGTTGGATTTGAGAAGCCGCCCGCGTATTTCTTCTTCTATATTGTTATCGGCTGCTACTGCTATTTAAAGGATTGCACCATTTCAAATTCGTGCTCCGCTACCTTGATTGTTTGACCAACTGTTCTTCTCGCATTCGACGCCACCATGTACTTTGTTTTACCTTCACTAATGTGCAGCCCCAGATTTTGTGCCGCCTGCTCGATCTGGATGAAGGAATCGTGTACAGCTTGTTCGGTTCTTCCGATGATGTCGATGTCGTCTGCAAAGCCGGTATCTGGCTGGACCTGTTGACGATGGTCCCTCTTGTTGCCGTGCCAGAGTCACGGATTGCTTTCTCCAACGCCAGGTTGAAGAGGAGGCAGGCCAAACCATCCCCTTGTCGGAGTCCATTAAAGATGTTGATTGGTCTGGATAGCAATCCGGCTATTTTTACTTGGCTTATTACGTTGGTCATGGTCAACCTACATGTCGTGTCAATTTATTTGGGAAGCCGAATTCTCTCATGGCTTTGTAAAATTCTACCCTGGCTATACTATCATAGGCGGCCTTAAAGTCTATAAACAGATGGTATGTTGGAATGTTGAATTCAAGACATTTTTCCATCGCCTGCCTAAGGGTAAAGATCGCATCCCTTCCCCCTTCCAAAATGCACCCTCTAATTTAATAGCACTACATGGTTTTCCCATTTTTAATGACTCATCTATTGAATTTTGCAAAAAGAACCCATTAACGTCTCATGTTCTCATTGCCCTGTTTTTTAGAACATAATCAATAGCCTTATAATGCATTTATTTATTATTCGATCAGAAATTCTTAATAAATTTGAAAAAGTAATCAAATAGAAAATATTTACTAACATACATTCAAAATACCACTACATAGGACTGGCCGCGATACCAAACCAAGCGATACTTTTCTAAGTATCGTCTCGGTATCGGTCTCAGTATCGTAGTCTCGTTAGATCTCGTAGAAATAAAGTCTCATCTCTCAGATTAGAATAAAATCCACGGCTTGGTTACATGTTCTTGATCTGGTAGTTGCAATTGCTTGGAATTTTTAAGATTTATGACAAAAATCATTATTATAAAAGACAATTTTTTTAACTGAAGTTTTTTTTTTTTGTTGACTTTACAATTTTTTTAAAGGCTTGTTTTACCATGTCTGAATAAAGTTCCAATTAAAGGAATTTGACATAAAAATTTTGACGTTGTGTCATAAGTTCATAAAAAACAATACACACAAATATTTTAAGGATTTCTCTAAAGTCACTTACTCACTAAAGAGAACCAAGTCTGAAAATTTCATCCAAAATGTTGGTTTCAGAGAAAGGCAGCATAAGTTAAATAGGCGTGGCAGTGGACAGTTGTAATTAAAATTACTGCCTTAACCTTCTCCCTGTTAAAGAGAAAAGCTCTGAAAATGTCCTCTAAATCAGTAGAGCCTTTCCCAAAAAACCAATTAAAAAAATGGTTTGTTTGCATTGCAATAAATTAATAATAATATTCAAAAATAAATTTTCTTCCGACACCAAATAATACTACCAAGAGTATAGGTAAATTTTGATCCGAACAATAAGGTATCGTCTCGATATTGTTTTGAAGCTGGTATCGTTTCGGTTTCCGATACCGATACCAAGACCTTTCTGGTATCTTGGCCAGCCCTACCAAGTCTATTTAGTCTATTCGACTTAAAGCCCATTTTGAATAAACTCTCGCTATAGATAATCTCCTTAGTCAATAAAAAATGATTAAGAATCAAAAGGAGCGTGGTATTGTTAATAGTTGTTTAGTGTAGGCACTATTTCTTTTTATGAATTTATTGTTAAAAGTTTCAATTTTGGCACTTACAGATAACATTTTTATAAAAACTTTAAGAGTCGTTTGTGAGAAAAATGAAATTTTCTTTTGAGTTTTTTTTTTCTTTATATTGGTATGGAAGGTATGGTATGGTATGGTATGGTTATTTTTGCATTAAAGTAAAATATATTTTTAAAATAATCCAAAAATTACTTTAAAACTGTTGCAAGTTTTAAAAAATAATGGAATGTCGAATTGAGTTTTCAAAAAAATAAGAGAAAAAATAATTCGTTTTTTGAAAATGTTGGTCCATAAGACTATTTGAAAACTTTGAGAGCTTTTGCGTAAAAAAAATAATTTACATCGGTCATACTGCTTTCAAGAAGATTGAAATCAAGAAAATGGTTCTAACGGAGGAATAATTTAAATAACCATTTTTTTAAAAAAGATGTGGAGCCATTTTTAAGAAAAAAAAAAAATTGTTAGATTGTCTAAGTAAATCATATTAATGGCAGGTATTATTATTTTTGGTTCTTAAAAGAAACCGAAAAAAACATGTGGGTGGGATGAACAAAAATCACATTCAATCATGTTTAAAGAAAATCCATGCAGCTCTAGGGCATAAACAAAAAAATTGATTTTCTAAGGAATTTTGGTCTTTCAAGCGCTTGTAGAATAAAATGGAAATACAATTTAAAATAATATTATTTTTTATAAACAAACACATTTTACAAAAGTAAATATGTATTAAAAAATATATTTTTTAGCTACATATGGATTTGTATTATTTCCCACTTTAAGTGGGAAATAATACAACCTAAAATCTGGTGAACTTATTTCTCACCTATGTTACTAAGTTTATATGAAACAAATTCTAGCCAAAGATACTTTAAATGCACGTTCCTTAAATGCAAAAGAAACCTTCCATATACACAACCTCGCACCCACCCCAATTCCTACAGTGTGCCCAAAGAGGGTGGTTGCCAGGGGACAGCATGCCCCCCCCCCATACCTACTTCACTTTTATTTACCGTAACTCTGAGTGTTTGATCTTTAATAAATACAGTGATGGCACCAAGAATTACGACGAATAAACAGTGAGGTATGCAACCCTCTTGCTTGGACTCATTATAGGATTTGGTGTATGCAAAGTTCCTTTCGCATTTCAAGAATCTAGATTTGAAGAAACTTTGAATTTATCCAATACCTATGTATATCCAACAATAATTGTTATTGTAATTGTAGAAAAAAACCTCGACCATAAAAGTAAAATAATTTCCCATAAAAAAGTTAATTTATTTCCCACACAAAGTTAAAAATAATTTCACTTCATAAATGTGAAATTATTTCTCACTAGTGGTGAAGTTTTTTTCCATGTGAAGTTATTTCCCGCTGAAGTTATTTCCCTGCATCTTTATTTATATCATTGGATTTTATTTAAGCCTAAATGAAAAGTTTTAGTCTACACAGAGTGATATAAAGGAAAATGCTGGCAACTCTGTAATGTTTTTATCACTTATGTTGCCAAGGATCTCTCTCACGTTGCATATATTTACATATTTATTCCACTTTTTTGTTTTGATGACTGTAAAAAAATGCTCCTGAAAAAAATTAAATTACCTTATCCTAAACAATAATAGGAAACTTAATGATTTACACATTTTAAATTTTTTTGTATTTTTGCACAATTTGCATGATAAAACAATTGAATATTTGTGTTGAATATATTTTATATGCTAAAATAAATGCCAAGGACATTTGACATTTAACAAAAAAAAAAAACGGATATACAAATAAAACTATTTAAAGCTAAATCCATGTTGCTGTTGTTGTTGCTGTTGGCTCTTGATATGTCGTCGTTGGGGCTTTGCTTTGAATTTGAATTTTTGTTTATTCACATACAAATGCAAATGTATTGTATAAGTGGATGATAGAAAGACACGATATTATTTGAAGAGGCATGGAGGTGACAGTGACATTCGCATATCACTTCTTAATATTATATACACACACATTCGCACTGGAACGGCTTGTTAAGAAGGATGAAAACATATAAGTTCAGAATATACCAGGAGAATTGATAATAGCATAGGGATTTGTGGAGCACATAAATTCGTTTCATTTTGATAACCGACACAGAGGCAAATGGCTGACATCAGAGGTTGTAAACCGGAAGTTACTAAAGGATTTATATACAAGACTGACACTGATGTCAATGTGTGCGTGTTTTCACATTCTAGACCAAATGTTTAGCATAACAATTGAATGATTAAGTTGTCTTCTTCTTATTTTTTTTTTTAATTGCATACAATATACAGTAAAAACATTGTATATGTATCTACAAAACAACATGGTGGGGAAATAACACCGATAGTATGGGTATGTTTTAAGTAATGTAGATTGTAGTTACTTGGTATTGCTTCCACGATAGTAAAATATAAACAAAAATAAATTTAAATAAATTTGGTGGCGCGACAGTTCGTGTGAAACCAGTCTCTTTTTGTGTATGTTTTGTTGGCAGGAAGAGAATGGGATGTGAAACTTCCTCGTAGGAGACAGAATAATCCCTGATTTTTTTTGGAAAATTGATCCCTAGACTTTTGACTTTCAAGTAATGGGGTCTTAATTTTACAATTATTATAAAATCAGCCACCACCTACAAACAGAAATGTTTTTTTCTGAGGTACTATCTCTTGCGAGGGACTGACAAATCCTCAAAGAGTATACTTGTCATGAATAAGCGCTTCTCATCTAGCCGTTCGGACTCGGCAACAAATTGTAGGTCCCCTCCATTCCTGCCAACAACACGCACACAGAAATGGTTGAGAGTTGTTAGTCACTTGGCCCTGGTTCTCCATGAGCTGTTGCACCACTAAATTTATTTATTTATTTTATTTTTATAAAATCAAGTAAGCAAAGCAACTTGACGAATTGAAAAATGAATAGGTGGATAATTTGCCATTAATTAGTTGTGACTTGTGATAATTTAGAGCTCCTATTTTTTTGTGTGCTTTGCTAGCTTGATATCAAGTAAGCAAAGCACCCTGTCGAAAATCAGTAAAAACTTCTTTTACCTGATGGTTGATGGTTTGATAATGTGTCGCTAACTAGTCGTCAATTACTTGTCAAAAATTCAATGTGATCATGAAATGTTTTCTATGTTTTTTGGATGCTTTGCTAACTTGATATCAAGTTTACCTTGATATCTAGGTTCGAAAAATTAATAAAAACATAGATTCTCGTTAATAAGTTGTGACAATTTTGAATTTATCGTTTTATGTTTTCCAAGTCTTTTTTTTTTGTAAAGTGGTAAAAACTTGTCAACCTTAAAATTCTAGTATTTAATGACTTGCCATTAATGATTCGTTATTTAGTTGTAAGAAAATCAATTTTGCCATGCGATGTTATCTATGTGTTTTTTGAGTTATTTGCTTTCTATGAGTGTCAAGTTCACAAAGCAACTTTGACGAATCGAAAAATAATGAGTCGTTAATTTGTTGTTCAGTGTTTTCTATGTTTTTTGAGTGCTTTGATTACTTGAGGTTTTGTTAAAAAAAATATATAGGAGACATTGCACGAGAAAACTGACTGTGTAATAACTAAATAACGACTAGTTAAAGGCAAATTAATGTTATGTCCAGAAGTTTTTACCACTTTTCGAGAAAAAAACAAATAGAAAACATAGAAAAAAAAACTTGAAATTGTCAAAACCTACTAAAGACTAAATAATCATAAATTATTTAGCCATAAATCATTTGGTTTAAACAGCTTTTACCACTTCTTGAGGTAGTGCAATGCTAAACTGGATGTAAATTTAACAAAGATTGCAAAAAATGTAGAAGGCATTGCACGACAAATTCTAAATTGCCAAAACTAATTCAAGAGTAATTAATGACAAGTTATTAAGTATTCAGTATTAGCAGTTTGTAACCCCTTCTTAGGTGATACTTTGATAACTTGATATCAAGCTAGCAAAGGATGCAAGGAAAACATAGAAAACATTGCGCGATTATATTAAATCTTTCATAACTAATTAAGTGCTAACTAATGAAAAACTACTAAGCCATAAAACATTTAGTATACGAAGTTCTTACAACTTTTAGAGATTTAACAAGTTAGCAAAGCACCCAAAAACATAGAAAACATAACTAATTAAAGACAAATTAATGGCAAATTATCCGAATTCTCATTGTTTGATTCGTCAAAGTTGCTTTGCAATAACTTGACACTCATAGAAACCAAATAACTCAAAAATACATAGAAAACATCGCATGACGAATTGAATTTTTTACAACTAAATAACGGCTAATTAATAATAATTAACGCCAAAATATGCATCTATCCATTTTTTGATCCGTTAAAGTTGCTTTGCTACCTTGATATCAAGTTAGCAAAGCCCCCAAAAGAACATAGAAAATATTGCACGATCAACTTGAATTTTTCACAACTGATTAACGACTAATTAACTAAAAATTATTAAACCATAAACCATCAGATATAAGAAGTTTTTACTGATTTTCGACAGGGTTCTTCGCCATCTTGATATCAAACTAGCAAAGAACCCAACAAAACATTGAAAACATTAAATGACAAATTCTATATTGTCTCAACTAATTAACGGCTAATTAATGGGAAATTATCCACCTATTCATTTTTCAATTCGTCAAAGTTGCTTTGCTAACTTGACACTCATGAAGAAATGTTTTAAGAAAAAGATTAGACACTCTTAGTTTTTGTAGAATCCTTGTTTATGACTTTGTTTCAGGTTTAAAGAAAGAAATCGATGAACCTATGAGTTTGCGAAGTGCTTCAAGGATGTAAATGATATAACGTATAATTCCGGTCATCGGGTCGTTTTTGATTTCTTTAAAGTCATTTGTACCAAGAATCCAATTCCGTTGACCAAACAACATTTAAAAAAAAATTATTCTCAACAAATTTTACAAGCTCTTTTATAAGGAAAAAATTCAATTCAAAATGAAAAATCAATAAGTTGCTTTATCAGCAAATAACCTTTGTGATGAATAAATTAAAATAAAATAAAAACAAAAGAGAACACAAAAAAAAATAAATACAGATGAAATTAACATTCAAGTGAATAATTCAATTACATTGAAAGTGAAGATTAATGAAAACCAACCTGTCCGTGAGTTGACTTTAGGCGATTTGTTTGGAAGTTGAATGTCTTCATTTTTTTTAAATTTATTATTTAACCATATAATTAGTCCTCCCAACCATTAATAATCCCTATAGCCACTGGCTAGCTTGACCTTAGTCTGATTTTTTTTAATAGCAAAAAAGGTCTGATTTTCCTTATTGCCGTGTCAATTTGTCCACAGCTAAGTTAAAAGTATACCCTCAGGAATAATTTCCTTAAAGAAAACAGAATTATTAATTCAGTCCAAGCTCAACTCTGACTCCGGATCTCAGTCCGAATAGGCTTGATGGAAGATATATATAATTTTAAATTGTTTTATTTCAACATCACGTCGTTGATGCTGTTGTGGACCAAGGACAGATCCAATTAAAAATGCAAAACCACATTAAATTTAAAAATAAAGCAAACAAAAATCAATGAAACGTTGTTGTTGGACAGTAATTGTTGAGAGACAATTATATGTGTTTCTTTTTTTTTTTTGTATAATGGAATTGAAATTTTATTTCTTTCACGGACACGAGGACATCACAATAATACTGAATATTGGATTTTAAATTTTATTAAAAAAATATAAATAAACAAGTATTTATTGAATATTATATGTATACATATAATTTACGTTTATAGAATTGTAATTTTTCACGCAATTCTAAGGAAAAGTGGTTGCAATCCCATGTTTTTTTTCCAAAAAAAAAGCAGCAAAACCATTAAGGGTTAAATTATTTAGAATTAAATAAAGATTTTGGTACTTATTTAAAATGTGCTTTTATCTCCTACAAACAATAAAATTTTCCAAAGCTGTTTGATGCTCCGAATTTGAATTATACTTCAGAATAATATTTTTTAAAATAAGGTTTTTAATAAATTTGAATAATCATGTACTGAATTACGATTTCTCACTTGATTTATGACATGATTATTTTCATAACAAAAAAATATATCCCAAAAAAAATAAAGAAAATATTTTTCTGTTTGATGTTTGAAATTCTTTTCTTCTTTTTCAAAAGAAATTTATTTAAGGCAAAATATTAACCATGAAAAGAAAGATATCGAGTCAAAAATGTTCACTCATTATTTTTTTTTTTGTTTTTCTAAACTGTCTTGAGCTTAAAATAGGTCAACAGTTCCTCAACATAAAAATACATGTGTTTCTAATGGGATTAATTTTTTTTTTGTGCCAGCAAAATGTTTGGCATTTAAATTTTGTATCAAACTGTAAACTACCCATTAACAAAACAAAATAAGGCCATGAGTGCTAAAGTGATGATTCAAAAGTCACCTAAGCCAAAATTTTAAATTTCTGAAATAAAGTATCTAAGCTTTTTAAAAATGTTACTAAATCCCCTTGAATCTCAAATTAAATATTATCTAAGATCGATTAAAAATGAAAATACACCACTTACATTTAAACCACTTTTGCACTCACAGCCTCAATTAAATTGAGTTATAAGATTAGAAGCAGTCAAAGGATCAACGTTTTTTATGAAGTGTTTAAATCTTTTTTATTAATCTACAATTATTAGTTATGTGTATTGGTAAAAATAGAAAGAAACAATGTTGGACTTTAGAGGAAAGGGAAAAATAGATATGTTTATCTCTATGAGCGACTTTGGAATTGCGCTATAGCTTGAAGGAAGCAAGACTTTTTTTATAATGCTTTTGGCCATTATTATAGTCTTTTGAAGAAACATTTGGTCTAGCCTCTCAACCCGGCAAAAGTCCGGCTGGTAGGAAACGTTGAATTGCCTGCCATTTTGAGAAGCTGTGTTAAAAAACATGAATGCCATTTCTCGGCTCCTATAAGACTTAAAGTAAAAATGGCTAAATATTTCTTGAAATTTCTTACCACAAATTTGTTTGACACTTCTTTCCAATCAAAAAATACTGTTGAAAAACTTTCAAATATTGTTTGAAAATATGGTTAGCAGAATTAATTTCGCCCTTTGTTCGTCTGAACGAAAAAAAAATTATCAAATAGGTTTTTCGAAAAGTACATACCTGATTTCCTAAATTTTTGCCACTAATGGCTCGAAAACTACCAATTATTCAAAAACTACACCACAAAGCTATGAAAGTATACAAAATTTCAAATAAATCTTAGTTTACGGTGGTTATGTGTGACAAACCATTGAGACTCAAGCGCTAGTTGAAAATTGATGAATTCTTACAGCCCTATTATTGAGATTTTGTTAAACTAGAAACGAAACTAGTTTTAGGTAAAACTAGTTTTGTTTTGAGTTCTATAAAAATTAATCAAAACTAGTTTTAAGAAAAAATCGGTATTTTTCATTTCTGAAAATAAAACTAGTTTAGGTTTTGAAACGAGTTTCTCGTTTAGACTGTATAAAACTAGTTTTATGGAAGTAGCTGTATTTATTTTGCTGGTTTGGCTGTTTTTGGCCCAGGTTCACCAAATTTGCTGACGACCAAAGACACTCTGCCAAATTTTTGGGCTGGAGCAGACGAAAATGCACCGTCAGATGTAACTTATTTTTTCCAACAAATTAATCAGCCTTAAATCTGTCAACCAAGTTGATGAATTGCTTTCACCAGTTGAATCATCTAGCACCGAAACTGAAGCAATAACTCCATATTATGTGCATTTACCCACGACTCTGTTTCCTGGTCCTGTGCAGTTTTTCACCACATCTCCTCAAAGCCCTTCAAAAAACGAAATGATTCGTCAGCCATTACAAGGAACTCACCCGAAAAACTCACAGGCTATAAAGGATTGACTTTAACTTACAACTGTATTAAACCAAATGCATAGGTACATGTAATATAATGTATATTTTCCGTTGCATAATAAAAAATCAAAATGCAAATTGGATGTTTAGCTCATTTATTTAATTATAACTACTACCTATAAATTTGTCATATCCATGTAGGTAGAAAGCATAATACTAAAGCATTTATTTTGCACCGCTTCAATACGGAAGTGCGGCACCACAGGATAGCGAGATCTGTAATTGGAAGACAGTTGTTCTTAGTGCACTCTTATGTGGGTCTTACCATCTTTGTAGGGTCGACATATGTATATGTACGGTTTCACCAAATCAACAACACGTTGAAAAGTGCGCTTTGTTATCCTAAAGCCCTGATGAATCGCTCAATTCAAATTATGCATACTTCTGCAATATGTATGGGCATCTGGAAAAAAACAAATCGTCTTCTTCTTCGAAAAAGTTCTTGAAACTAATTCGCGAAATATCCTTTTACGCGCGATCGTTGAATTTATTAAATATGCCGAATTATTTTATTTATTTTTGTTGACTTTTTCTATTTTATTTTGTGATGAATATATAAAAAGGCTTCTAAACTAGTATTGAAGTCCTTAAAACTAGATATTTCTGGTTTTATGAATTTCTAGTTTTATCCAAAACTAATTTTATGATTTCGAGTTTTAGATGTCAATTTTTGTTTGAATAATACCGATTTGTTCAAAACCTGAAACTTGAAACCCCCAAAGAACTAGTTTTACGTTAAAACTAGTTTTGAGTCGGGTCAATAATAGGGCTGTTACAGTTTTCGAAAATCCATTTGAAAGCATTTAGTAACTACATTAAGTGAAAAATTTTAATTTTGTCTGTCAAATGAACCAAGATATACTTTTCTGATGGCTTTTAATACGTTGAGTTTGAATCTGACCTTAAAATTGTTCTTGCACGTCACGACATTGAGATATTCGAATTTAAAGATATAACAAAATTGCGTTTTTATGCAAATTTGGGGTTATATTTTTTCTTAGGGTAGTTTTTTTTTGAAAAGACGTTTACGGTCGTTCTGCAGTTTAAACATTTTACCTTTAAATTCTTATTGATTTTTTTAAATACGTACGATCATTTATCTTCATGAAATCGTTACCTTTTGTCTTAAACTACCTGACGAACAAATAAAGTTTAAGACTTAATTAATATTTTTAGTCAAAAACCAAATTTCAAATAGCGCCAACTTTCCACTTAAAATGGCTTTTAAGATTCCAATGATCATTGGTAAGCTAGCTCAATCATTGAAAAAAAGTCTTTTAGGCCTAAGTTTTGAGCTTTATTTGTCCATAAAAATAATAAACGATTCTGAGCTTAAAGCTTTTTGGTTATTCTCCAAAGGGAGAATAGAGGAAATTGAAGTTTTTATTTAGCTCCAAAAATAATGGTACTTGGTATACAACCTTTAAGGAAAAGCTTATTTATTTCAAAAAAAAAAATGAAAAAAAAAGTTAACCAAAACTCTTATTAACGGTTCCTGCCATACACATAACGGTTGTTCAGCGATATTGCGGTGACTGGAAGTTGAAAATCAACTTTCAGAAATCAGAAACTATCTTGTTTAGGACTCTGTCGCATGTAGCCACAAGAAATACGAGAAAGAACTGGCGCATGCTGGTGATCGTAAGGCCAAATGGACATCCGCTGGTGAGTTAAAGTGTAGGAAAAGCACCTGGATGGATGGATCAGTATTTGTATTTCAACACACATATAAATGCTGCTCTGGCCAGGGTTAGAGGAGCTCTTGCCAGCCATCTTAACAGTAGGGTGAAGGTGATTTGCTACATGGCCCTCATCCGGCCAATGATTGATTGCCTATGGAAGCCCGCTTTGGTTCAACGATGCCCCATCTCAAATGGAAAATATTCGATTGCTTGAGAGGCAGCGTCTTCGACGCTGACTTGAATTGCACTGAACAACAGACTTGAAGTAAAAACATTACTATTCCAACCTGGTACTATACAACAGCACCAACATAAACAGGATAGATGAAACTTATTCGAGGACAAATTACAAGAGCGATGTCCTCGACTAATAGCTTAATTTTTGGGGCTTATTACCCTTAATACGAATACCATGAGAATGTGCGACTAAGCGGCTTTATTCCACTCGATGCATTCCTCCATCTAGACAATTTAGGGCTGATCCAGAATAGAGCGACGGTTCCGCTAATCTACTGCGTCAGCCGTAGAACTGTAAATCGGGGGCTCCTTTACAGTCAAGACGTCCTCGCACAAGATAGAGGTGAGCACCTTCGGTTCAATAGGACTGTGTCTGAACGGGACCGAACACCGAAGAGATAGGGTAAAGCAGGAGAAGCAGTTTTGGTGGTTAAAAAATTAACATAACGTCCCTTGAGACATTTAAAAGTTGACCTGGCTATATTTTCTCTTTCAGTATGGCCGACTTACATAGGTTTAGGTACTTAGTTTTAAGAAGGTACAGTCACAAAAATACAAAATACAAAATTACAAAATCACAAAAAAAAATATAAAACCAAAAAAAATAAAAAAAAATTATAAAACCAGAAATGCTTGCTGTGGCTGTTCAAGTTTGTAAGTATCTAGTCTATAAGTAGTCTGTAAGTAGTTTGTAAGTAGTTTATAATAAGCTTGTAAGTAGTTTTAAGTAGCTTTAATTTAGTTTTATTTAGTTTGTAAGTTTTATAACAAACCAAAATATAAAGTCATAGATACCGATTTTTGTTTGTAAATTCTTCTCGGTGAAAAATAAAAACTGATATGAATTTTAGTATTAATATAGTTCTTAGGCCGAAAGTTGCATAAGCATTAAGTTATTATTGTTGAACTAAGACCGCCCGATTGGGGCCAATTAATTAGTTTTATTATAAGTAGGCTAGTGTAATGAATTTTTGTCTAGTTTTAAGAAAATGGAAAAATAAAAATAAGTTTATAAAAAAATACATAACGGTTGTTGTGAATATCGATTTTCTCATTAACAGATGGACCGATTTCAATCAAAATTTTTATAAAAGGGCATCTTTTAAAATATCAAAGATATTGCATATCAAAATTTTGCAAAATCAATTTTGGATTTTTGAAAACATTTAATAATTGTTTAAATATTTTTGAAACAAGTCTTATAAATCTATCTTAAAACTGGCATACCATTTTTTTATTAAACGTTACCAAAACTTTATATTTGCAAATTAATATTATTTAGAACGCTACTTCATTGAATTTTGTTTGCATATATATTCATATTTTTTCAAGTATAATCGAATGGCATCCTTTTTTAAGTTTTAGTTATTAAACAGGTCTGTGGCGGATTTCGTTGAGATGCCTTCCTAGGCCCTGTCTGATGTGGCGTCAACTTGACAACCTTGAAGATTCACACGCATCATATCGAGCAGACCAACGAGTTTGAGACAGACTTTTGAGACTTAATTTCGTTTGCTGAACCAAGATCTTCCAACGATGTGTAGATATAGTAAAAAAAATTATAAGGTTCTTGCAGAGTAGCAACAAAATTGACTGCTTCACGTACTGATTCCACTGGACAAGTTCCTACTAAATTTAATGAATGAGCAGCGCAAGAAACGTAATCCACTAAAGAATTAGTTGTTTTAATTCGTGCTTGTAGTCCTGAATATATACCTAACATATTACAGGCATTATCATAAGATTGACCACGACAGTTCAGTATGTCAAAATCATTTTTTTTTTAATGATTGTAAAACAGCATTTTCAATATCTTTAGCCTTATGACCAGTATTTGGCAAAAATTTTAAAAATCGCTCGACGATTTCAGCACTTTTTCGCATATATTTAATAATTATAGTAAGCTGATCAATATGCGCAATATCTGGTGAGAAATATAAACAGGATTCGTCACAAAAGAAGA
Organism: Dasysyrphus albostriatus; assembly: GCA_946251815.1. Classification (NCBI taxonomy): domain Eukaryota; kingdom Metazoa; phylum Arthropoda; class Insecta; order Diptera; family Syrphidae; genus Dasysyrphus; species Dasysyrphus albostriatus. Next base: position 53,415,917 of record OX276337.1, read on the forward strand.
AAAAAGAGAGTTGTTTCGACTTCTATGTGAGGAATCCTGTTTTATTTTTTCTCCTGCTTGGCAGAACTTGGCAGGAAAAATACTGAGCGCTCAAGAAATATAAATTGGCTAATTGAATTTTGAGTTCATTCGAGGCGCGATTCAATTGTCCTGTTTATATTTCATGAGCGCTTTCCGAGCTGACCGAGGGAGCAAAGATTTTTTTCTTTCTTTTTCTCTGAGCACTCAGAAATATAAACTGGACAGTCTTATCAGTGTTTGGCATAAATGAAACCTTCTTTCTCACTTCCACTTCATAAGAAAAAGTAAAAACTTTTAAGGATCTCTTTCAAAGTGTATTCTCTTTTTAATTTGTTCATTAATGTTTTTTTTTTCATCCTTTAAAATTTAGAAATTTTTGGCACATTAGGCTTGGACCTCATGGGCCTAAGCCTCAATTCAGCACTGAAACAGGTTGTTAATTAAATGAAAATAGCAATTTAAATGCTATTTTTTTTTTGCTTTTTCTATAGATGGTTGCATATTTTAAAAGTTCTTAAGTTCCAAGAAACTTGAACATAAGAGCAAGTACGTGCGTTTCGGTCGCGCATATTATTTTATTTAAAGTGAGTTACTTTGTTTACTTTCCCCTTTCCAAAATTAGGTCTACCACCAACATATAGAAAACGCAAACAATTTAATTCTAGGTATATCTCTATACTCTTAAATAATAAAACACAGGATTACCAAGAAGACAGAAGTATATGTAGTATTTTCAGTATGAAGGTATCTATTTATAATTTATTCGGTATCCTTTTAGCCATAATTTCCAACCTTAATCTTAAAAATGAATTTTCACAAAGAAACGAATTTTATACCACCGCAGAGAGACAGAGAGAGAGAAATGTAATACAAAAGTCTTTTTCATTTTAAATGGATTTTAAATGCCGTTGAAAAATATAGGTAAATAAAATAAAATTGTTACCAAAGTCTTTTTCGCTGTACATAATGCATGTAATGTATCTGTGTATTACTTTTTATATTTCAACATAACAAAGCTTTGAGATCAAATGATTGCTTAAGGAGCCTCTTATGTGTTATATACTTTTTATTGTTTCAACAAATTTAACATTAAAAACAAACAAAAAATAAACACAAGCAACATTTTATTGAATCCAACCTAAGACAGGTACTTAACGTGGTTCCTCGTAAATGGTTCCAATATTTCCATTTTACTTTGAGACAATCTCAAGAAAAATAAAACTCTCTGAATTCAGAAAGTTGTGTTGTGCTAAGCTTCACCCAATATGACTTTAACCCAAAATAAGGGTATTTTTTGGTTAATTTGGGAATTTGTTTTTTCGACTGATATTTCTGCTGCCTTTTCCGGATTTAAAATAATAGTGAGATCCACTCACTTCCCAATACAGAAAATCATTACCATTACATAGTCCTCGTTTTATCTTTTCAACTGTGACTGTGTTTTTTTTTTTGAGCCCTTAACATCCTCCTCCTTTCAATATATACATTTAGAATTCAACTAATCGAAATGGAAAATAAATTATTTTCGATTTGTGAGATTGGAATTGGCTTATAAGCTTAACGACTTTGAAGCTATAAATTAATGTTTTTGCCAAAATGAAAACCCATACTCGGCTAATACCTATAAAAACAGCCGAAAAATCATTGAACAAATAAATGTGCTTGTCACATTCATTGCCTCATCTATTTAATATCTAAACTATGGATAGGTACGAGTATACATGCATAGGATGGGTCATAATGAATTTATCCGAATGGTGTTATTTACGACTTTTTAACGGCGCACTAATGTATTGAGCTAAATTTTGGTTTACCTCTGGTAGGTATAGAGGTATACTTTGCAGCAGGCAAAATGGTCTAGTTGGCATAAATTACTTAAACCAAACCTACTTAGGTAGTCAGTGAAGCGAAACTGTTTGCTCTTCGGTTGAGCTAATAAGGCAAGTGGGGGAGGCGCGGGCCGACCACCCAGTGTTTGATCTGGAAAGATCCTTTTTTAGTTAAAAGGAAATGCTTAATTTCAAAAGTAAATTGGAAATAATTGTTAGGGATACGAAGAAAACCAATTACAAAGCTTTGACAAACAGCGATTCCGATGACCTCGAATGAATTTAATGAAAAAAGATACTCGAGATAAATAATAAGACATTAAGAGACGTCATTAAAGATGGGTATGTGCGGGTTAGGGTATTATTATTATTTATATATCTTTAACCCAAAACATTTAGCTAAATTACTTTGACCATAACCTGACGATTTATTATGGTAAGTTTATTTCTAGGGTTGGTATATACAAAAGTGCTTAAGGCTACCTCTATATACTTATAGGTCAACAAGGATTTATAGGCAATTCCTTTGAATGAAAATAAAAACATAACAAAATATACGATGCGTATAGGAATTTCTTGATCTTAAGAAATGAATCTTGGAGTGGGTTTAAGTCTTCAAAACATAAGAAACTCTTGGAGATTTTTGAGTATGAGTAAGGGGTATACAAAATTCCAGATGGGTTCTAGCTTCTCTCATTACTTTATTTATGTTTCTTTTTTCGGATGAAATTATACTATTTGGAGACTTATTTTCTAGTTAAGCTACATTAATCAATAACATTTTAATATATTGTTATTGTTATTGTTGTTTTTTTTTGTCTTATTCTTTAATTACTATCTTTCCATATATAAAAAGTCATTTGTAGGATAATTGGCATATGGGAAGAAAAACAATCTTACAACTATATCTTATTCGTTAATGTCCCTTTTGCAGCTTATACACTCAGAGAAAAAAGTCAGGTAAATAATTAACCTGGGCCCTGTTAAATTTACAAGGTTTTTTACATTTACATATAAAGTTACAGACATTTCTGAAATTTACCTGATTTTAACAACCTTATATTAAGTGTTGAATTAGCCTGATGGCCTATATTACCATATTCAACTTTTGACTAGAATATAAGATAATAGCGCTAATTTTACCTGAGATCAGTGTTTTTAACACTGCTTATTATGAATTTCTATTTTACCATTAATCAGGTTGAAGAAACATTTTAAATGGTTATTTTTACAATGTTTACCTGTTGAATTTAAACTCATCTGCCAGTTAATTTTAACGTGACACCAGTGTAAAAACACAAACACACAGACCATCCGAATAAACTTTTTTAAATTTAACCTGGCCGCCTGTTAAACTACCCCTTTACCAGCGTTAAAACACACTCACAAGCCATGGTTAAAGAAATACTCACTCAGGTTATTTCAACTTGACACCAATGTTAAAGAACATACAAACACAAGCCATCCAAACAAGGTCAGTTTCAACTTATTGATATTTAGCACAAGTTAGAGATGGGACCTACAAGTATGGATCTAACACATAATAATCACCGGATACAGGGAAAATTCAGCATTGAATAATGTTAAATTAACTAGATCTTCATGTTAAATTAACAGGACGTTTTATTCATGTTTTTGAACTAGATTTTCATGTAAAGCTAACTAGATTTACAGGTAAAAATAGCAAAAAATTTAGATAAAATCTACAGTTTTCCTTTTTTAAGGCAGTGTTGACTTTACCTGAAACCAACGTTGATTTAACACGACATTAAAATCAGGAATCAGATTAAGTCGTTAGCTTGATCTACCGAGTTGAAAAATATAAACCTGAAAATCAGGTATGATAAACCAGAAATTGGTTGGTAATACCAGCTTTTTTCTCTGAGTGTAGGAAAGGGATTATTATATCACAAAAATAATAGCAACTACAGAATGTAAAAATAATTGTTAACAAAAGTCTAAAAATATACGATAAAAATTTATTGAACTGAAAAAAAAAAATATATTTAAGTAAAAAGTATTTAAAAACTAATTCAAAGACATAATCAGCCTAATTGTGAGTCTCACGTGAACAACATTCCACGTGGAAAAAATTACATTTTACTTTTGGCCTATTGTGAGTTTAGAAAAACGAAAACTTCCCTTTTTTCTGATAACTAATTTCGGAAATTTTCCGCAATTAAGAGCTAAAATTGTCACTTATTTTTTGACGAAGAAAAACAGAGGGTACTGGTTCCTTTTGCCAAAGGTTTTGTTTATTTCAGGCCAAGAGAAGCTCAAAAATCAAAATAGCTTTTAAAATTTCGCGGAAACAAACATTTTTCAGGTGAAATATATTCCATGTAAAACTCACATTAAGACTGTATAACATAAAAATAATTAACTAACTCATTGATAAAGGGGGTTTTTTAAAGCTTGCTTAAGATGCCCATTGGTTTCAGTGCCCTGGACATTTGCACCGCTTGTACGTATAGCTTGTCCGGCCCTGGTTATACCTGGTGGTCACTTCTACCATATTAAACAATAACCCAAAGAAAATGATTAGTTGTATTTATTTTATAGTTTCGGGTCTTTATTGTCTGGACTATAATTATTATAGACTATTGAATAGACCGAAAAATGACGAAATATTATTTTTCTGTAAGAACAAAACTGGCCCTCAGTTGCTTTGTAAACAAATGACAGAATAACTAAAAATATGAAATTAAAAGTGTTAGGTTTAAATTTTTTAATTGCTTATAGTTTGATATGTTGTGAAGATATTAAAATTTATTTTACTGTTCCTTTCTTTTTAAAAATTTATTTTCGTTTGGTTTTCTGTTAATATTTTTTTAAAGAAGTTACGAGTATTATATAAAAATTATGGAAAAAAACTTATTTTATTGCATTTAAAATTTTTTAAAACTTTTTTCCCGGGTTTCGCTGTCAGAAATATGGTCACCATAGATATAAAGGAAAAATAACGAGCAAAAATTAGTATTACTGAATGTGTTTCTCTTTGGTCCATAAACATGCTTAAAACCAAAAATTCTATGAAATTCACCCACGTACATATTTCTGAGAGACTGGTCACACTCGCCACTTTTCAGTATTTTTGACATAACTTGGAAACTAATCTAACTAAGCCAAATTTGACAATTTTGCATTTAAAACTTTTTATTCAAAATTAAATTATCTATCGAAATGGATGGTTTAAAAACTCTTATAAAAAAGTTTAAGCAGGAAAAGTTAACAAAAACATACTTAAAAGAAAGCAAAAATTAAAAATTTTAGATTTTAAATAATTTTTTTATTAGTTAATTGCGTATACATTTTTTTTAAAGCAAAGATACGGTAAAGACATTTGTGTAAAGAAAATACAGAAGAGACTCTGAGGAATATGGCATGTTCAAAAAGTAATTTTCTTTTCAAAATTTGCACAGATGCACACAAATTTTATCATTTCTTATGAAATCTGATTTGGCACAAAAACTATTTTTTTCGAAACAAAAAGTTATGTTTAGCTTGGAAATTTTTAAATATTTGATACTTCGATTTTTAACTTTTCCTGCTTAAATTAAAAAAAAAATTGAAACCAGGCATTTCAAGAAAAAAATTAAATTTTTGAAGAAAAAAACTTTCAAGAATTAAACTGTAAATTTCAACTAAGTTACCGAGTTTTACAAAAAATATTGAAAATAATTGGCCAGTGTGATCATTTTTTTTTTCAGAAACGCATAGGTGAATCCAAACCAATTCAATAATAAAAACCTTATCACGAAAATTTTCCTTTTTAAATGGTTTATTCAATAGCCTATGTTGGTTTGGATACAAAACAAAAAGGGAATACAAATGCTCTAGGACAGTGTTTCCCCACGTAGGGCCCACGCTCCATAGTGGGGGGGGGGGGGGCAATTCGATTTTAAAGGGGGGAATATTTCTTAATTCATTGCAACTTTTTTAGATTCCAAAAATAAATGAATGCGCTTGAGGAAAAAGTTTTCACTCATTTATATTCGAAAAATGTCCGTTCTCGATCTTGACCTCTTCAATTCAAACTCTCGATTGTGCCAGATTGTGAATTGTTCGTTTAAGTGACAAACCAGCCATCAAAATCTGTAAATGTTCGATGGTAAGGTTCATATATTTGTGAGTTATTTAGTCAAAGTTTTCGAAAAACTCAAACTCGTATCGAATCAAAAACGGAAAAATTTGATTTCCCTAGCCTTTTTGATATGTCAGACAAAATAAATTAACAACACAAATTTTTATAGGTTTTTTCAGCTCAAAAAATTTGAAATGACTGGCTGCTAACGTTATAAATGAAATTGTTTATCACCCGGAAAATGTATCACCTGATTTTACAGAAAAAAAATCTGGTTCTGGTGATTTCATCGTAATATGTAATCATTCAAGTTTTTTAGTGAACTTTTCAATATTTTGAGTGTTAACAAAATTGTGTGAATACATAGTAGGGGGACATATGAATTTTGCAAGAGAGTTGTGGGGCATAGCACAAAAAAGGTTAGCAAACACTGCTCTAGGATCTTAGTTACTCATTGTGTGGGATATTCGCAAAACTATCCTATATGCCAGTAATCATAAGAAGATCAGCTGTAATTTCAGAAATTGGTTAAACATAGAAAATTTGAAATCAATGGTTAAATTTTTTCCAGGTCATGATCGATTTTTGAGTTGGTGGAATATTTTCGTGAAAAAAGAAAACCATCTTAAAGTCACTTGGGTAATTTTTAAGTTTTCATGCCTCAAATAACAATTTTTAGCATCTCATTAAAGGAATATTTGCAAAAATGCTAATCATAATACAGGGTGGCGCACGAATCGTGCTACAAAAATAAAACGTAATAACTTCTTTTCTGTGTGAGTAATCGGCTTATTTTTTTTTATTTTGTAGGTTACTATTTAGATTTATAAAAATGGATGCTTGGGATACGGAGAAAAGAATTTGGATAGTGCAACGGTACCATGCTTTGCAGTCCGTCATTTCCGTCCAAAGGGAATTTAGGCGGGAGTTTGACGGTAATCCCCCGAGTAGATGGACCATTATGAGGTTTGTAAACATGTTTGCCGAATCTGGAAGCATCGCACGAAGGCCGTACCATCGAGATGCCAATGTTCGGGTTCAGGATACAATCGCAGCAGTAGCATCTGCAATACAGGCCAATCCGAGCGTTTCGACCAGAAACTTATCGAGGCAAATTGGAGTTAGTAGACGGTCATTACAACGGATACTTCATGACGATTTAAACTTGTTTCCGTACAAAGTCCAAATTACTAGCAAGTTAAACCCTCAGGATTTGCCTGTTCGCCTGGAATTTTGCCAAAAAATGATATCAATGGCCGAAGAAGACAACACATTGATCAATTGTTTGTTCATGTCTGATGAAGCCCATTTTGATCTTAACGGCAATGTAAACAAACAAAATTGCCGTATATGGAATGAGTCTAATCCAGAAATGCTCCTAAGACGGAACTGCACCCAGAACGAGTCACTATGTGGTGCGCAGTTTCATCAAGGTGTATTGTCGGGCCGTACTTCTTTGAAGAAAACGGTGTAACCGTTACTGTCAATGGGGACCGTTATTTAAAGATGTTGAAGGAGTTTTTTTACCCAGAACTGCGCCGAAGACGTATACCATTCAACAGCGTTTGGTTTCAGCAAGATGGAGCTACTGCACATATAGCCAGACCAGTTATAGCGGAGCTAAACAAAAAATTCGCAAACAAATTAATTTCTAGAAACTCCACTCTTCGCTGGCCCCCCAAGGTCACCTGACCTGACTGCACCAGACTTCTTTTTATGGGGTTATGTCAAGCAAGAGGTGTATAAAACGAAGCCCAGGAATTTAACTGAATTAAAGCAGTCCATAACGACAATAATTGAGGCGATCCCAACTTCAACTCTTCAGGCCGCAATGAATAATTTTTTGATCAGGTGCCGCATATGCGTGGGAGAGCGTGGAGGTCATTTGCGGTCTATAATCTTTTAAAAAAAACTAACTATTTAAAATAAAATTTAATTTTCTAACCAATAAAAAAAAATAAATGAAATACATCGATTAAAAAAAAAAAGTTATTTGAATTTCTTATTGTAGCACAATTGGTGCGCCACCTTGTAATTCAGGTTTTATCATAAATCGGCCACAAATAGCTTTTTTTAAAGAATTTTAAGGTATTTTTCAAGGTCATAGCATGAATTTCTAGATCCTTTGACCTTGAATCTAACTTTTAAAAATGTATTAAAAGTAAACAATGTCTGACCAACAACTGGAACTAACTGACCATTTTATAAATTTAGTCACCTTTCAGATAAAATAGGTATACATTGTTTTTTTTTTTTAACTAACCACAAATAAGGTTTCTAAAATAGCTATGGTTAGCGACCTTAAAAACTATATCTTTTGATCAAAATGTATGTCCGACAAATTTCTGAAATTACCTTTGTAGTTGACTTTTTTGACTGATAACTCCAGTAAGTAATAAAAGTAATCCAGCAACTTTTTTGCGAATATCCATCCCACAGGTCGTGCTTGAGTTCTGAAAACCAATTTGCAGCATTTTCTTTTTTCTTGAAATAATCTCCACTTTAAAATTTCAGACAAACAATTGAAAAAAAAAATTACAGGTTTGAAAAGCTAGTGTGGTAGTTAAAACAAATTTACAGACAAAGAACACTCCAATATGTAGAAGCCTTTAAATTCATGAACATATTTAAATATTTCCAAAGTTGCAATGCGCAGAAATTTTTTCCCACGAATATCCATAAAAATGCGATAATAATCTGTGCTTTCTGCCCTACTCTGTCGATGATGCGTGACTTTGACTGGAGTTCGCACATTCAATGAGCCGAAACACTCAATTCAACACCATCAGAGCATGAATGCATCTGAATTCACCTGATAATCGTTAATTAAAATTTTCATCAGTGAAAATTCGATTGCCTTATGATATAGAGTCAGTTAAACGGAAACGTCATGGCTTTTATAAATTTTATATATTATTTGAGACCGTTCATTTGAAAATTCCACAAACCAAGCATTTTTGGTGAATTTTTGGTTTTGATTTTAAGTGAAGTTCACACAAAAACACATACGTAACGATATACCTATGTTAATTGGGCTATAATATTTTATGCTTTGTCCTAAGCCGTGACATTAAGGATATAGCTATTTAAATCCACAAAATAATGACTGTGTGAACTCGGATTAGATGCTAAGCTATCAAAAACTAATAGCTGGTGCTAGGTATACATGTTTTTGAATGTTCTCGTATATAGATATCTATTGGAAAATATATTTGTTTTTCAGTTAGAACTTTCTTTTTTTTAGGAATTTATTATGGTTGAGTGAAAATTGAAAAGAGAAAATAATTATAAATTTGATTAAGAAACCAAAAGCCATCAAAATGGAAAAAAAAGAATGTTTTATTGAATATTCCAGTTCAATTAAATTTATCAAAGAATCACAAGTAATTTAATTTTTTGTTTTCATATTATATCTACAAAGGTTAAAATAAAAAATAAATAATTGCAAGCATGGATAATTTATTCCGCTGGAACTATTAGCATTGATCCCAATCAAGGAATAATTGTTCAATAATTGATATGAGGTAGAAGTGTATGCATTTATGAAGTATGGCCTCAAAATTTCCCTGACTGGAGACTTGTTTGTAGGGATTTTCTAATTAAGAAAAAAAAAATAAAAAGTCGGTTATATCTAAAATTTTATACCGAAATTTTCCAAAAAATAAAGTTTTTTTTTGGATTTTCAAACAAAAACATTTTCAATATTTTTTGAATATATCAAAAACGATCCAGTAAAATCTTCTAAACTTGATGCTTATAAAAAAAACCTTGGAAATGTTTAAAAACCGTTGAAGAAAATCTAATTTTTCAATTTTTTCAACTATTTTGATAAAGAGATTTTGATAAAAATTTTCCGTGTGCAAAAATAAGAACGATCTAATTTAAAATATAAAAATAAAACGCACGACTGGCTCTGACGTACTTGCTCTTATTTTCAAGGGGCAGAGGGTGTAATAAAGTCATGCAAATTTTGAGAGAAAAATGTTTAAAGCAAAAAATACGAAATTTAAATTAGTTAAAACAACTCCTCGTTTGAGGTGAGAAAAAGAGTGCCGTTTAAATTCTTAATCAAATATAATTAATTGGAAAAATAATTTAATCTGCAGATTTGTTCAACAAATAATTTTTTATATATTAATATCAAATTCTTAAAACATTTTTAAGGAAAAATGGTGGTATGAACATATTTATTTATGTGTATACAAAAAAGAATTTCAAGGTTTCAAACAAAAATTGTGAATTCCGAGTTTCATAAAAATCGACACAATTTTGTTTTGAAAATTTTGGTAAGGAAAATCTTTAAATTTTTTGAAGCTTCCTTATTAAAATAAAATTAAAAAAATCAAAAATAGTGTTTTAAAGCGAAACAAAAATGAAAAAAAGTCTTTGGGAGGTAAGATTTGTAATAACAATTTTTTTCAAAAATAGTTTTCTATTCCAAGGTAGTGTTTACTGCGAGAAATGTACTATTTTATTTTACGAAAAATTGTTAAGTTCTAACAGAAATATAAAAAAGTGAGGGGAGAACCACCAAAAATCTTTATGCATCTTCCCTATCATCTTATAATGGAAAGCTTGACCAAAACCTCGAGTTAAAGTTTTTACGAATGCTTATGTATACAATGCTAGTATATATATGAAAAGTTGATTGATTATAAATAGAATCAAATAATTTTATTCTACAGGACATAACGATGTTATAAGAAACACGTTTAAAAGGGGTGGTATAATTCTTTCTGTCTGTTTTTCTGTAGGGTAGAGTCAAAAGTATGCATTTTTTTATTTTTTCAAAAATTAAAAAAAATTGTCCAAATTTATAATTTTATTAACTTATTGGTGGAGTTTAAGATTTTTTTAAATTTGTTTACTATTTTTTCTTAAGTTAAAGAAAAAGGAAACAAACCGTGAATATGGTCCATCACGGGGCAACTCTAACAATGGCTGAGGAAACTATGTTAGACCTTCAATTAAATACAAAATCATATTTTATAGGAAAATAAATTGATGTGAAAGTTGTTACAAATGTGTGTAACACAATAATTACCATAAAACAACATGCCTTAGTGAATTTTTCATTACAACTTCGTCTGAAGCTGTTTGAATGTCAATTTTAATTATCTTCAACTAACAGTTAGAGTTCAAAGGGTAGACACGGAGTATTCAAGAGGACACAAGCATCCACAAGTTTTTTTTTCAAAGCAAATCTCTGTCTATCAGCTCCTAATCTCACCTCCCCGTTGTGAACATCGGTTTCCTAGTACCTTTAACTGAAGATGGGGTTCCAATCCCTGTAAACGGTTTAAGGTGGCAGCAAACAAGAGACGGATGGAAGAGTGTTCCCACTAAGGCACTTCTCCTTTATCCAGGTGGCAGTGGTAAAACTACCCAGATGGAATCAACGGTGGCGTCTACAGTTTCAGTTAGGTTGAACTATAGTTATTGAACACCTTATATGGGCTACTACGACATTTTCGTAGCTCAGGCTTATAAGGAGCGGTTTATCTAGCTCCCCACTCTTAGAGTTATATTAAGGGTTTGGTCCTCTAGGTTGGAAGTTGTACATCGGGGTAACTTCCCTACGATGGAAAACAACAACGGTTTCGAAACAACAATAAGCCGACCCCAGCAAACGAAACAAACAAGAGCAATGAATTTCGGATCTGCACATGAAATGTCCGGACCTTAAATAGACCAGGTGCATCCCTACAATTAGTTAACAGCCATCCAGGAAGTGTAATGGGATGGAGAGGGCATACGAAGGATGAAGTCGTGTGGCATCTACTTCGGCCAGTGCTGCAAGAAGCAGGGTCAGCGGCTCTTTGACTGTGGTTTTGTGGTAAGGGGAAGACTTAGACAAAATATTTTGGGCTTCAGAAATGTAATCAAGCACCTGGTCACAATCTCCATCAAAGCTAAATTCAAGAACACTACGTTGATCTTTGGTTCAATAGTCAGAGGACACAGCCTGCACGACAACACTTCCGGTAACGGACTCAGGCTGATTAACTTTGCGATGGGGCGTAATTTAATCATAGCTAGCATTTGATTTCACACCCCGATATACACAAAGATACCTAGCGGTCTTCAGATCAACGAACCGTCAACCAGATTGATCATATTTCAATAGACGCCAGACATGCTTGAAGTATCCGGGATGTCCGAACTTTCCGACGGGCCAACATTGACTCTGACCGTTACTTGGTTGTAGCTCAAGTACGCATGCGGATATCTATGATGTGACAACACCGGACCGATGCTGTGAAAAGATTTAATGTCGCAAAGTTAAAATCGCAAGAAATTGCTAATACCTTTGCTGACCAAGTCTCTCTTAACCTTTCAGCAGCTCCGCCACTAGCACAAACTGCAGAGGACCATTAGAAACCCTGTCAACATGCTATCAGAATGGTCGCCACTGATGTGCTGGGTTTCACTAGGCAACCACAACAAAACCCCTGGTTCGATGAAGAAGGCCAGCTGGAACATGCAGCCAAGAACGAGGCCTACCATTCAATGCTGCAAAATAGAACCAGAGCTGCTGAAAGAGCAGCCCGTGAGCTCTACGGGGAAAAACGAAGGGAGGAACGCCGATTTTTCAATAGGAAAAAGAGAGAGCATGCAAAGCGAGCGGTCAAGTCTATTGAGGACTATAGCAGTAGGGGGCTCTAATGAAGTATGAGGCAATCTACCCAGGGTTTAAAGGCCAAAACGGAAGCCTGCTGAGAGGAGTGGGAATATGGTGGTAGGCAAACAGTCAGTGCTATGGATCTGGAAACAACACTTTTCTAGACTGCTGAACTCGTACGCCTGTGCAGGATGACAATGAAGAAATCTATTTGCCTACCTGGGCTTCGGTGCTTTGTAAGGAAAATTCTTCGGGTGCTCTTTGGTCCAGTCTGTATGGATGGAGAAGAAGATTTAACAACGAGTTCTGCGGGCCTTACAGCGACGTCAACCTGGTCAAAAAGCTAGAAAATACAGCAGCTGAGATGACTGGGACACGTTGAACGTATTGACACGAATTGACTTCGAATCAACCCCTGGTGGTCTGCGCAGTAAAGGAAGACCCGCATTTCTAAGAAGGTTAATTGAATTTTTGTCTTTAACTCCTAAAAAACCGGTACTTGCTGTATAAAAGTTAAAAGAGAGCTTATCCATCTCAAAATCCGCTCTTAGAATTTTTATGAAACAAGTGTCACTGTATTATTTAAGATATCGTGTACAAAAATACCAAAAACTGTTATAAGCGATCGTTTTTTTTTTTATTTTCAATTTTCTCATTAACGGCTCAACCTATTTCAATAAGTTTTTTTTGAAAAAGATCCTGTTTTTTTTTAGTTTTACTGGTAGGTATTTTAATAACCAGTTGGTAGATTTTTTGAAACAAAACTAAGAACCCAAAGTTGGTTAAAAACTAAAAATGCAGTGTGACACTGTAGGTGTTAGGTGTAGATGTTTTTGTTGCAGTATTATGGAGTCGGTAAAAAGGTCCCAATTTTTTCTAAATACAATACACATTTCTTTAAGTTCGTTGCTCACAACATTAAGCAGTATCTCTGTACCAAGGAATACCTACTTCTACTAGGTAGATATACTTACTTGAAGTATTTTGCCCAAGAGTATAAAATAAATTTACCTCAAGTGCGCATGTTATATATTTCTCATTTAGTCGGTGTAAATGCTTCTATGCTTCCACTTCTGAAAAAACCAGGAAGAAAGCACAGTGTTTACTCAGCAAAGAAATGAAAAAAATTAAAAAAAAAACGAGCAATCCTTATTGTTTCCTCAGAGCATTTTTATGCGATTATTTTAAGTGGAAAAAGTATTCTCGTTGACCGATTATGATGATGATCATCATCATCATCGTCATTGTTTTCAACAACACATATTGCAGTCACTTGGATAATTACCTCAAGCACTCTAGGTACTTGCCGCCCTAGCTCTTTGCACAAATATCAGTAAGAGTGCATCCATATACAGAGACAGGATGTGGACGTCCTTCCTTCTGTTTATATTGTCTTTGCGAGCATATGTTTACGCTCTACTTATGGAAAATAATGGGCCAGCAGCTAAACATCCTTTTATGTGCTATGCATGAGTTGTCTGCTGCATGCGGATAACAATAAAAATAGTCGGCTTGAACGGAGAAAAATGACTTTTGCTAAATACGCTCCTTGGAACACACACCTCTCCACACCATCTCTCTAGAAAGTCATTTAAAATATTAAATTTGAAAAGGAGCTCTTTCGGAAAAGACGATTCAAACCAAGAGGACCCCAAAATTATACAATTTCATGCAACACACGAGATTATCTCGCACACATAATCTAACAACAAGTAACAACATCATACAACCGTCATTTGAGATAAAGGGAACCTCAAGTCTTCAAACGAATTCAAATCTCGAAATTAGATTTCATCTTTCCGTTTCCCGGTGCTGCCGGGTCGGCATTCGTCACGACACAAAATGGAATATTAAAGGGCTACCTCGGGAAATGTAAATAGACATTATGCATATGTATGAAAAAGGACATACTGAGAGGGAGAGGAGAGCATGGAAGCAAGTAAACAGCATATCGCTTGCGCTTCCACACAAAGTTGCTGACTGATCCTTTGGCTGATTGTATTATTATATTATTTTTGTTGTTGTTGTTGTTGTTGTTTGGCTTGTTTGCAGTTGTAGCTGTAGCTATCTTCTATCTGTATCCGTACCTATTCTGTAAGAACAAATTGTGGAGGTACCATATATGTACGTATTTGCCCTTAGACTGTGCTCTGTCATGGCGACAACAGAAAAGCCTTCATGAATTTTAAGAACATGTTTACTGCTCTGTTTGCTTTTCTTTTATCTTTTTCTTTTTGCTTTTGTATGTTAGTCATATATTTATGTATGCATACACTTTAATATAATTTCATTTTATTTTTACTTCTGTAAGGAACGCAGGATATCTTTTTTGCTAAATAATATAAAGCTCTTCGCTGAATTTGTTCTTTTTTTTCTTGAACACTATGGCACTTATATTGTATACCTTCATCCTACAGTCCTACATAATGTGCCTTACTCGAGCCGAGACCGTATTTTTAGGAGATTTTTTTTATTGGAATGTTTATATGTTCAGTAGATAAAAATTATGATCTTTTAACTGGTTTTGAGAAAAAAAAATCGTGGAGGTGTAGGTTCTTCCTTCGATTAAAATTGAGGTAAACATACAGGTACCTTTACGCATGAAATGTAAAAATGAAAATATCAGCCATGTTATGAGGTTTAATATTTAATACATCAAAATCTGGATAGGAAACCTTGTTTTTTAACTATTGCTCTAGGTAGCTAGATACTATAGGTACTATGGCAAGTTGGGAGTTCGTAAAAATCAAAATTGAACTGCATAAGGAGAATGGAAAAAGTGAGACTCATAATTCTGTGTGCATGCTAAGCCGTAGTGCTAATGGCTGGGTTGATTTTCTTTAAATTAGGTAGGTATCAAGCTTTTATTTTTTTATGACGACCCGTCAAGTAAATACTACCCAACTAACAACTTAGCTTCGTTTCGGACTTAGTGTAAAATGAAATTTGTAAAATGTTCTTAAACATAAAAAAGGACAACATTATAGAAGTTCTAAGGTAAGTCCTTGACGGGAAGTTTAAGCGGGCGCTATTTGAAATATCAATGAAGCTTAGGTTTTAACAGATAGCCTCAGAAAGGTTTCTATAAAGAAAAGAATAGATACAAGTATAATAGAGTTATGAGCTTTTATGGATAGATTGTATAATTTGTGGATGAAGTGGAAAATAAAGGGTGTATTTTTTAGACGTGTGATTTTCAATCTGGCAATACTTTTTTTTGGAGTTGGTCTTTTTAGTAGATGTTACTTGATTTACGCTCAGTTTGGTCTGCCATTTCATAATGAATAGACTTATAATTCCGAACAACTTTTTCAAATCGTGCAAGTTTACCACCAAAATAGTGGTACAATCAATTTATTGCAGGAAACTTTTGGTGAGTCACGCCGAATATTTTTTTCCAGGGCGTCAATCGTCTCAGGCTTATCTGCGTGGACAATCGACTTCACATAGCCCAACAAAAAATAACCCCAAGACGCGAGATAATGAGCTTCCGAAAAGTTTCCTTCAATAAATTGATTGTTTCGTGATGCGTTGCTCGAGCCAAACCATTATTTGCTGATAAATTTGCACAATTTACAAACGTTATTCAGAAGTACGTGTTTTCATTATGAAATGGCAAACCAAACTGAGCATACATCAAGTGACAGCTGTCAAAAACGTCAACTTCGAAAAAGGTATTGCCAGATTGAAAACAACACGCCTAAGAAAACACCCTTTAACACTGTAACAGAGGTTGAAAGATACAAAAAAATTAATTTCTTTGAAGTGGTTTTTTCTGCTTTTAATTTATTTGTAACCTGAAACCGGGTTTCACACACGATTATTTGTTAATTAATTATATTGCACAAAATTATAAAACACACATATTTTTTTTTAACCATCCTTGGCATCGAACCAAGACCTCTTATGATGAGACTAGTCCAGCACTCTCCCCACTCGGCCATCTTATATATAATTTGAAATAAATTTCTTGATAACGACTTCTAAAATTCGTTTTTTGGCCCCTTTTATTTGAAGGAAGATATAATGTTAATTTTTTTTTTAATTCCCTTTTAAATTGGGATCGTTGAGCTTTCACCAAACATACAAGTGCAAGTTTCGCCCATTTTCGTTTCTCACCGAAACTATGTATTTTACTTATTATGACATCGATATTTTAATATTTGATTTTGTTGAAACTAAGGTATTTAATTCGGTATAGAAAAAAAATTGGTGTTGGAGCGTTAAAAAATATTTCTTATAACGAAAGATTTTTAGTAGAACAAATTATCAATGCCACAAAACAAATTACGCAATGTATAATAATAGATTTTAAAAAAAGTTCTTCAGTATGACTTTTGCATGTTTCAGCTTCTGTAATGCAAATTGACAATTTCTTTTATGGTTCGAGTCTTAGATTTGACAAGTCAAAGAGAAATATTCGTTAAACCTACCTTATGATGACTCTGGTTGATAGCAAGTGCAAAGAAATTAACAGAATCCTATTCGAAAACAGATGCTAAGTTTCATATAATTTTCTATATCTAGCTTTGAAACAATATTAAAGAAACAGCTGTTGAAATCATGGCTACTATAAAATAACTACTTTTTAAGAAATCTGTATCGAAGTCTTAAACATATTCAGACTTGCTGAATATCAATATTTATATACCAATAGAAACTGAAATAATAGTTGGATAATTGTCAACTATCACAAAAACAGTTTAATCGATTTCAATCAACTTTCCTTTGCAGACGTTTCCAAGAGTCTAAGATTATTTATGCCAACATTTTTGTAGTGCATTTTTTTTAGTGTTAGTGTTAGTTTTTAGTGAAAATAATTCCATAAAATTATTCAAGTCCTTACGTTCACTTAAAATCGAGCTAGCGTTTTAGAGGGTTAACCGATCTTTTCAGACTTCGAGCTTAATTTTTCCAAAAATATGTTCATAATTGTTTCAAATTTTAAGATTATCAAGGCCCTACCTCGATGATTGGTTTTCCTTACCTTTGGAATGATAGTGTCATTGAATATTAAACACAAAAAATAACCATTTGCTACAAAATTTAAAAAAAATATAAACTTAAAAATAAAATTGCTTTCGAAAAGCTCATTATTGTTTGTGCTTTCGTTGATTTTTAATATTTTTGTTTGCATTTAAAATCAATTTTTCAGAAGTTGCCTTCTCCTTGCCTTAAGACGGAAGATAGAACTATCCCTGTATATGATTTCCTTACTTACAATATATCCAAGAATCACATCCTAAAATATTGTTGACGAATTGCATAAAAAATAACTTAAATCCGCTCAGCTTGGGTAATAGTATAAGAGCGAACAGCACATTTCGGGAGTGGATATTCACATAATTAAAATTTGGATATCATTGCTTACAACAGGTGAATATATCGTGATATCAAATACTTAAGTCTAGCAGATTTATTTTTCAGTTGCTGTTATTTTTTATGTTTAGGTACAAGCACTGTTTTTGGCATACCTAACAAATTTTATCAAAGCCATTCGTGAGTAAAATAGGATTTTCCTTGTTGGTTTTTTAACATCTTTATACAAGGTTCAGATATTTTTTAAAACAATAGTTCTTAAAAGTTTAAAAAACCATTGGGTAACATGTTTTGAAAAAAAAAATGAAAATGACTTTTTCGAAACATAAAGTTTGCAAAACATTGGAAATTTTGTTAAACAATAAAAATACTAAACATATTTATTAGAAGCTTCCCCATTAATATACATAAAATGTGTAGATATACATATGTATAAACAAACAAAAAACTAAAAATCGTTGAATCGTTTTTTTATAAATAATTTTCTTACATATAAAATGGTATGCCAATTTTTGTATACTTATTAATATACAGGTACAAACTTTTTTTCAAAAAAAAATCATGAACCTATTTACAAAGTATTAAATTTTCAGAAAAAAATCTGTTCAGTCTTCTACAGGGTGTCCGCCTGGAAGGTATATTACTTTGTTTGTTTATAATTTTTGATTAAATGAAAGAGAATGGATCTTATATTGATGAATGTTTTATTTCATATCGGCAATTATGTATGAGATACAATATCAGGTAAATGTCCGCCTCTGTTAGTTTCACAAATGCGAGCCGTTTTGAGCACATTTTTCATTGCATTCTCACACAACACGCGGTATTTTATTAATTTCATCACGAATAGTTTGTTAGAGTTGATCAAGCGTTTCTGGTTTGTTTGCATAAACCTTGCTTTTCAGATATCCCCACAAAAAAAAAGTCCGGAGCAGTCAAATCAGGCGACCGTGGAGGCCAATCAACATCACCATATCTTGAAATAACTTGTTGTGAAAAGAAGTCTCGCAGGAATTCCATTGTAATCCTGGCTGTATGCGATGTGGCACCGCCTTGTTGATAACACATGTTAATTAAGCCTAAGGCATGCAGTTGTGGTAGTACAAAGTTTTCAAACTTGTTCTTTAAGGACCAAGTTTCTGAGCACGGTGTCGAATTGAAGTTGATGGATTGTTTTAAAAACTTCCTTGAGAAGCAGTAATGTTTTCAGACGATCTTACAGTACGTTGTGGTCCACGCTTGGGCCTATCACCTACAGACCCTCTTTCTTCGATATCATTTACTACAAGATAAAAAGTGCATTTTGTTGTTTTTCCAAAAAAAATAACGTAACTTTCTCATCGTCACAGTAATCGATGATTGATTTTGGTTTATCGAATATTTGTCCATAATAAATTTGCAACGAGTCTACTTCACAACTGCCAAATATGAACTGAACTGTCAAGACTAATTTTTACCAAAATGGCGGAAAAACAAAGCAGTATACCTTCCCGGCGGACACCATCTATATAAGGTTGGCCCTTAAATTAGACATATTCTTGGATAGCCCTCATTCGGTTGAAAACATTGAAAAATAATTTGTCTAATTTTTTCGGATTTTTATTTCTCTGGGGAGTGGAATAAAAATTCTATTTCTTTCTGATTTTATTTTAACGCACTAATTATATGGGGTAAGGGTTATTCTTATACGAGGCGAAACAAAAATTAGAATGTATAGATCGTAAACGAGAAAATAAACGAGTATCAGAAGGGGGTTCTTTAAATTTATTTAATTTAGCATATTGAAGAATGGAATCGTGGCCTTACAAAAAAGCTCTATTTCAGTTTTTTTTAAAATATTTTTTTTCTGTTTTGAGCCAAATTTTTAGAAAATTACCCTTCTCGTCTAAACGGGGAGAAGTAGCCCCCTTGTCCACTACAATTTTTTTATCGTCTTAATTTAATCTATACTTCTGAATTGTTTTTTTCGTGTTTTATAAGAATCACCGTAACCCCATAATTAGTATCTACCTTAAAGAAAAAATAGGAAAACATTTTGTTTCCATGTTGATGCCTATCCATCTTGAAATTAAAAAATAAAATCAACATAAGGACCACCCTAATGTATATGTAACTTTTATATCGCAAGTAAAAACAATATAAAGCACCAACCTTATTTTTATTTTATGTAACTCAAAAAATTTAAAGAGCATGCTCTCTTGCATATCTATGTTTTTAATTTGTATTTATTATAAAATGATAAATTATTCCTCCCACATCCTCATCCTCATACTCTTAAGAATCATATTAAAAAAAAAAACTCCATTGGCTTTGTGTGGCAGCTCACAAAAGCCAAAAGAAGCAAATTATATTTGCAAATTATGTGTAGTCTATCTTAATCTTTCTTTTTGTATTCAAATTAATTATCTTCATGACTTTATTCGTTTTTCTTTTGTTTTCTTTTCATTTATATTAACGCATTGAGGTTTAATGTTTTGCATGCGTCTTTCTTTCTCATACCTTCACTCTTTACCCGTGTTTAATGTTCTGACACACATCTTAAATAAAGCTTCTGTCAGTGGGTAGGTTTATTAGGTAGAGCAAAAAAAAAATCAATGACGCTTTTGATAGGTGTATATATGTACCGTACCTATATACCATATTCCAATTCCAACTGAACCTCTTTCCACATGAGAGCCCATCATCATCAAAAATTCAAGGACTTTCTATTAAGTATTTTCGTTTTGTACCTCTTAAGATTTTTTTTTATCTAATTCGTTGTTTCTTTTGATTTTTTTTTTTTGTATGTTTTTTTTTTCTTGCGTATTTTTTTCATTTATAATTTATAATTTTTGTATTTTCTTGAAAGGACATGTTTTTTTCATTTAGGCATTCTTCTTTTTTGAAGATTATGTCTCTTTGTCAAAAAATTTTGCGTAGAAGGAATGTCGCTCAGAGCATTTTTATTTTAATGAATAAAATTTGAAGTGCTTTCATTGGAACCATGGAAACATTTTAATTTTTTTTTTAGACATTTATGTAATTCAATTCAATTTATAAGCTAAGAGCAAACACTCACCATTTCAAAAACATTTTTTAATTAATTGAAAATTTGATATAATTCAATAAACTATACAATAAATGGTGTAATTTAAGTTAACCTCTTGTGAATCTGCCACTGCGTGGTGTTGATTCTTTAAAATTTCAATTTAATTGCAGATGACTGCATCGTAAATTTCAGAGTTTATATTTGCTATTACCCACCACGAATAGTCCATTTTATGACTAGAATCCTTTGGAAGTAAATTTTTTTTAAAACAATGAAGTATTTTGGTGTTAGGAAGGGTCAGAAAAAAAATTTAAAAAAAAAAAGAAAAAATGGATTGGCAAAAATCAAATTAATTTGGCAGAGAAGAACTATTTACTTACTCATTATGACTTAGGGAAAGCTTCAATGAAAAAACTCTGAATTCAATATTATTTTGCAATTTAAGGCACAGTCAATTTCGTTTAAATAAAACATTTCGGTTTCATTTATAATTTAATTATTTTACTTAAAGTTTTATTCGTTAAAATTTTGACTAGTTTTAAGAAAGGTAGCTTGGAGTTGGATAAGCAAAAATTAAAATGGGACTTGCCACAGTCACGTTCTCATTATTTATTGAATCAGTAAAAATGACAGTGCCAGATATAAATTGGTGAGCCTTGCCATTAATGGCAAACATTGCCATTGGTGGCGAGAAGCTGAATTAAAATTATATTTGAAAGTTGGTGTGCTTACACACAATTTACCTTTGGGTGTTAAAACGCAAAACTTATATTCTGTCTTAAGTCAACCTAGTGGCCTTTTTTTATCATATTTGTTTATTAAATGATATGTCCTGAAATTTCAATCTGACAACAACTCAGGATTAATTTGTATCGAGAAAACACATTTAGTCAAGATAAAGAAAATTAAGTACCGTCAATAATCAAAATTGCTTACCCTTAACAACTGTGACAATTTTTAATTGGCACTACCTAATAGCGTACTTTTCCTAATTAAAGATTTATTTTAATATCTTCTACATTATTTTATATCAAATTTACATAGGTTTATGGTCAAATAATGCTAAGTCGGTTTACTTTCTTCAATTTTTTCCTATACCTATAGGTAAAATGGAAAAATAGTATTTGAAGGGATTTAAAGAACAGATTGAAGTCCCGGGTGTCAGATATTATAGGAAATCTAGTGTTGGTTATTTTCAACATTTTCAAAAACTACAAAACATATTAAAGACAGACAAATTAAAGTTATGTTTAAAAAAAATTGCTTCAAGCACTATATGCATAAAAATTTAAAAAAAATCTTAAATTTTTGAGAGTTTTTTAAAATGTTTCAAAGTTGTTTTTTTCAAAAAAAAAGATAACTTCATCATAAGTAAATTAAAGATTGAATTCCTTGCCTTTAAAAAAACTTTAACATCATGGTAAGTATTTTACTTTAATTTAAGGTCAATTTTATAGAAAATTGAACCGACGAACACAGCTTGTCCGGATAAATGACATATTTTCAGAAGTAATTCTTGTATCCTCTGGAGTTCCTCAAGGTTGTCACTTGGGACCCCTTTTGTTTCTAAATTACTTATTTTCAGAAGTAATTCTTGCATCCTCTGGAGTTCCTCAAGGTTGTCCCTTGGGACCCCTTCTGTTTCAGAATTACGTATTTGATGATATGACTCAATAACGGCAGAGATTTTAAAAATGCTCCCTCGTAAAGGGTTTATTAACCTCCTTTACACAATAAATGCCGCTCTAAGGTTAGAATATGTTCCGAGCCAATGGAAAGTTGCAGAAGTCATAATGGTATTGAAACCTGGCAAATCATCTCACGAAAAGAAGTCTTACAGGCCGATTTCGCTTCTTCCCATAGTATCAAAAGTTGTTGAAAGAATACTACTCCTGCGCCTGCAACCGATAATAGAAGAGAAACAATTAATACCTGAACATCAGTTCGGATTTAGAAGCAAGCATTCGACAATTGATCAAGTGCATAGAATTACTGACGTAATTGAGAGAACTCTTGAAGAAAAGAAAATCTGTTCCACAGTCTTTTTGAACATATCGCAGGTGTTTGACAAGGTGTGGCACGAAGGCCTCAAATTTAAATTAGGACAAGTTCTGCCAGAAGGACTTTATTACATTCTAAACGGATATTTAAATGAAAGACTTTTTCGTGTAAGACACGGAAATGACTATTCTGATTTCAAAGAAATAGTGGCTGGGGTACCACGAGGAAGTGTATTAGGTCCAGTTCTGTACCTTTTATTTACACGCGATATACCTCAAACAGATGACACTATTGTAGCCACGTTTGCTGAGGATACTGCAATACTAGCAGTAGGCAAAACGATTAGCGAAGCTACAATTAAATTATAAAATGCTCTTAATAATGTTTATGAGTGGACAAAAACATGGCGAATAGCGCTCAATGAACAAAAGTCAGTCCACGTGGACTTTACGTATAAAAAAGTAAATAGATTACTCGTCTTTCTTAATACCGCTCGTGTTCCATTTGCAAATGAGGCAAAGTATCTGGGAATGACTCTAGACGCGAAATTAAAATGGAAGCCGCACGTGAAAAAGAAATGCGAAGAACTTAAAAGTAAATTAAGAGATATGAACTGGTTACTCGGTAAATATTCAAAGCTTAGCATTGAAAATAAATTCATTTTATACCGACAGGTTCTTAGACCTGTTTGGACTTATGGTATACAACTTTGGGGTTGTACCTGCGATACAAAATTAAATAACTTACAAACGTTTGAAAATAAATTGCCTAGGTCATTTGTAAATGCTCCGTGGTATATAAGAAACGAAGATCTACATAGGGATCTCGGGATTCTTACGGTGCGGGAGGAAGTAAAAAGTTTCGCGCGAAAACAAAGAAATAGGCTATTAGAACACGCTACGATTATTGACATTCTTGACGAGTCGAATTTAGTACGCCGTCTGCGAAGAACAAAACCTTCCGACTTGGTGCGGTGAACAGAAAACCGCTTTAAAATCGCGGATTAAGCAGGAACTTTCACCGGAAAGTAACCTGCAACACGTTACTTAACTTCGTTAAAAATAAATTGCTAGATAAGTTTCAACTTAGTTGCAATCGGGAAGTGGAGGTGGTTTTAGTGTAGTAAGAATCTCACACTTCTATGAGCACGCGTTTTTCGGTCCTCATAGAGCCTGAATAGCAGGTTTTGCACCTACCCACGGGAAAATAACCACAAAAAAAAAAAAAAAAAAAAAAACTTATTTTCAGAAGTAATTCTTGTATCCTCTGGAATTCCTCAAGGTAGTCACTTGGGACCCCTTCTGTTCCTGCATTTGATCAATGACATACCATCTTTTATCAACAAAGCTCTCTGCCTAATGTTTGCGGAAGAAATCAAAATTTTCCGTTGTATGAAATTATTGGATAATTGCCTTTTACTTCAAAGTGACCTTGTCTCAAAATGTCAATCTTTATCTTTTTCTCGTTGTCTTAGACCAATTCATTTTGAATATAACATCAATAAAACACTACTTATTAAGCTTAGAAAAAATAAAGACCTTATTGTAATATTCGATCCCAAACTAAGTTTCACCTCCTTGGGTTTGTGGTCTGCAACTCAAAAGAGTTTAAAGATCCATTTATCCTTCCATCACTAGTCTATGCATATATTAGGTGGAATACTGCTCTGTTGTTCGGAATCCATTTTAAAAAACTCACTGTTCAAGGATTGAAAAGATTCAGAGAAATTTTTCGCGAATTGTAGTTCATTGTCTAAACTGGAATATTGAAACCTCTCCTTATGAATACAGATGTAAACTACTTGGACTTCAACCGCTTGATATTTGCTGTTGGTATTTTTCTGTTGTATTTATATGCGATTTTATTTCTTCTCATATAAATTGACCTTTACTATTGTCCTTAGTTGATATATATGCTCTGCAGTAGCTATAATATAATTCTTAAAATTTTTAACATTTATGAACATATTCTTTAAAAAATTATGTTTCAAATTTGAAAAAATCACTCAACCGTTTAGTAGTTTCATATAAAATGGACGTAGGGACACAAATTATCATGGAGTTATCTTAGACTATAGTAGGGGTTAATTAAATTACACCTTTTTTTGCTTACTAAAATGTGCCAAAAAATTCTGGTTCCTATAAATTCTTAGTCAAACATTGAAATTCGAATGGTTCTTGGATGTTCGCCAGTAAGCCAAACATTTTTATTTGCGAATAATTTTTCCTTTTTTTAAATAAGAACACTGCTCTTTCAAGTCGCAATATCACGAAATAAAAGTGGAGATCACAAATCTTTTTTGAAAGTTTACAAATTATGCAATTTAGAAATATTTGGATCAAATTGCCATTAATTGTTCGCAATTTCTGATACTATAGAGTGTTAATTTATGATTTTTGAGTATCAATATCATCATTTTGCTCAGTTTTCCAAATTGCAAACAAATAGTCGTAAATTATGAAATTCCGAGCCAAGGTTTAAATCGGGACTCATTTGTTTGTAATTTGCAGCTCATTTTGGCTGATCTGATCCAAGAACTCTCTCCGTGATGTCGAAAACATAAAAAGTATTGATTAAGGTTTTGAAAATTTCAAACATTATAATATAATGAATTTTATATAGGTTCTACATTTCACTTCTATTATTTATTAAAAATAAACCTCGGCTATTCAATTTGAACTATACATAATTACATTTCTACGAACAAAAAACCTCCCTTCAAAACTTTTGATCCGAAACATTCATAGAAACAGGATTTCAAAGTAACTACCTAAATTAAGAATCCCATAAAATAATTAGAAACTAACCATCAGCAGTAGTACATATATGTATAATGTGTGTAAGTTTTCATGATAAACGAGACCAAATTGAAATTAACAATTCATTTACCACATTAATCAGAATACAAATCCAAAAAGCATGGAATTAATATATGTATATCTACGTGGTTGAGTTTTAATCTATCTTTCAAGATTCAAGATTGAGTTCTGGTATATAGTTTTCTCGCCATGGTCGATGCGCTCCGGTGATTCAAGGATAAAATCATCGTGGGTGTTAATGCTGTTTTATAATTTCAGACAGACAAATCACTTTAAGAATTGAATAAATTATCTTAAGAATTTAAATATTGTTCAACTTTATAGGTGAAGATGGAATATGAGAATTTAATTTAATGCTTCAGCCTTAGAACTATCTTAATACTTAAATTCATTGTTTTTTTTTTTAAGTTTCTATTTAGTACAGGTAAAATAGCACAGAAAGGGCTTCGAATAAAAAATTGGTACCACTATGAAACTTGATGAAAACGTTTTATGTACAATGAGAATGAAGAATCAAAAGAGTCTATAAAAATATTTCATATGGAAGAGAGTTTTTTTTTAGGGGGAAATGGGGGAAGTTGTGGTAAGTCAAACGGAAAAATTTACCTTGGTACAAACTAAGCATATGACACGTGTTTTTAAGGTAGTTTTAAATGCTGAAGCAAATGACACTAAAATAAAAAAATTACTGTCATATTTATGTTAGGATGAGTGTATTTCCAGTATAAATGATAAATATTACCGAAACCCAATTGGAAACAGTGTTCCATTATTAAAATTTGACATGTGGTTCATTTGTAATGTAAATCAATAATCAGAAGAATCTAAGAAAATATCTACGACAAAAGGGTGTTTTTTCGGAGATTGGGAACCAAAAATATTAAGACAAAAATGGTACCATCATAACACTTTCTAAAAATGTTACCATAACTTCCAGAATGTCGAATCCAAGGAGTCTTTAAAAATATCAAGGTTGGAAGGGTGTTTTTTTTAAGGAAGGGAGAATTGTGGAATTCTTATAAAAACCTTTGACAAAAATGGTACCCTCATGAATCTTGGCAATAATATTTAATTTTCATTGAGGATGAATAATCAAAAGAGTCTATACAAATATTTATAGTAAAGAGTGTGTTTTAGGTGACAAAGGAAAGTATGATACGAGTATTGCTACAGAAAAACACGTGGGAAAATGGAACATAGATACAACTTGGCGAAAATGAAGGATTTGCCATATCATGAGAATGAAAAGTGTTGAAAAGACTGCACAGAACACCAGAGTCGGAGTACAAACATTACTATTCCAACCTGGTTCTATACAACGGTGCCAACATAAACAGGATAGATAATTTCTTGCTGAAACTTATTCGAGGTCACATTGCGAGAGCGATGTCCTCGTCTAACAGCTTAATTTTCGGGGCTTATTACCCCAACAACGAATACTACGAGCGTGTGCGTCTAAGCGGCTTTATTCCGCCCGATGCATTCCTCCACCTAGACAGTCAAGGGCTGATCCAGGATAGAGCGGTGGTTCCGCTAATCTACCACGTCTGCCGGAGAACTGTAGATCGGCGGCTCCTGTACAGTCGGGACGTCCTCGCACAAGACGGAGCTGAGCACCTTCGGTTCAGTAGGACTGTGTCCGATCGGGACCGAAGAGATAGGGTAAAGCAGGAGAACCAGTTCTGGTGGTTGAAAAACGAAGATGAAGTTCCTTCAGATATTTAATAGTTGACCTTGCTATTTTCTTTTGTATGGCCGACTTGCATAGGTTTAGAGGTTTAGGTAGTTAGTTTTAAGTAGGGACAGTCAAGGTGGCACCAAAAAAAAAATTATAAAACCAGGAAATGCTTGCTGTGGCTGTTCTAGTTTGTAAGTAGTCTGTAAGTAGCTTATAAGTAGGTTTTAATTAGTTTATAATTAGTTGTAAATAGTTTTAAGTAGCTTTAAGTAGTTTTAATTAGTTTTAATTAGCTTTAATTTAGTTTTATGTAGTTTGTAAGTTTTATATAAACCCAAAAAAAATAAAGACAGAGATACCGAGTTTTTTGTAAATTCTTCTAGGTGAAAAATCAAACCGACCCGGATTTAGTATTAAGATAGTTCTTAGGCCGAAAGGCATTATCATTAAGTTATTATAGTTTAACTTAGAGCGTCCGATTGGGGCCAGTATGTTAGTATTAAGATAATGATAAGTAGGCTAGTTTTTATGAATTTTTGTCTAGCTTTAAGAAAATTGAAAATAAAAATGAATTTGAAAAAAAAAAAAAAAAACCTGGGAAAATGGTACATAGATACAACTTGGCGAAAATGAAGAATTTGCCATATCATGAGAATGAAAAGGGTTCATAAGAATATCTAAAATATTGTTTTTATTTTAAACCATCAAATGAAACTGCAACACATAACTTCTTACTATAGATCTGACTTATGTTTTTAACTGTTGTTAAAAAAAAAGAAATAAAAACGCACCCTTTACTATAAATATTTGTATAGACTCTTTTGATTCTTCATTCTCATAGCAAATCAAATATTTTTACCAAGATTCATGAGGGTACCATTTTTGTCAAAGGTTTTTTGATAAAAAAATCCACAATACCCCCTCCCTTAAAAAATACACCTTTTCGACCTAGATATTTTTAGAGACTCTTTGGATTCGACATTCTGGGAGTTATGGTAACATTTTTCCAAGTTTCATGATGTTACCATTTTTGTACAATGTTTTTGGTAATAAAACCACACTGTCACCAACCTCCGAAAAAAACACCTTTTTCTCATAGGTATTTTCTTATATTCTTCTGATTATTGATTTACATGACAAATGAACCACATATGCCAAATTTTAATAATGGACCACTGCTTCCAATTGGGTTTCGGTAATATTTAACATTTTTACTGAAAATACACTCATCCTAACATAAATATGACAACAATTTTTTGATTTTAGTTTCATTTGATTCAGCATTTAAAAGTACCTTAAAAACATGTGTCATATGCTTAGTTTGTACCAAGGTAAATTTTTCCGTTTGACTTACCACAACTTCCCCCCTTTCCCCCTCAAAAAAACTCCCTTCCATTGTGATCAGGTAATACTGATATGCACTAATGAGGTAATATTAATTGCATAATTGCATCTTTTATAGTCGAAGATATATACTTTGCGAAGGGTGTAGCGTAAAACTAGAACCGCCATTTTTGATTTTCAAAACTTCTGTTGTACTCAACTTGTAAATATTTGTATAGAATCAAAATTTAGCTAATTTACGGATGATATTTTGTGGAAATTTTGTAAATGTGAAATAGTGTCAGCAGAGGAGATATAAAAACTTTTAATATTTGCGAACCGTGAATTATGGACTGCCAATTTTGATTTTCAAAAAAATAGTAGTGCTTTATTGAGCTCAGCGTGTGTTTGCTATCACTGTAAATATTCTTAAAGAATCGCAAATTTGCAAATATTACAAATGAAATTTTTGCATTGTTTTGTGCTGCATTATGCCAAAGATATAAGAATAAATTACAGTGATACCAATTTTCCGAAGTGTTAAATTGGCACCACCATTTTTTGTTCCTACTTTGTGCTGCCTTGTGCAAAAAGGGAACGTCCCTTATCTTGGTGGACACTTTATGGCGGAATCAACCAATCAATTTTGATATCTGAATTTTAAGCTAATTAAATGCTGAATTGATGCTCAAACCAGACATTTTTACCTCGAGTACCTTTCGAGCAACCCATTTTTTCGTTAAAAACAAGTGCGAAGTTAGCGGTAAAAATTTGGAATTTAACTTTTTAATTGTAACCAGAATTTGTAGCCAATTACATGCTTATTTGTTGCCCAAATCCCTACTTTGTAGCTCTAACAGTTTTTCAAATATTCAAAATTCCGCTATAATAAGGCTCAGGTTAGCGGACGAAAATCCGAAAATCATAATTCTTTAATACACAAAATTGTAGCTTTTTAAATACTAATTTTTTGCCCAAAAATTAATTAAGGACCTTTTACGGATACATTTTTACTAACAATTTAAGTTTCAGAAAGTGCATTTCTGGTTTCACCAAGAAAGGCTCGGAAAAAGTCCCGCGAAATCTTAAAAAAACTGATTTTATAATATTTTCTTTTGCACAAATTTGTAGCTTTTTTAATGCAACTTTGTTGCTTATACCTATCAAAAAATGGAGCTGTAACAGGTTTTTGGAATTCAAGTTTCTAGCTAAAAAGTGAGCTAAAAATCAATTTTTTTTCGCCATAATTTGAACACAACTCTAACTACTAGATTAATCACCAAACCGCAATTTTGTAGCTTGCTTGACTTTATTTGTATTCAATTTCCCGCTTAAATAAACTATCCAGCTAGTTTTTGAATTTGAATTTCAAATTAAAAACGATCCATAAGCGCGACAAAATTAGTTCTTGAGCAAAAAAGATTCCATTCAAAAAGCTACAAATTTCGACATAAGAAAAAGTTTAAAATTATTTTTTTGTTTTTAATTTTGAGCATTACATAGCTGGTAAAATCTTATATTAGCAGGAAATTGAATACAAAGAAAACCAAGCGAGCTACAAAATCGTGGTTTGGTGACTAATCTAATTAGAGGAATATTCAAATTGTGGCGAAAAAAATTTCGGACTTTGTTGTTTTTTAGATTTTAGAGGCTTGATTTTTAACTAACTTTTTAGCCAGCGGAAGCTTGAATTCCAAACAAACCGTTAGAGCTACAAATTTTAGTCCGAACCTACGTTGGTGAAACCGGAAATGCACTTTTTTAAACTTAAATTGTTAATAAAACACTATCCATAAAAGCTACTAAAATAATTTTTGGGCAACAAATTAGCATTTTATTACCTAAAAATTCAGGTTTCAAATTCTAATTATTTTAGATTTTAACCGCAAACTTCAGACATATTTTTGCAGAAAATTGAATAACTCGAAAGTTACTCGAGCTACAAATTTTTGATTTGAGCAACAAATGAGCATTTAATTAGATATAAATCAGATATTCCGCCAAAAAGTGTCCGCCACGATAAGGGCCGTCAAAACGGATGAAAAGTGCAAGTTTGTATATTTTTCGTTAAAAACTAATTTTTATGCGTAAAGTAGCTAAGCAGATTTTCAATTAAAAAAAAAAACAAAATTAATAAATTTTTAATTTTTCAGTTTTTGTTTTTTTATAAAAATGTAGGAATTTTTTAAGCTTGAATTACAAGTTTTCTTGGGCTGATCAATTTATAGGACAAGTTGGGTTTTGTTGACCAATTAGATGGCATACTTTTTTTTCCGAATATTCTTCAATTTAAAGGTTGTCCATGCCCTAGCCATGTTTGTCTTGTTTTTTTTTTTCATAATTTGTTTTTCTCAATTTTAGATAATTTTTTTTTAGAAAATTTCCCCGCCCTCTAAAATGGTGAGAAATACTAGCTGTAAAAACAACATTTTTCATTTTTTAAACACAAAACTGTATAGTGAAAGGGTATTTGGATATCCTTGATATCACAGCATTGACGATACGTCGATGTCACCGACATCCGCCTTACCATTAATGACAGTAACAAACTCAGATGTCATGGTCCTTATTTCCTGATGGGAATAGAAGTCATGTTGTCAAACCACTTCCATCATGAAGTGACATATAAATAGATGAAGGTATATAAATACACATATCAACCTATAAAATGATCTTAGGGTAATGTGTAGAAAACAGTGGTGGCTCTGAACACTGTATGCACCTATATAGTAAGTTCATTTTGAATGGTTCTGAAACAAAAGGTATTTTTTTTAATTATTGACTTTAAGGGAAAGGGGGAAATTCTACAGCTATTCCCTATTTACTTCAGTACTATATGTAGGTAGGTACCAGGTACCACCATGAGAGTTTTTTACATTCCACTTTTTTGAAGTTCCTGTTTCCTGTTCAAAGATCAAACAAAAAGAACAATACAAATTTTGTCAGCTTCGGGATGTTATTATAATTCAGCAACATCATTTTAAACTTTGATTTATAAAAGTTCATCCAGCGATGAAAAGCAATCGATATAAAGGATGCCAGGAAGCTATTTTAACAAAAGTCGAGAAAGTTTATTTTTGCTTTTTTGTAATGATTTATCTACAGAATGGTTCACGTCCGTCATTATCGTTAGTAAAGTCAAAAAAAAATATGGAAATCCACGCCATTATACTTACACACACATATTCATTCGACTGGACAAAAAAAAAAAAGAGATAAAAATTAATGTGTCGAAAGGAAGAGAGACTCTGTACATGAAGTATGAGTTGAGTATGCTTTAACCCTACAATCCACATTAATGTGACCCCTGACGACCTATTGTCCTATGCAGAATTCTGCTTTTAATTACTTCTACTGGTTATGATAACTATCGAGACTTATAATACTGTACTCACCACGCCGTCGCCAATGTGATGAATGGTGCATGGAATGTGTGCTGTGGCACCAATTTGCGTTGTCACAATGGTTGAGTTCTGGGTGCCAAAGAACATTGGGGTCTTGAATATATCCTCGCCACTACCATCGACAATGACAGACGTTCCTCCGTTGTTGCTGTTATATATTGTGTCTTCTGTATTTGTGTCGATTATATTATTGCCACTGATGCCGCTTCTGCTGCCACTGTGTTGGTGTAGCCGGTCATTGGCATTATTAATAAGAATTCTCGTTGCCTCTTTTGTTAACTG
This sequence comes from Dasysyrphus albostriatus, assembly GCA_946251815.1. Classification (NCBI taxonomy): domain Eukaryota; kingdom Metazoa; phylum Arthropoda; class Insecta; order Diptera; family Syrphidae; genus Dasysyrphus; species Dasysyrphus albostriatus. The sequence continues at coordinate 53,448,327 of OX276337.1, forward strand.
GTGATTTTTGGCAACGATATGACTGGATGACGCAATGTCTGTTGCTTGATGTGATACTGACATAATTAAATTTTGATTCATATCCCTATTCAATTCATGGGTGCTGCTATCCTTGTTAACGTGTGGCGTTAATCCTGAAAATATACCAAAAATAACAAAAAAAAAAAATCAATAGGTGGTCACTATGTATATGGAATGCTTAAATAATAGACGTTATTCAGTACATTGATTTTCTATTTATATTCCATCGTTTGAGATGGTCTAAATTAATTAGAAGCAATCAAGAATCGCAATAAAAAAAATTGCTGAGATTGAGAAAATGATGATAATGGATCTTATATACAAGTAGACAAATAAATTATTTATTAGATTTTTTTGTTGAAGAAAGTTAATGTAAGAATAAGAACGATTATTTGATGGTAATATATCTTTAATGAAAACGGGAATAAATGCGCACTACGTAAACATCCATGAAGTAAATATTTTTATTTTGGCATAGGTGTTTCTGTTGAAATTAAAGAGCGGCGATTCGACCAAGTGGAAAAGAAAACTTTTCCTTGTTGATGGTTAATGTCCTTCCAAATTTTAATGTTGTTAAATTCGACTCAGATTAAAGTGACATTTTCAAACTTCATCATACAACTACAACATCACTAATCCCCCTTTTTTTAAATAAATCTATGAATTTTTAAAAAAAGCCTGTTCTAGGAAAGGAAACCATTTTTAAAAAAATTACTATTAATGGTACCTCAAAAAGAACAAATTTTTGTATTTACAATTTTCTTTGTCAATACAGAAACTTCTAAAAAACATAAATAGTTTTTTTTTTGAACCAAAACTATCAAAAAATAATTTTTGGATTCTTAATAAAATATTAAAATTTTATTTTGTTTTGAAAATCAAATATTTTGAATACTACATCGGCGATTTTAGTGAAACTCGGTGCCTATTTAGAGTTTTTTTTAACACAACTTTTTTTGAATATTAGTGTGATTCACTAAAAATTATAAAAATTTACACTAAGCAAATTCAAATAGTACATATACCACTCATAGAACATTTTTTCTTATCTTGAATTATCTAATTAACGGCTAATCGAATGTCTATTGTTGTTTTAACTTATTTAAAAAAAGATTAAATACCATTGAATATCAAAATTTTCAAAAAAAATGGATTCTTTACTTGGAAGTGGACACTTTCAAAGACAGAACAACTTTAATTCATGAGTGTCAAGTAAGTAAGGTAACTTTAACGAATCGAAAAATAAAAAAATAAAAAGGTGAATAATTTGCTGTTAATTATTCGTTGATTAGTTGTGACAATTTAGAATTTGTCGTTTAATATTTTTTTGTCGAAAATCAGTAAAAACTTTTTATACCTGATGGTTGGTGACTTTATAATTTACCGTTAACTAACCGTTAGTTAGTTGTGATTCAATTTGATCGCGAAATGTTTTCTATGTTTTTTCGGGTGCTTTCCTAACTTGATATCAAGTCCCGTCCGGCCGGCTCCTAAAGCATCTTGGAAAAACAACTCCAACAGGTATTCGAAGAACAATCATGTGACAGGTGGTTCACGAAAATCTCTAAATAAAAAGTGAGACAGAAGGTCCACTTTTCCTTAAGGCAAGCGACAGATGGTCCTTGCCCAACGATTTGTGTGTGACAGGTGGTCCACACCAACGATGACATGCGACAGATGGTTCATTGTCCAAGGAAATGTGTAACAGACTGTCCACATACATGTCTACACTGACAGATATGCCAATATTGGCAACGCCAGAATGGCCGGGGGCCCAACTTAGCGTGTCGTTGTAGGTAAAGAAAGATGATTTTGCTAGGTGATTCCCCAAATCTGCACGAAAGTCTACGGTGTTAGGGAAATGTTAACTTCGCGTAAGAAATCGAATTCTTCCACACCATTTAAGATTGGTAAATGGTGGAAGTGCATTCGTTAAAGATATTTTTCTCGTTCTTAGTCTGGTTCGGTTTGGGACGGGTACTTTGATCGTTTGAATTTGATTTTTCGCTTAACTTTTTTTTGTGTGGCATAATAAGACGGAGGTGGTCTGGATGCATTCATCGAGCTACTTCCCATTGTGAATGCTCCCTTTCACTAGGGATACTTAAAATGAGAGAGTGGATTGGGTTCAACAACGGGGCAGGCTTTCAGCAAATAGGCGAAGTCCCTTCATAAAACTCTTGACAGAATACCACCACTACTGTGTGCGTGTGAAAGCCACCATTATGGGACTTTTTGGTTAGATTCTGTAGAAAGCAGATCGTTTTTAGAAAAGTTTAAAAAGGAAAAATCATATTGCGTTTACTTCAGCCTAATTTCAAAACTTGTGAGATTTTCTTAAAATGGAATAACGAATATCTAGTGAGGGATATTCAGAATAGTTGTTTTGAGGAGTTAAATATTCTTTTAACGAAGCACCTTCAGGAGTCAAGACCAGATGGGTCAGAGAACTCAGAAAAAAATCAATTTCGTTTGGAGTACATAAAAAAGCTAAATATTTTTTTCATTCGTAATAGTGAAATTCGTTGTAGTTTCGCTTGCCAGACTGAGCAAAATTATTATCCCGTTAGGCCTTTATTTTGTCCAATTGTTTCCCGGAATTACGGGACTTCTAAGACCCCATTTTCTTGTGTTTAGTTTGTTTGAAAATCTTTCCCAGAATCATCTTTCTTCGTCTTGCGTTTTATGACACAATTAGTGCTTTGATTTAAAATTGTTTCACTTATTTTCTTTAAACATTAGGCTTTGGCCAATATTAACTTTTGTTTAAAATTCTTGTTGAAAAAAAATTAGGGTTTCCTACCTATATCTACGAAGGTTTCCTTAATAAAATATCTGAAATTCCTTTTGGAAATTAAATCGTATGTTGTGGTTTAATTTAGAAAAATGATTCTGATGTTTCTGGTTTTGGAAAGTTTCACCATAAAAAAACTTCCTAGCGCCCTGAAGTACGCCCCTGTACTTACATCGTTTTATGCAACTTTTAATTGAAATCTCTTAATTTTATTAATTCAGCGCAGATTAGGCGCTCGATCAATAGAATATTAATTTATTTTTCGAACCTTCCCATCACTGAGCAAAACCGGTGGTAGCACCTTTAAATGCTGCTTATTTGCATTTTTTCTATTGAACGCGCCCCATTCGGACAAATCGGTTTTCAAGTATCGATAAATGAAAAGTAGTTAAATTAATTAGATTCGCGTTACTAAATAAAATTGCAACAACGTGGCTACGATAGTGTTTTCTGTTTGAGGTGTATTGCGTGTAAGTAAAGGGTACAGAACTGGACCTATTACACTTCCTTGTGGTACCCCAGCCTTAATTTCTTTGAAATAAACATAAACATTTTCGTGTCGAACACGAAAAAGTCTGTTATCTAGATATCCGTTTAGAATATTATAAAGTCCTTCAGGCAGAACTTGTCTCAAATTTAATTTAAAGCCTTTGGGCCAAACCTTGTCAAATGCCTGCCACACGTCCAACAAGACTGTCGAACCGATTTTCTTTTCTTCAAAAGATCTCTCAACTATGTCTTGAATTGTTAAATACTTGCTTCTAGATCCGAACTGATGTTCAGGTGTGAATTGCCTTTCTTCTATTATTGATTGCAGGCGCAGGAGTAGTATTCTTTCAAAAGCTTTTGATATTATAGGAAAAAGCGAAAAAAAAAATATGAAAACTTATTAACGACTAATTAAAAATCAATAATTTAGCCATATATCATTCGGTTTAAACAGTTTATACCTTTTTTGAGGTGGGTGATATGCTTACTTGATGTACAGTTAACAAAGAATGCAAAAAACCATAAGAAACATTGCATGACGGATTTGAAATTTGCAACAACTAATTCAAGACTAGTTTACTACAAATTATCTATCCAAACACCATTCAGTATTAGCAACTTTTGCCCCTTTTTTAGATGATACTTTCCTTACTTGATATCCAGCTAGCAAAGGACGCAAGAAAACATAAAAACATAGCGCGATTAAATTACATTTTTCACACCTAATTAGAGACTTACTAACGTCAAATTATTTAGCCATGTAACATTGAGTACAAGAAGTTTTTACCGCTTTTCGAGATTTGTCAAGTTAGCAATGCACCAAAAAAAAACATAGAAACCATTCAGCGAGAAATTCGAAATTTTCACAACTAATGAAGGGCTAATTAACAGCAAATTTTCCACCTACCCATTAATTGATTTGTCAAAGTTGCTTTACGAACGTGATACTCATAGAAAACACATAATTCAAAAACACATAGAAAACATCGCATGGCAAATTTAATTTTTCACAAATAAATAACGATTTATTAACAGCAAATTACTAAGTACTAAAATATTAAAATTTAGAAAATTTTACCACTTTGAAAGAAACATAGAATGACAAATTCGAAACTGTCACAACTAATTAATGACAAATTATGCACCTATCCCTTTTTCGATCCCTGAGAGATGCTTTGAAATCAAGTTAGCAAAGCACCCAACAAAACATAGAAAACATTGAACAAAAAGTTCTAAATTGTTACAGCTTATTAACAACTAATCAAGCGCAAATTATCCACCGGTGTGGAGTGTACTTAAGTCAATATTATACAAAATTGACATTTGCCGATTTAGAACCTAGATACTGAATAATTATGCTTTCTATAATAACACAAATATGGTACCTTTAAAATATCTATAGAAAAATGAGGGTGCAATAAAAGTACATAAATGCAGATCAATTTTAAATAAATAAAGTAGCAACAATAAAAAAAATCATTATCATAGTAAAAAGAATAGGTTATTATTTTACTTTTTAATACAAAATTGAAAACAGGCTCTGAAATTACTTATCTCTTCTGAAAGATAAACCAATAATTTCCCATATACGAGTATGCTCTGTATTTCATAAACATAATAAATACTCATATATATGTGTATTCAAATTACACAAATACAGTATATGTATGCGTATCTATATTCATATACATATTAAATTCTTAAAAAAAATTATAACACAAAAAAAGAATTACTGATTGCACTGTTCGAGCCCTGCACATAATATATGTATATATGTATGTATCTCTTATATATATATGTACATTATATAAATTTGTATAGACCATCGTAATATACCATTCTGGATTTTTAATGAAGATACTTTTTCATTATTATGATGCTATAGGTACTAAGAATGTAGCTATCCATGTTGAAATACATATTTCCGAGCTCTCATATGCCGGAACTGTCATTATAGCCATTTACAAATGAGTACACACAACAGAAAAATAATGTCACTCTCAATTATCGCAATCCCTTTTGTAAAAAAAAAAAAAAACGAAACTTCGTTGCATGCATTTGCTCAACTTATAATTTAAATCTTTCAAATTTTCCTACATTGTTTACGAGCACAACATTAATAGTTTAAAATTTTACAAAGAGAAGAAAAAAATGTTTCTCACTAAAAGACCTAAATTTTAATTTAGTTGCCAGTTGCCATACGTTTTAAGAAAATGAAACTGACCCTTTTCACTATTATGTCTATTAAATTTAAACTTTAATCTTATAAGACTGCATAACATGTCCTTAGCATATTTCAATAAAAAAGTATATAGAAATACGTAAAAAAAATAAGCAAAATTCTTCCTTATATCCCGAGATTATTTGCATTTCTGAATATAATGTATGTATAAATAGTAAACAATAAAATCTATTGAAATATCCATATGCATTGTTTAAGAGCCATTTATTTCCTATAAATCATTTGGCATTATTATTTTCTTCTTTCTTTTCATATCAAAAAAACGTCACCATTGTTGTCGACATCAGCAGAAGGGACTATAGCTGATAAAAAATCGCCCAACTTAAACGAACAATTTATGTTTATTACAAAAAAAAAGAAGCCAAATGTAATCCATAAAAAGCATCTATTTTATTTATGTTTCTATAAATAAATATATGTATGCTATTTACCTAACCTATACGCAGTAGCTACATTTGTATATAGGTATATGTATGTATATTGGTAAAATATATATCAGCTATAACAAAACAAAATTGAAAAAGGGAGATGCTATTACCCTTTTTACAATTGTCCTGTGTGTTGTGTCCAGGTTCATGTTGTTATAAGTCGTCTCTTTCCACATCAAAATGCACCGCTTCCAAAAATTTCTATTGAACTAATCATGCGTACCGAAGTGAGGGGTTGTATACTGCCATATTACACAAGGATTTATACACCAAAAGCTGCTCACAGTCTACTTGCTGTCATTATTATTATTATTGTTATTTGTATATATTTTGCCCATCAGAACATTAATGAATTCAGTTGGAAATTATGGTAGGTATAACCACCAAGCCACTGAATCTGACCAAAAAGGAATTTTGATATCGAATATAATATTATTTAAAAAAAGAATTTCACCAAGAACGCACGAAAAGTTATTAGTTTAAAAAAAAGTACGCAATTAGCAAGAACTTGTTGAATCGGACTAAACAAAGACTCATAATGATAAAGGGTTTTCCAATAGAAACTGGTTCATGTTGACAGTCTGTGGCGGCCATGTTGTTTTGGTGACGTCTGTCAATGAATCTGATCTATATTAGGTGTGTTCCAGAACCAGTTTAAAACAGTTTGAAACCGCCAGATTTAGTCATTTTTAGTGTGAAGTCGTTCTAGAAGTGAAAGTTTGTAGTTTTTCGGACCAAAGAGAGCACTCACAAGAGAAAAAAAATTCCCCTCCTTGCCAGATTTAGTCCGAAAAATTTCTGGTGGCTGTTTCGTGCTGGATATCAAATGCCAGGTGCTAGTATGTCAGATTTGAAAAAAAATGTCAGTTTGAGTTCAATTAACAAAACAGAATAACAAATAGCTAGGATTACCCAAGTATTACTTTTTTTGTTTTGTTTTTGGTAGATGTATTAATTTTTTAATCTTTTTTTAAATCAAAGGATTTTCTTAAGAATCCATGTGTCGCTAAGCAAATCTTTTTCTTAGAAGAAAATTTTCTTTTGACAATTTGTGTACTTTTTGTTTTGTGTAGTTGTTTTTTTCTTTTTTAAACAAATTTAAGTTTCATGATTTAATATGTTATTTAAGAATATTTCTTTGCTTAAGTTTAATTTTTTGTATACGTGTACTTTCTTTTTCCTACCATTCAGTTTCTTGTGCAGTGATTTTCAAAAAAAAATTATTGACTTATGATTACCCTACGGCAGCTCTAGTCAAATATTTCTTTTGACGTGGTGAAAATTAGTGCAAATTAGTGTCCAAACCGTTCCCGACATTTTGACAGTTTTTCTTCTCTCTGAGAGGATTTCATTCCCACCTGTATTAATTTTCATTAAATCCGAAATAGTGAGAAGCATTTAAGGAACACACCTATTATTTAATCATTGATACCACACATCACCATGACAAGTTTCACCATACAAATATAAAACAACAATGAACAAAATAAAAGAATTAATTGACAAATTTCATGCAGATCCTGGGTGACCACCAAGATCCATGGGAGTAGGCAGAAAGGGGTGCTTGCGTCCCCATTATCAGAATATATAATTTTTTTCACAAATTGATTTGAAATGAGCTCTAATGACAATTCTTATAAAGGGTGGTTCGGTTCCCGCGACGGATCGCGAAACAATCAATTTATTGAAGGAAACTTTTGGTTAGCGCATTATTATCTCACGTCGTGGGGTTATTTTTTGTGGGGTTATGTGAAATCACTTGTCTACGCAGATAAACCCGAGATGATTGAAGCCTTGGAAGAGAATATTTGGCGCCGGACCAAAAGTTTACTTCAATAAATTGATTCTTTCGTGATGCGTGCGTCCCAAACCGAACCATTATTTAGGTAATAAATTTGCAAGATTTGCAAACGTTATTCCAAGTCTATTCTATGAAAGTCAAACCAAACTGAGCATAAATCAAGTGACAGCTGTCAAAAAGACCAACTCCGAAAAAATTGCCAGATTAAAAACCATACGTCTAAAAAAAAGCACCTTTTAGTTAATGAAAATACCTTTCCAAGGATAAATATGTTTTGTCGTTATTGGTCCTGGGGATTGGTGTGTTCAATTCTCTTATGTATGAAAAAAGATGACCCAAGATGCACCAATTATATTATCACCTTAGACAACATTTTTTTTGTTAAAAACTTTTTTCTAGGGTGAAAAATTTTGACTTTAGGAGCGTCTGATATTAGAAAATGGGTTTTGAAAAATAACAGACACCTTAACATACATTTATATGGTTTTATTTGTCTTCTTTTAACTAATCGTTTAATTTCAAATAAAAGTATAAAATGAGCTCCACTCCATATTATTGCGTTTCGCCCAGAGACAAGCGTTGGGCTCATATGTTAGACGCTTCTTTGGAAAAAAAAATTATTTTCATTTCCGTGTTCCACTACCCAAAACTATTCTCGAAAATATATATTTTTTAAGGGTCCTATCATGACCCAAAATTTTTTTAAATGTTGTGTGCTGTAAATTATTTTTAGACCTTTTTTGATTGAATCTAAGAGAAATTTGAAAAATTTTACAGCTGGAAATGACGAATCAAATATTAGGTCAGTTACTAAAAACCTAAAAAATAGTCTAAAGTAATAGTTTTAATTGTATTGATATTTTTTCTGGTTGCATAAATTAAATCTATCATCAGGCTAAGCATTCTGATAGTTGACAGCTTAAAAAAAAAAACATTCAGTTTTTGATTTTTGATTTTTTGATTAATTGACTTCTTAAATTGGATTCGATGTTTTCAGCCATCAAATTTGTCAAATATCTTTCAGATTCGATCAAATTAGGTCTTTAAATAATTTCCAGCACCAAAAGCTTGCAATAAATTAGTTTTTATCTTTTTAGAACATTTCGCAACATTTTGGACAATCTTCTTTAAATTTGGTACAAATCAGTATTGGAGTCATTTTTAAATGAAAGAATACATTCAGAGGTGCATTTATAAGGACACTTCAAACATTAACCTGGCTCAAATTCTGACTTCTACAGTTCTTTATTCAAATTTTTAAAATTAGGGACCATGTTCTGACCTTAATTGTGAAGCCCCTGTTTTATGTTTAAAAAAATATAGCAGAATTGAGCATCCCCAAATTATTTAGTATACCAAATTTCATTAATATGTATAAAGAACTGGCGTGGAAAATGATTTTTGTTGCCAAAATTCAACAAACGGACCACTGTGCAGCGTTCTGAATTTTTGCTATAAAAAAACCATTTACCACACCAATTCCTAATTATTATAATGAAATTCAAATTCATTGGAACTACCTATTTTTTTCTCGTTCAAGTCAGGGCTCCACAATTATTGCTATAAGTCCAAAATTTCAAAACTTAAAAAAGCGCATAATATCAGGAACTAAGTCAATTTTTTGTTTGAAATGACTTAAAATACGAGCTTGATTGTATAAATGTACTTATGAAAGTAATTTCAATGCAGATGTGTACCAAATGTTAGTCCAAAAAGTTGAGCTATTAGAACTTATTTTTGTGACATTTTTTTGAAATTTTTTATTGAAAATTATTTTAGTACCTAGCTAATCTAATTGAATCTAAAAAAAATTCACAAATCTGACAGTTGGAAGTTGAAAATTAAATTTTAATTCAACTTCTCAAAAATTTGAGAAGTTGACCTTAATATTTCAAATGAATATATGTAATTAATTAATTAATCCCTTCGGAACAATGCTCTGACATTTGGACAATCTTTTCTAAATTTGGTACAAATCTGTATGAAAGTAAGTTCATTACATTTGAGTTAATATTTTAAAACATTTTAAACTTAAATTTGAACAAATTTCTTATTTTGGCAGCCAAAAATGTTGGACCAAGTTCTGAGCTTAATTGTTAAGCCCTCACTTGAAAGAAACAATAGGTGGTACACACCAATGAATTCAGCGTCCTCCAAATCATTAAGTGTGCCATTTTCTAATAAATTTCATTAAAATTGATTGAGATCTAGTGCAGGAAATGATTTTTGTCACCAAAATTTAATAAACGGACGACTGTGCACCGTTCCCGTCGTCCACAAGAACTAGAACCTCTTAGTCAAGATTCGTAGAATGATAAAATATGATTTGTTTCCTCGTGAAAAATTCAAAAGGGATTTTTTTTTAATTCAATCACGAATCTAATTTTTTGGTACCTAAAATCCGTTTTAACGATCGAATCAAATTTGCTAGGATCTTTATAGTGTGGTTCGTTCCCGAGTTTACCATGCTAGAATCATTGAAGATCCATTCAGACAGACATTTTCGAAAAGTCAAAGTACAACACAAAATAAAGTATCGAAGGACACAGTTTCGAAACCATCGGAACTTCGTTGTTCCTTGAGAGATTTTAATGAAATTTTCACAGCTGAAAGCTAATTAAATGGGAGTTTCGGGAATTGTGTAATCGATCAACCCATTTAAAGCAGCTGGAGGAATCCATTATTCATATGGTATTTTATGTTGACTTCGGACACATTGGCTAAATGCAACTTATTTGCATAGACATGTGTCTTTAGAAAACTATACAATAAAAAGTCTACCGGATGAATTTAAGAAACATCTTGGATTAGATTAGGGAAGGGGTAAACTAGTGTTATTATGCCTTAAGCGTCACCATATTCACTCAAACAAGCAATACAAAAACGAAGTGATACAAATGTTGGCCCTGTTTTGGAGTCAATATAAATACGGTGAAAGAGACACAATTTATTATTTAAGTTTTTATTGACTCTTTATTAATTTTTTTCTAGCGAAAAAGTCGAATTCTGTGAGCTTGCCCAGGTACTTTAAGGGCTAGGAACGGCCCGGGCTCGTACTAATTTTAGTTAACCAAGAAATTTAATCAAAATGGTAGCAGCCATTTTTTGCAAAGAATATTTTTGTTCATTTTTTTAACATGTGGTAAGTTGGTGCCGTTATTTTTGCATAATAACATATTTTTTTTAAACACTTTAAATAATAAATAAATAAAATAAATAAATTTAGTGGCGCAACAGCTCATGGAGAACCAGCGTCTAGTGACAAACAACTCTCAACCATTTCTGTGTGCGTGTTGTTGGCAGGAATGGAGTGGACCTACAATTTTCTGCCGAGTCCGAATGGCTAAATGGCTAATTCAAGACGATTATACTCTTGGAGGATTTGTCAGTCCCTCGCAAGAGGCAGTACCTCGGAAAAAAACATTTTGTTTTTTTAGATGGCAGGGGCCGGGAATCGAACCCAAACCTTTGGCATGACAGTCCTACGCACTAACCAGTATGCCACGAGGTACTACTTTAAATAATATTTATACAAAAAAACAAGTAAGAAATAAATAATATTTTTTTTTTAAGTTTCTTAAGAAAAATTATTAAAATGTTTTAAGCCTTACGTGAAAATAAATATTAAAATCAAACATAACGTTTTCAAGGAAATGGAAAACACCATATTGCTTTTCAATTCAAAGATCACTTTAACTTAAAGTAATTTTTTTTTATAAAACCTGTTTGGAGTTTCTAAGAAAAATAAGATTTTGTTAAATTATATGAGAAATACCGTTATTTTTTGTTCTAAAAAAGTGAAGAAAAAAACATTGCGGGGGAATAACCAAAATACGCACACCAAGTTTCAAGAATATCAACCAAACCGTTTAGGGAATAGGCAAACACACATGTTTCTTGTCTTGTCCATCATCGTATCAGGTTTGATCAAAATCTCAAGGTCTATTAATTAAGGAATGCCAATGTACGAGTAAAATAGTATGTTAATATTGGATGTTAAGAAATCAAAATGGCTAAAAATTTTCACGTTTGTCGCACAAATATTTTCGTAAATAATTTTACCGGCGATCAGTGGGTCCCTTATTTCACGATTCTCTCTTGTAAAATTTTATGTTGAAATTCACCTCAGTTTCTGTGCCTGCACTCAAAGATAGCCACAAAGGAAGATTCAATGATTACAAAAAGAGCTTCAAGTAAAGAGTATCAAGAAGACAAATCGGATCAAATGAAAACTGGTATTGGTTAAATTTATGTACAACATTCCAAAAACTGAAACCCTCTGGATATTGTTTGGTCGCTCTTATGCTTACACATATATAAGTAAGCTCTTCGGAGGGTTGGTTTGTTAAATTCTTGTTCCCTGGAATTCCTTATCAGTATCTAATGGATACCAGAGACCAATGAGCCGCATTATAATAAATTTTACCTTCACGTATGCCGAATTTTCCTTTTTCCAAAGCTTATAAGTATGACTTCCTCACCTATCTCTCTCTCTCTTCTCTTCTCTTTACTATATAGCTCCAGCTAAGAGCCAGGGCATCCTTTTCATACCATAAAGCAGTTTATTCCTTTTTATGAAATGTGAATGTAAAGGAAACATCGGAACACCATGGCCATAACCCATCGCTGGGAACCAATGAACCGGAAATTATATCAGTTTATTTTTATGTATTCATGTTTTCCAGTTGTTGTTTTTGTTGTTCTTGTTGTTGTTGTTGTTGTTGCGGTAGGGTTGTGTGTGTTTTGTTTTATAAGCTACGCATTGTTTAACATGTGTGTTTTGTATAAAGTATTTCATTTTTTGTGGGACAGAGGAGGCATCAGGCATCTATATGCCATAACTAAAAAGGACCTTAAGACATAAAACATTGCGTATGTATGTATGTAAGGTATACGACTTCACATAAAAGCATCTAGAAAATTGGTTTCTGGTATCGAAGATTTCCTCTGAGAAGTGAATATAGCTAAGAATTTAATACCAACATCGGTAAAAGTCGAAAAAGCAATGAACTGTATATATATTTATGACATTGACACGACCCGATGAAAGAAACCAACATTCTGACTTAATTGAGAGAGTTTGGCTTAATGATCCATTTGAGTGGATTTCATTAAACAGTCGCAGTCGGTTACCTTACTCCTATACTTATATATTGAAGAGTGTTAAAGTTTCTGATGGGAAAGGTAATATTTTAAATAGAAGTGTAGATTTATTGGCCTAAGTAATGGTTTCTATACTTACCAACTGAGTATTAGTATAAAACAGTGATAGTGCATTACAGTTGTAAAAATGTATATAGACTATATAGTACTGGGTTGTGGTTGTAACTGCTTTTTTATAGTGAAACTTTTTTGGATTTTTTTCTTGTAATTAACTAATTAGTTAATGACAGAGTAAAAATAGACTTTATTGACTTCGAAAAATTTACATAAAGTTGATTTTTGTGTAGAACTTAGAGGCAGGTTTGAGGTTCTCCAAATTTGAACTATGTCTCCCAGTGCGCATTTGAAAACTTGCACTTTGAAAAAAGTTTTTCTAATTTTTGTCTTCCAAAACTGGAATTATTTCCATCACAATAGATTTTATTGACTACTGTTCATCAATTTGTTCTGAGTTGATTGGTGATGTTATACCATGTTGTAGGTATTTCTGTAAAATTTTGAATTTCAGTGGAGTATTATTTCTTGCAAACAATGGATTTGCTCATGGTACCTGAACGATATCATATAATATTTCTACAAATTGTCCTGCAGGCACTCATACTTCATAGCAATGTTAATATTTTGAAATTATCCTTAGATGTGTGGAATTTCGCTTTGACTTCATCATAGTCCAAACGTGCAAAACTTCTAAACAAAAACATCGGTTCACACCCTTCCAGGTATCAGAGGGCTATACAACAGGTAGGCTGTCGCTGTTGCTGATGGTTACATGAGCAATGGATGAAAATGGATTATTGCATTAATGTTGAAATCATAAACTCAATGTGTAATTGAATTTTCCCTTACGGGCTTAGTAAATTCCAACAGACCCTTTTGTTTTTGCATGTCGAACCTGTTGGAACAATATTAAAGTTTTCTTTAGAGGCCTTTATGAATTACGGATAGGATATTATTTAATTCTATCGTTATCATGTTCCAGCTACCAATATAGTGGCATTTAGATAATTCGGTGAGGCAGGCAATAAAAAAATTAGCTAGATAAAAGGTTCGCTATTTTTGGTACCTCATTTTTGGGATGTTCGCAATATATACCTTTACTCTCTGAAGGGCCATATATATCAAAAATTGGTCGAACATTAATTTGTTTAATTGATTTTATATCGTGGTTTTTTAAGGTTGTAGTAATTTTAATGTGACTTTGAAAAATAATATGTGCTTGATTTCTAAAATCTAAGGCGTGCATACTTTTCCATGGGCATACATCGACCTTGACATAATTTCTTGTAGGGGTAAGGATAAGAGCTATCGACTGTTTAATGAAAAGAAACAACGGAAGGCCCTAAAGAAGAAATTCGACGATGGTCGCCTTAGCATATTCCTATTGACGCCAAAGACTACAATGAGCATCTGAGTGAGAAGCTTTTCACTGTGTATTCACCTGCTAAAGACCCCTACAATAAGAGGTCCCAGTATTGCGAAGTTATTAAAAAGGAGACCAAAATCGAAATAGGCTACAAATCACCCAGAAAAAGACCATGTGGTATGATGATGGATGCATACTTATAGCTGAAATAGGTGACAGAAGATGAATATGCTAATACGTTGCTGTGGAAAACAAAATTAACGTACATAAGAAGAGTATCGTGCAAGGAGAAGAAAAGAGAGGAGGACGCTGCATGGAAAGAAGAGAACGTACGGAGCTTCCCAGCTCAAGAATATGGAATAGTCGAGATCGAAACAACACCCGGAAGTTAAATAAATAGAACCAAGAAACTGGTTACTGGCCTTCAAATCGAAGGTAGTCTTAATAGTCAGAGGAGTACAGGGAATAGTAGATGTTTTAAAAAAGCATTTTTACCAGCATTTTGAATGGGCATCAGCAAGAAGCAAACCCAACTCCAAGCAATAAATACTCAGTACCACCACAAAGTATAGAAGAGGTAGATTTACCTATAAAAAAGCACAAGAACAACAAGGCCGCAGAATCTGTTTACCTACCAGTGTTCGGGTAGAAAAAAGCATGTCCAATGACTGGTCTTTCAGGGCCATTTCTATCTACAAAAAAGGAGATCAAGAACTATCGAGGTAGGATAACCTTTAGGGCTGGGCACGATATAGTCTCGGTATCGTTTAATATCGGTATTGGAGATCGACACGATACCGAGACGATACTATCTCCGAAACGATACCGAGACAATACCAAACGATACCGCATTTCTTGGACTGAAATTTACCGATACTCTCGGTAGCATCGCTTGGTATCGGCAGAAATTTTGAATATTTTTATTAATTTATTGCAAACAATCAATTTTTGTAATTGGTTTCTCGATGACATTTTCAGAGCTTTTCTCTTTAGCTGGGAGAAGCTTTAGGCGTTAAATTTAATTAAAACTGCTCACTGCCACGCCCATCTAAGCAATGCTGAAGAACACAATTTGTTTTAGTAAACTTTTCAGACTTGGTTCTTTTAAGTGATGACCCCGCGTCAAAATTTTTGTGTCGAGTTCCTAATCGGAACTTTACATTGAAATTGTGAAACAAGCCCTTGAAAAATTGTTAAGTCAACTTAATAAACTTTAGCTAAAAAATTGTCTTTTATAATAATGATTTTTTGCCTTTTGTCATAGAAATACCAAGTTCAACTACTAGATCAAGTACATGTAACCAAGTCGTGCATTTTATTCTGGTTTGCAACTCAGACTAGACTGAAACTAGACTAAGACCGCGACCATACTGAAATTTTTCGATTTTGACGAGATGATACTTACAAAAGTATCGTTTGGTTTGGTATCGTGGCCAGCCCTAATAACCTTGATAAATGTCTCATAAACAAATACTAACTTATGTATTGTGTGAACGTTTTTTGTTATTCGACCTTACTATAATGGGCAAGTATCAGAGGCCTTTCCGGCCAGACAGCCCAACCATAGACCAAAATATTCACTTTTAGGTAAATCCTGGATGCGACCAATAATTTTCAAGTTAAGCAATCGACTTTAAATTTAAAGCTGCATATGATAGCATTCATCATCAGGAGCTGTAAATGGCGATGGCGGATGAACTTGTGATTCCAAGGAAACACTTTATAACTATTTCAAACATGCAAAGCGGTTTTGAAAAAAAAAGATTCGCTAAAAATCTCGTTTCGGAACAAATAGTACGCAGAGGACAACACTGAACAATTTTCAAAAAATCTGTCCAACTTCTGGGGTATGCCGGATATCGATAACTTCAAAGTAGTTAAGGAAATCATCGACCTCAGAGTGAACATAAATCCCACGCACGAGATCTTAGCGGAGATCCGTCGAAGAACTACCTAACCAAAACAGCGTGGGGCTTCTTAGTTCAAAATTCCTTACACGAAACACAAAGTGCACACCATAGGTTAGGTTCGGTTAATGGGCTGACAGTTGATCTTGCTACCGTCACACTTAGATCCATTGTGATACCCTAGGGAATATGAAATGAAACATTTGATAAATCCCAAGACAATCAAGTCCGAAACGGGTGTTGATGAGTTTCAGTACTGGTTGAGAAAAGGACGATGCTTTTTAAGGTGTGATCCTTCCTTTACCCCTTCTTCAGAAATCATCACTCCAACAGGCCCGTATGAGCAGTGGTTCCATGCAACGTCTGGTATAGATGAGTTTTATATTTCAGTGGTTGGTGTGTGTGTCCCTTCGTTTGGACTGTGGTTGGAGAAACTTCCAAGCTACAGAATATTCAAAATAACAGGTTTTTACTTGAAATACCAGAGAGACACCCTAAAAAACACTTAAACTGGGAGACCTGTTGCTTTCTGTAATCCTTCATAGATTGGAAGCCAGATAAGTAAGTAAGTACAATTTCTGTATATTTAAAGTGATTATGTGAAGGTCATTGTGACCTGAAAGAGCAGCACACTTTTGCACTGATTGGAAGAAATTTCAATGCCTGACACGAACGATGCTAAAAAAGAACTTCTTCCGAGGCCGCCAAAGTGGAAGTGGTTGGATGAGCATATTGAGCATTCGTAGTTGTCTCCAAACCAAAGCCAACATTCCCCAGAACAGCATCCTGGCTTGACTACATCCTGGTTTCATCAAATTTCATCAACACCGTTTTTGAGTTGCAACATAACTCATGCTGGAGCCTGAGGACCACAAGCCAGTAAAACTTCACAAATAAAACGGACCAGCCAATTATAACAACAGATACACAAAATGAGAGCTGAATCACCTACTGCCGACTAGACATGGAACTATTTCAAAGAAAAATTGAGAATCCATTGACCATACAGTGATGTCGAATGCTAACAGACACATTCCCAACAGTAAAATTGAGGAAGCCATCAGAATAATGGAAGCAGAGATTATAAAATAAAGCTGGCAATCCTCAGCTGTCAATTTGATTTGCTTGCAAGCTGAAACGAGTAGCTGGATTGATTAGATTTGCAAAATATTAGTAAAAAATTCAACTGCAAACGATTGAATAAAAGTATTGGAATACGTCTGTCAATATTTACCAAAAAGTGAAGAGCGAACTTCAATGTATACAAAAAATTTTAAGGAATGCTCTTCAACAATCTTCAAAACCTGGACCCGATGCATTAAAAAAAATTAACAAGATCCTTGGCAGGACACAACAACTGTCAGCCAAAATCAACACCAGGCAAGGGGAACTCAGAATAAGGCGAAAGCATTTGCAAAATGTTTTGAAGGAAAGTTCGTGCCAAACCCACCCAGTGATCTTTCATTCTTAAAAGTTGTCAAGTCAATAAGCAGCAGGCGGGTGTTGAACCTACCATTTTTAACAATGGGAATCTTACTTATCATAGGGAAGTTTCCCCACCTCATGGTGGTGTCTTTTATGATCCTGTTCAATTAGCGTCAATAATTGCTACTTTCCGAAGAGAAGGAAGATACTAAAAATAGTACTGATACCGAAAAAAGTCGAGAGAGGTATCGTCGCATATCCCTTTTTAACAACACATGTGAAATCCTTCTAAGAGATTAAAGGCATTTCGCAACATCAACAACATCATTTCGGACATTCAACTAGGATTTCGAAAGAAACACTCTACATAACATCCGTTTTTGAGATTTCAGAACAACATTGTCAGCACCCTCGATGCCTTTCAAGCAACTTCTCAAGCTGAACATCCCTTGACAAACTTCTTCCTATAATTATTTTAGATGAAACCAATACTTGCCTTATAACGGGTGATTTTTTAGCTGGTTTGGTTTTGGCAACACTGGTTTTGACAGCTGACGTGTGTTTAGTACCTTGTGTCACTGTCAAACAGCTTCAGTTTGGTTTGCAATTTAACCATGGATCGTCTTACAAATGAACAACGCTTGCAAATTATTGAATTTTACTATCAAAATTCGTGCTCGGTTCGAAATGCTTTTTTATCGAAAAATTGTGTATAGCGATGAGGCTCATTTTTGGTTGAATGGGTACGTAAATAAGCATAATTGCCGCATTTGGAGTGAAGATCAGCCAGAAGCATTGCAACAGCTACCAATGCATCCCGAAAAAGCCACTGTTTGGTGCGGTTTATGGGCCGGCGGCATTATTGGGCCATATTTCTTCAAAGATGATGCGAATCGCAGCGTTACTGTCAATGGTGAACGCTACCGAGCGATGATAACAAACTTTTTTTTGCCCGAAATGGAAGTTCTTGACTTGCATGATATGTGGTTTCAACAAGACGGTGCCACATGCCACACAGCACGCGAAACAATGGCGCAATTGCGAGGCGAGTTTGGTGAACAGTTAATTTCACGTTTCGGGCCGGTCAATTGGCCGCCTAGATCGTGCGATTTGACACCATTAGATTATTTTTTGTGGGAGTATGTCAAGGCTAATGTCTATAGGGACAAGCCCGCTTCGGTTGACGCACTGGAAGCCAACATCCATGCATTCATTCGTGAGATACCGGCCGATATGTGTGAAAGAGTATGCCAAAATTGGACTCAGCGGATGGGCTACCTGAGACGCAGCCGCGGTCAACATTTGCATGAAATTATCTTTAAACATTAAATTGCAAGGTTCAAACTATCGATTCAAATAAATATTTCATTAATTTTTTCGAAATCTTTGTGTTTTTTTTTTTTAAAAAAGTTCTAAACCTCTTTAAAAATCACCCGTTATAAAGAAAGTAATAAATTCTGATCTAAGAAACTGTTAGACACTGCTGTTACATACTTCAATTCAAATTTTGATTATTTTTTGTACATAGAAATATGCTTTCTTCTGAAAACTAAGACCAATTTTCACAGCTGCTACAAATTTTATTAAATCGCAACATTAATTAAGCCCACTTATGAGTTCAATTAACATTTGCTGTAGACAAAGTCATTAGTGACCCTCGTTACTTTGAAAAAAGAAAAAAAAATAGAAAACTCCCAGCAATCCTCCCTAAATTCATACTTACACATCTCAAGTGAGAAAATGTTTGATAAACAAAACATAATTATCCTCGTTAAACACACACTTTGCGATGTTGAAGTTTACAAATTAACTAATTAACTGCGTATATACCAACCTAACCTACTCCTCTTGGTTCTTATCAACTTAACGTAGGTACAAATGTATATACATAATATATACATACCTAACCTAGTCTATAGCTATCCTTGGGACTTTCTTAAAGTTCCGCAAAGGAAGAAAATCTTTTAGATTATTTATCAAATAAATTAAAGCAAATAATTTAAACAGTGGCAATAAACAAAGTCAAACTCCACCTATTCACCTGGCAAAAGCAATCCAAATTGATTTATCGTCTCCCAATAATAATGTCCACTTGGATATTAAGTCCCCTTTTAACAATTTACTATTATTTCTTTATTAAACTTCTAATATTTTTGTGTTTCGGGTAAAACTCGGAGCGCCTATTTTTCATACTCCCAGCCCTCATATACACCTGGATACAGCCTTCAAACTCAATTAACTTGAACTAATTTTCATTCACCTTGAGCTTGATGTTGCTCCTTCTGTCGACCGAAGCCATGCCCCTGTCCAAAACGCCACCCCATCGTCCCGCTAAAAATGTCCGCGTTTCCTTCCTTATAACTTTTCAATTAACATCGTGTAACGGCTAATAGTAGCAAGGGAATATACACATAGAAACAGGCTCTCGACATCGAAGTGATTATTAATTAAAATTAACACAACGTCGTCGCTTGGCGCGGCGTCGTTTGCCATTTCCTGTTAGACCTTACTTTATCCGCGAAAAAGTTTCGCCTAACAACGTTATTCCCTATAAAATCGAATTTCCAATTTAATTTATTAAATAAATAAAAATAAAATATAAGAAAACTCGCGAAACTCTTACTCGCCCTCTCGCTCTCGTTAAATTGTGTATTTAATTTAAAATATTTCGGCTATTTCGTGTTTCCTAGCTCCAAGGGGAAAATTATAAGACAATATTCGAACTTTGACTGCTAGCCGGAAAACACGCGTACCGGATGTGCGTGTGCGGAAAGAGGCTACTTAAACTTTATAAGGCTTCCTGTCTTCAACATCAACCAACTGAAGAGTATGCGTGGTTTGTTGGTCAGAATAGGCAAAAAACACACCAGTAAAAAGGACTAAATCGAATTTATTTACATTGCTTTCTTTATTTTGTCTGCCAAAGGAATATGAAATATAAAACAAAACGAATACTTTTGATTAAATTTCTCCTACGAACATGGGTAGATACAACCGTTCTCGACCTACAGCAAACTTTTACCATGATAGACGATGGATGAAGATGGCGTTCTATATATGTACACAAAAACCTCTCTCTCGGGTAGAGCCTTGGGAGATCTTATAGTTTACTTGAAACGTAAAAGATGTAGTAAAGTGCTCCCACAAGAAGTAATGCAATTGCCAGCCGAAATGTTTAAGGACGTAAATACCTTTTAGGCCGGAATGTATTCGCTAAAATGTTAGTGTCGGGATTTTTATGACTTGAAATTTACGTTTCACTGATTAAGGTTCACGTATACATGAATACTTTACAGCCCTAGAGGTATACATTCATACATATTATATAAGACCCTTTGATACATGCAAATATAAATATACTCCACATATATACATACATACATACAGAGTTGCTATATCTCGAGGGCATCAGTCATTTAATTTACCAAAGCGATAACATCGCTTTTTGTGTCCGCTTTGTTTATTTTAAACTTTTCACATAAACGTTTGTTCTCTCTCTCTCTCTCTCTCTCTCTCTCTTTCTGTGTGTATTCTTTTTAGTCCTAAGTAGGGAGTTCCTTTTTGAAATTGCCTTTGTTAACCCCGTTTACCTGATGCGGGTACAGAAATTTTATTTACTTTTCAAAGTACAATGAAATAAGAACCGACTCGCAACAACTTTATAATGGTTCCTTCCAACAACGATGTTTTGCTCTTTGAACGTATAGAAGGTATACCTTTGGTGGGATATTTTTTTACTTGGTATTTGATGCTCCTCAGGCTGTCATCGCAATTGATCCCTTATCCTTTTTGTAAATATTGTCCATTATTTTGCGTTGACTTCAAGAGAAGGCACCATTAGAAGCCACAAAACCGATCCCATACAATGAATTGGTAAAAGGATATTTTTAATACCTGCGTGTTTGAAAGAACGGAAGGTGTGGTGGGTGGTTGTGTGATGGAGTTCAAATCCGTTGTGCTCCTTTTTGCTTCTGGGCCATCTTTTGAGATTTGATAAGACTATATTAAAGTGTATGGTAAAGTTTCGAACTGTGACGAGTTCATAGTTTTGTTTCTGTCAAAATAATTGTAAATTAACCCTCGAGGATTTACGTATGACCCAGACTTACATTCTCCCAATAGAATTTATCAGGCCATGAGTGCAATAGTTGATTAACTGTAATTTTGTCGAAATTGAGCTTATTACAAAAATTGAATCATTAGGTACAAACAGTTCGTAACATATGGATAGCCTCGCTTATATTTTTGTTATAAAAGTTAATTGTTTTTGGTTCTTCTTTAATGTTAACATTGTATTTTAAATCACAAGAGAAGATAGCCTTCCTGAGATTAATCTAAGTTCCAACTGATTTGTACAAGCTGGTGGAATTTTCTGAGCCAATTTGGTTTGCTGTCACTAAAATTAAGGCTTTTTTGTAACATTTGAATAGCCTCACCATGTTTTTTTGCAGTTATCGATTTATTAAAAAAAAAAAAACACTTTATTTTTTGCAGTTGAAAAGATTGTATTTGTGCTGTTTATTGTTTCATTATTTATAATTCCCTAAAACGCGAGACGCGAGCCCTTAAAGAATCTTACACAGTTTTCAACTGGTCTGATGAAATAATGCTCCAGGACACTTTGATGCCTACAATTTGGCTCTTATTTACCATGTTTAAGCCAACCCAATACATTTTCAATGATCCTCAAATCTAGAAAGTAATGTGGAAAAGAGAGTAACTGTCTAGTTTTGCCTTCCAAACAAGTTTAACTTACAACTTTTATATGAATCGGACAATTTGTTCTGATGAAAAACATTTGGCAGTTGTCCAAAAATAATTTTGAACTGCGGCAAGGATGTTTCCAATTTGTGATTGTAGATTCTCGTTGTCATTTTACAGTTTAGGAAAACTTAACTAACTGTACTATAAATACAGACACCACCAAATATCAAAACTTGTCCCTTTTAGAGTTGATGGAAATTTAAATAAATACAATATTTTCTTTCTTACTTATTGACAATAGTATTTATCCTGTCTTCTGCTGCTCTGGAACTTTGGCACCTCCTACTTATATGGAAAATTAGAAAAAGAAAATGTCATCTTTTTGGTTAGCCCTATATAATTTTAATCAAGTTTTAAAGATTCTCAAGGTCACTCAAGGGCACGCGAGATTTTTGGAACCTCATTTATGGGAAATTTACTAACAAAAGTTAACTATCCAATAGATTTATAGATTGTGATAAAAGGTCAACTATTTTCAGTAATTGGTCAGCCATTTTTTCATCTGTGCATTTTCAAAATTCATTTTAAGGTCACAAAAAAACTTTTGGGACCTCAAAAAAATGTCTGAAAGATTTCTTCAGTTATCGGAAATTTGTCAACAATTACATACCATTTGAAAGATCTCTTGATCTATTATAAAAGATCGGCTAGTTTAAGTATGAAAATGGATCTCTTAGTTATTTAATAACCAATTTTGGGTCTACAATAAATTTTCTGAGGCTAGAAGCGATCAGAAAGTATTTTATCGTTGTATAACTCAATTTAACAAATTGGGGTACAGTTAGCGATTTTTTCCTGTTTATTCCCAAAAATAAGATTTAAGAAACCAAACAATTATTATGGCCTTACCACTCTTCAATATATTTAAAAAAGCCAAGTGAGGCAATTCTGATGTTACAAAAAAAAAAAACGTTGATTTTAGTAACATCAAACCAAATAAGCATAAAAAAAATCTATTAACTTTTAGAAATTCATTAAAACTGATCTTAATCTTGTGACTAAGTGAATCTATCCAAATGTTACGGGCTGTATGTCAACATTTTGTGAAAATTTTTCTGCAATTAGATGCATCTGAAAAATGTTTCCAAGAAATTATCAACTTGGTTTTGAGACAACGAATTTTCGAAAAAATTATTTGAATCTTTTTAAGAAATCTTTTATTTAAAATAATTTTAATTTTTTTTTAATTCTAAAATTCCTTTTTTTTTTTGAAAATTTTGACACGCAATATTTTTGAACTTTAGTATTTTAAGTTTGTATTTAAAAAAAATAATCTTAATCAGTTCAGTCGATAATGAGAAAATTGAGAATAAGAAAAACAAACATTCTATGACAGGTACAGGGTGACGCACCAATTATGCTACAAAAAAATTTAAATAAGTTTTTTTTTAATCAATGTATTTAATATATTTTGTTTATTGCATAAACAATTAAGTTCTATTTTAATCAACTAATTCTTCTTTAAGATGATAAATGCAAATGACCTCCACGCTCCCCCACGCATGCGGCAGAAAAATTGATCATTCCTGCCTGAATTGTTGAAGTTGGGATCTCCATAATTATTGTCCTCATGGAATGCTTCTATTCAGTCAAATTCCAGGGTTTCATTTTGTATACCTCCTGCTTCACATAACTCCATAAAACAGGCTGGTGCAAGTCAGGTCAGATGACCTTGGGGGCCAGCGAAAAGTAGAGTTTCTGGAAACGAATTTATTTGGGAATTTTTGTTGGAACTCCACCATAATTGGCCTGCATCTGGCTATATGTGTAGTTGCTCCATTTTGCTGGAACCAAATGCTACTTAATGGGGATACGTGTTTTGCGCAGTTCTGGGTAAAAATCTCGCGTAACATCTTTAAATATCATCTTTTGCCACACGAATCGTGGCACCCTGTAGTTTTAATGGTTGATAAGTGTTAATTTTTATAATTTTTGGCAGAACATTGGCATTTAATTAAGCGTACAAAAAAATTTTATCAAAATCGTATAGCAACCGTTTTTGAGAATAAATATTTTTTAAAGTTTGTATTTTATTTTCCAAAAAAAAAAATAAACATTTTTGAACAATCCAAAGTATATACAGGGTGATAAAAAAAGGTAGAGCGAGTAGGTAGGGTTAAGACAAGAAAAAAAATCATATAGGAGGGGGGTCTATTGCCTCCATTTAGACAGGAGGGGCAGTTAAAAAAAAAAAATTGTTTTGTTACAGAAATCTTGCTTTAAAATACTTTCAAAAGAAGATAAACTGCCTAATATATGAAGTATATTGTGATAAGGGGGGACTAAGGGGACGAGTGCCCCTAATGTATGCCTTTGTTCAGTTTCTGTTTTTTTTTTTCTTTAAAATAATAAAAACTAATAAATATTCTTATTTTTTATGATTAGATTAGAAATGGGATATTGGTTAAAACAAAGTGCTTCATTAACCATTTTTATAGAAAAAAAAAACAAGTTTTAGCCAATACCTTTGAGACCATTTTTTTTTTTTTGATTAAAAAAAAACGTCCTTTTTATAGGCAATTTAAATACCTTTTTCGTGCTCGTGAAGATGTCAAAATGTTCGATTGACAAATCGGATCAATAATAATAACTTTCAATGGTTAGATTACCATTACCTTCCTCTTTAAGGACCACACTAATATACCTGCTAAATGTATGGATACGTGAGTTTATGTACCTACATACATACTTAAAGCGCATGCAATACGAATTAAGACAGTTGTCAATCAAGTAATCGGTTGTTTTCTTACTTTGAAGAATGGAAAGTAAAAAAAAGATACTGAAATCGAACGATATAACTTTTCAAATAATCTTAACGAAAGATCTAAAATATTTTCAAGAGTTTTTTGTCTTTGCTCTCCTTATCAACAGACAGAGGATGCTCCAGTTCCTATAGATGAATATGTTAAGGAACATAATAAATCATTCGTTTTTTTGTTTGTTCGTCCATATTACGGGATTGATATAATATTATTATTCATCTACTCAAAGTCTATTTGTCAAAAAGTGACATGTTAATATGATTTTTAAAGTCGATAAACTCAAAGTTATGACAAATCATTGAAAGCTTTATAAAAGAGATGTATTTTTCGTTCCAATGCAATTTAAGGTAGGTACAAGTTTCCATAAGAAAAAACAACAAAACCCACTATCGAAAAATGAATAAAAAGTTCTCAATGATTTTGAATTTCAAATAAAAATCCATTATTTAATATTTTCAACTGTCTTTAAAACGAAAAATTTCATAATAATTCTAGATTTAAATAAGTATATCTACATATGTATTTATTTCTTTCTAAGAACTGTATGTATATAAGAACGGTCAAAAGACCTACATCTCTTACGGTCACCTCTCAAACTACAAAAATTAATCTCAAATTGATTTAAGACAAACAATCATTAGATCCAATAAAAAGAAATATAGTATTGGGATTGACACACAGACTGATAAACATCAATATTCCCAAAAATCGAATGTTAGTTTTGATTAAATTTTCGATATTTTTGTGTGCGCACCAAAGCATGTTATGGTAAACAAGTTAAGATAAATTGAACTCAATTAATTTTAATTTGTCCAAGTTGAAACTGTTTGTGGGCGAAAAATCTGGTCCTTATGAAGCCTAAAAGATTTATTGATTCCTTAATTTGCAACAAAACAAAGTTACTTTATAAATATACATACTTTACCGACAGAAAACAATTCTTCGACGTTTTGTGATTTGTCTTTTGGAAAATACAACACTTTCATCGTAAGTTTTTTTTTGCAATATAATTCCAAAGGGTAGTATTAATCCAAACGCCAAACGTACAAACGCAGTGTGAAATTTACGCCACTGCCCATTCGCACCGATTTATGCACAAAATTCCCAATAAATATTTTTTTTTTGCCAAAATCCAAAAATCTCAAACATAGTTTTGCGAATAGCATACTCACTGTATCTTTGTTGAGATTGCTATTAGGTAATTTTAATTTTAAGTATTTGCTTATGAAATATTGGTAACGTTTAATGTTTCGGATAGGTTAGATCGGTTTTTGTTTGATGTTTTAATTAAAATCAAAAGATCTTTAACCTGAAGAGGACCACTCAAGGTTTAATGGGCCCAGTTCCCTGTTAATTACGAAGGTGGAGCTCCAGCTCATCTTCGGTTCACTAAAGAAGAAGAACTCAGCAGGAGTCGATGGCATATCCAACGTTGTACTTCGACATTTACCTCAAGAAGCAGTAGACATTTATACCACTCTGTTTAACAACGCTCTGAATAATGCATATTATCCAGTGCGGTGGAAGACAGCTGTGGTGCATCCTCTCCCGAAAAAGGGAAAGGACAACTCCAATCCGGCGAATCTCCGGTCGATAAGTCTTCTTCCGAGTATCAGCAAGGTATTCGAAAAAGTTATCAATAGAGCTCTGTCTAAGTGGGCAGAGGACAATAATATCATACCGGACAATCAGTTCGGTTTTAAGGCGGGACATGACACTATTCATGCCGCGTCGAAACTCGTTTCTGATGTCCAATGGAACAAATCTAAGAAGCAGTGTACGGGTGCCTGTCTGGTTGATTTGGAGAAGGCCTTCGACACCGTATGGCAAGAGGGTCTGTATCTAAAGCTGACCAGACTTGGCATTAGTAAACCACTATTATATATGCTTTATGATATGCTCAATGGCAGAAAGTTTGTTGTCAAGAGTGGCAATGTAACTTCTGCCACAACCTTTGATATTAAAAATGGTCTTCAGCAGGGAGCGGTCAACTCGCCGATTCTATTCAGCATTTACACCAGCGATCTGATAAGTAGGCTAACTCAGGCAATTGCGTATGCCGACGATCTAATTGCGTACAGAACAGCTCCAAAGGTCGAGGTCATCAGGATTCTTTTGCAGCGTGACTTCGAGAAGATTCAGCGATATGGCGATGACTGGAAGTTGAAAATTAACTTTCAGAAATCAGAAACTATCTTGCTTAGGACTCCGTTGCTTAGAGCCACAAGGGATACGAGAAAGAACTGGCACAAGCTGGTGATCGTAGGGCCAAATGGACATCCACTGGCGAGTAAAAGTGTAGTAAAGTACCTTGGAATCTGGATGGATCAGTATTTGTATTTCGACAGACATATAAATGCTGCTCTGGCCAGGGCTAGGGGAGCTTTTGCCCTGACGAAACGGTTTTTTTATAGCAGCCGGCTTGACAGCAGGGTGAAGGTGATTTGCTACATGGCCCTTATCCGGCCGATGATTGCCTATGGATGCCCGGTTTGGTTCAACGTTGCCCCATCTCAAATGGAAAAGATTCGGGTGTTTGAGAGGCAGTGTCTTCGACGCTGCCTTGGATTGCACAGAACACCAGAGTCGGAGTACAAACACTACTATTCCAACCTGGTTCTAAACAACGGGGCCAACATAAACAGGAAAGTTAATTTCTTGCTGAAGCTTATTCGAGGTCACATTGCAAGAGGGATGTCCTCGTCTAACAGCTTAATTTTCGGGGCGTATTACCCCAACAACGAATACTACGAGAGTGTGCGTCTAAGCCGTTTTATTCCGCCCGATGCATTCCTCCACCTAGACAGTCGAGGGCTGATTCAGGATAGAGCGGCGGTTCCGCTAATCTACCACGTCTGCCGGAGAACTGTAGATCGGCGGCTCCTTTACAGTCGAGACGTCCTCACACAAGACGGAGCTGAGCACCTTCGGTTCAGTAGGACTGTGTCCGAACAGGACGGAAGAGATAGGGTAAAGCAGGAGAACCAGTTCTGGTGGTTGAAAAACGAAGATGAAGTTCCTTCAGACATTTAATAGTTGACCTTGCTATTTTCTTTTGTATGGCCGACTTGCATAGGTTTAGGTAGTTAGTTTTAAGTAGGGCCAGTCAGGGTGGCACAAAAAAAAACACAAAAAAATTATAAAATCCACAAAAATACAAAAAAAAAAATATAAACCGGAAAAAGCTTGCTGTGGCTGTTCTAGTTGCAAGGAACTTATTAGTAGGTTGTAGCTAGTTTATAATTAGTTGTAAATAGTTTTAAGTAGCTTTAAGTAGTTTTAATTAGTCTTAATTAGTTTTAATTTGCCTTAATTTAGTTTTATGTAGTTTGTAAGTTTTATATAAAACCAAAAAAAAATAAAGACAGAGATACCGAGTTTTTTGTAAATTCTTCTCGGTAAAAAAAAACCGACCAGGATCTTAGTATTAAAATAGTTCTTAGGCCGAAAGGCATTAGCATAAAGTTATTATAGTTTAACTTAGAGCGCCCGACTGGGGCCAGTAAGTTAGTTTTAAGATGTCGATAAGTAGGCTAGTTTTTATGAATTTTTATCTAGCTTTAAGTTAGTTTTAAGAAAATGGAAAATTAAAATTAATTTCAAAAAAAAAAAAACTACTCAAGGTTCTGTTTTCCAGGAAAATTGTTAACACTGGTCCATGACTGATATTTTCTTTTACCATTTAGGGTTGTAGCCTTGTGGTCAGATAAGCTAAGACCAAAATTTCAGGATTTGGTTGATCCTGACGCTTTTTATTATATTTTTAAAATAAAAATTAAACGCACAAAAGGCCAGTTTGGTTTAAATCTATAATAAGTTTTTCAAAGGTTGAATGGAGCTAATCAACTTTTATTGGCTGATTAGGGATTTCGATGTATTAACAACTTAAACTATTGATTCCTTGACTAAAACTGTGGTTACCAAGCAAATTCACACGGCTTAAATTCCCGGGGTGTGTTTAAATACAGTTTTTGTATTAAAGCCATATACACAATACAGAAGATATTATTTTTTAATACTCCGGAAATATTTAAAAAAAAATCCAAAAACTTCGTATTACATTCTAATAGTTCAGTATTAAAATTATTATTTGTAATACGAAAAAGATTAAAATGTAATCCAACAAAAAAGAATATAATTCTTAAGTATTAGAATAAAATAATAAATTTATGCATATATTTTTAAAATGAAAAAAACTAAAATTTAATACAAATTGTTTTAAAAAATTCGGGATGCAAACAAATATTACAATTTAATACAAATTGTACTAAGCAAACTAGGAGGTACAAAGAGTATTTAAATTTAATACAAATTATAATATAAAAATCAGGAGGCGTTCGTTTTTAATACAAAAAGTATTTAATTTTAATATAAATTGTATTAAAAAATCGGAATGCGTGTGTTTTAATACAAATAGTATTAAAATTTAATACAAACTATATTAAAAAGATCGGCGCGCGTGTGTTTTTAATGCAAAAGTACTAAAATTTAAAAATTTATTTTGAAGGCGCGTTGAAATATTTCCAGGTAAAATATACAAATTAGTAAATTTTAATCGTATTATGATTTAAGTTCTCTGAAAAACTATAAATAAAGCAATGCCACCATTAATTGACTAAGATGATAAATATTGTCATATATGTAACCCAGAAAATATTAAAAAGTTTGATTTCCATTGATTAAGGATGATTAGCTGTGAACAAACTGGCCCTAAAATGTAGGCAAACATCACTAACTCCGAAAAAACGTTCGGTGCAATGCCGTGTGAACTAGGTCTAACACTTCGTTACACCACCCCGTGTCTCTAAGGCCATACTTTTCTATTCTATTTTCTTACTGATTTTTGTGTTATTATCATCATTGTCTAAGCACGTGTTTTATTGGAAAGGCTATCCGTAGTAGGATTTTACACAAATAAAAAAAACAATATCAGTTGTGGGCTCACTGCCGATAAAAGTTAAAGTAGAATCCTACTACGGGTAAACTTTTGACGTTTGTTCGAGTATCGAACTCAACTGAATAGAATTTTTGGTGTTTCGTTATTGGTACGATTGGTCCTTTTATGCATCTCGAACTCTCGATGGCTATGTTCGTAGAGTAGAGTTGTGTTGAGTGTTTAGATTGTTACTTTTGGCTTCGTCATGACGATAGTTTTGTAGTTGAAATCAGTGAAGATACAATTTTACCCACAAGCTCGTCGTCATGGCGTAGTTTTATTTTAATGACAATTTGCATCAATCAGCAACCAAAAAATTTCTCGTGCGATTCCCAGGTCGTTATTTGCAGTTTTATGAAAAGCACTTTAAAGTAAGTGATAATAAGTAAAACTTATATACATAATTTTGGCTTAAGATTAGTTTGTTCAACCACGGTTCAGGTTTTGATGTTCAGCTTTTGGGAGATAAAAAGCCAGTTTTACAAGTATGGTTCAAGTTTTGATCCGTGGTTCTACAATTTTAAAATGCTGAACCAGGGATTACATTTTAAGCCACCTTTATACAACTGAAAACTAACAGGCATATTTGGCTACTACTTGAATTGTCGTTGAACCTCAGGTAATCCGCTAAAATTAGTTAGTTAAAACTACCAATGGAAAACTAAGTACATACACATTAAAGAAGCAATACAATCACGTCCTTATTATTATAATTGGATGGCCTGTAGTTTGTAAGTTTTATATAAAACCAAAAAATAAAGACATAGATACCGAGTTTTTTTTTGAAATTCTTCTCGGTAAAAAATAAAACCGACCTGGATTTAGTATTTAGATAGTTCTTAGGCCGAAAGGCAGTAGCATTAAGTTATTCTAGTTTAACTTAGAGCGCCCGACTGGGGCCAGTAAGTTAGTTTTAAGATATTGATAAGTAGGCTAGTTTTTATGAATTTTTGTCTAGCTTTAAGATAGTTCTAAGATAATTGAAAAATAAAAATGAATTTGCAAAAAAAAAAAAAAAAAAAAAAAAAATAATTGGATGGCCAATGTCGAAAAGGTCACATCTATGGAAATTTAAATTGTTCAGGTGATGAAAAGAACTGATTATTTTCAAAAGGCTAGTTTAAAATTAAAAAAAAAAATAACATTTGGGTACATGACAATGACAGTAAATGTACTAAAGATGTCCTTTTTTGAGCATTATAGGTGCAGGGAAGCATTATGATTACATTGATATGAAAAAATGTATTTGTGAAAATATTTGAGATGTGACCTTATCAAAATTGGTGATTCAATTATTTTTAACTACTACTAACAACGTCATCTACTCAATGTGTAGTAGTTCCGCTATTGTACGACATCTTTCTTTTGACAGAAACCTAGCTTAATTCAAGCTTTTTGGACACAGAACTTTTTAATGAAGAGTTTTTAGTTTATAGAAAAGATCGTCATGTTGACAAACCAAAAGAAGTGGGTGGTGGTGTTTTGATTGCGGTTCGAAATAAATTTATTTCCTCACTTATTGTATTCCCTTTTAAACTATCAATTGAACTAATCTGTATAAAGTTAGCCGTAGATTCAAAATTTATTTATATATTAAATGCATACATTCCTCCGAAAAGCTCGGACTCAGTTTATGTGGACCTCTCTAGAGCTCTAGATTTTATTATTGAACTGTCTTGCTCCAACAGCAACATTTTATTTCTCGGAGATTTTAATTTACCTTCTATTGAGTGGGTTCCTTCTGAAGATGAATGTTTTCAGGAGGCAGCTTTAACTTCTTCACAAACTGAGCTTCGGCTTTTGGATAGAATTATTGCAACGGACTTACAGCAAGTAAGTTGTATTAAAAATTTAAAAAACCCAGTACTCGATTTAGTTCATCTGACGCTATTACGAGTAGTACTCTTGTTCTAGAATCTAGTTCTGGAATGACTAATATAGATAGTTATCATCCTCCTTTGGATATATTTCTTGACTTAAGTAGTGATATTTTAGAAAATAGCAACACTTATGATCGCTCATATACTTTTGACTTTAGAAGCGCAAACTTTCAGTTACTCGCAGAAGAATTAGCTAGATCACGTATCGATGGTATATCAGTATCTAGTAATATTGACGAAGCAGTTAATAACTTTAACAGCATACTTAATAATTGCATAAATAATACTATCCCAAAAAAAAAATAATAAAAAATACGAACTTTTGTCATGCATGGTATACGAAAGAGTTGAGGTCACTACGAAATAGAAGAAATAAAGCATGGAAAATATATTTAAAGACCCTATCTTCAATTGACCACAACTCTTACATTAACCTTTTCGAAGAATTTAAATCTCTTTTAAAGTCGCTATACACTAATCATGTATACGAAATGGGAAGATCTCTTAAAGAAAACCCTAAAGCATTTTGGAAGTTTGTCAATTCGAAGAAAAATTCGGATGGTTACCCCGCAAATTTCAAATATGAGAATTGTGTATTGAAAGAAACTATTGATATATGCAACGCCTTCGCAAACAATCTTCGTAACTCTTTTGTGGATACAGCCCTTGATATTGATGAAGATTATTTCAGAAATTTACATTCTAATGCGCAAACGAGTTGTAACAATTTCGCTGTGCAGCAGAGTGCTGTTTTAGACCTTCTCTCATCGTTAAATGATGATTTCTCATCTGGACCAGATGGAATTCCCCCAATATTATTGAAACAGTGTAGACATATACTGGCTGAGCTTCTTCAATTTTTATTTGAGTTTTCTATTAAATCAGGGAAATTTCCCTATTTATGGAAAACTTCATTTCTAACTCCAGTTTTTAAAAAAGGTGATAAAACTGATATTTCGAACTATAGACCTATATCCAAACTGTCATGTATTCCAAAGCTATTTGAACAAGTTGTGTGTGAGACCTTAGCATTTCATACGAAGAATATAATATGTGAACAACAGCATGGATTTGTGAGAAGAAAATCAACAGTAACAAACCTCCTTACATTCTTGCACAAATGCTCTAACGCGTTAGAAAATAGAAGCGAAATGGATTGTATATATACTGATTTCTCCAAAGCATTCGACCAACTTAGTCACAACATTATTATCTTCAAACTAAAATCCTTAGGATTTCCAAAATTTTTTATCACCTGGATAAGATCATACCTTGA
Source organism: Dasysyrphus albostriatus (assembly GCA_946251815.1). Taxonomy (NCBI): domain Eukaryota; kingdom Metazoa; phylum Arthropoda; class Insecta; order Diptera; family Syrphidae; genus Dasysyrphus; species Dasysyrphus albostriatus. The sequence continues at coordinate 53,481,578 of OX276337.1, forward strand.
AAACAGATCTTACCAGGTAAAATTTAGAAACTGTTTTTCTAACTCATTCAAGGCTCACTCCGGTGTGCCCCAGGGAAGTCATCTAGGCCCATTTCTATTTATTCTTGCTATTAATGATGTTGTCTCAAGTATACGTTCAAGTGATATTCTTATATTCGCTGATGACATGAAAATTTTTAAGACAATAAAAGATAACCATGACCATATTCTTTTGCAAGCCGATATTGACAGTTTCGCTACTTGGTGTGTTAAAAACGGTCTTTCTCTTAACCCTGCCAAATGCCAAACAATTACTTTCTCAAGAAAGCGTCTTGCAAATGCTTTTAATTATTCTATTTCACAACAGAAACTCTGTCGAGTCTTAAGTTTCAAGGACCTGGGTGTTAACTTTAGCTCAGGTTTAGAATTCACTGAACACATTAACTTCATTGTTAACAAAGCAAGCTCTATGCTTGGGTTTATAAAACGTTGGGCAAAGGAATTTGACGATCCGTACGTTACTCTTTCCTTATACAACTGTTATGTACGTCCTCATCTAGAGTACGCCTCTCAAGTATGGTCTCCCTTTTATGAAATTCATAAAAATCGTATTAAATCAATTCAACGTAAATTCATTCTCTTTGCTTTGAAAGGTCTTCCTTGGGCTGATCCATTCAACCTTCCACCATATGAACATAAGATCCAGCTACTGTAGATTCACACCTTATATCAAAGGCGGGTGAATAATGATCTAATATTTCTTCACCAACTTATAAATGGTCAAATTGATGCTCCTGATTTGTTAGCAAGTATTGGCATAAATTACCGCGGAGGATCTCACCATCTGCGAAGATTTGAACTTTTACATGTAAATTTCCATAGAACTAATTACGGTATACATGAGCCTCTTAACTGTATGTGCAAGATCTTTAATTTAAATGGCTCCTCTGTTGATTTTAACATTAGCAAGATGGGATTAAAAAAATCGTTCCGAACCAGTGCTCCACTTTCGTGATTGTTTTTTTATCTTTTTAATTATATTTAATTTAAATGTTTTATACTGTCTATTTATGTTTATTGTTTATTTGTTTAAATTAGTAATTGTATTATGTAGTTTATTCTCATGCATGTGTTAGCTCGCATTATTTTACTAACCACTAACACATGTACTTATGATGAGCCTCTGATTGTAGGTTTGCAGCTTGCTCTAAGCTCACTACAACAAAGAATCTGAAGTGTAAAAAAAAAAAATAAGTAATCACTTTAAAAAAAAAAATATCTGATTTCGCCTTCGAAAAAGTTGACTGAAAAATCCGCGTGTAATAGCAGACCAAATGACGACTTTTTACTTTGACCATAGTCAACCAACAAACCCCTACACCTTTGTTTCTATTATTAGCTGCAAAATCAATCTGAAATGGGAATCTGAAAATGGGAAACAAAGACGAAAGGGACACAAACATTCGATTAAAATCATAAATTATATATTTCATATTTTAGTTCAACATGAGTTAGTTATCTTTAATAATTTTGGTTTATTTCTATTTTTAACTTTCATAAAATTCTTTTTTTTTGTGACAGCTATTTGGGGGTACCATACTACATATACAAAAATATAGGCAGCTGCGGGTTCGTTTTATTGGAAACTTCTCACTGCACTATTTATAAGATCCCAAAAAAGCACGGGTTATGTCTTTATATAGCTCTCCCCGAAAGAGTGAAAAAAAAACAATGAAGTGTCAAGAAGGCATAAAATACAAGTTTTATAAGCCTGTCCTGAGGGTAAATTTCATGAAAGTTTGTATGTAGTATATTTAATTTTTCCACAAATAGTTGTTAAGAAAAAAATTGCTGATGAAACGAGTTTTATAGACTATTGCTCCTAAAACACGTATGAATGTTTATATCAACTTTATATAGGTACTTATGTTCATGTACATAAATCGATTGTGTGTACATCATTTTACAGTATGCTTTCATAAACCTATTGCCAAGGTTTATCAATTTAAAAGTTTAGATTTTTTGTAAAGTTACAAATCTTCTTTTAAAAAAGAATAATTCATACCTAATTAAAATCCAAACTCTATTGATGCCATGTTATTCAGATGAAATGCTTTTCAAGTTCACAAAACTAATAATGAAGTTAATTAGAAACATAGCAATCATACATTCCTGTACACAGTAGAAAAGTTCAATATGTATATAAACTCCAGTTCATTTGAATTGGTACAAAAAATTTCCCAATTTATACTCCACTATAAAACGAAACACGTCAAACTTATTCATTCGTTTTTAATAATCCAACTAAACAACTTTACTTAAACTAGTTGATTCTTCAACCAAACAAAAATGTTATTCATTCTGAATTTCAACTTTATCGATAGCATTATTCTATTCATTCAGAAACAGAAATTTAGTTGCAATCATATATGCATTCACAACGGAAGCAGGGGAAGGGAAAGGGACTTTTTCTGTGTCTTATTTTTCCTTTGTTTTTGTTAGATATTAAAAATTCTTTTATAAGATAATCAATCAGTAATTTAACAAATGATTTTTAAGTCCAGTTCGTATTCGTTAAATCGGTTATTTTTCTTCAGAGAAACCTTAGAAATACGGCTGTTAAAGTATAGTAAGTAAGTATGATAATTTATTTAATGCTTTTTTATTAATTTATTCACCTAAAGAATTTTGAGTGACATTTAAATACGGCATTTTACTTGAGATCAAAACCCAAAAAAAACATTTTTTTAATTTGCAGTCGTTTTTCATTCGTTTTAAAACACGAGTACCTGGATAAACGGGCTTCAAAAAAGTGCTCGTATATCGGCATTCGTTATACTCGGGGTTTATTATGTTGGAGTTGTAAAGTTGAAAAAATTAAATAAGGTGGTTGTAGTTAAATAATTATATTTACACCCCACCACAACTTAGAGTGCTTTTGTAAAATAAAAAAAAAACTGAAACATTTAAAGACCAATCTTTGTCTGAATACCCTATAAGCAAAGGAGGACTGCTTCCAATTTTTGACAGTCTGTCCTGTTAAAAAAAAGTTAAGATCAATGTACTTATACTTTGGTAGTCTGTCGTTGAACATGCAACCGACAAAGAGTGTTTTAAACGTGTTACGGTACGATTTACCGCAACAAAATCCTTTTTTCATGTGGTTCTTAAAACCTCCTTTGGACTATGTTGTTCTATCATATTCTAAATTTCATTATCTGTTTTCCCCTCCATCCCAACCAATCCCATTTTTCGACCCACAATTTTGAGTCCGTTGTCCTCTGGGAGCTTAAGAGTGGCTCGGAGAGGTTCATTGTCTAGTCTAGAGACAGTGAGACAACGCCCACCAGACGCAACCTATATATGAGTTGAGAAAGAAAGTTCTTAAACGTCAGGGAACAGAAAAAAATTATTAGTTCAATAGTTTTTTTTTTCAAAATATTTTATTATGAATATGTCTTACTCCGGCCTTGGGCTCGTCAAGTTTTGGCACAACGCCAACAACTAAGGGAATCACTTGAATGTTTGAGTCAGAGATAGTTTCGTTAGAACTTGGCACTCAACGACTCAACCTTGAAGTGGTTCCGTATCTAACAGAGTTCGACGAAAACAATATATGCATGAGTGTGAGAATGCATGCGAGTGAGAGAGAGGCTGGTAGAAAACAAAGGCAAGGCAGAAATAATCCCTTCTTGGGTAACTGTTAAAACTGATAGAGCTTTAAGAATTTCGAGTTAGAAAGGAAAGAAAGTTGGAAAATCTGAAAATCAGAAAAGTTGGAAAATTAAATTCGAGAATTTCAAATTAAAAAGTGTTTTGAGGAATATTTGAAGGAAGATTAATTTTGGAGGGGAGAAAACTCACTTTTATTAATAGAATATTGGAGGAAAATGAAGAATAATAGTAGTTTGTTAGAATTTTCGTTTGATAATAATTGAAGTGATAGAGTGACATTCGGTTGACCTTAACATTCGTTTCCATCCCTTTGAAGCCTTTGTAAAGTAGCTTTCTTTAATTTTTTTTTTACCGAGTGATAGCGGTCCATTCTTGCGGTCTTGGTTTTCTGTTGTTTGATTTATCTTCATTATCATTATCATTCATCTTCAAAGTATGTCAATTTTTTGTTTGGTTTTTTATTTGTACCTTCTCCTTCATTAAAAAACTGATATTTTTTTAGAAACAAAGAAGAGCCTTAATTTTACTCAATTTTACGCGTCTAAAAATTTCCCCCGGCCAAAGTGTTCGAAACTATTTAGAAAATGCTATGAAGACGTCAAAACAAAGCTAGCCGGATCTATAGGGGAGCAAACCGGGGTCTGTTCCCTAGGTGGCAGCCTCCAGGGGCGCCAAACCCATGTGTCTAAAAAAATTGAGAAACTAAATTAAATGGAATGAGATGCGGCAGTGGAACTTCAAATAGTATTTCCCAGCTAGGCCTAGTACGCTCCTGACGTGAAACAAAAAAACCCATACAAAAATGAAACAACGAAATCGTAAGCGAAAAATTTTGTTCTACTTTTCGTTCTGCATTATTTGGAGAAGTCTACACTCTATTTTCGCACACAAATAATTACCCAGACCATTTATTGTGTCCAAAAAAGTGACATTTGTGTATTTTCGTGTTTATTTTTACTGTTTCTTACATTACAGCATGTATGCCTGTGTTTTTTGTTTGCATTTCCAATTGTTATAATTTTTTGAATTTGTACAACTGTCAACAAATATTTTTCCCCTTCGGTTTCGTTAGCATTTCGTTGTCTTGTAGGAGACAAAGGCTTTAGCAGTTTTTTCTACCGTTTCATTATTTAAAATAAAAAGTATTTCAAACTAACTACACTCAGTAACGAAATCTAAAATAAAAAAGACCTGAGAGAAGTAAGTTTAAAAGAAAATATTGTTTTTAATTATTTTCTCATTTTAACAAATATAACCCAAATTAAAAGTACATGTTTAGGTATTTTCATTAAAGAAAATATGTTTTTATTTACTAATTTTTGTGCAACATATTGAATTTTGGGTTTATTTTCGGCTCGAAGAATTTTCGAATTTTCCTTCCTTTTAACAAATCATGAAAGATTGAAGAATCTTTAGGATTTCAGGATTGTGTGTGTACAAGGACGTAGTCAGACAATAATTATTTTGTGTACCTATCTAGTCGGTTATGACATTTTGTCTTCTCTAGCATGAATTCAGACTTTGAATTGTCAAAATCCAATTTTTGTATACCAATTTTTTTTTCGTTAAAATTTTGTTAATTTTTAACAAGAAAGGAATCAGAATGCATAAAAAGGAAAGTATATGGACTTATACGGTTCTTGAATCTCATTTTAAGGTGACTGATCACCTAAGGGTAATTATATACTATGTGAGCTTAGTACTTAATTTAGAAAGTTTTGAGCACAATTATTTTCAAAATAATCACAAAAATTGAGTTGGTACAAATTTCATACTGAAACGGAAATATGCATATGATTCACATGTTTTTTTTTTTTATTTTCGTTTCAAACTCCTGTGATCCCCTCTGGCTATGCGGCCTGGAGTGTGTATTGTTACTTCTAAGATTTGTATAATCTTACATTCTTACATCTACTAGATTGCCGGTTACAAAAAATCCAACCAAGTATCTTTGCCATTTTTTTCTCATCAATCTCAAAAACTGGAGGGCCGTCAAAATCAAGTTTTTGTCCCGGTTCGGAAAAATCGTAGATCCTGAACAAAGGCTGAACAAAGCTCCACCAAAACTTAGAATTGTTTGATTTTTTCGTAGTTTTGCCATTTTTTGTCTAATTTGTCTGCAAATTAAATTTTCTGAAAAGTCCATTGTTGAAATTTTTATGTTTAACAACAATGATTTCTCCAAGAAAGAAGAAGATAAGTTCTTTCAATCATTGCAAATTTTGTTGAAAAAATATGCTGTTCGTTGGTTATGCAACCTCAACAATAACAAAAAAAACTAATTTTTCTTAGATCTAATAACGGGCATATATCAACTCATTTTTGAAATACCTTTAGGTTTTCAAAAAAAGAAAAAATTGTAACATGAAAAAAACAAATAAAAATTCCTTTGTGAATGCGAAATTTTTTTTCATATTTTGAGGTGCTGCTGCATGAAAATTTAAGTTTAAATCGTGAGAGCCCTTAATGCGAGAAAGTCAAAAATCAAGAAACCCGTTTATGACAAGCACTAGTAGTAACAGAGTTCTTGGTAAAAATGTTTTACTTCAATGTAGAACATAGCTAAAGTAATTCATTGATAATGTTTTTTCAATATTGTAAGAGCCGTTTTTGAGATAAATAAGCTTTCCTTTTCGTTCCGTTATGTTTAGAGCTTCACAAAAGTTTAAAGTAGGGATCGCAATCACAAGTAAAAACATTTTTTGTTAGGAACTTATATGATTGTATGTTACCTGTTCCCTTCGGCGTTAGATTATACTGACATACCCCAATGGTGAAAAACTATGCGGGCGCCTCTGCCTGGAGTTGCATTAAAAGCGTTTTTCAGATTGAAATAATTCACATTGAACTCGATTTGCCATTGCTTTGCCGCACAATTTCTGTTGTTCTCATCACCACAATTATACGCCTCGATTCGTTATTTCAATTTGTTCAAGATATAGCTGGATCCTTGCAGCTGCAGCCGCAGCAGGATAAGATCTACTTTTTCGTAAAATAATTATGCTACGAGTATATTCAAAGCCTTTTTCGGGTGTAGTGAGTTGCCGTGGTTAATGGCTTGTGGTCCGGAGGTGGAGATTTTGTTTTCCATGCTATTTCGGTCATCGAATTGATTTGCATTCTGTGGTGGCTGTTGGTTGTATGCCGAAGTGTTCACTTTTATAATAGTATTTCCACACCTCTATCTCTCTTTGGCTCTGCCTCGGTTGCCAAAAGCCAAAACTTCTGCGTCAGTAATATTGATTCTTGTAGGAACAATCATAGACCAGAAACTAGAAAACCCCTTTGGGGCAATATATACTCGTAGCTACCACTCGAAACATTTTGTTTTGAGGTTGTGAACACACAATAAAACATTTTTGTGATATATACGAGAGTTGATGGTGTACAACAAGATACCCTTTCCGCCACTACACCTTTGGTTACTATGCTGCAATGCACTTTCCTCAAGTGATGGTGGAAAGGATATTTCAACAGTTTGCCTTTAGGTGTCCTTCCTTATTCAGTAAGCTCTGCTCTACCACTTGGTTGGTTGGTTGTTCTTAGCCTTCAGGCTTTGGGATGAAACAAAAACACAAAAATTATTATGGAGGTCGTCGCTCCTTTTTCCCCAGCAGAATCACAGGGAAAAAACAGCTCATAGATACACCGAAGAGAGTGAGTTGGATGGAAGAGGGACGTACTTGACCCGAAAATGAATGAAATGGTGTTGTTGGGTGTTGAAAAAGTTTTTGCGCTCCTTTCTTGAATCATACAATCTATGCCAACAAAAAAATTAAAGCTACGCTGATAGGGAAGAAGGATGCTGGCAGCAGTGTCAGTGCGAGTAAGCACGTGTGAAAATGGAACGATGCTATGTATGTGGTAATGTTCTAAGGAAAATTGAGGTGTTATCCTTAAACCATGTCATTCAAGAAATTCCACACAAGGTGGCTCTCGCTAGTGATGGTGACTATAGTAATGTTGCCGTTTTACTCCCAGTATGTATTTATAGAGAAACTTATATGCGATGATGATGGCAAATAAGTACATTTTTGCCCAGAAATTTCCTACAAATATACATGTATGTATGTATAGAATGTGTACATAGGTAGTAATACTGCCTTGAGAGTTTTAAAATGATGGTATGGTAGAAGTCTAATCTACTTGATGCAAGCAGAAGACTCCTTAAAATTAAATGAAATGGAAGAGCTCTTCAATCTGATGAGATTCTTATTTGGTAATTTTCTTAAGAAATCGTTGGTAAGTAGGTTGATTTTTTGTCTAAGGTGGGAAAATAGGTTAACAAAGAAAAAACACACTAATTGATCAATAATGAGAGTGCTGATGATTAAGTAAGATGTAGGTATGTATTATCGTTTTAAAGAACACATAGGTATTACATAACTAATTGTGTACCTAAGATTTACTTCTAGGTGTGAGAGATGATTAAAAAGTTTTCGTCTATACTTTACTTTAGTTTTGGTTTGGTAATTGAAAGATGCTGGATTAAACAAAAACTTACAATAATACTCTTGATTTTGGACATTTTGGATCTTGATTTCCATCATCTAGATTACCTTTAATGAAACGATAGATAGAAATCGTCACCAGACAATTATAAGGACAAAAGAATTAAAAATTGAGGTTTTGATGAATAATTGATCAAATAATTTGCATTATGTCAGTGCTTCGATTAACACTCAACACTTTCATATTCATGGAACACTTCTAAAGGGGACCGTTATCCCCCAACTAGCAAAATTGCTTCGCATTTCAGACATTAAAGTGTTATTTGTTTCTATAGCGCTCCATTTAGCCCTCTGACAGAAAGTAAATACCTTATTGGAGCATTACTGAATCCTTAAATATTTTCTGGTGCAAATTATATCAGCTTGATAGAAGCGATGTACCAATGTTTCTTTAATCTCTCTATAATGCTCTTATGAAGTAACCAAGATAATTTCACTTCAATAATCATCCCGTAAGATTATTATACAATCTTTATGTTAGTCTTTATTTCTATATTGCTTGTATTAGTGAACATGGTGACGCCAAGCTAAAATCGGCCATTTTATTATTTATATTCAATTTAGTACCTGAGCACATATATTTCTAATTGTTGACAATATTTAAAGTTGGTATTAATTAATTAATTAATCAATTATATCTCTATTTATTTAATTAAAAATATGTGCTTGTTAAAGCCATACTAATCTATTATTTTATATTTTTCTTGAAGAAAGTTTTTTCTTATTATTGCTTGTATCATAAGAGGCAATTCTAGATAAAAGTGATTCCAATTTAATGCATTGAACTATATATCAGAGATTGGTGGAGCGGTTTGCGAGTAAGACAATTGGTTCAGAGGGACACGGGTTCGATTCCTGGTTCTAGCCACAAATTTTTTTATTTAATTTAATGTGAACTTCTTTAAGACTGTTATAATTAACTCCACAAAGGTACAATAGGCGTAAAGAAAGTTCGCCTTTTTCACTCTATGGAGTCTTATGCAAACGAAAAGCATCTATGGAGCAATATAGAAGCGAAATTGTTAGTTGGGCCCCCGTTATTTTGTCCGTTATTCAATGATATTATTGTGTTATGTTTTAATAATAGTTTATTACCAATATTTTAGTGATAATCGTGGCTGGACGCTTGTTTTACTAAAAATTCATAATTATTAAAGTGCTCTTACAAAGTGACTCCGAAATTTCATTTAAAAGTGTGCGTGGCGTTTAAAATCTTTTCCAAAAAATTTTTTTAAATTATTTTCTCCTTCATATGACATAAATTTTAAAATATCATTCAAAGCATAAGAGCCATTTCTAAGAAATCTAGAAATAATAAAAGTAGGAGTGTCAATGGGTTTAAACAAAAAAAATTTTTAATTTTTTTCCTTCCAACAAGCAAGACAAAATGTAATATTGAATCAATATATAAGTTCAAAGTATTAAAATTAAATAAAGAAAAAACCATTAAAATGCCACCTTAATCAATTCATTCCTTTATAAGAAATCAAAAGAATAAGAAAAGAGGACGTGTCAAGGGAGGTGGATTTAAGAAAAAAAATATTATTTTAACTGGTTCATTTCATAGAAATAAATTTTGAAAATTCAATCTTAATCGTTGGAGTCATTTTTCTCATTTTTCTCATTTTTCTCACAATCGAATTAATAAAAAAAATTGGTGTAACAGTTTTCGGATTTTTTATTTTATATTTTTCCATAATTATTTTTCTTAACGGAAAATTACTGAAAATATCATCCAAATTGTTAAAATCGTTTCCAGGAAATATTTCAAAAAGAACTTTTTTCGGGGTAAAAATAAATAAAATTATTGGGCGTGGCAATGGGAGTCGTTTTCGAGAATCTAAATTTATATAAATATTTATATAAATATCGGGTTTTTCAATAAGAGCGCTAAGAAAGTTTTTTTAAATAAAACAAAAACGGTTTTGGATATCAATGAAATTCTTTATTCCTGTGAAAGTACGTTCGATGCCATTATGTATGGAACTTGATTTCTTTTGCATGGCCACCACGGGCACGCTTGTAGAAGTCCAGACGCTGAACCCAATTTTCGACGGTTTTCAAGCATAATTCGACCGATACTGCTGCAATTTCACGTTCGATATTCGTACGAAGTTCATCAATCGTCGCTGGCTTGTTGGCATAGACTAAGTTGACAATAGACATAAATAGTTGGTAGTCTAACGGCGTCAAATCGTACGACCGAGGCGGCCTAGCGACTGGACCATTTCTCCAATCATAGCTTCCAATAAATTGATTGTGACATTCGCTGTGTGGCTTGTGGCACCGTCCTGTTAGAACCACATGTCTTCCAAGTCCATATCATCCAATTGGGGCCACAAATAATCGGTTATCATTGAACAGTAGCGATCCCGATTCACAGTAACATGCCGGTCTTGATCATCACGGAAGAAGTACGGTCCAATGACGCCGCCGGTCCATAAACGTAATTTTCGGGATGCAATGATGACTTTTGGAGTACGTGTGGATTGCTGCCTGACCAATACCGCAAATTTTGTTTATTGACAAAGCCATTCAGCCAGAAATGAGCCTCATCGCTGAAGATGATTTTGCGATGAAAATCCGAATCATTTTCAAGTTGTTGCTCTGCCCAATTCACGAACATACGGCGCTTCTGGTGGTCAAGTGGCTTCAGTGCTTGTGTCAATTTAATCTTGTAAGGATGTAGGCCAAGATCTTTTGGCAATGCCACAACGACGTCACAGAGATGCCCAACGCTTGAGAACGACGTGTGAGAGACACATTTGGGCTTTCTGCAACTGTAGCCTCAGCGGCAGCAATATTCTCGACACTATGGGCACTTCTTTGTCTCACTGGCACGGGAAAATTTTGTACTGTGGATTCAAATTTTTCTACTAGACGCTCAATTGTTGATCTATTAGGACGATTATGACGACCATAAATTGGACGTAGTGCTCTTAACGTTGAGGCCACTGACTCCGAATTTCGGTAGTAAATTTTAACAATTTCGACTCGTTGTTGGCTCGTATATCTCATCATAAATGGCAAACCTTATTGAAGAGAAACGTCAAAAGAGCGGCAAGAAATATGGCGTCGTTTGCTGTCTCTGTCGCTCTACTTTTGTAGCGTCCCTGTTGAAAAACCCTAAGACGTCCCGCAATCACCACCGTCGCACTGAGGCGCCTTTTTGCAAAACTTTGTGCAAAAATCAATTTTCGTGTGTGCTTAAAATTCAAAATTAATTTTGTTACAGGATTAGAAAATATAGGTAGTTTCAAAAGCCGAAAGAAATTTTAAAATCGGCCGTAAGATTCGGATGATACAGGTAGTCAAAGTGTCCTTATTTTTAAAATCAAAGAAAAAATATTTGTTTTATGAAAATTTTCACAGTTTTTGACGTGAAATTCTAAGAGCCGTGTTTAAAAATTATATTGTTTTTTGCATTTGAGCTAGTTAAAAGGACCATTTGTATTACAAATATAATCAATTTTTTTATTGCAAAATTTTAAGATTTTCGAAAAGCTATTTTTGGTTCAATTATTTGACTTTGAGTTGAGTTATAAGAGCCCGCTTAAGCCTACTTGACAAAATCTCAACGGAAATTTAATTTTTGAACATTTCTGAAACAGTTAATAAGAAATCCAGCTGCAAATCTTTGCTTTTTTGCGGCTTAGAGAGATTTTAGAATGAAGGCATGCGCTAAGGAATGTTAGAATTGAAAAAGACCTCAACAAAAGTTTCCAAGAAATCTAGTTTTTTGTCTTTATTTTTTTTATTTATTAATTTATTTATCCTCCACTGTTTACCTTTAAATATTTTATTGAAATAATTTGCTACATTGATGTGCCACTAAATACAAAAAAAAACTTTTTGCAACACAAATAAAATTTAAATAGTTCTTTTTTTTATTACTCTACCGTTTTAATTGAATCAGTTTTGAAATACTCTGCAATTACTGCAAACATTAACATTTGAGTTTTATTTTAAAGGAAAATACTACTTTTACCTTTTTGGATTAAACATTTTTTTAACATGAAATTCTGGAATACCCTGTAAAACATTTTTTTAAAATTTATTATTGTATAGCACTTAACGTACTTTCTCTATACTTTGACTTAAAATTTACTTAAAAAGTAGTATATTTTCACTCTTATGTGCAGCAAAAGATACTGAAACACCCTGTATATATTTTTTCTTAAAATTTGCAAAATTTTTTAGCCTTGGAAATTTCATTCAAGTAGTAAAAAAAAATTATCCCGATATCTTTATTCGTTTAAGAGCTATAATTTTCGCAACCCAAAAAGTCAATTGGCGCCACTGTGCGCCGGACGCAGAGACAAAGCATAGTTTTCTAAAATCACAAGTTGAAAAATTTGAAAGGTAATTATTTTGTTTTCACTTCGATTAGACGTCCGAACGGTTTTTATGATAGTAGTACTTAGTTATTTTAATTGGCTCTACCTTTACCAATTTTCGGCTGATTCTTTATATTTTCTTATTCGAACAACAATTTTCCACCATTCAAACTAGGGCTCCTCATCCAAACGCTACTTGTTTAGGTATCGTCTCGGTTTGGTATCGTATAACAAAGCCCGGTATCCGTATTGCTATCGGAATGGGTCTCCTCTGGTTTCGGTCTTTTCTCAGTCACAAACAAAAATAAAATAAATTTTGCGCCAAAATTTCATTGCTGGAAAACAATGCTATTAAATCATTGGAGCCGTTTTTGAAAAACCCACACTAAAGAAAAAATATGAGAAACAATTAGTGGATTTCATTAAAGTCACTTCCTCCAGCTAAAAGGATCCAAATCTGAAAACTTCATCCAAATAATTGGTTTCAGAGAAACAAAGCCAAGGGAATGAAAATGTTATCTTGGTTTTAGAGAAAAAAAGTACAGGAAAATGGGCGTGGAAGTGGGTGGCTCTTATTTAATTAATTGCTTAAACCTTTTCCTAAATAAATAGATAAAAACTTTGACAATGCCATTCATACCGTTAGATACGTTTCCGAGAAACCAATAACAATTTTTTCTGCCGAAACTAAACGATACTATCGAAAGTTTTACTAAATTTCGGTTCCAAAGGTATGATTTGGTTTTGGTATCGTCTCGATATCGTTTTGGATGCCTTGGAGCTAATATCGTCTCGGTATTGCCCTGGTTTCCGATACCGATACCAAACGATACCGAGACTTTTCGACACGACTTTCCATGTCTCAAGCTTCAGAGAACGACAGACAACAGAGACGTACTCCTGACAGCAGAAATTAATCCAGAGGACGCGTGCCGTCTTGGACGATGACCTCTTTATTGTCGAAGATCTGCAGGAGAATGTAGAGGCTATGGGGGCTGCTTTCCAGCAAGTGTACAAGGTGAATGCTTGCATTCGCCCCAATCATGACCTAGAAAACAGAGCCTTGCTTCATCACTTCTACCTTCGGAATGACATAACGCAATGGCGATCAGAGAACCTTGGTTTCACCGGGTTCAATGAAGATCATTTGGCAAACGCCATAATCGCCGAGCGAAATGGGCCCAGTTCCCTGTTAATTACGAAGGTGGAGCTCCAACTCATCTTCGATTCATTAAAGAAGAAGAAGTCAGCAGGGGTCGATGGCATATCCAACGTTGTACTTCGACATTTACCTCAAGAAGCAGTAGACATTTATACCACTCTGTTTTACAACGCTCTGAATAATGCATATTATCCAGTGCGTTCGAAGACAGCTGTGGTGCATCCTCTCCCGAAAAAGGGAAAGGACAATTCCAATCCAGCGAATCTCCGGTCGATAAGTCTTCTTCCGAGTATCAGCAAGGTATTCGAAAAAGTTATCAATAGAGCTCTGTCTAAGTGGGCAGAGGACAATAATATCGTACCGGACAATCAGTTCGGTTTTAAGGCGGAACATGACACCATTCATGCCGCGTCGAAACTCGTTTCTGATGTCCAATGGAACAAATCTAAGAAGCAGTACGGGTGCCAGTCTGGTTGATCTGGAGAAGGCCTTCGACACCGTGTGGTTAGAGGGTCTTTATCTAAAGCTGACCAGACTTGGCATTAGTAAACCACTATTATATATGCTTTATGATATGCTCAATGGCAGAAAGTTTGTTGTCAAGAGTGGCAATGTAACTTCTGCCACAACCTTTAATATTAAAAATGGTCTTCAGCAGGGAGCGGTCAACTCGCCGATTCTATTCAGCATTTACACCAGCGATCTGATAAGTAGTCTAACTCAGGCAATTGCGAATGCCGACGATCTAATTGCGTACAGAACAGCTCCAAAAGTCGAGGTCATCAGGATTCTTTTGCAGCGTGACTTCGAGAAGATTCAGCGATATGGCGATGACTGGAAGTTGAAAATCAACTTTCAGAAATCAGAAACTATCTTGTTTAGGACTCCGTTGCTTAGAGCCACAAGGGATACAAGAAAGAACTGGCGCAAGCTGGTGATCGTAGGGCCAAATGGACATCCACTGGCTAGTAAAAGTGAAGTAAAGTATCTTGGCATCTGGATGGATCAGTATTTGTATCTCGACAGACATATAAATGCTGCTCTGGCCAGGGCTAGGGGAGCTTTTGCCCTGACGAAACGGTTGTTTTATAGCAGCCGACTTGACAGCAGGGTGAAGGTGATTTGCTACATGGCCCTTATCCGGCCGATGATTGCCTATAGATGCCCGGTTTGGTTCAACGTTGCCCCATCTCAAATGGAAAAGATTCGGATGTTTGAGAGGCAGTGTCTTCGACGCTGCCTTGGATTGCACAGAACACCAGAGTCGGAGTACAAACACTACTATTCCAACCTGGCTCTATACAACGGGGCCAACATAAACAGGATAGATAATTTCTTGCTGAAGCTTATTCGAGGTCACATTGCAAAAGCGATGTCGTCGTCTAACAGCTTAATTTTCAGGGCTTATTACCCTTAATACGAATACTACAAGAGTATGGATCTAAGCGGCTTTATTCCGCCCGATGCATTCCTCTATCTAGACAGTCGAGGGCTGATCCAGGGTAGAGCGGCGGTTCCGCTAATCTACCACGTCGGCCGTAGAACTGTGGATCGGCGGCTCCTTTACAGTCGAGACGTCCTCGCACAAGACGGAGCTGAGCACCTTCGGTTCAATAGGACTGTGTCCGAACGGGACCGAAGAGATAGGGTAAAGCAGGAGAACCAGTTCTGGTGGTTGAAAAACGAAGATGAAGTTCCTTCAGACATTTAATAGTTGACCTTGCTATTTTCTCTTGTATGGCCGACTTACATAGGTTTATAGGTAGTTAGTTTTAAGTAGGGACAGTCAGGGCGGCACCAAAAAAAAAAAAAAAAAAATTATAAAACATTCAAAAACACAAAAAAATTATAAAATCCACAATCCACAAATACAAAAAAATTATAAAACCGGAAAATGCTTGGCTGTGGCTGTTCTAGTATGTAAGTAGTCTGTAAGTAGCTTATAAGTAGGTTGTTACTAGTTTATAATTAGTTGTAAATAGTTTTAAGTAACTTTAAGTAGTTTTAATTAGCTTTAATTTAGTTTTATGTAGTTTGTAAGTTTTATATAAAACCAAAAAAAAAATAAAGACTATGATACCGATTTTTATGTAAATTCTTCTCGGTGAAAAATAAAACCGACCCGGATTTAATATTAAGATAGTTCTTAGGCCGAAAGGCATTACCATTAAGTTATTATAGTTTAACTTAGAGCGCCCGGCTGGGGCCAGTAAGTTAGTTTTAAAATATTGATAAGTAGACTAGTTTTTTATGAATTTTTGTCTAGCTTTAAGATAGTTTTAAGAAAATTGAAAAATAAAAATGAGTTAAATGTAAAATGTAGTTCAAATTTGGTCTACAACTTTTTCTTCTGCAAATAACCTTTTTCCCGCAATTTATTAACAGACGTGATTTTTCTCATTTTCAAGTTGTTCTATCCAACTGTTATATCAGTTAATTAAAAAAAAGTACGTTATTGAGCATAATTTTTGTTCTTTTCTTATGAAAGTTCATATTCTTAAAAAATTACAATTTCTTACAATAAAGCTTATTTTTAAAAAAAAATAAGATGATAGAACAGATTTTTGGCTTTGAAAAAATATGCAATACTTAAAGTGCAAGTATTGCCATTATTTCAAATTTCGTTTTTTTTATTTTTCAGTGATTTTTTTTTTAAAGTTGCCCCTCCCGCCTGAATGGGGCGAGATAGATTGAATTATATTTAGTCGTTCAAACAGAAGAATTTTTTTTTTTTTCAAATTTTGTCCACATTCTATTATTAAATATGTTCATATCTGTAGCATGCCTAGCCAAATAAATTTCCAGCCTAAGCGAATGAACGAAATTGATATTTTGCGTTTGAAGGCTCACTTAAAATTTTGAAAATGTGTATAACCTCTCTCGTTTGTTGGCTATACTAATATCATCAAAAAATATTTACCTACTAGTTGACTTCTACATACTCTGCAACAAGTGGAAGAAAAGCAACACTTATTGCAAAATTTAAAACCTCAATAATAGTAACAAAACTTCCTGTTCCCTACAAAAAGCAACAACTCAATATAATTTCTAAAATGCCTATAAGACTAAGCCAAACAAGTTTTCAAATCAAAAAGTTTCCCTTCATTCAAAATTGCAGCCAACATTTTATTTATTTATCAAATAAAGTTTTGGCCTCTGCACACACAAAAAGTACATACGTACAGAGTATACCTAACCAACCCACATGTAGGTATATATTTGCATTTTAGGTCAACTGCAAGATTGAAGTTATTTCGTTTTTATGTTCAGAAATCAGAAGTAGAAACAAACAAACAAACAGTCATGCTTGTCGATATAAATTTTAGGCCAAATTATAAAGGTGAATAAATAATAAATGATTCGTATCGAAGCTTCTTTATTGATTCGTTTCATTTGGATAATATTTTATTGGTAAATGTATGTTTGCTTACAATTCTATGCCTATACCTGCCTACCACCCTACTTGATAGCCTATTTTGTTGATTTCAATTTATTTTCTTGTGGAAATATTTATTTAGAAAGTCAAAGGGTTTTTGGGTTATGTTCTTGCTTTGCTTGTCAGGCTTCCTAATTTGATTTGATTGAATGGCTATGTATGGAGCTTTTTAATCGATCATTTTTTTTGTAGGCAAACAATGAAAAGCATTTCAGTAAATTGCTGATTTTTTTTTAAATTTAATTGCCCAAATGAAATTGCAGTTCGAAATTTTGAGTGCTTGTCAGAAACTTTTAATTTGTTTATTTTTTTTTTATTTTTAATTGCAATAGCTACTCTGGAAATAATAATTTCTTGCTTAATTAAATTGTTCATAACGCTTTAGCTGTAGGATAATAACGCTTAGATATTCATATGTTAATATGTGTTTACGTGTAGGTACATACATGCGTAAGCTTAGATATAAAATGATGATCAACATTTTCGATTGCAAATGAAAACCACCCAACTTATTGTTTTTAAAAACTTAAATAGTGAAATATAAAACCACAAAAGTTTCCACTCACTCTTCAGTCACATGATGCTTTTATGGTTGTTATAATTATGATGTTGGATTGTGGGCTCTCAAAATAATATAACATAATAATTGACTACCAAGAAATTTCTCATCATCAAGCCAAGCATTATAATAATATCATATTCACTGACATTTAATCTGTAAAATTTTCGAAGAACAAAACCAAACCAAACAAAATTTAATTAAAAATTATTTCAATAACACAAATTTGTAATTACCATATTTTCTCTTAAAAGAAATTAAAATTTTAAAAATAAATTTTTCTGAAATGTGTGTTTGTGATTTTTTGACATCTATTCCAGCTCCGTCTCCATTCTGCTCAGAAAGTAAGTTATATCTACGAATTTTTTTAAACCTACAGTGTTGGCCAAAACTTAAGAACGGAATTATATCTATTTAAAAAAAAAAAAATATTAAAAAAAGAACCCATGATCATTTTATGGTTTTAATTTTTTTTTCTAATCAGAACATGTTAGATTAAAATTGAAAATTCGTGGCCCGACGTGAAATTAAATATGATTCAATTTTTAATCAAATATTTTCTATTAGATTTTAAATTATATTTTTTCCTTCGGTGTACAGCATTGAAGGGGTAATTTTATGCCCTTTCAGAAAAACTTTAACTATCATACTGGTTTGAACGAGGTGACGTCTGTTTTTTTATAAAATTAATTGTGAATAAGTATGTATGCTATTGATTTCGAAACCACTAGACCGATTAAGTTCAAATTTTCAGAGAATATTTTTAACTTTAATAGTTTCTGAAAAGTTTGGTTGAAATCAGTTAAAAAAATTTTTCAGAGAGGGGCAGAAATACACGCTGGATACACATTAAGAATGCAGAGTTCTTGCGTTAAAACTTGTTTTGTTTAATTATTGTTTATTGAAGCGTGATTAAAAAAAAAAATAATTTTTGCAGCCTTTGATCTTCCAGAAATAAGAACTGCAAAAAATCCGAACTGATAGATACAATCAAACCCGCTTATTTTGAATTTTAAAAACCATATTTTTTAAACTTTAATTATGAAAGCAAATAAAATGCACGACAGCACGAAACTTGCTCTTGTATTGCATACAATATAGCATAAAAGAATAGTCAAGTAGAATTGAGGCTAAGAGCCAGAAAGCAACAAAAATAAACACACAAAATAAACACAAATGTCATTTTTTCGCACACAATAAATAGCCTGGGTATCTAATTAATTTTGTGCGAACAATTATCAATTCCGTTCATCGAACAGCGTACTCCAGAACGAAAAGTAAGACTAAATTTTTCGTAAGCATCTCGTTGTCTTGTTGAAGACTAGGGCTGTGTCAACCAGGAACAAATCGATTTTTTTGATCCGATCACCGAAAAGTATCGATGATTGAAATCTAAAATTATTATTTCAACCGATTTCAATCTCAATCATTTCGATGATTCAAAATTTTTTCAATCAATTCAATAAGGAATTTAATATGTTTGTATCAATCTTTTCAAAAATGTCTGAATTTTTGGCGATTTTTTAATCTATCGACATCGTAGCCATCCTATAATGGAATTTGACAGTTGATGGCTTGACATATAAGGGACAAACTATGTTTTGACAGGGTGGTGTATTTCGATCCAAATGTCAACGGAGCAGCAAGAAAACTGAAAATTTGGAATAATGTATATTCGATCAACGGTGCAGTATTGAATTGAAGATTGGATTTAATCGAATTTGAAATAAAAATCGAATCAGAACAGTATCGAATAATGAACAGAGTGAAATAAAAATTATCAAATGATATATTGATTGAAATAATCGAATCATTTTTTTTTTATCGATTCTCGAACGATTCGATCATTTGAAATGAACGATTGACACAGGTCTATTGAAGACCAATTAAAAATTTCGTTTGACAACGGCAGCGTTCTAGCTTTCAGACTTTAAGAGAATCAAAATGATCCTCAAATATTTTTAAATAGTTTGAAAAGCCATTTTACTTCAATGTGAAGTATACTCACATTTTATTCTTGTATAGGTCGTGGGCCCCACGTTGGGAAACACTGAATTAAAGGAAAATTATGGTGTTGTTCCTAAACATTGCGAATAGTCGCATCAAAATGAAAATTAAACCAACAATTCCTATATTAAATTAATTAAATATTTTTTTGACTTCAACTGAAAAAAAAAAATGAAAATTTCTTAAACAAAAAAACAATTTGTTTTTTGAAAGATGTTGTTTCAAAAAGAATTTTTTTGAAATTCGCCTTTTTGCTGACAATTGGTCAGCGTATCAACCAAGATCTTCCCATCTTTCGAAAAAGGAATTAATAGAGATAGAGATCCCACGGTTGACAGTCAAGTTATTTGATTGTTCACTAACGGTGAAGGATTAAAACAAATAATCTCTTGGAAATCTTAAAGGATATTGCAAAAAATGTATTAAATTTTCCAAAATTGTGCTAGAATAAGAATAAAAAAGGTACAATTCTTTAAAAATAAGTAACAAAAATTGAAATACCGTCTTGTTCTATTAATTTTCCTTACAAGTATAACTTTCTAACTAGTTTAAATTCATTTAGCTGATAAGGAGAAAATTCAAAATGAAAAAAAAAACATTCAAGTTTGTGTTGTTTTTTTTTAGTAGATCGCACCAATACCTACATACAGAAAAAAATTGTCTAAATCGTTATTTTTTTATTAATATTTGGTAAGAACATAATTTCTATTTGTATTTTTCAGAAGCTTCTGTATGAAAAAAATTGAATCATTCAAGCGGTTTTCGAGAAAATCGAAAATAAAAAATGGTTTTGTGTTGAAAAACATTTTTTTACCCAAAGATACTTTTTACCAAAGGTTATTTATTTATATTTTTTTTTAAATAAATGTCTAACCAACTGTTTTTGAAGAAAATATGATTACCGCAGATATCGTGATTTTTTGATCAAAAAAGAAGAGAAAAAAGGAATGACCAAAAAACCCTAAGTATCAAGTTCTCTATTTAGTTCAGTTATACTGTATTTTTATAAGTTATCCAAATTGTGGGGTGGCTTTGATTTGTACCCTCTTTTATGTTTTTGGGGGTGCTGAATCCAAATCTGAGGCTTGCGACTAAAATTTCGTGAAGCAACATGGAAAAAATTTTTTTAAAAATTCTACAAAAATGTATTTTTAGAGAGTAATTCACTAATGGCTCGAAAACTAACAATTATTCAAAAATTACATCAAAATACCATTGGAAGTGTTGCACAATTTCCAATTAAATTCTGTTCAAGGTTTTTTTTTGCGAACCAATTTGGACTCAAGCGGTAGTTGAAAAATTACGTATTTTTATTGTTTTCGAAAATCTACTAAAAAGGACTAAGTACTCGTAACAACTTTATGTGAACAATCCTAATTTTTGTCTGTTAGGCCAGTCAATTTGTGCTCAAAAAAGCTCTTGGAGAGCATATTGTGGGGTAGTTTTGATTTTACTCCTCTTTTATGTTTTCGAGGGTGCTGAATCCAAATCTGAGGTTTGCGACTAAGATTTTGTGATGCAACACGGAAAAAATGCAAAAAATGACGCAAAAATGCAAGTTTTGGGAATTTTTCACTAATGGCTCGAAAACTAAAAGTTATTCGAATATAAGATCCCTAAACCATTGAAAGTGTACACAATTTCCAATAGATCTCTTTTTAAGGTTTTTTCTGCAACAATCCATTTGGACTCAAGCGCTAGTTGAAAATTAACGTATGTATTTTTACTGTTTTCGAAAATCCACTCGAAAACACAAACATAAAATTTTAATTTCTGTCTATGACATGAACCAAGATATACTTTTCTGATGGTCTTTCTTTGATGCGTTGAGTTCGAATCTGGTCTTGAAATTGCTCTAGCATGTCACGTTTAATAGATATTCGAATCTAAAGATTTACAAAACATGCATTTTATGCGAATTTGGGGTTATATTTCTTGTCGAGGATTTTTTTTTCGAAAAAATGTTTATAGTCATTCTAATGTATGAATATTTTACTTCATAATTCTTTTTGATTTTTTTAAATACCACTATTCACCTTTGAGAAATCGTTGGTGTTTTTCTTGAAAAAAGTTAATAAATTTGGAGGCGCAACAGCTCGTTGAGAACCAGGGCCTCGTGACTTACAACTCTCAACTATTTCTGCAAGCGTGTTGTTGGCAGGAACGGAAGGGACCTTCAATTTTTTGCCAAGTCCAAACGGCTAGATAAGAAGCACTTATTCATGACAAGTGTCAAGTTATTAATTCCTCGCAAGAGGCAGTACCTCGGGAAAAACATATGTGTTTTAAGGCAGCAGCGATCGGGAATCGAACCCAGACTTTCAGCATGACACTCCAACGCACTTACCATAATACCACGAGGTACTTCAAATTTAATAAGAAAAATTCAATTAAACCTTTTTCCATAAAATTGCCCACCTATAGAGCCGTTATTTACATTTTCGATTTCTTAAAAACGGTTTAACTAACTTTTGATACATTTCTTTATTTAGAAAAAAAGCATTTAAAAATAAATAACTACATACCTCTATGATTTTACTACTAGCAAATCAAATTAGTGACGTTTATTGGCTAATAAAGGGTTTTTCAACAGGGACGCTAATATTATAGTAAAAAAACATCGTACATACAAAACTATATAAATTTTTGTTTTTAAGTAAACAAATTGTTCTAATATGACAGCTTGGTTCGATTCTATTTAATTGTTTATTTAACACCTTGATTTAACAAAATAAATTTTTAAACAGAATTTAAAAAATCAATAAAAAATAAAAATAATGAAGCACTCACATCCTCTTAAATAACCACCAACATTCTGTACAGAGAATGAAAGTCATGAATTTTTTTGTTTTATTTAAACAAAAATAAAATCCTGGATCCAGGATATTGCATTACTTGAAGTATAAATGTTGGTAAACTTTTCTTAACGTTTCAGATTTGTCAAACAAATACTCGTATCAACCTCTCTTTTTATTTGGTTTTAAATCATTGGGGGAAACTTGTTATAGGTATTATATTGAAGCACGTACGAAAAAAATCGCATATAATAAACCTACCTGCCAGTGTTGCTTTATGACTACCTATGCCTTCGAAAATACTTCAAATTTTATCTTTTGAAAATTGGTTACGGCTACGGGCGTAACGTGTCACACACCGAGAAGCACATGAATATTTAAAATTTATATGCATGTAGATATAGACATGTCAAAGTTCTTACCACATTTACGTGCGAATTTGACAAGACACGTGTAAAAAGTAATTTTTTTTTGTGTCATCTTCTTTTGATATCAACGAACAACGAACATTGAGCATTTGTATGATGCGGTGCGGGTGATGGTATGGGTATAAGGTGTACAAATGATTATGATTTGCTTTTTTACGTTGGAGATATAGCATGTACTTAGGAAGAAGTGTGAGAGGAGGATTGTTCATTGTTTGATTTTTATGACTGTTCTTGACATATGAATTAGAGAGCATTGACATCTATCATGTTAAAGTTTTGGGTCCAAACAAAGAAATTGTATGAAAAAAGTGAAAAGGTATCAAGAAATAGGCAGGTATAGCATAAGGCAACATTCCTATGCCTAGCTAAAATGTAGTTGTATCGCGTATTTATTGCAAAAGTAAAAGGGTCTTAAAATAGGTTTCATAAATTTGTCGTTTGTAACCATAAATAAATAAACAACTGTCGAGTCTTTTGAAAAGCTTAAAGAAACAATTAAACAATGAGATTCATATTCTGTTATTCAGTTTGATTGACATCTTATTCCTTTTCTTATCTTGAATGCCTATTATAGTTGCGCCAATATTTTTTTTTTTTCACTTGGGAGGTTTTTTGTAAAGACTTCTTTTTGACAAACAAATCTTTTGTATTTCAAGGAAAATAAAATCAATGACTATGGTGAACCTACTTGTTTAAATATTTTATGTATATACTGTAATATTTTTTTAGGTTCTTTAATAAAACTTATTCACTTCATTTAAATTTTCCACTTGTTTACTTTACAAAACAAAACACTTTACTTATACAAAGACAAAACAATTTATTGTTCCCCACTAAAATTAATGCACCACTTAACTTTTATTACTACCAACTTTAGTCACTCACGATTAAAAATAAACTGCGTCCTCTGCCGGTCAGACATGTGCTTTTATACTTTTCACAAGGTTCCCAAAATAGCTGGAAGGTTTTAGTATTTACTTCGTGAGCTTTCCCATACATTTTTCTTTCCAAAGCTTTCAATTTGACGTTTAGCATTGGAAGTCCGAAAGCTCACCAAAGCTCTCCGTAGGTTGGCTTGTGTCCTGTCTAATCCGAAAACCGGTGTTTCTTTTATTCGAGAGTGGTTAAAGTTCATTCGAAAGTCGTTGTACTACAAATGTGTTAGTCGTTACAATACATTTGGGTGGTACTTAAATTGGACGTAGTCTTGGATAGCCCTCTTTCTATTCAAACATTGAAACACATTTTCCCTACTTTTTCATATTTTTATTTCACATCCCTGGTATCCCTATTTTCACTTTAAGGTACTAATTATGGGTAAAGGATTATTCTTAGAAAATGCTAAAATAAATCTGGATGTATAGATAAGACTCAGACGAGAACAAAATTGTACTGGAGGGGGGGTCTATTTCCCCCAATTCAGGCATGGAGGGGTGTAATTTTCCGGAAATTTGGCCAAAAACAGAAAAAAATTATTTAAAAAAAAAGAGGAACACTTACAATGCTACGCCTTAGCTTTTTTTAAAGCCAAGATTCCATTCTATAATATAGTTCCTAAATAAAGTTTTTATTTTTAATAGTTTTTGAAAAAATCATTTTTATCTTAAGAAGTTACAATTTCTTGTTTTTTAAATTTTAAGTGTGAAAATTATTTTCTCAAAAACCATTTGGAAGAAAAGTTTTATTTAGTAGAAAGCATATTAAAGAACATTTTGAGAAAATTAACCCTCCCGCCTAAACAATTGTTTTCTCGTCTAAATCTAATCTACACCCTCAAATTGTGTTTTTCTCGTTTTTTGAGAATCACCCTAACCCTATAGTTAGTTCCTTAAAGTGAAAATAGGGAGACCACGGGGTGAAATAAAAATCTAAAAAAACAGGAAACATTTTGTTTTCTATGCCTATCGATCTCAGAATTAAAAAAAAAAAAAACAACGTAAAAGGACCCCCCTAATAAACATATAATACCTATCCCAACTAACAATTTAACTTGTATAAGGTTCTATACAAGCTATTTTCAGACTGCTATAGAAATAGTAAAAGGCCTTATGCAAGCCATTTTGGCGCATTTACCCAAGCTAATTAACTGCCATAAGACTTTTGCTGACAGGTCTTATAGCAGCAAATAGCTTTTCATGAATTGCTATTAGTTTGGCTGAACAAGATATAGCTTGCCTTGGATGTTTATAAAAGGCCTTACGAAAGCCATTTTGACAGCTATTGCCAAAAGCTTGCCTTGTATGTTTAAATAAGGCCTTACCAAGGCCATTTAATGACAGCTATTGTCAGTAGCTTGCCTTGGATGTTTATGTAAGGCCTTAGCCAAATTTATTTTGCATAAGTAATCCATCGAGAGAAAAATTTTTTTTTAGCAAAGCTGATTCTGAAATAAAAAAAAATATATTTTTTATCGATTTTTATTTTATTTCTCTGATGTTGTATTTTTTATTACATTTTATTTTATTGTATTTTTTTCTCCTCAGTCAGTTTCCAAATCTTAGTTTAATTATAAAACAGATAAGTTTTTTTTACCTGGGATTTGTATTCGATTCCTTCCAGTCTAGCACTCTACCACTATGCCAATTTGCTGTTGAGGAAAATATAATCAAAAGTGAACAAGTGGATACCATATACTTCACGTTCAAGCAGAGGGAACAGTCAATAAATAGCTGTGGCAATCTAATATCTGTTCTTTGTTCTTCAAAACTTCTTGAATGTTCTTTGGCTGTTTTAAGAATTGCTTCTCTGTTTATTCTCACTTGTCTTTGATAGATTCCAGATCTTCTAAATTTTTGCCATGAGTTATTCTTTTAAGTTTTGCTATAAAGTTCAATGTTCCTGTAAGCACTTCTTTTCTGTTCTACGATGTTCAATGGGTACTTACAGTTCTTATTTATTTTAATCTGATTTTTGTATAAGCACAATATTTTACAAGATACAATTGTTGATCCTCACTGATTTTTTTAATTTGTATTAGGCCTTTACAAACAAGCCTTATAAAAGTTGTTGGCAATGCTTTGTCGTGGAGAGCCTGATAGCAGCTATTATTTTAAACATTTTCAGTGAACAAGTTTGGAAGGCCTTATACAAGCCATTTATAACTTATATTTTTGAGCCCTTTATAGAGCTTGTGTAGCTCATATTTTAAGGCCTTATAGCAGCTATTTGTTTAAATTTAAGGTGGAAAATTCTTGGCTTGCTTCAGATTGCCTTATACAAGCTCTATACAAGCTATTACTAGCCAAATTCGAAAAATTTTACCTTATACAGTATAAATTGTTAGTTGGGATGTACGTACGATGTACGATGTTAACTATTTCTTAAACTCATACAAAGATCTTTGTGCCATTACAACTGCAAATAAGAGCCTTATTTCAGATTTATAGCTAGCCCGGTTTCTGAGGAAAGGACATGCACTGCTTAATTTATAGTGCAAGTTAGCAATGCAGTGGGTTACACCCACTATTTGTTGAACTGCAAAATCCGGAATAGAAATGCATACATATAATGCAAAAAAAACTGCAAATTCATGCCTATTGGGCTTAAAATTGTTCTGCTAACTTCACAGATGTAATTAATGTAATATTCTTAGAATGGGTGTTCTAGGAACTTTAAATAAAAAGTCATGTTAAGAAAACAGGAAAGGGGATCAAGTCTCCCTCTTCTAGGCTATATTAGGTAGCAAAATAGGAACTTAATTTATATTTAAAAAGGTCACGAAAAAAGGATATAATTTAAAATAATTTTTAATATTAAAGAAAGGTGTAACCACGCCCGAAACGTAACAATTTAAAAAAAAAAATTAATAAAAGCAAAAAAAAGCCCTAAAACGCACGGTAGGAACTTAATTTAAAAACTATTGTATATATAAAAATTATTTTTCGCTAAAGCTTCTTTAACAATTTTTGAAACTTTATGGCTCCAATTTATAATTTTTCAAAACAAAAAATCTTAGTATCTGAGCTCGACCTTTCTTAAGCTAAGTTTCTTAATATGTATAAAAAAATATTTCAAATTGGAATATGTACCATAGCTATACAATAAATTTATTTGAAAACCGCTCTATAGTGATTTTTTTTTCATACAAATATATATACACTGTTCCTATGTGTATTTGCATTTTCTTATAAAATACCATATCCTTAAAACTCCAAACATTTTGAACTAGGAATATTTGAGCCAGTTCATGTGATCCAGTCATTTTCTATTTCATTATTTTTTTATGAAATAAATACTAATTTTGGCTTATAGTTTCCTAGTATTTGTCCTGATTTTCTTTTTTTTTATTTTCATTGATTTTTGTATGTATGCCAATATTGTATGACATAAATTACGCCGTAGAACCATAGTCTATGGATTTTGCTTTGTTAACCACTTAATCTGAACCTGCAAAAATCAAGCCGGAAGTCAACAGTTTTCCAAATATATAGAAGTACTATTTTCTAAATTTAATAGACAAAAATATAAACAATTGAAATTCTATATCTATATATTGATGCTATCTCTCTGAGGTAAACATTGTTATTACTCAACTCAAAATACTTCCATAAACCATTCCTCGAATACCTATGCTTAAACATCCTCACAGTAGGTATAAATAAATTGCTTAATCAATCAAGTTTATGTATCATATTTTATTCACTCGGTTGTAGGTACTTACTTTTTTCAATTTTTCATATCAGAATAAATCTAAATTCATGTCATGTATATTAATGTTTTGGTATAAAATCGAAATATCCTAAGTCATTACAAACAAACACAAATTATATTTCTATTTTATCAAATAATCAAATTATCCAATAAAAAAGATTTATTTACACAAACAAGTCCCGTTTTAATGTCATTGCAAGGGAAAAGAAAAATACTTTGCGAGAGTGAAACTGAATTATAAACATTGTTCGTTGTTCGTTGCCACTTTCTTATGAAGCTCAGTTTACATATTAAATTTCTTTTTTCAATATTTTTTGTATTCAATCGTGCGAATGATAAAGCAACATCAAGAAATAAATTAGGATCAAAATTGAACCATTTTGCAAGCTTAATTATTTATTTCTTCTTGTATTTTGTTTAATGTATTGGTATTGAGAAAAATATATCAAAAAACGAAGTTTTTCATTCTTAAAACAAACACATAGAAGCTAAATTTTTAATCATAATTCAAGGCACTGCTTCAATATTTTTGTTTATATTATAAGTTTTTATAATAAGGAAATTTTATACATTACCTTATGTAGCTTCTACTGAAATATGTAAATTAGCCACTATTTAATTGGACTTAATGGAATTTGATATTGTTTCAAAACGGTCTTAAGTCCCCAAATTTAATCCAGAAACCCATATTTTCAAAGAGTAATATGGCTGTTAATTGCCTTTTTGAATGTGTATTACCTTTAAATATGACATTTTTGAACTTGCGATATATTTATGAAGGCTTAATGGGGCAAATTTAAAATTTGGCAAGAAAAATGGGTCAAAATTATTCATTATGCTTAACATTATGATGATATAGAACACTAAAAATTGGTCCCGAAATTCCGTCTGTCCTTTTGAAGTTAGCAGAACAAAATATTTTGTGATGAATCAAGTGATTATTAAATGTAAATTAAACATATGCAATTAAATTTAATGCTCCATTACTTTTGGTAAAAATCAATGTTCTGCTAACTTGATTAAAAATTTGCAGAGTAATTTCCTTGAAATTGTTAAAAAAATTGGGTTTCGACCCACATTAATTAGATATTTATATGATCTCTATGAAAAAATAAATATTTATAGAAAAATTTAAATCGTTTTTCGAGACTTCTGTTTTTTTTCTGTCTCCACCTCGACATACAGACTATATTTCTTAAAATTTTGAAGGGGCAAATACTAATCTCTTTCAGCCTTACATATTCTTTTGAGATTGAGGTGAAGTAAACTGAGGAATGAAAGGAGTTCTAGTCTCATATGCCTTGTAGAAAGGTGAGTTTAGGACACAGTCGGAAACGGTCAACGCCGAAAAGACCTTTAAACTTCAAACTCACAGTATTTACTGAATTAGTCAAACACAGTCAACTTACCAAATTCCATATATTTAGAATTAGTCAATATCTGAGATAAGGGACTTCAAAAAATTCCAAGACTGTAACCTTCTGACTGACTGACTGACTCACACACTCATTGACATAAAAACTAAGGAGCACTTCCCGACACCTTAGAGGCGTATAACCTTAAAATTTCGAACAGCGGTATAGAGTTGTGGAAAAGGAAAAAAATCCAAAAACTGCAATTTTCCTGTCTGTCTTAAATATTCATATACATTATATGGAATACTTCCGTTTGTTGGATTGCTTGGAACTTAAGAACTTCTAAAATATGCAAACGCTTACTAAAAAAAAATATTAAAAAAAGCATTTAAATCGTTCTTAAGCCTGTTTAATAACTTAGAGCTCAAAAACAAGTATGCCATTTGAATACTTGACAAAATATGAATACATGCAAACAAATTTAAATCGTTGGAACGGTTTTCTTAAAAACTAATTTTTACACTACACGAATATATAAATTAAATGCACGACATGCTCGCATGTACTTGCTCTTTTGTTCAAGACGCTGACGCTGAGGATTTAGGAAAATTATATGTAAAGGCATGGAAATTATGAGAGAAAAATTTTTGAAAGCATGAAATACGATATTTGAAAAAGCTAAAAAAACTTGTTTGAGATTAAAACAAAAACGCCATCTTAATTCTTTACTGAATATGATTGTATGGACAAAAAAATTTAAATCATTGGAGCGGTTTTCTTGAAAAATAATTTTTGTATACAAAATTCATAAGTATTTCTTTATGTGCACATAAAAATCAAATTGAAAAAAAATTGTCAAGCCGTTTTTGAAATATCGAATTTTCAAAAAAAAAAAAAAATGAAACTTTTTTTTAAAAATTCAAAAACTTTTTTTTGAAAATTTTGATATGCAATTTTTTTAATTTTATCTTAAATTTGTATATAAAAATTTGTCTAAATCGGTTCAGTCGATAGTGAGAAAATTCAAAATAAAAAAAAGGTTCTATGACAGGTACTATTAAAAGAGTTGCTAAGATAGATCGTATTCATTTTAGAATATAAAAAAACTTGAATCAAAATCATAGGAGTCACTTTTGGGAAAAAAAATTTTCCTTTCGGTTTTTAAAATTTTGTATGAAAGTTGCAGTTATTTTTTCATATATGTATAATTTTTTTCTAAAATAGAGAGTACTATATATCGAGTATCAAAAAAATCGAACATATCTGTTTCCAAATATTTGATTTTCAAAAAGAATTATTTTTAATTTAAGTGCGCAAAAATATTTATAGTTATTGCAACCCTCTGTATAAGAAAAATTATTGAAATCAGTTACACCGTTTTGAAGAAAATCGAAAATAAAAAAAAAATGGTTCTTTGGGGAGGTACCATTAAAAACCATTTTTTGAGAAATGGTTTGCATGTAAAATAAAGCCTTTACTAAAAGTTATTTATTGATTGTTTTCTTAAACAAAATTTGTCAACCAAAAAATACGGTAAGTTAAATTCCTAAGAAAAAATGTATGGCAGGTAACGTTATTTTTGGTTCTAAGAAAAAAATGAAAAAAAAAACATGTGGGCATAATCAACAAAAACCACTATGTACCAAGTTTGAGGAAAACCTATTGGGCAGTTTAGCCTGTAGATGAACAGACAGACAGACAGAACTGTACCACCCACTTTTTTGGTTTTCTCTATCATCGTAATGTTTGATTATTATCTCAACTTTTGTTTTTTGCACGAATCCAAAACTTGCTTATACCTAGGACCTATATCGCAAGTAAAAATTGGTGGAATTAAAAAAAAAAAATTGGTATACCAATTCTAAATATTTATTAATAACATACTAAAAACCAAATTTGAAAAATATTCATTTTTGAAGCATTGAATTTTCAAAAAAAAATAAAAAGTATTTTTTTTAATATGTACTTATTTCATAAAAATTTTGAATAAAATCGGTTTAGCCTTTAAGGAAAAAATTAAAAAAAAACATTCAATGGCATATGGGATGGTGCGTTTTTGGAAAACAAAATTATAAAAATGTACAACAAATCCACAATAATGCACTGATTTTTTTTCTATAAAAATCGTAAAACCCGTTTTTGAGAGAAATAAACGGTTTGGCAAGTATTACCCCTCTGGAGAGTCACCAAAAAGCCTTAGGCTAGTCGCGCACATGCAACTGCTACCGCAACAAAATAGTTTAATCACAAGTTGACTACTGAGCAACGAACCTAACCAACACACCGACAATGTTTATTCAGCTTTTCCATCTAATACATTCAAAGAAAAATATTATCGCCTTCATCATATTTTTTTGCTCAGCAAATTAAAGAAAAGATATATTTGTTCTCTCTCTCACACAGAGAACAAAATTCAACGATGTGGTTAAATATCCGCAACTTTTTAGTTGAATGTCCGCGCAGTTACATATTATTCCATATGACACAAACTGAAATAGAAATAGACAGGCAGAATTGCGCCACTCACTTTTTTTCGTGTTCTCTTTCATTGTTATGTCGTGTCTTATAAAGGGTGATTTTTTAGCTGGTTTGGTTTTGGCAACACTGGTTTTGACAGCTGACGTGTGTTTAGTACCTTGTGTCACTGTCAAACAGCTTCAGTTTGGTTTGCAATTTAACCATGGATCGTCTTACAAATGAACAACGCTTGCAAATTATTGAATTTTACTATCAAAATTCGTGCTCGGTTCGAAATGTTCAAAATGTTGGAAATTGTGTTCAGTGATGAGGCTCATTTTTGGTTGAATGGGTACGTAAATAAGCATAATTGCCGCATTTGGAGTGAAGATCAGCCAGAAGCGTTGCAACAGCTACCAATGCATCCCGAAAAAGCCACTGTTTGGTGCGGTTTATGGGCCGGCGGCATTATTGGGCCATATTTCTTCAAAGATGATGCGAATCGCAGCGTTACTGTCAATGGTGAACGCTACCGAGCGATGATAACAAACTTTTTTTTGCCCGAAATGGAAGTTCTTGACTTGCATGATATGTGGTTTCAACAAGACGGTGCCACATGCCACACAGCACGCGAAACAATGGCGCAATTGCGAGGCGAGTTTGGTGAACAGTTAATTTCACGTTTCGGGCCGGTCAATTGGCCGCCTAGATCGTGCGATTTGACACCATTAGATTATTTTTTGTGGGAGTATGTCAAGGCTAATGTCTATAGAGACAAGCCCGCTTCGATTGATGCTCTAAAAGCCAACATCCATGCATTCATTCGTGAGATACCGGCCGATATGTGTGAAAGAGTATGCCAAAATTGGACTCAGCGGATGGGCTACCTGAGACGCAGCCGCGGTCAACATTTGCATGAAATTATCTTTAAACATTAAATTGTAAGGTTCAAACTATCGATTCAAATAAATATTTCATTCATTTTTTCGAATTTTTTGTGTTTTTTTTTTTTTTAAAGTTCTAAACCTCTTAAAAAATCACCCGTTAGTTATCTCGGTGTGTTTTTACGAACCTGAATCCGAATAGATACCCATATGTACGTAATTGCAAATAAAAAATAGGAAACGTTGCTTTGTCATTTTTTTGAAATCTAAAAACTTTTATCTTGAGGATACAATCAATAGGAGCCATGATTTAAGCTTTTTTAAAGCAAACCTTATCGGATTTTTTTTTTGAGACTTTACTTTGTAGATTTTTTTTGTCAAATCCCCAAAAAGAGGATGATAAAGTTTGTATAATGTGGCTTTATCTTAAATTCAATTAATCGGACCATCAAGTTTGAGGTCTTTATGCTTAAAAAAAAGAAAGAGCATCATATACAATATTTTTCAAAATAAATGTAAGTGGAATAAACAAGAACTGTCTCCTAAGTGACAAGAAATTTTTTTCTTAAAATTTTTGGACCGGAAAGTAGTTACACAGTAGATACTTTTTTTTATTGTTTCAGGTAAGTGCCCACACAACATACACAAAATACCAATTGTTTAGAAAAATTTAACATAACATTTTATTATTTTATGCATACATAAGGAAAAAAGGAAAAACCCAGGAATTTTTCAAAGTGGTAACACTTACACTGAATATTGTATCCACACCCCATCTGCATTGAAAGGAAGTCGAGAAAAAGTTTCAAGACTTTTTATTCTCCTGATTGTTGTTCGTTTTTTATATACATTTTTTTTTTGTTCTCGTATTCGGACCAAAAATCATGGCGATGGCGAAAAGATTGGCACACTTCCGGTATTGCTGCAGGTCAAACAAAAACCAACATAGAAATAATGGATCTTTCACTTTCTTTTTGTGAAGAAAAGTATGGAAGAAACAAAATAAAAACAGAAACAAAAAAAAAAAAACAAAAAACAGCATGAACAACCAACCGAACACCAACAGTGGCGACCGTGGCAAAAAAATTCCAATGAAATTTTAATTACAAGTTGGCCTTTTGATTTGGAAAAGTATGGCAATTAAGATGCCCAAATGCGATATTCGTTCGTTATGTTTTCCGTTTGGATTTTTTTTTTTGTTTTTATATTTTTTTTCACTTGGTTGAAGATTATTTCTTTTATTATTATTTTTTCCTAATGGACTTAATTGATTTTATTAATATTTTTCCAGTATCGAAAGTTTTTGCAGGATATAGCAATTATGCAATCGGCTTATACAAAGTGCCAAAAGTTTTTAATTAATACAAAATTGAATGTTAAGAGTGTAAACATAAAGTTTTATGTTTAGAAATATATATGTATAAATATGTACATATATATTACAAATTTGGAATAAAAACAGCATATTGATGATGGTTTTTCAATTAAGATAATACAAGAATATAAAATTGGACAAAATCCAAAAACCATATCAAGAACATTTTTCTAATAAAGCAGCTATCTACCTACTCGTACTTTACTTTGTCTATTGGCAAAGTTTATTATTCCTGCTAAAGTATAATATTTTCATCAAAATTGCAATAAAATAATTTCAAAGCAATTTCAGTTTTTTTCCGTATTCATATTAATGTTGCTATGTTGGTATGTATGAACATATTGGTACATGCATCAAAAACCTGAACCTTGAAAAATAACCATTTGTATGTATGTGCAGCTGTTCTGTACCTTTATGTAGTACTACCTATGCTGAAGATGTCTGATTCAAAATTACAATCGTAATCTCAGCTGCAAAATGCAAGCAAATAAAACTTCAGGATTCTAATCATGTTCTTCTCCGATAGATGTGCTGCACTACAGACGTTGATGAATAAAAAAAAAATGTAGGTACCTTGCAATCAACAGTATTTGCCATGTTACGAGTACTTTGAAAAAAAGCTTCAAGACTCTAAAGAAATAGCAAAGACACACAAAAAAACAATCTTCATGCCTTACTGGTTGTTAAGGAAACTTAAAATTGAAATCGATTGTTTTATATGAGGTTCGTCGTTCGAGACAAAGTCTTTGACATTTTGAGCGAAATACATTATGAGCACTGAAGACTGAGAGATAAATTTGAAAATGAATTTTTATTACGACAAGAATATGTATTCGAAGAAATGCAATGCACGAGTGAGCGATGGCATTGACATGTAATCCAAAACGTCGTGAAGTTCAGTCATTATTAGACATAATTTCACCAAAATAAGGAGGGAGCTGAATTTTGGTTGTTCCGTTCCGTATAAATGGTAAAAAATAGTCAATTTATAAGGATTAAAGGGTTCACGCAGTGGGTGGGTTAAAAAATAATATGTTAAAAATAACGTAGTCTCAGGTCAAAAATACTTAGTGCATTAGGTTAAAATTAACAAAGTCGCCTCAATTGAATGAAATTGTTTAAAATAATATTTAAAGAAAATTAAATTAATTTTTAAAGAATTCAGTTATTTACCGAGGAACTTGTCTAAGATTACACTTTAAAGTTTAAATTAAATAAATTATTTAATCTATAATGTACATAGTTCACTCGGGTAATATTAACAGTGGTATTGGAATCTTGTAATATTTCACTCTTTTATTCAAGTTGCTTGGAATTAAGAACTTTTAAACTATGAAAGTAGCCATTTATAGCCAGAATTTTTGGTAGAAGATGGGGTCCCAGCCCTAGAACCATTTATTGGATGT
The DNA here is from genome assembly GCA_946251815.1 of Dasysyrphus albostriatus. Taxonomy (NCBI): domain Eukaryota; kingdom Metazoa; phylum Arthropoda; class Insecta; order Diptera; family Syrphidae; genus Dasysyrphus; species Dasysyrphus albostriatus. The sequence continues at coordinate 53,516,594 of OX276337.1, forward strand.
ACACAGCCATTATAAGGCCAATCCTAACGTACGCATGTATGGTCTGGCGGCCAGCCTTATATAAGGAGACGAATCTAAAAACCATGGCTAAAATTCAAAGACTAGCGTATATCAGCACAATCAGTGCTATGAGAACCACAGCAACGGCCGCCCTAGAAACTTTCCTTTCACTTGCCCCACTCGATCTGTTTATGAAAGAGTTGGCGGCAAAAAGTGCTTTACGACTTCAACAATAATATAATTGGAAAAGGGGCCTCTTTGGTCACAGAACTCTAATGAATTTTACAGACATTGACATTCAAACAGACTACGTATCACCGCACATTGATTTCAACCCAGTAACCATGACAGATATCCCCACCAGGGAACTCTGGAACGAAAACAGGGTCATAAATGCAAACCATGTTTCGGTCTTCACCGACGGCTCCAAAACCTTGGAGGTCGTTGGGTCAGGCAACTATTCAGATAGCCCACCCATAAGCAGATCAATGAAGCTTCCAAACTTTTGCAGTGTATTCCAAGCGGAAGTGCTGGCAGTTTGTGAAGTCGCGTAGCATCTTGTCTCACGTGAATTAGTCAACAATAATATTGACATTTTCATAGATAGCCAGGCGGCAATTAAAGCCGTTTCCTCAATCACCATAAAGTCCAAACTGATCGATCGTTGCCGAAATAAGTTAAGAGTACTCAACGCAACGAACACAGCTACCCTAAAATGGATCCCAGGACATAGGGGTATTCATGGGAATGAAATGGCAGATGAACTGGCCAAAAGCGGATCATCTCTTGATCCGAGCCAAATCGTAGCCTCGGTGCTCATGCCACTGGAGGAAGAAAAAAGTATAATACACCAGGGTTTCTTGGAAGCTGCAAATGTCAGATGGTCATCTATCGACACCTGCCGGCCTTCAACGAACCTTTGGCCGAATGTTTCGAAGAAAAAACTGAATATAGTTAAACAGGCCTCAATTATCACTCGTAGTTGGGGTCCAAATGGGCGGCCACAACTCTATGGGAACTCACAGCTCATCGGACTTATGTAGAGGGTGTCATGATGAAGAGGTGAGAGAGGGCTCCCTTCACTTCTTGTGTGAATGCCCCAGCCTAGCTAGAACCAGAAAAGTAGCCCTAGGAGAATATTTCTTCGATGAACTGGGCGACATCTCTGTATTGCCACTAAAAAACATCCTAAAATTCATTCAGAACTCAGGATGGTTCAGGGAGATCCACCACAACTAAAACTTCTCCTTAAACCCCTCCCTATCCCTTTTCACAACCCACCTTTCACCCTGGGGAGTGCATGGATCCACTGAGATCCGAGTGACCTAACCTTACCTAATCCGCGGGCAAACGTTACATGGGCAAATGATTTTCGGGAAAACGTAATGTTTCCCCAGTCATACTTCATTTTATAATAGCTGAAATTTTTTCAGAGTAGGTATGAACAAATGGGACCTTATGCCTGCCAGACACCTTTAAAGCTTTCAAAAAAGTATTTTAATTTACGTTTTAGCATCAAAACTAAAGTTTTATGTGCTTCGGGCAACTATTTTACAGTATTTCCTGCTCAATGTACCACGGTTGGTGTCTGGCAGCTTGTAAATATATGGTAACACAATTTGTTGGTACCTTCGATGACATTTGGCTGAGATTGGGTCCCACTGTAGATGTCTGGCAAGTTTCAAAATAATTTTTTCATAACTTTCCTCAAAACATATAAAAAAATCAACTGATAAAATAACGTTTAATTTTGTATCAATTAAATTCACCTTAAGCACTTAATACTTCCAAAACGCACCCGGTTTCAAGATTCCTATTAGCTATTCGTTCCTACCTAGGGTGCGTTCACAGAAAAAATATTCAGTTTCTATAAAATGACGCATCGCTGGCGGCCCTGGGATTTCGGTCTACAATTTATAACTGTAAAAAAAGAATGTTGGGCAGATATCGTTATTTAGGATTCTGAAAAAAAATTAATAAAAAGTTTTAAGAAAATCTATTTCGCTGTTGAGGCTGAAGCTTAAATAGCAGACAGAATTGTGAGACCTTCTTTTTTCGTCTTTCTATCATTGGAATAGCATGTTGGACCAATATCTTGAGTTAAATTTTTTTTCCAATGCAAAACTTGCCATATAAACATAATGCACGTACAAAAAACTTTAAGCCACCTCAGTCTTTTAACAGTTCATTGTTCAATCTTCTCCTCTAATGCTCATTTTTTAGAAGGAGTACAAAAATCAACCGGGAAATTTGGCTTAAAAAAAACAACCAATTTCATCCAACTCATCATCCAGCTTTAACAGGGTCCATGCACCATGCCTCAACAACTGTATAATTAAATGTTTGAAAAAAAATAATTTCTTTTTTACAAATTGGGTGGTAATAGAACAATTAATGTAAAATGGCGTTTGCTTTTATAAATACTAAAAACCCAGGTCTTAACTGAAAACCATCACCCATGGAATGTTATGGGATATTAAAGAAATCACCTTATTCCCAATCCAGTTTTTATTTTAGCTCAAAATTCTTCCCTATTTCTCTGACTATGCTATTAGCAAAGCATAAGCCAACAACCTTAGTGCCTTACTCAATGATAATAATTTACACCACATTTTGTTTTAGAGATAGTATAGTTCTCGTTTCATTTTATAGTATTTTCATTTCTGGGCAGATGATATTAAATGGTTATTCCACTTTACAACAAAACCAACAAAGAAAATTTTAAGTGAAATTCCTTTTTTAACAAAACAAAGGCACCAAAAATTATTCATTTAATTTCCGAAAAATATTTCCATCTCTTTTAGTCAAAATTGAGTTTACTACCCGGAACAGCGCATAACTGCCTATCTAAGTGATAATATACATATTTAAATTCCCAAACGCAAAATAGCAAGCTATGCCCAATTTTCATTCGAGTAACTCTTCTTAATTATCGCGTTCACTCCACTCTACACACAATCATACACTTTATGGTAAAGTATATTAACACGGATATTCTTCTATGCTCTCGCAGAACTGTCAGAAAATCAAAGCAAAGAACCGAAAATAAAAAAGGAAGCGAATAAAACATAATTTGTCCTGAAGGAATTGAAAGCTTCAAGTACAGTCGCGCTTCCTTCTCGCTTCCTATCCCGTTCACCCCGCAATGTCAAAGCCATTTTTGTCATTTCTTGTACAAAAACCACCAAGCCTAAAGGAGTTAAGTTTCTGTGGTGGGTCTATAGTATAGTGTAGTTTATAATTTTTTTTTTTTTTTCAAAAACTTCCCTTGTTTTGTTTGAAGTCCTTTAGAAATATCAAAACGACTATACAACACCAGATAACAATATATCAACTAAAAAGAGGGTGGCTCAAGGAGCAAAAGCTTATCCTAAGGAAATATTACGTCTTAAACAGTATGCCCTGGCCTTATGCGAGAAGATGTGTTTCGACAGCCTACTATAGGTCCTTGAAAATCAACCAACAAAAGTGGTTTGTAGTTGGCGGTTTGCTTGACAAAGCCTATTTTGCGTGAAGGCCCATACTTGACTATAAAATAACTTTTCTTCAAGGAACAACATCCGGTCGGGAGAGATGGTGGTTTGTAAAGCAAGATTACTTATAGAGCAGCATAAGTGTTGTGTATTGGTATTGGTGATGGAGACAATGCCCTAGGAGTCTATATCCGAAACTAAATGACTTTGAATACAATTTTCCAACATTAGCATATTTTTTTTTTTGTTATCTTAAAATGGCTGGCAAGGACACAACATGGCGCTTTACTGCTGCCATAATGCCACGATGCTATCATGTATAGAAATCCGTCCATGAATAACGGTCTGCCTCATCCTTTCAAATGGCGCTTCATGGTGTCGCCTGGAATTGAATTTATTTTTTTTTCGTTTTTTTTTCTCTTACATTTTTTGTTAAGGACATTTTTGGTGTTGCTGAATCATAATTTAATCTCAAAATCTCTGCTCTAGTTTTATGCGTGGAAAACAAAGAATAATAATTGAATTATTAAATCGTGAGCGAATCTTGCTAGCTAGCCGTGAATAAAACATTTACTACTGCTGCGGCTAGCTGCCCCAGGCCGGCCGTTTATGCCACGAGTAAGTACACAAAGATATATTCTCATTTTAGCCTTCTTTTTTTTTTTTTTGCCTTGGGGTAGATGTAACTACCTAGCTACTTGTGTCCTCCCCCTCCCACTCTTGTGTCACAAAATTTATTATGGTCTTTTAATGGCACTGCCAAAGTGATTTTTTTTCCCTTAATAATTGTGGTAATTGTTGTGGGACAGAATCACACCATACTGTGTCAGTAACAGAAGGTGTGTCCCATTTGGCTGGCTTCATAAGAATGAACTTAATGAAACAGATTATTATGGCCAGGAGTGCGGCGGTATTTCTTTTTTTTTTAATGAAAGGCTGCTTTATTTATTATGATACCTATAGGTACTCCTATATTTTATTTTAAAAAACACTTAGAGTGGTGATACAATTTGCAAACTTTAAGGTAGAATGGCAAAGAAACATAAAACCAACTAAAAGCACCCTATTTTACTAAAAGGCATTTCAGCACGTCTTTTAGAATTTAATTTAAACGCAAATATATAAAAAATATAAATGTTAAGAAACTTTTCATTTTGGATCACACATTGGCTCCGTTATAAGGAAACCTATTTCTTCCTACTTTATTGACTTTAAGGGTTCAGAGTAGAAATAGTCAAAAATGTTTTGGTTTGTAATTTAAATATTTTTTTTCATAATTTAACAAAGGCTTACTAGTACAGGGCCATTGGACCAACAATGTCCACAACCTGCACCTGAAAAAAATTGTTATTAACCAACTGAATTTAATGTGGTCATTTTCAAAACAATATCCTTAATTATAGTCATAAGTTTCGAAAATATTTGTTTGGGTGAGATTAGACCACAATATCTGAATTTTGGGTTTTTTCTTTATTTTAGCAGTCACGGCTAAAATAAAGGAAGCTGAAATTTATCTATCAAGCTTTTGTGAAACTTTGAATTATGTCTACATCTAAAAATATACAAACATTATATTTTAAAATTTATTTCAAACAAAAACTGTCGAAATTCTCCCCATAGAATAAGAACGACCTAACCTTATTAGGTATCAGCTGAGATGTATCGGGTTTTTCAATAACAGCGCTACAAAAGTTTTTTTTAAAATAAAACAACGGTTTCGGATATCAATGAAATTCTTTATTCCTGTGAAAGAACGTTTGATGCCATTATGTATGGAACTCGATTACTTTTGAAAGGCCACCACGGGCACGCTTGCAGAAGTCCAGACGCTGAACCCAATTTTCGACGGTTTTCAAGCATAAATCGGCCGATACTGCTGCAATTTCACGTTCGATATTCGTACGAAGTTCATCAATCGTCGCTGGCTTGTTGGCATATAGACCATAGACTTGACGTAGCCCCACAGGAAATAGTCTAACGGCATCAAATCGCACGACTGAGGCGTCCTAGCGACTGGACCATTTCGTGAAATAAAACGTTCTCCAAACTTGGTTTCCAATAAATTTATGTGTGACATTCGCTGTGTGGCTTGTGGCGCCATCCTGTTGGAACCACATGTCTTCCAAGTCCATATCATCCGATTGGGGCCAAAAATATTCGGTTATCATTGAACGGTAGCGATCCCCATTCACAGTAACGTGCCGGTCTTGATCATCACGGAAGAAGTACGGCCCAATGACGCCGCTGGCCCATAAACCACACCAAACTGTAATTTTTTCGGGATGCAATGATGACTCATGGAGTACGTGTGGATTGCTGCCTGACCAATACCGCATATTTTGTTTATTGACGAAGCCATTCAGCCAGAAATGAGCCTCATCGCTGAAGATGGTTTTTCGATGAAAATCCGAATCATTTTCAAGTTGTTGCTCAGCCCAATTCACGAACATACGACGCTTCTGGTGCTCAAGCGGCTTCAGTGCTTGCGTCAATTTAATTTTGTAAGGATGTAGGCCAAGATCTTTTCGCAAAATTCGCCACAACGACGTCACAGAGATGCCCAACGCTTGAGAACGACGTGTGAGAGACACATTTGGGCTTTCTGCAACTGAAGCCTCAGCGGCAGCAATATTCTCGACATTACGGGCACTTCTTTGTCTCACTGGCACTGGAACATTTTGTACTGTGCCTGTGGATTCAAATTTTTCCACTAGACGCTCAATTGTTGATCTGCTAACGATTATGACGACCATAAATTGGACGTAGCGCTCTTAACGTTGAGGCCACTGACTCCGAGTTTCGGTAGTAAATTTTAATAATTTCGACTCGTTGTTGGCTCGTATATCTTTCCATCATGAAATGGAAAACCTTACTGAAGAGAAATGTCAAAAGAGCAGCATGAAATATGGCGTCGTTTGCTGTCCTTGTTGCTCTTCTTTTGTAGCGTCCTTGTTGAAAAACCCTATAATTATATAGTTTTGTAGTAGTGTCAAAAAAGTAAAATGCACATGTCGAGTGAAATGTGGTCAAACAAACACTTTGACATCCAATATGAACAAAATATGCATTAAAAAAAATAATTTTTTTCAATATTGTTTGGTGTTTGGAGGAGTTTGCGAAACTTTTCCCTGCTTCCTTATCCGGATCCATGGAGGGTCTCTGTCTGAGATATTGTGGTCTTCCATTGTTTTGTGGTCCCTCGCACGCTCCCTTCAGTCGTTGAGACCAAGCGCTCTTCCGTCTGTAACCACCTGGTTCCTTTAGTGCAGGTTCGGTCTTCCTGGGTTGTCTCAAACCTGGGGGCTGGGATTCTAAGATTTTCTGGGCTGGAGCATTGTTGTCCATTTTCTCATTGTGGTGGGGCCTGTGTAGTCGGAGTGTTATGGCTATTTGGACTGCATCCACATCTTATGGTACTGTTCGTACAATTCACGATTGAATCTTCTCCTCCATTCGCCCTCTTCTCATTAGGACTAGGTTGAAGAAATCACATGATAGCGCATCTTCTTTTCTAAACCCTGTACAAGTCTGGAATAGCTCGGATGAGCTCTTACCCATTTGCACGTTGCACCACGTGTTTTGTAACGTCATGTAGCATAGCTGAATCAATTATTTTCCGAGTTCCATAAGAAGCTTTTGGAGATTATGTGGCTTTAAAGGCTAGAAAAAGATGGTTCAAAATATTAATAGTCACCAAAAGCGTGTAAATTCCACCATTTGACATAAAAAAAAGTTTGATCCTGAAAAGTGCGTCTGCTTACTCGATGTGGACTTGGATTAAATCCCCATAAAACAGATTTTGTCCTCTTTTCCAGGAACTAAAAAATTCCGCAAATAGACCCCCCTTTTATAAATGGTGTTCCACTAACATTCTCAGACGAAGCTAAATACTTGGGTCTCATTTTAGATAAGAAGTTAAGCTGGAAACCTAACATACAAGAAAGAGTCAAAAAAGCCACCGTGGCACTCTTCTCTTGCTAAAAAGCCGTCGGAAGTAAGTGGGAAATCCAACCACGCATTATTCACTGGCTATACATTTATGTAATTTGATCGATTCTTACTTACGATGTGGCAGTATGGTGGACTGGCCTGGATAAAGCGATACATCGCGATAAACTAAGCAAAGTCCAAAGAACTGGAAGTGGAGCACTTAAGTTGACTCCATCCGCTACATTAGACACTCTACTCCATCTGACAACTCTGGGTATTTTCAGCAAACAAATGGCCGCAAACACAGCCATTCGCCTCCGCTTTTCTGAATACATTCGGATGGCTTCCAAGTAACACTGACTACACAATTCTAGTATTGAACTTCGACAAGAACTTTGAAGTTACCATACCTTCCAGATCCACCTGTGCTAGGCTTACTTATTATCATAAATGACAATGTTTGAAACAGTTATCATCTATAGCTTCTTCCATCCTTGCCACGATACCAGAAAAGTCTCCGTTACGTTTGGTATCAGTATCGGAAGCCGAAACAATACCCAGACGATACCAGCTCTAAGGCATCCGAAATTATACCCAGTCGATACTGTAATTTTTGCACCGAAAGTTACCGATACTCTGTAATTATGTCATTCCGTTTGCGGTTGCTTTTTCTGGCAAACGGCTTCGTTATTGGCAAGAAGTCTGCGTTGAAATTGCCCTGAAATCTGGAAAAAATGATATGCAGTATTTAAAAAAAGCCGTTTGCGATGGCACAAGTGGTGTTGAAAACTTATAAAATAATCATCTCTGAATGTATACACAATGGCAAACAAGTGAGCTAGTAAGCATTTGGAGGTGATTCGGAGGAGCAAATGATACTAAACTTCCCAGCAATTTCCGTAAAATTTACCGATCATCCCGCTATTTACGCCTATAGATAAAATCATAGTTTTCCTGAATTCATCGTATACCTACGTAGGTATTTCTGGTGGTATGAAATGAATCTGCAGTTGACGACGAAAATGCGAGTTGGGTTGCATATTAACGATCCATCAGCAGGAAGCAATAGAGAAATTTACACGATTACCACCACATTTGTCATAAATATAACAACTACATATAAGCGTTAGACCACACAGTACCTACCTGTTTTTAAAACACTGTAGTATTCTTTTTCATGTAAAAGCCTTTTGCTAGCTGATGCTTTGTATCTAAAGTGTATAGCCTTTTACAATAAATTAAAAGGCTCTCAAGTTTTCTTTAGCTTGCATGCATTGCATATGTATAATATGCTATTTCCCTCAATCATAACTTTAATTAAAAGAAAAAGTTTTTCTTTGCTTTCAGCTAGCACGTGAAGTTAATAATTAATTTTTCCCTACATCATATCAAGGTATACCTATAACCATGTTTCTTGTTAACAATTATGGTGTTGAGCTTGAGAAAAAAGTAGAATTTCCTAGAAATTGGTTTTGAAAACTTTTAACTTAAAAAGTAACTTGCTATATAGAATAAGATAGAATAAGAAGAAGTATCAAAAGGATGAAATTTCTTCAATAACACTCCTCTTTTACAATATGTAGAGCATTTTGTTTTTTTGGGTGATGCTTTCCTTTTATGAGGTGGAAGGTAAGAAAAATATTAGGTTATGGGACGCAAAATACTACTGTTAAGAAATAGAAAAAAAAAATGAATATATTTCCAAAAAAATGACTCGAACGAATCGATTCTAATTTAAAACAAAAAAAAAGTTCCTAGGTCCTTATTTAAAAACGGTTTAATATTTGAAACAAAATAATGGCTCTCATATCATGCCCACCCTATGAATGAGTGGACTATAATGTATTCAAGAATTATGTCATAGATTGGTCAGAAAAATGGCAACTACTTTGAGAAATTGATCATCATTTTCAATCAATTGTTAAAGTTCTTGAAGGTCAAGTGCAATTTCTGCCACCTGATTTATGGAATATTCTCAAGAAAATGTGTATCTACTATCTGAAAAGCCACTTAAGTTTTTTTTACGATAACGAATGATCTTTGACACCTCATTTGTCTTAGAAACAACAAACTTAAGACTTTGTGATAGTCAAAAAAAAGTTGTCACATAGAAAGGTACTGATACGCAAATGCTCACTCAGGAGTATTCTCTTTACTTTTCTGCTCATATTTTGCTCATGAGCATGAACATTTTGCAAAAATACTCATAAGCATGACTATGAGCTAAGTTAGTTTATTTTTTAATATTTTGAAAAGTTGATTACAGTTTTTGGTAGTTTTCTTTTTTAAAACTTTATAATATTTTTTTAAAGTTCGTTTATAAAACTTATTTACTTTATTTAAACTAACAGTTATTTATTTCGCCAATCAAAACACTTTACTTTCTTACCACAAACAATTTATTGTTCACCACTCAACTGTACTGAAATTCTTTCACCAATTCTACTTTTCACTTTTATTACGACCAATCGTTCACGATTAAAAACAAACTGTGTTCGCTGTCAGCCAGTCATGCGCTATTTTACAGGGTGGCGCACCAATTGTGCTACAATAAGAAATTCAAATAACTTTTTTTTTAATCGATGTATTTCATTTATTTTTTTTTATTGGTTAGAAAATTAAATTTTATTTTAAATAGTTAGTTGTTTTTAAAGATTATAGACCGCAAATGACCTCCACGTTCTCCCATGCATATGCGGCACCTGATCAAAAAAATATTCATTGCGGCCTGAAGAGTTGAAGTGTTGGGATCGCCTCAATTATTGTCGTTATGGACTGCTTTAATTCAGTTAAATTCCTGGGCTTCGTTTTATACACCTCTTGCTTGACATAACCCCATAAAAAGAAGTCTGGTGCAGTCAGGTCAGGTGACCTTGGGGGCCAGCGAAGAGTGGAGTTCCTAGAAATTAATTTGTTTGCGATTTTTTTGTTTAGCTACGCCATAACTGGTCTGGCTATATGTGCAGTTGCTCCAACTTGCTGAAACCAAACGCTGTTGAATGGTATACGTCTTCGGCGCAGTTCTGGGTAAAAAAACTCCTTCAACATCTTTAAATAACGGTCCCCATTGACAGTAACGGTTACACTGTTTTCTTCAAAGAAGTACGGCCCGACAATACACCTTGATGAAACTGCGCACCACACAGTGACTCGTTCTGGGTGCAGTTCCGTCTCATGGAGCATTTCTGGATTAGACTCATTCCATATACGGCAATTTTGCTTGTTTACATTGCCGTTAAGATCAAAATGGGCCTCATCAGACATGAACAAACAATTGATCAATGTGTTGTCTTCTTCGGCCATTGATATCATTTTTTGGCAAAATTCCAGGTGAACAGGCAAATCCTGAGGGTTTAACTTGCTAGTAATTTGGACTTTGTACGGATACAAGTTTAAATCGTCATGAAGTATCCGTTGTAATGACCGTCTACTAACTCCAATTTGCCCCGATAAGTTTCGGGTCGAAACGCTCGGATTGGCCTGTATTGCAGATGCTACTGCTGCGATTGTATCCTCAACCCGAACATTGGCATCTCGATGGTACGGCCTTTGTGCGATGCTTCCAGATTCGGCAAACATGTTTACAAACCTCATAATCGTCCATCTACTCGGGGGATTACCGCCAAACTCCCGCCTAAATTCCCTTTGGACGGAAATGACGGACTACAAAGCATGGTACCGTTGCACTTTCCAAATTCTTTTCTCCGTATCCCAAGCATCCATTTTTATAAATCTAAATAGTAACCTACAAAATAAAAAAAAAAATAAGCCGATTACTCACACAGAAAAAATGTTATTACGTTTTATTTTTGTAGCACGATTCGTGCGCCACCCTGTACTTCTCACACAGATTCCCAAAATATCTTGAATATTCTAGTATTTGCTTCTAGAACTTTTCATAGGAAAAATTTCCCATAAATTTTCCTTTGTCGAACTTTCATTTTGACGTTTAGTGCTAAAAGTTCTAAAGCTCACAAGAGCTCTCCATAGGTCGGTTTGTATCATGTATCTATAATCCGAAAGATGGCGCTTCTTCATTCGAGAGTCGTTATGGTACAAATGTAAGAGTCGTTACAATAGCTTTCAATAGCCTTAAGTCTTACAAATTGGCATTTTGTCCGGCTTACTCACTTGGATTCATAAGTGAAATAGTGAGGGCCTTTGACATATGCAATTTGTATTAAGTTCAGTTTAACTTACGTGGATTTTTTGACAAAACAATCAACTTTGAATCAATTATTCAAAAAGTCCAATCCTTCAAGCTACGAGTTAGTCTTCTACTTGGCTGATTTATTTCAATAGTATTCCTATATGAAATTTTCTATTTTTACCAAAAAGTAGACTGTGTTTTCTTTAACTCGTGTATTTTTATTCAAAGCCATTTTCAACCTTAAGTTCGATTAAAATCACTTTCATGGTTATTGTTAAGTTCTTGATTAATTAAATAAGAAGACGATCCTTTCTGTAGGTTTGGAGGTTATCGCAAAAAGAGAAAGAAACCACAAGGTATTTTTGACAGAAGGAAGTCTATCATGTTAATCGCAAATACCTCTCCAGGGTGCGTATGTGTCATTATAGATTTCTGAGTTCAGGGTTGGTAAATACACAACAGTCCTCCCCTCTTAATTGTTTAGTAACCCAACCGCTCTACAGGTTTCTTAACGCGACTGCTTCTTCGAACCATGGGTGCTTCTTCGGTGTCTACGTTCTTATTATGTGCTTCCTTCGAGGTTGATGGTGATGGTAGAACTACTCTTTCACTCCAGGATTCATTTGGCTTAAGTGATTGTGCCACCGGTAACTGAAACTCATCACCAGATGTTTGTATCGGTGAATTTGTGGTAGGATCACCGCATGTGGGGCGGAACATAGGGGCAGGGGTTGGAAGCTCCACATCTGGATCCTTCGGTGCTTGTTTTTCATCCACGTTACATTTCTGAATCTGGTCACAATGCCTTCTCCACAGCTTCCCGTGAACATCAATGAAATAATTGAAAAGTCCGTCTTGACGCACTATTTTTCCAAACTCCCACTTTTTGTCCTTGTTAGTATACTCTCTTACTTGAACCTTATCTCCCGGATAATATTGCACACCACTAGGATATGGCCCGTGTAGTTTCTCTTTTATGTTTTCGATGGTGTTAGGCCGGATCAAATCCAACCTGATGCGTATATCTCGCTGGAGAAATAATGTACAAGGTGCCACTCCGGTTGTAGAGTTTGGCGTCTTTCTGTAACGCATAAGATAGTTAGAAAGTTTATAAGCAATGTTACCTGTGTCGTTAATCATTTTCCGGAGAGCCACTTTCATATTTTGAACAAATCGTTCAGCTTGACCATTAGTAGCTGGATGGTTTGGAGCAGTGAGCTTATGATTGATACCATTGTCTTTTAAGAATCTCTTAAGCTCCCCCGAGGTAAAAGTAGGCCCATTGTCACTGACCAAAGTCAAGGGTAGACCATATCGGGCAAACAGGTCACGTAAAACTTCGATTGTCTTTGCAGCTTTCATGCTATTCATTTGAAAAATTTCTGGCCACTTAGAGTGCGCATCGACCACAATCAAAAAATATTTTTCAAAAAATGGCCCCGCAAAATCAACATGTACCCTTTGCCATGGGTTTGTTGGATATTCCCATGGGTGTTGAATCCTTTTCGATGATTTTTGAACGCTCCTGCAGGCCATGCATTTCTGGGCTAAGTCCTCGATGTCAGAGTCAATGTGCGGCCACCACACATAGCTTCGTGCCAATGCTTTCATCTTAACAATCCCGACGTGAGCAGTATGTAATTCCGCCAGTATTAATTCCCTCAGTGTCTGAGGAATCACCACCCGATTGTTCCTGAGAATTGTACCATTTGTTAGTGAGAATTGATAGTCTTTACCTTCGAATCCAGCTGTGTCTAATTTTTTTCCCAGCAATAAGTTGTTATACACCTCCTTTAGAGTTGGATCTCTACCTGTCTCCTCAGCAACTCGTTTTTGGGTAACCGGAACAACGTCTATTTGCTGCATTTGGTAGTAGGTTACGTTGTCAACATCTTTAGGTTCATCCAACTGTAGAGGCAAACGAGAAAGCGCATCTGCATTGCCGTGGTCCCCCGTCGCTCGATACATAATTTCATATGTGAAGCCTTGCAGAAATTGTGCATAATGCAGCATACGAGTGGCCACCATACTTGGTAAACTTTTGATAGGGCTAAAAATAGCAACTAATGGTTTATGATCGGTGATTAGTGTGAACTTACGGCCATAGCAATAACGAAAAAATCTTTTTAACGCCCAGAATATTGAAGTCGCCTCTTTGTCAATTTGACTATAATTTTTTTCTGAGTTTGAAAGAGATCGCGAGGCGTAAGCAATTGGTCGTTCCTGACCATCTGGGAATGTGTGGGATAGCACAGCCCCTAGCCCATATGGACTCGCATCGGTCGCCAATGATAGAGGTAATTTTGGATTGTACGCACAAAGAACAACATCCGAAGTTATTTCAGATTTGATGCTCCTGAACGCCTTCTCACATTCATGACTCCATCGGAAATGCTGGTCCTTCTGTAGTAGATTGTATAACGGGTTCAATTTAGAGGATAGATTCTGCAAAAATCTTCCATAGTAGTTCACCAGACCCAGCCAGCTTCTGACTTCGGAAATATTTCTCGGAGCTGGTGCATCAGTTATAGCCTGTATTTTGTCTTTAGTCTTTTCAAGCCCCCTTTCTGAAATTATGTGACCCAGATATGTTATTGAACTCTCAAAAAACTTGCACTTGCTGAGATTGATGCGAAGTCCAACGTTATTTAAACGGCGAAAAACTTCTTCAAGACGCAATGTATGTTCGGCAAGACTGGATCCTTGGATTTTTATGTCGTCCAAAAACACGCATACTCCACGAATATTATCCAGAGTTTGGGTTATGTACCTCTGCCAAATTGCTGGAGCAACCTTTGTGCCAAACATCAGCCTGTTTACTTTATAGTCACCTTTAATGGTTGATATCGCCTGTATTTCAGCGCTACGAATGTCCATTGGCATATGTAGATAAGCTTCGCTCAGATCCAATGTCGTGAAAATCTTACCACCCATCATAGATGTCGCAAATATGTCCTCCACGTGAGGAATTGGATAGTGATCATTCTTTAGTACTTTGTTCAAAGTAATTTTATAATCCGCACAAAGTCTAATCGATCCATCTTTCTTTATGATAGGAACCACCGGTGTCCCCCATTCACTGTATTGCATTTTTGTTATAATGCCTTCACTCTCTAGACGGTCGATTTCTGTGTTCATTTTATCTTGGAGTGCATACGGTACCTTGCGAGCTGGAATGTAAATTGGTTTAGCACTGTCATCGAGAAATAATTTGGCTTCAAAATTATTTATTTTACCAATTCCGGATTGAAAAACATCACTAAATTTAGGTTTTAGAGCAAGCAGTAACTTCTCTTTTGACATAGGTATCGCATTACTTACTTGATTTAATTTTGGGAATTCAACTTTGAATAATTTAATCCACTCTCTTCCGAAAATTGCATCTACATTACCTGGCATTATATATATGTTGGCGTTTGCTTCCTCGTTGCCGTATCTCACATGCATTGTCGAATATCCAATCGGCTGAATGATCTCTCCAGTGTAAGTCCGAAACGGAACATTGGATTTGTACATCTGTTTATTTGGCCATGAATCACTAAATTCTTGATACGACATTGAAGAAACTGCTGCACCCGTGTCCAGCTCTAGCTGTTTTGACACACCATCCAGAACTAATGTGAGCATGAACTTCCTCGGCTTTCTCTTATCTTCGGGTAGAATGCACCTAGTCAGCTGGTTTATGTAGTAGTCGTCTTGCTCCTCGTCGTCGTTGTCGTCATCGTCGTTGTCATCGGAGTGTGATTCTACAGAGTGAAGCTGATTTTGTTTAAAAAATTTTCTGTGTTTGGTAATGGGTGCGGGTGGAGGAGGTCGAGATTTTTTATCACTGCTGTTAGACATCTTCCCATTATTCATGCAAACGCGAGCTAAATGACCAACTTTCCGACACTTAGAGCACACTGCTCGATTGTGTTTGCATGCGGTTGCAAAATGTTCTTTATCTCCACATCGGTAGCAGTAGTTGAAATTTGATGAATAATTTTTGGACTTTGGCTTACTTGTACTTGCTATCTGGTTTTGGTAATTGCTCAGCGAAGTAGCTTGCAAATTTTGAATTTCTTTGGAGTCTTTTTGTGCAGATTCCATTGCGAGAGTAGCCGTAACGCAATCTTTAAACGTATTGTTTGGTTCTTTTAATTGAATTAATTTTTCTAACCAATGAGCATTACGAAGACCACTAATGAATTGCTGCCTTAGGTGGGCGTCGGCAGTCGACGCTTGGCAAGATGTGCACTTAAAATCGCAGTTTTTGCACATTTTTTTTAAGTCTGCAACAAAGTTAGATATCGTCTCCCCTTCATGTTGCGTTCGCTTGGTGAACCTATTTTGTTCTGCTATAACACTAGGTGCAGGGTTTACATGATCTTTTATCAAATTTATAAGTTCATCATAACTTTTAGTCTTTGGGTCTTCTGGGCTGGTTAGGTTGCAGAGTAATTGAAGAGTTTTCGCGCCCATTGCGTGAATTAACCAATTCCTTTTGCTCTCTTTGACAACATTAGTGTTCCCTGTCAGGTTTCTTAAACAGAAGAAATTCTCAAGCCTTTTGATAAAAATCTCCCAGCTTTCATTCTCCTCGTTGAAGCTTTCCAGTTGGATTGCTTCAGGCAGCGGTTGACTGGCATTGTTGGTGTTGCCCTGAACCGCCAAAGTAATGGCCTCCACAAGAGATTTCAATTGATCGGCATTCATAATTAAATTGCTGTTTTGTTCTTTTCCGCCTCGTCGCCACTGTTAAGTTCTTGATTAATTAAATAAGAAGACGATCCTTTCTGTAGGTTTGGAGGTTATCGCAAAAAGAGAAAGAAACCACAAGGTATTTTTGACAGAAGGAAGTCTATCATGTTAATCGCAAATACCTCTCCAGGGTGCGTATGTGTCATTATAGATTTCTGAGTTCAGGGTTGGTAAATACACAACAGTTATGAAGTTGAATTTAGATCTAGGTTCAGGCAGGCAGATAGAATTCCGGGACCCACTTTTTTGGGTTTTCTAATCATCGTAGTATGAAGTTTGCTTAAAATCTCGATTTCTCGCTTTTGACCAGGTCAACGTCGCTGTAAGGCCCGTTGAGCTCATTGGTTAATCTTCTCCTCCATACTCCATTGATACAGACTGGACCGAAGATCAACCGAAGAATTTTCCTTTCAAAGCCAGCAAGCAGATTCTCATCCGTTTTTGACAAAGTCCATGCTTCTGCCCCATACAGCAGGACCGGGATTATAAGGGTCTTATATAAGGTCTCCTTGGTTCTTTGAGAAAGGGCTTTACTACTCAAATGCCTTCTTTGCCCGAAGAAACAGCGATTGGCCAGAGTAATTCTTCGTTTGATTTCTGCACTGATGTCATTTTGCGATGTAATAGTGGAGCCCAGGTAGACAAAGTCTTTGACAACTTCGAAGTTGTACCTATACATCGTGACATTTTGCCCGAGTCGACGATGTTGAGAGTCCTTTCTCGATGATAGCATATACTTCGTCTTGTCCTCATTAACAGTCACACCCATTTTCACCGCATCCGATTCAATACTTGCAAACGCGCTGGTAACAGCTTGCTTCGTTCTCCCCATGATGTCAATATCATCTGCATAAGCAAGTAGCTGAACGGACTTTTGAAAAATTGTACCTCTGTTGTAGACTGGCGAGTTGCGTACAATTGCTTCAAGTACGATGTTAAAGAGGTTGCATGATAATGCATCGGCTTGCATCAAACCTTTCTCGACATCAAAGGGTTCGGTGGTGTTCTTACCGACTTTGAAGGAACAGTGAGATTTCTCCATCGTCATCCTGTACAGGCGTACGAGCTTAGGAGGGATGCCGAGATGCAACATGGTTCTGTGCAGTTCGTCTCTCTTTAGGCTATCATACGCGACTTTGAAATCGATAAAGATCGATTTGAAACTACTGGATTTTTCCAAAATCTGTCTTACTTGGTATACAGGTATACATTGTTTGTTGGCCATTCTCCCTTCGCATTTCTTTTTTTAATTTAAACAAAAAATATATTTTTAGGACCACGAAACGAAGAAAACATTTGTTTTGCTTGGTATCGGTTATGAAAACCGAAACCCGAGACGATACCAGCTCCAAATCACACACAACGTTACCAAGACAATACAAGCTGATACCATACTTTTTGGACCGAAATTTACAAAAGTCAAGCGTAATTTTCACGTTTTTGGCGAAATTTCCTTTTAATTTTGGCCATTTTTAATTTCTATAGGTACATAGGTGCCAAAATTTGTTAGGTTTTTTTTTCCAAAACTTTTCCTGTGAAATTTCTTGATTTTATATTTTAATTGAAAGTGACAAGCAATTCGGTAGTCGGAGGTGAATATAAATCCATAAAACAAAAACAAAGCGTGAATAAAAATAATTTTACAAAACCAAATTCAACACTTTTTTTGGATTCTCTTGTTATTCCTAACACAATTTTTACCCTCAAGAATTCGTAATAATTATTTTTGAATCAAACAAAGTTCGTTCATATGCCCTTTCCTATATGAGAATATAACATTAAACAAAAATTGAGGTGTGAGTAATTACATCTAAAGCTACCACATCCTAATATACTAAAGAAACTGAGTTTCCTTTCGTTACATATACTTCTTTTGGTATTAATTAATTAATTAAACATAGCCATGCTTGAAACTTTTTTTTTTCTCTTAATGGAAGAGGTTCTTTCGAAAAGATGTACATACATACTTATCTACATCAAAACATAATTATCACATGCTTAAAATCTTGAACAAAAAAGACTTAAGGGACGAAATGCCAAAATATGTATAACATATTAAATATTTTTCTTGATAAGGTGTTCGTTACTTCCGCACTTAGGTTAAGTATGTTTAGGAAGAAGGTATTTGTGTTCTATATGGATATGTTTATAACCATGATCCTTGTTTGTGGGTATAAAAGTAGTGATTGGGATTTGTAGATGAAAACTTTAATCTAGATACATAGATAGATGGATTTTTATTTAATTTTTTAAAAATTGTTGTTAATAACTTTAATCCACATAGTTCATCTACTCAAGATCCGAGACAGACGGGTATCTATACGGGTACCCGTGTACCCGGGTACCCATGTACCCGGGTACCCGAGAAATATGAGTACTTAGTTACCACAGATAACCGAAGATTGACCACTCGGATTCTCGGGTACCGAGAAATTTGTCTGACATAGAGAGGTGTCCTGATTTTGGAAGAAAAATAAATTCATGTTTTAAAAAAAATTATTTTATAATCCAGTTACTGTTTGTATGACATTACAAATTTTTATATTCAAAAGAATAAACTTCAAAATAATTAATTCGACCATGGGAGTATCGGTCAAAATATCAAATGGTTTTAAAAAGCTTGTCTCTTTATTTCTTTATGGGGCTCTTTTAAAGATTTTTACGTTTTTATATGAACAACCGTATATTTTATCTTGTTTTTGAAAACCGTCCGGTAAAAAGAAGTGACCGGCTATGAGCGATGTCCGTAAAAAGAAAGTATACTTACTCATCTTGGTATCAAAATGCTTTAAATGACAAAATTTTTGGTCACTAAAGACCTGCAGTCGGTAACCATCATCGCGAAAATGGATGGAAATCCCGGTTGAGCCCCCATTTGTAGTTTTTTGCATTTAATTAGTTTTACTCGAGTTTTTAATGCAAATATGTAAATTTAATTTTAACTAAGTTCTTATATGTATTAACAATTTCAATCTTAAAGTTTAACTTATTTAAGTCTTCTAATTAAAAACACAAACTGAAGCGTGAAGGGTACAAATCTCAAATACCAAAATCCCGAATGACAAAAAATTATAATCCCGAATGCCACTATCCCGAATACCCAAAATCTCGAGTGCCAAATTTTCAAATTTGGCAAAATCCGATATGAACAAAATCCCGAAAGACATTCTCAAAAATACATTGGGAATTGAATCCCGAATTTCAATACTTTTCTAGTACTATTCAAGTACTTTCTTTGAAAAGAATCAAAGAAAAGAATGTAAAGCTTTTTACTTCTGCTCACTTGGTCTTCAAAACAAAATTGGAAATCAACAATCATCCCTATTAATCCACTACCTATTGTGTTTTTACACACGTAAATTGTGAAGGAGTTTTGAATTTTTCCCTCCTTTATGTTTTTGGGGTGCTGTTCTCCTCCTCCTAATCTCAGGCTTAAGACTAAAATTTCGTGAAGCAACATGAAAAACATTGCAAAAAAAGATACAAAAATATTCTTTTTGGGAGTTTTTCACAACTTATAAATCAAAAACAATCAATTATTCCTAAATTGCATCAAAGTTCAATTGAAAGTAAACATAATTTTTGCAAGATTATTAGTATATTTTTGAATAAGGCAGTTTTTGACGAAGGTACGAAGGCAGCTAAATAATGATTTCTTGAATATGAATGAAGGTGTTTGAAAGATTCAAAAAGAATTTCGAAGAGAAATGTTCACAGGATGATTATAAAATTGTTTTTCAACAAAACTACCTACTACAAAACTATTTTTTTTTTTAAATTATGACAGATTTGACTTATCTTAATCCAAATGTAGTCTCAGAAAAATTCTACCACGTCCAGTTTTTTTTAATTGATTTTTGAAAAATTTGAATGATGTGAAGAAGAGAACCATCTAAGATAAGGTTGTGCTGATTTAAGAAAATAAAACTGTTGTGACTATTCACCTCAAATTTGGAGGAGTTATTCCACATAATATTGGTTTTCACATGAAACCAGATTTGTCTTTATTACTTAATGTTTTCTCACAAAATACCGTTATTTAAAAAAAAAAAACAGGAAAAACCTAAAAACGCCGTAATTTTTATAACTTACATATTTTTTTAGTCTTAATTATAACAGAAAAAATTATCGTATTTCCCCTCCCAACACTTCCCAACCCATTTAGCCAACTCTATTTTTGAAATTGATTTATTTCAATACCTATTGGTCGGGGAGAACAAATGTGTATACAGGAAATATTAAGCTGACAATCTTAAACAAGCTTTTGGCATGTTTATGTTGATATATTTCAAAAACGTGGCGTACCAGAGCAGTTTTGACTTCGTACTCGGATTTAGCATCCCAAAATCCATAAGAAGTATGGTTTTGATTAAACGTGATTTTTGTTGCAGACCACGCCCCAAATTTGCATCAAAACCACATTTTTTTTCAAAACTTTTGATTGGAATATCTCAAAAACGTGACGCGCAATTTTGAGTTCAGGTTCGAATTCAGAGAATCAAAAATCATTAGAAAAATATATTCTGGTTCATTTAAGGCACTAAAATCCAAATTTTACCCAGAGAGTAATTAGGTGTGTTATTAGTGTTTTCGAGTAGATCTTCGGAAACACTAAAAATACGTCAGTTTCCTACTAGCGCTTAGACCATATGGGTTGTCTCAGTAAAAAATCTGAAACAGAGATTTGTTGGAAAGTGTGTACTCTTTCAGTTGTTGGTTGATTGTTCCTTAAACCAGTCAAATTAAAATTGACCCCTAAATGTTTTATAGTCGATATGAAAGGACGATCATAAGATCCATCAAATGGGTGTATGTACCTATGTGTAATTGTGCATCGTTGCCAGAAGGAAGTCTTAAAGCTGACAACAATTTAAGGAATGGATTTATAACTAAAATAGTGATATCGAATAACAAAGTCAGGCAGGTTTTGTTTTCAGCCACTCACAGGGTAGGGGAGTGAAAAAGTGCTAGATTTCCTTTTTAATTTTCAGGGCTATAACCTCTTTAATTATTTTTTTTAAAAATAAAATATAATGATCTGTCATTTCTTCTAAGCACAAACACGACAATCTTGATGGCTCGATTAAAAGAACTCAAGGTATAACCATTTTACATGAACCCTATCACCATTTTTTTTTTTTTTGAAAATTTCCAGGAAAATAAAAAATCAATTAATAAAGTTTCCACAAAAACGTCGACAAGGTTTGCTAAAAAAGCTTAAATCATGGGTTCTATTTATCGGATAAACAAGATGAAAGTCTTGGAATGACAAAGCATATTTTTAATAATTTGTTTAATAATTAATAATAACAAAAAATATAAGATTAAATTAATAACAAAAATAATTAATAAATTAATTCAAATAAAAAAATAAAAATCAAATTAAACAACATTTCATAAATTACAAGTTCATCTACATAACAGGTGTAATTCATTTTTAGCATTTTAATAAGTTTATTTTGCAAGAAACTTAAATTTGTCTACCCGTGTGAAGCCAGACGGAGCAGCTAGTCTAGAATGAAAATAATCACGAATAAGATAATATAACAATTTCCTCAAACCATTTTTATGATAAAATCAATAAGTACCAATAAACACGACATAATATTACAAAAAGTATATTTTAAAAAGGTTAAATGAGTGAGGAGAATCTGCCAAAGTTTTGAAAGGCAAAGTTTCGAAAAACTGAAGCTTCGAAATGATAAAATTTCGAAAAGATAAAGTTTCGAAAGAAAAAATTTCGAAAAACAAAAATTCGAAAGGAGGAAGTTTCGAAATGTCAAAGCTTCGCAAAAAAAAGTATCGAGGGACAAAGTTTCGAAAAAAAAACTTTCGAAATCCTCGGAACTTCGTTGTTCTTTGACCGATTGCAATTAGTTTGACACAGGTGATACCTGTTACAGAATAAAAAATAAAATTATATTTTAAAAACTGAGTGTCAACATATTGAAACTTCGTTGTTCCTTGAGTGATTTCAACTAAACTCACACGGGTAATAGCTCATAAAGAATTAATTAAAAATTTGAAAAATACTTTTTATAGAGTATTCCCAAAAAAAATGTCAGCTTCGTTGTCCCTTGAGTGAAATCAATTAAATTGACACAGATGATACCTGATACAGAATTTTTTTCAAAACTGGGTGTTCCAAAAATAGTTCAACTTATTGAAACTTCGTTCATTTTATTTACAAAAAAGATTTGGAAAAATCCTACATTCAATTTTATTATTTGAGTATTCATCGTGTTAAGAAAATGATACAGTAGATGCTCGGAACAACGAAGCCCATATTTTTTCGAATACCATATTGGAAATTGTTCTTTAATTTTTAAATCTTTATCATCTCTTACCTGCGTCAATTTAGTTGAAATCGCTCAAGAAACAACGAAGTTTCAATATGATGACCTATTTTTGGAACACCCTGTTTTGAATATATTTTTTGTATTCTGGATCAGGTATTACTTGTGTCACGTTCATTGAAATCGGTCAAGGAACTACGAAGTTCCGAGGATTTCGGAACTTTTTTTTCGATACTTTCTCTTTCGAAACTTTGACATTTCGAAATTTTCACCTCTAGAAACTTCATTTTTCGAAAATTTGTCTTTCTAAATTTTATCTTTTCAAAACTGTATCATTTTGAAACTTTGGTTTCTCCAAATTTTACCATTCGAAACTTTGCTTTTCGAAGTTTGGTTTTTGAAACTCTGTTACTATTTCATGAGAGAGCAACGGTTTATATATGGTGCAATTCAGCAAATTTTGCACTGGTTAGAAATTAAATTATGTGTTTTCCATCCACTTTTACACTAAACTTTTACCAAAATTTTGAGTTAAAACCTGAGAAAACTCTACTTAAGGGAATTTTCTTGAAAATCTGTTATCTAACTGTGAAAAACTAAAAATATTATTTTGACTATAATTGCCATGATTTAATGTAGAAACCTAAAACGAAATGGATATGAAAACTTTCCACTTTTATACTCGTATTTCCTGTTTGTGTTTCGTGATAGTGAAACGTTTTTCGTTTGTAGACTAGGAATTTTTTTATCAAGATGAATCAACGTAATTCAACAGGTTATGGGCCTATAATATGAGAAATAGTTGTGAAAGGAAGTTCAGTTATTCAATCAATTAAAAAACATCGATATTATGTAACGTTAAAAAGTTAAAATAAGAATTGAAAAAGTCGTATTTAAGTATTTTGCCATCCACGAACATATTGTGACATCCCTGGACATAAAAACTTTGAAAGAAGACGTCGATTTTTTCAAATGAAAATAAGTTTATTCTTAATGTATTGTTAGTTGGAATCTACATTGGGTACCTCTATTTACTGAAAGCTGGTGCAGGTCAAGTCAAAAATGATTTTTTTGCAATTGATCCGTTGTTGCAAAGAGGATAGCCAATACGCCAAAGAAAGTTTGAAAAGCTATCATCATGTTGAACTTTTACTAGAACTAGCTAATCATTACTCGCTTGGACAGTTTATTGTTCTTTCACGGAAAGGTATGTTAACAGGATTACTGGAATGACGCACGAATTGAATTTCACCAAATTAAAAGTTGACCATGAATGGATAGGGAGGCAGTGCTTTCTAGTTGTAACCTGGAGAATGATAACAGGCATCGATAGCAACTGCAGTAGAATCGTTATTGCAACTGATGCTATCAAGGCCTAGTTGTGTCAGAGGACTTCAATTATTCTTTTAAGGAGTAAAATTTCAAGAATCAAACGATGGCTATTTATTCGTTGGCAAGAGTTTGATTGATGTGGGCTGTGGCCGTGGTTACATATTATGCTTCCAGATCATATTTGGTACTACAGAAAGGTCAATTTCAATGGTTTGTTTGACTATGGACTGAAGCATTGTCTAATGTAAAAAGTAATTCTTAGCTATTTAATAACTTCTACATAGCTACATTAAAAATTCCTGAAAAAGTATTCAGTAACATTTAAATAGATTCGTTACAAAACTGGATATTCTTTGGCAGAGACATTATTTCGGTGTAAATTTGTGAAACAAATTACAAACAAAGCAGTCGTTTTGTTTGAAAAATGACATATTTTTGTAGTTCATATACAATACATATATATGTATGCATTATTATGTTCTCGCAAAATTGAGTATGATGTGTTTTAAGTTTTGAATAATTATAGTCAGAAATGCGTCACAGTGAGAAACCAGTTCAGTTTATATCTTGCAGTCGCTACAAGAGGATCACAGGGTACCATTCCAGGGCCGCTATTATTTTTGCTAGATGTCAATGAAATTTCTAGTCTAGTTAAGTCCAGCAACGTTCATATGCTCGCAGACGACGTCCAATTACACTTATACAAGCCGTTAGATGGCATCAGTTATATTTTCAGCCGTATTGATGAAGACCAAGAAATTATTGTACCAGAGGACCATCTTTCAGAAGGATTGAGGGCCATCAGTAGCACGGAACCCGCCTCCATCGAAAACCATTGGAGTGCTGTGAAAAGTGTTTTCATATCAGGTGCTGAAAGTATAGTCGGTCTGTCGCAAGCAAGAAATATCCAACTAACAATTTAACTTGTTTAAGTTTTAATACAATCTATTTTATGGCATGTATAATAACTAAAACAGACCTTATAACGGGTGATTTTTTAGCTGGTTTGGTTTTGGCAACACTGATTTTGACAGCTGACGTGTTTTTTTTTTTTTTTTTTTTTTTTAATTCATTTTTATTTTCAATTTTCTTAAAACTATCTTAAAGCTAGACAAAAATTCATAAAAACTAGCCTACTTATCAATATCTTAATACTAACTTACTGGCCCCAGTCGGGCGCTCTAAGTTAAACTATAATAACTTAATGCTAATGCCTTTCGGCCTAAGAACTATCTTAATACTAAATCCAGGTCGGTTTTATTTTTTACCGAGAAGAATTTACAAAAAACTCGGTATCTCTGTCTTTATTTTTTTTGGTTTTACAGCTGACGTGTGTTTAGTACCTTGTGTCACTGTCAAACAGCTTCAGTTTGGTTTGCAATTTAACCATAGATCGTCTTACAAATGAACAACGCTTGCAAATTATTGGTGAATGGGCTCTTGGAAAGCTGGCCGAGGATCCGCTTTTTTATCGAAAAATTGTGTTCAGCGATGAGGCTCATTTTTGGTTGAATGGGTACGTAAATAAGCATAATTGCCGCATTTGGAGTGAAGATCAGCCAGAAGCATTGCAACAGCTACCAATGCATCCCGAAAAAGCCACTGTTTGGTGCGGTTTATGGGCCGGCGGCATTATTGGGCCATATTTCTTCAAAGATGATGCGAATCGCAGCCATACTGTCAATGGTGAACGCTACCGAGCGATGATAACAAACTTTTTTTGCCCGAAATGGAAGTTCTTGACTTCCATGATATGTGGTTTCAACAAGACGGTGCCACATGCCACACAGCACGCGAAACAATGGCGCAATTGCGAGGCGAGTTTGGTGAACAGTTAATTTCACGTTTCGGGCCGGTCAATTGGCCGCCTAGATCGTGCGATTTGACACCATTAGATTATTTTTTGTGGGGGTATGTCAAGGCTAATGTCTATAGGGACAAGCCCGCTTCGATTGACGCACTGGAAGCCAACATCCATGCCTTCATTCGTGAGATACCGGCCGATATGTGTGAAAGAGTATGCCAAAATTGGACTCAGCGGATGGGCTACCTGAGACGCAGCCGCGGTCAACATTTGCATGAAATTATCTTTAAACATTAATTTGCAAGGTTCAAACTATCGATTCAAATAAATATTTCATTCATTTTTTCGAATTTTTTGTGTTTTTTTTTTAAAGTTCTAAACCTCTTAAAAACTCACCCGTTACAATTCATTTTGGCTGAAATTAAACAAGCTAATTGATTCTATTAAAACTTAACATCACAAGTGCTATACAATCAAATAGCTTCCGATCCACTGTATAAATAGGTCTTAAAAAGACAAAATATTACTCAATTAAACAAGCTATTATTTGAAAGCAAATGGCTTGTCTAATATGGCCTTTGAATGGCCATATATAAATTTTGTACTAAGGCCTTATTAAAGCCTTGCAATGCAGTTTTATAAAAGAATTACTTACTTGCTTTCAATTATTTGCTTTTTATTTTTATTAATTTTATTTTTACTTTTTTTATTTTCTCCACTTGAAGTTTGAACTGCGTTTTTCTTAGTTCTGAAATATGAAGAATTTTATTTTATTTGAAAAAATGTTACTTACATGACTCTTCCGAGGTTTGAACTCGCGTCCTCCCAATCATCGGTACAGCGCGCTTTTTTTTTTTTTTTTTTTTTTTATATATTCATTTTTATTTTTCAATTATCTTAGAACTATCTTAAAGCTAGACAAAAATTCATAAAAACTAGCCTACTTGTCAATATCTTAAAACTAACTTACTGGCCCCAGTCGGGCGCTCTAAGTTAAACTAGAGTAACTTAATGCTAATGCCTTTCGGCCTAAGAACTATCTTAATACTAAATCCAGGTCGGTTTTATTTTTTACCGAGAAGAATTTCACAAAAAACTCGGTATCTATGTCTTTAGTTTTTGGTTTTATATAAAACTTACAAACTACATAAAACTAAATTAAAGCTAATTAATACTACTTAAAACTACTTACAACTAATTTTAAACTAATTACAACCTACTTATAAGCTACTTACAAACTAGAACAACCACAGCAAGCATTTTCCGGTTTTTATGATTTTTTTGTATTTTTGTTGATTTTATAATTTTTTTGGTGTTTTTGTATGTTTTATATTTTTTTTTTGGTGCCACCCTGACTGTCCCTACTTAAAACTAACTACCTAAACCTATGTAAGTCGGCCATACAAGAGAAAATAGCAAGGTCAACTATTAAATGTCTGAAGGAACTTCATCTTCGTTTTTCAACCACCAGAACTGGTTCTCCTGCTTTACCCTATCTCTTCGGTCCCGTTCGGACACAGTCCTACTGAACCGAAGGTGCTCAGCTCCGTCTTGTGCGAGGACGTCCCGACTGTAAAGGAGCCGCCGATCTACTGTTCTCCGGCAGACGTGGTAGATTAGCGGAACCGCCGCTCTATCCTGGATCAGCCCTCGACTGTCTAGGTGGAGGAATGCATCGGGCGGAATAAAGCCGCTTAGACGCACACTCTCGTAGTATTCGTTGTTGGGGTAATAAGCCCCGAAAATTAAGCTGTTAGACGAGGACATCGCTCTTGCAATGTGACCTCGAATAAGCTTCAGCAAGAAATTATCTATCCTGTTTATGTTGGCCCCGTTGTATAGAGCCAGGTTGGAATAGTAGTGTTTGTACTCCGACTCTGGTGTTCTGTGCAATCCAAGGCAGCGTCGAAGACACTGCCTCTCAAACACCCGAATCTTTTCCATTTGAGATGGGGCAACGTTGAACCGAACCGGGCATCCATAGGCAATCATCGGCCGGATAAGGGTCATGTAGCAAATCACCTTCACCCTGTTGTCAAGCCGGCTGCTATAAAACAACCGTTTCGTCAGGGCAAAAGCTCCCCTAGCCCTGGCCAGAGCAGCATTTATATGTCTGTCGAAATACAAATACTGATCCATCCAGATGCCAAGGTACTTTACTACACTTTTACTCGCCAGTGGATGTCCATTTGGTCCTACGATCACCAGCTTGCGCCAGTTCTTTCTCGTATCCCTTGTGGCTCTAAGCAACGGAGTCCTAAACAAGATAGTTTCTGATTTCTGAAAGTTGATTTTCAACTTCCAGTCATCGCAATATCGCTGAATCTTCTCGAAGTCACGCTGCAAAAGAATCCTGATGACCTCGACTTTTGGAGCTGTTCTGTACGCAATTAGATCGTCGGCATACGCAATTGCCTGAGTTAGACTACTTATCAGATCGCTGGTGTAAATGCTGAATAGAATCGGCGAGTTGATTGCTCCCTGCTGAAGACCATTTTTAATATTAAAGGTTGTGGCAGAAGTTACATTGCCACTCTTGACAACAAACTTTCTGCCATTGAGCATATCATAAAGCATATATAATAGTGGTTTACTAATGCCAAGTCTGGTCAGCTTAAGACCCTCTAACCAGACGGTGTCGAAGGCCTTCTCA
Source organism: Dasysyrphus albostriatus (assembly GCA_946251815.1). NCBI lineage: Eukaryota > Metazoa > Arthropoda > Insecta > Diptera > Syrphidae > Dasysyrphus > Dasysyrphus albostriatus. Next base: position 53,544,972 of record OX276337.1, read on the forward strand.
AAATCAACCAGACAGGCACCCGTACACTGCTTCTTAGATTTGTTCCATTGGACATCAGAAACAAGTTTCGACGCGGCATGAATGGTGTCATGTCCCGCCTTAAAACCGAACTGATTGTCCGGTATGATATTACTGTCCTCTGCCCACTTAGACAGAGCTCTATTGATAACTTTTTCGAATACCTTGCTGATACTCGGAAGAAGACTTATCGACCGGAGATTCGCCGGATTGGAGTTGTCCTTTCCCTTTTTCGGGAGAGGATGCACCACAGCTGTCTTCGAACGCACTGGATAATATGCATTATTCAGAGCGTTGTAAAACAGAGTGGTATAAATGTCTACTGCTTCTTGAGGTAAATGTCGAAGTACAACGTTGGATATGTCATCGACTCCTGCTGACTTCTTCTTCTTTAATGAATCGAAGATGAGCTGGAGCTCAACCTTCGTAATTAACAGGGAACTGGGCCCATTTTGCTCAGCGATTATGGCGTTTGCCAAATGATCTTCATTGAACCCGGTGAAACCAAGGTTCTCTGATCGCCATTGCGTGATGTCATTCCGAAGGTAGAAGTGATGGAGCAAGGCTCTGTTTTCCAGGTCATGATTGGGGGAATGCACGCATTCACCTTGTACACTTGCTGGAAAGCAGCCCCCACAGCCTCCACTTTCTCCTGCGGATCTTCGACAATAAAGAGGTCATCGTCCAAGACGGCGTCCTCTTGATTAATTCCTGCTGTCAGAAGTACGTCTCTGTTGTCTGTCGTTCTTTGAAGCTTGAGACACGAAAGATCGTTCTGATCATTCCTTCTAAATATCTTGTTAATTTGCGGAAACATGCTCGGGTCGCTAGCATTAACGGCCCGAATTTTGTTGTCCCAATACAAATTAATTGACAACCGATAGTTTTCTTTAATTAGTTGGTTGATGTTCTTGATCGACGACTTCAGTGTCCTAATCTCCAAGTAGTGAGGGTCAGTAAACCGTCTGTACAAGAGTTTGAGTCTTGTCAGCAGTCCACTTTTTTGTCTGTGTAATGCGTCAATGGTCGCGTTCCGGTACATGTCGGTTGCGTCCCGTTGTTTGTATTTCGGTATTGTTCTGTTCATTGTTCGTTTGATTGTCTCGTCCATTTGTTCTAAGTATTGGTCTATTTCGTTATTTGTCAAATTTCTGTCATTTGGTGGGGATATGTTGTTCGATCTAATTTCGCTCGTTAAGGCGTTGGTAGAGCGTGGCCAGCGCACCTTACTGTAATTGTAAGTATGCACAGGTACATACTCATCCAACTCCACGAGCTCGTTCGGAAGCTGTACTACGGCAGCGAGTCCGCAGTGGTCACTATCGTACTCGATCGTTCGTAAACAGTTCCTTGGTCTTTGACCCACAGTGTCAGTAATTGTCAGTCTTGCGTCTAATAACAATAAATCCAGATAGGCACCGCTTCTTGGAAACGATGGCCGATCCGTAGCCAGCAGTTCTATACGATATTCAGCGTTATACTGACTCATCCAATTAAAAAGATGAATACCTCTCGGATTCTGTACTTGATTTCCCCAATCTAAGTGTTTGGCATTCAAATCACCGGCCATGAGAAAGTAATTTTCTTCCAAGCTCAAGCGTAGACATTCGAAAAGTTTTTCAAGCTCTGTCATAAAATCAGTTGGCTGAGGTGATGCCGGTGCATAAGCCGCGATCACATACATTCCTTTCCCCTGTTGGAGAGGAATGCATACGATGCACGCCTCTAACAGCCGAAATCTGCGCAGATCACTATTATATATAACTTTATGATTAATGCCTTTTCGTATGAAGATTGCGACGCCCCCTCCTTGAGTGGAGTTGGGTCGATCTCTTCTAACGATATTGTAATTGTTGTTAGTCAACTTATGTTTCTGGTGCAGCTTAGTTTCGCTGGCCATAAACACATCTGGACTTTGGTCGTTCAACAATTGGAAAAGATTAGCTCTACGTTCGGTCCTAATCAGTGAATTTACATTCACAGCAAGGATCCTAAGAGGCCTCTCCGACAGCGCGCCTTTAACCTCTAATTTGCGTTAAGCTAGGCAAAACAGAGTAGAGATAGTCTACCCTAGTCGCCTGCTCCTTTATCTGGGTCTGAAGTCCTGTTAACTGGCCTTGAATTGCCAGCAACATACTTCTAATTTCGGCCTGAGCGTCCGGCGCCTTTGGCACTAGGGCCGGCTGGGTTGCCTTAGCTGCAGGCTGTACCGTTTTTCCCCTTCCTGCCGCCATTTGGGCGTAGGAAATTTGGGGATTAACGGGCGTTGCTGTAAGAGCACGCGTTGATGGGCGTATCTCTACCGCTGTCTGCTTAGCCGCTTTGTTGTTTCTTATTTGCTGAAAAGCTGAGCAACCCCGATAATTAGCAGGATGCCCCTCCTTTCCGCAAAGTGTACATTTAAGCTGGGTCATGTCTTCGACCCGTTCTTCACCGAGCTTGCACTCCCCCTTAATGTGGTCCTCACCACACTTAACGCAGCGTGGCTGCATTTCGCAGTTTGCTGCAGCGTGGCCAAACCTTTGGCAGCGCTTGCATTGAAGCATGTCGCCGCTTCTCTTCAATTTATCCCAAGTTACAACCTGGTAGTTGAGAACGGAGATACTTCTCAACCTATCCAGTTTGCTGCTGGGCGATAGCTGGACTAGGAAGAACGGCAAAGACCGCTTCTCCCGTCTGGCTCTGACTGTAGCGAACGGCTTGACCCCCTTAAAATCGAGATCGTCGCTCGCTTTTTGACGGAGCTCATTTAAGAGCACCTGTGGTTCCGTGCAGGAATCTATGCCCTTCAAGAGGACCGTCTGATATTTATCCACTTTGGGGGTAAAACTGAAGAACTCAGTCGTGGATTTCTTTAACAATTCTTTTATAATTTTATGCTGCGCCACTGTTGAGCAGTGGATAGCATGTCTATCTTTATTTAAACGTTTAATAAAAAAGTTTTGGCCTATGGCCGACTTACATAGGTCAATAGTTTCCTGCAATTCCATTTTGTAAGTGTTTATTGGTGGCACTTTTTCTTTTTTATTTTGGGGTGGCTGTGGCTGCTGCTGGTGTTCTCCTTGCTGCTGCTCGTTCCGCTTCTGCTGACTCCGCTCCTGTGGCTGCTGCTGCTGCTGCTGTGTTGTTTTGTTTTTTTGCCGTTGTTCCTTCGGCTGCTGCTGTGGTTGTTTCGTTGGCTGCTGTTGTTGTTGCTGCTTATTTTGGTTTTGCTGTGGCAGTTGCTGTTGCTGTTCCTCTGGCTGCTGGCTTTTCGGTGGCAGCTCAGGCTGTGGCGCTGTCTTTTGTGGCGCCTGTAATATTTTTTTCTGCTCGCGCTCCTGCTTCTCCCTTTCGCGTCGAGCTTCTTGCTTTTGTCTGAGCGGGGTCAGTGGGGTCACGATGGCATTGAGACGTTCCATCTCCCCCCGAATGACATGTATTTTTTGGCTGATGGCCTGCTCATCCAATTCTTCTTGCGCCTCGTTTTCCTCTTCGGAGGACGCCTCTGGTGAGGTTAAACCAACAAGCACATTGCTGTTGGATTCCCCTGTAGTGTATAGACCCTCGCCACCTTCGGACATGTATTCGATGTCGTCATCGGATGGCGAGGTATCAAGTTGTTGATGAATTTTTGCTGCTGCTGACGTCTTTGCTGTGCGCGCCGTCTCCTTCACCCCAGCTGGCAGCTGGGCTGAGGTGGTGGTGGAGCGGCGCTTGACGAGGTTCGTCGCACAGCTTATCCTCTTCTTCCTCTTGTTTTTGGGATCGGCTGTTGATGCCGTTGCTTGTTTTGCCGTTGTTGCTACGGCACTAGTTGATGGTATGGCTGGTGGTGCCATCGCTTGCTTGCTTGTTGTTGTTGTTGATGCTACTGCACTAACCGTGACTTTGGCTGGTGGTGGCATAGCTGACTTTATTGTTGATGCTGGGGCACCTTTCGATGTCCCCGCGGTGTTGTTGGTTTGCATTTGCTGCTTTTCCCACTCAATGAAGTTTTCTACTTCACGATTGTGAAAAAAAGCAGCCAAATAATTTTTACCCGACTGGGACTCGAACACGTGATCCTCTGGTTGTCGATCGGCCACCTCTACCACTGTGCTATTGCACTATTAAAAATAGCTGGTTATAATTAAAACTTTGTAAAGTCACTCCGATATTATTTAAAGAAAACTGTGAAAGCCGATAACGTGTGCACACTTCCACAGATCGAGATCGACTGATACACGATGGCGTGTAGGAGTAGTGGAGGCCCTATATCCCACAAGGGGAACCACCCAAACGTAACAGGTCCGAGGACCTAAGTAAGTAAGTGAGTAAGAAATTATTTTGCAGTGGGCTCTCAAGCATAACCTTTCTCTCAACCCGGGGAAGTCAAAGAAAGGAAAAGGAAAGGAAAAAGAGGAATATATTCGGGGGCCTGTTAGTTTTTGTTTAGAATAAGTCTGTATTGTTGAAAATTTTATCTCTTTGTCCTGGGCTTAGCTCTTAAAAATATGGTCACAAACCAAACCCTTTCCTACAAATAATATTGATATTCGTTGCTATATGAAGATAAATATACACGAAAACAGAACATTCTGAAATAGTTGTAAATCGAATCGACCTTGCTTTAATAAAAATCCTCGAACTGCTCCAAGAGCTCTTAACGCAAAGCTTTTTATTTTAAATATCAATGAATATGACAAAAACACGGTATAACGTCTGAAACCGCCATCCAATTTCTTTAAAAAAAATACATCTTTACCTACCTAGTAAATGAAAGAGCTAGGTAGGTATATTTCTTACCTGTGTAAAGTGTATAAATCCTAACATAAAAAAACTCAAATATAAAAGTGAATAAAAATAACATCAGTAAAAATAAAAATAAAAAATACAAGTACATACTATAGAAATATTGATACTTCTTGTTTAGGTACTCTCTATGTGGGTACATATCTTAAGAACATCAGTATGTACACATATATGTACATATTTAAAATCTCCCAGAGAAATAATATTTCTATCTGCTTATCCCATAAATATGAATCTAGGGCACTCTCATGTTGGAATAAAATGCAAATTTTGTAAATCATCTACAGCATCCGTAATGCGAGTTGGCAATTTATAAGAATAACGGTTACACACAGCCCTGCAGATTTTGCTATTGGGCTAGGTAAAGTTTTCATAGCCCAACCAAGCGCACCCAAGCAACATAATTCTTTCCCTATGGGGTTTATTCTGCCCTCCCAAAACATACACATATATTCATTCATTCATAGTCGTCGTATATATTACCATTTTCTTGCATTCGATAATGGCACAGATTTCGATGACTGATTAATAGATTACCATGTTTGGACGACCCATAGAAAGTAACGAAGGTCGATTTTGAAAATATTACAGTAAAATTCCTTGTAGAAATCCCTGCCCATAGAGTTGGTTTGGTATACCAAGAAGAGTGTATCCTTGCTAAAAGCAATTTCTCATTCAAGGGGTTTAAGTATTGAATTTGGAGAGAGGAGGAAAAAAAGTAGGGTTTGTGTGTTAGTGTGTGTGCAGTATTTCTATGCTAGCTAGTTGGTTTTGATTATAACCGATGTGTGCTGCCAGGATAGAATATATATTGACAAGGATACCAACATTTTATTACCGAAAATGGGTTCGCATTTAAGGGGTTTTTGCATAAAATATAGTTTTGAAGCCGAATTGGGGTTTTGTGAAACATTTGTGTAAAGTAATTGAAAGCCATTTGAGATTAAAAGAATGAATGAAAATGTTTGAATAAAATGAATGGCATAAATTTTGAATTCGATGAAATCTAAAAAATGTGATTTTTGTATTGTTTGTTTTTTACAACAATAAAAATTATTATTGAAGCAAGCACGCCGTATGGAGAATTAAATTTTTGCCATGGGTCATGATCCGTCCATTAAAAAAACATATTTTTAGTTAAAGATCAAAAATTGAATGATTTACTGAATTGTTCAGAAAATGAAATAAATAAACATTCTGAAGTTGAGAGGTATGTATAGTTTTCAGGGCAAATCTACATTTATTTCGGAAGTCTGCCATTCATAATAAATAAAGTGCATGATAAGGTTATCTCATTTAGAAGATTTAGGTAGACTTGTATTAAAAGCTCAAGTGATGGAGATAAGTGTTCTTAAGACTCATAAATTAAGATAGAAATGGATGGATAACGGTGCATCTTCTTATGATATTTAAAAAAAATTTAAACTGCCCCTTCTATTTTTAACAATTACTTTAACAGGATATAGGTTTTGTTAATGAATATGAGGTTTTTCTATCAATTTCTTTTGTGCTTGAAGTAAGCACCGCCATTCTGGATTTTCAAAAAAAAGGTTGTGCTGTAGTGTGCCCAACTTGTGCTGCCATGTGCCATATTTAAAAACAAAATCGTACTGAGGGTTTGGTTTTTAGAGGGTACCCATTTTTAAGCGTGAAGTTAGGACCGCACTTTTTGATTTTCGAAAAAAAATCGTGCTGTATCGTGCTCAACTTGCGCTGGCTTGTGCCGTAAATATTTTTGAAAAATTCACAAATTTTGCAAATTTTAGGAATGAAATTTTTGCAAAATTTCAAAATTTCCTAAATAAAAAACATGTGCTGCTTTCTGCTCAAAAAATGCTCCTAAGAGCCAAAAAGAAAAATAAAACAAATCGCATAATCGCTGTAGCTTGAAGTTAGCACCGCCAAAGTTGTTCTGCAGTGTGCTCAACTTGTGCCGTAAATATTTTTAAGAAATTCCCAAATTTGCAAATTTTAGGAACGATTATTTTTTTTAGTTGTTGTTATTACTCTTAAAAGTGAAAGTTGTGTTGTTATGCAAAATTGCATTTTTTTTTTATTTTTCGGAATATGGCAGCACAAAGTGAGCACAAAACAGCACAACTTTAATTTTTCTATAAAATTGCAAAATTTGAAAAATATTCATCAGTAGAATTTGCAAATTTTGTTTTTGCCATAAAAGGTGCAATTATGCGATTTGTTCTATTTTTCATTTTCAAGCATTTTTTGAGTACAAAGCAGCACATCTTTTTTATTTAGGAAATTTTTGAAGAATTTCATTCGTTAAATTTGCAAATTTGCGAATTTTTCAAAAATATTTACAGCACAAGCCAGCACAAGTTGAGCACGATATAGAACATTTTTTTTTTTTCGAAAATCGCAAAATGGTGTTGCTAACTTCACGCTAAAAAAAATGGGTACCCTCTAAAAACCAAACCCTCAGTACGATTTTGTTTTTAAATACGGCACATGGCAGCATAAGTTGGGCACATTAAAGCACTTTTTTTTTGAAAATCCAAAAGGGCGGTGCTAACTTCACGCACATCAATTTCACTAACGAAAACTAGGGCTGACCACGATATCAGAAAAGTCTCGGTATCGTTTGATATCGGAATCGGAAACCGAAACGATACCGAGACGATACCAGCTCCGAAACGATAACGAGACGATACCAAGCAATACCGCATTTTTTGGACCGAAATTTACCGATACTCTCGGTAGTATCATTTAATATCGGCAGAAAATTTGAATATTATTCGAAGACCGATATATCCGAGACCGATACCGAGACAATACTGACATTTTTCATTTTGACGATACCGAGACGATATTTACAAAAGTATCGTTTGGTTTGGTATCGTGGCCAGCCCTAACGAAAACATCATTTGAGGAAAAATCGATTGTATCCTTCGTTGTATTTAGCTCCTCTGAACTAAACTTTAAATTAGAGCCTTTCATTTCAAAAAGTACCCCTATCTGCGTAAGTACAGTCTACCACCCTTACTTGCTATTCAATTTCATTGCATTTTCACAAGACAAAAGCAAAGGAACATGTTCGAAAAGTAAATTGATGATGGTTATCCATTTTTTGGCCATTTAAAGCGCTTCTAACCTATTTCTTCTCCTCTCTTAGCTGCAGTTTTCCGATAGCATTGTTAAATGCCATATTCGGTTTGGTCTCTGCTAATGCTAATATTGTAGGCTGCAAAGTTGCCCATACAAAAAGAGTGATAGACAGTTTTATTCTTTTGTATACAAGCAAGGGACTGGTAGGTGAGAGCCATAGACCGGCTCATTTTGGTTCAGTGGTCCATATAAGTGGAATACTCCTTATACTCACATTTGTAGTCAAGTACCTATAACGTATCAAGAGGAATAAAGTGCGTATACCTACATATTGGACTAAAAATCAAGTGTCACTCAAGGGAAAGTGAAAAATTTGAATTGTTTTTTTTTTTTTATACAAGAGTATTGACTTTTTTGATTGATAAAAATCCTGCCTACACAAATTCTTATCGATTTGATGTTATTTAAAAAGTGTGAATTCACTGGGAATTAATTTATTGAAAAGAATATTTAAGCAGATGCCAGATGAAGGTATTCAAAAACAAAATTTCATTAATAATTAAAATTTGAAGATACATATGTTTAACATTATTAGAAGTAGATTCAAGGAGAATAATCTTCTAATAGTTGAAAAGCTTGTGGGTATACCAAAAAAAAACAATGTATATACGTTATTTTTAGAAATATGTATGTGTTTGAAATTCAGTATTAGAATTCACTAAAATAATAATTTGGTTTAAAAAAATGCCATCTGAATTCTTGATCAAATCAAAAGATTTTCAGCCATTCTTAAATCCAACCAAACCAAATGGATCGTAAAACTCCGCCGTGTATGGCCAGCTTAAAAAAAAGTTTCAAATGAATTACCAAAAACCGAAATACCTATACCAAGTTTGAAGAAAATCGATTCAGCAGTTAAGGTTGAGTTAAAAAGTTTTAACATACCCATATCTTGTAGCAGTGTCAAAATGTCCCAAGTCAAAATTGATTTTAATTTTTAAAGGGTTTTTCAACAGGGACGCTACAAAAGTAGAGCGACAGGGACAGCAAACGACGCCATATTTCTTGCCGCTCTTTTGACATTTCTCTTCAGTAAGGTTTGGGATTTCATGATGGAAAGATATACCAGCCAACAACGAGTCGAAATTATTAAAATTTATTACTGAAATTCGGAGTCAGTGGCCTCAACGTTAAGAGCACTACGTCCAATTTATGGTTGTCATAATCGTCCTAGCAGATCAACAATTGAGCGTCTAGTGGAAAAAATTTGAATCCACAGGCACAGTACAAAATGTTCCCGTGTCAGTGAGACAGAGAAGTGCCCGTAGTGTCGAGAATATTGCTGCCGCTGAGGCTTCAGTTGCAGAAAACCCAAATGTGTCTCTCACACGTCGTTCTCAAGCGTTGGGCATCTCTGTGACGTCGTTGTGGCGAATTTTGCGAAAAGATCTTGGCCTACATCCTTACAACGCAAGAACTGAAGCCGCTTGATCACCAGAAGCTTCGTATGTTCGTGAATTGGGCTGAGCAACAACTTGAAAATGATTCGGATTTTCATCGAAAAATCATCTTCAGCGATGAGGCTCATTTCTGGCTGAATGGCTTCGTCAATAAACAAAGTATGCGGTGTTGGTCAAGCAGCAATCCACACGTACTCCATGAGTCATCATTGCATTCCGAAAAAATTACGGTTTGGTGTGGTTTATGGGCCAGCGGCTTCATTTGGCCGTACTTCTTCCGTTATGATTAAGACCGGCACGTTACTGTGAATGGGGATCGCTACCGTTCAATGATTACCAAATATTTTTGGCCCCAATTGGATGATATGGACTTGGAGGACATGTGGTTCAAACAGGTGCCACAAGCCACACAGCGAATGTCACAATCAATTTATTGGAAGCTAAGTTTGGAGAAATGGTCCAGTCGCTTGGCCGCCTCGGTCGTGCAATTTGACGCCGTTAGACTATTTCCTGTGGGGCTACGTCAAGTCTATAGTCTATGCCAACAAGCCAACAAGTGAAATTGCAGGAGTATCGGCCAATTTATGCTTGAAAACCGTAACAAAATTGGGTTCAGCGTCTGGACTTCTGCAAGCGTGCCCGTGGTGGCCATGCAAAAGAAATCGAGTTCCATACATAATGGCATCGAACGTACTTTCACAGGCACAAAGAATTTCATTGATATCCAAAACCCCTTTTTTTTTAAAAAAAAAACTTTTGTACTAACAAAATTTCTTTAAAATGAAAATGGAAGGTATGCCAATACAAATTGATATAATATTAAAAAGTATAGTTTCAAAGCTTGGATATTGAAGAGGTAAAAGTTTTTATTGAAATCGGTAAAGTCGGTAATAGTAAAGTCAAAATTTGTTTTCAATGGCATAAATCTTAATAATGATTCACGATTGATGGGTCATACTGACCTTGCTTTTATAGTTAAGTGGCTTAAAACTTTAAATATTTTATAGTAATAAAAATAAGCAAGTAGCTATACATATTTATAAAAAAAAGTAAAAAAAAAAAGCATTAAACTCATTCTTGCAATTGTAAAAACAACTCGTTAAATATTTTAGAACTCAAAAATAAGAACCCAATTAAGATACCACTATATGAAAAAACAACAAATCTTTAAATAATTGGAGAAGTTTTCAAAATAAATATTTTAAAAATTAGTCACAAGAAAAAATTCATCGACGAGTTTTTGAAATACATATTGAATTATAGCCCAGCCAAATTAGTAATCTAAATTTCATTTTTTGATGGACAAGTTTTTTTTATAGAATCTGTTTTTGTACGTATCCTCATTATAAAAACGAATTTTTGGGATTTTCGGGCTTAGGAAAGAGCTGCCATTTTGAAAAGAGGCTGGTTTCGTTTTTATTCAACAACTGTTTGATATTTCATTTTACAACAACTGTCCGACTTAAATCTTATAGAGGATTAAATTATCTACAAAAAATTTGTTCACCTATGAGTCATATTTTGGGGGTGGTGTGACGTTTCTTTTAATATCTTGATTTCTCTAGGCTTTTGATTCCAGATAGGATAATGATTCCAGAATAATTTATAGTCACTTTAATTACCTATTTAATGAGCCCGCGGTCACGTATTGTGGGACCAATCAATCGCCAAAGTAAAAACTTTTTTCAGAATCGAAAAATAAGTTGAGTTATTTTCAATTTTGTCCGAATTGTTTTTGGAAAAAACAGTTAATTAAAATACTGTATGCAAAAACAATATGAATTAACCAAATATGGTTTGTTAAGGTGCATTCTTGACACAGAATGTCAAAGTTCAATCGTGAAGGCCATGACACCAACGTTACTTGTTTTTAAAAACTGAGTTATCTATTTTCACTCTGTACTTATGCTAATGCAACGCCCACCAAGTACCACATTGTAAGTTGCTTAAAAATATTACGAGGAATAAAACTGAACAAGAATTCAAAACTTGATTTGTATTTGTTAAAAGAATACTGAAAGAAATAATAAAAAAAAATGCACGACTGGATCGCACGTACTTGCTCTTGTGCTCAAGTTGCTTGGAATTAAGATCTTTTAAAATATGAAAGTAATTACAAGAAATATAAAAATATAAAAAGTATTTAAATCGATCTTTCAACTGTTAAACAACTAGTTAAAAAGCTTAGAGCTCAAAAACAAGTATGCCAAATTGCCAGTTACTTGAAAAAATATGTGCAAAACAAATTTAAAATCGTAGGAGCGGTCTTCTTAAAAATTAATTTTTTATACTTATATAAAATTTTAATAACATTAAAAAAAAAATTGGTATGCCTATTTTGAATATGTAAAATACATTTTTAAACCTAGTTTCAAAAAAATTCATCAACTCGTTTTTGAAATATTGATTCTTCAAAAACAAATTTTTAATAGTTTTATAAAAAATCCAAAATTAATTTTTTTTTCAAAATTTTGATATGCAACATTATTAACATTTGAAAAGAGCTTTCGTATAAACATTTTGACAGAAATCGTTGAAGCCGTTAATTAGAATCTGGAAAATCAAAATATCGTTATATGGCAAGTACCGTTAAAAACAGTTTGCGGTAAATATTTTTCTTTTCAAAAATAGGCAGACAGACAGAATTGTGCCACCGACTTTTTTGGTGTTTTCTATCATCGTAATGTCATGTTTGATTTTTATCTCGAAGCACGAATCCAAAACTTGCCTTATAGTACCTATGTATGTATATCGCAAGTAAAATTTGGTAACCTACTTTCAAAAACATTAATTAACCCGTTTATTGACATTTAAAACAGTCCAAGTTAGAAAAAAAAATATTTAAGTTTTTGAATGGTATAAATTTAAGGAAAAAAAATAATTTTATTTGGTTGAGAATGACATAATCTACAAACTTTGCATAAATTACTTTTTGATAACATTCACGGTTTGAGAGTTATAAGCGAAATCCCTATATATTTTTGTCATTTGGCCCCTTTGAAATTGCCAAATATTTTAGACCAACTACTCGTATGGCACAAAATGTGAAGTTAAGCTTCAATTTTTTTTAACAACTTCAGAATTTTGGGAAAAAAAATCAAAAAACCGTTATTTTTGCCTTTAACTCAAATACTTAAAATATTAATATATTTTGAATGGACAACTTTAGAACTAAAGAGTTATTTTTTTTAGTTTCACACATCCTTAAACTTTGCACTAAGTACTTTTCGATAACATCAATTGTTTAAGAGCTGTAGGTGAAAGCTCTATATTTTCAGCATTTGGCCATTTTGAAATCGTAATATCTTGTAACATGACAACTCGGACCTATATAAGAAACCGTCAGTACCTTTTAAATAGAAAATTTTGCCATCTACAAAGTGAGCATAAATTAATTTTGAACACCTTTGCCATTTACGAGTAAAAAATAGAAAACAGTTACTTTTGGGTTTTGACAAAATTCTTAACATAATTATGCCTTCTAAACAATAGATTCAAGGACAAAATTTTCAGCATTTTACATAAAGGTTCAAAACAACTACAAATATTTGTTCACACTTTCTGATTACATTCACCGTTTAGGAGCTATTCCCGAAAAACCAAGGTTCAAATTACCATTTTTGAAATATCTATATTTCCCTAACGATTGGTGTTACGAAAAAAAATGTCTCAATCTTTTTTGTAGAGAATCGCATTATCTACAAAGATTAACTATACTTTTTTGCCATATCATTCACCGTTTAAGAACTATATGCCTAAAGCCATCTTTTTCGACCCTTGACCTTGAAAATCGTTGAATGCTCGAGTGGGATTGATGGGGTCTTTTAACAGTTGATTTATTATGCCAAAAGACTGGTCTATATAAATTTTCAGTCCTATTGGAATTTTGGCTAGGCTTACACATTTTTATGTCTATTTTGACTGGACTCTGCAAAACTTTTGTTGCAATCGGTTGATTGTCTTAAACAGTTGCATTTCACAATTCGATTTTCCCAAACAATAATGTGTAAGGGTTTTTATTACTGAATATGTTTGTTTGACCCATAAGCATGGTTAAAACCGAAAATGCTACTAAATCCAACAATGCGTTCCTGTGAGAATGGCCACACTAACCACTATTCAGTATCTTGGTATATCTCGGAAACTTAGCCAAATGGATGGTTTGATAAATTAGAAACAAAAATTTAGCAAGAGAAGTTAACACGTGTTACCTCAATTTTTAATGCATCCACTGAGACCTTTTTTTTTGTTTTTTTTTCATATAAATTCATTTTTATTTTTTAATTATCTTAAAACTATCTTAAAGCTAGACAAAAATTCATAAAAACTAGCCTACTTATAAATATTTTAAAACTAACTTACTGGCCCCAATCGGACGCTCTAAGTTAAACTATAATAACTTAATGCTAATGCCTTTCGGCCTAAGAACTATCTTAATACTAAATCCAGGTCGGTTTTATTTTTTACCGAGAAGAATTTCACAAAAAAACTCAGTATCTATGTCTTTATTTTTCTTGGTTTTATATAAAACTTACAAGCTACATAAAACTAAATTAAAGCTAATTAAAACTACTTAAAACTACTTACAACTAATTTTAAACTAATTACAACCTACTTATAAGCTACCTACAGACTACTTACAAACTAGAACAGCCACAGCAGGCATTTCCGGTTTTATTTATATTTTTTTTTGTATTTTTGTTGATTTTATAATTTTTTTTGTTGTGCCACCCTGACTGTCCCTACTTAAAACTAACTACCTAAACTTATGTAAGTCGGCCACACAAAAGAAAATAGCAAGGTCAACTATTAAATGTCTGAAGGAACTTCATCTTCGTTTTTCAACCACCAGAACTGGTTCTCCTGCTTTACCCTATCTCTTCGGTCCCGTTCGGACACAGTCCTACTGAACCGAAGGTGCTCAGCTCCGTCTTGTGCGAGGACGTCTCGACTGTAAAGGAGCCGCCGATCTACAGTTCTACGGCCAACGTGGTAGATTAGCGGAATCGCCGCTCTATCCTGGATCAGCCCTCGACTGTCTAGGTGGAGGAATGCATCGGGCGGAATAAAGCCGCTTAGACGCACACTCTCGTAGTATTCGTATTTAGGGAAGTAAGCCCCGAAAATTAAGCTGTTAGACGAGGACTTCGCTCTTGCAATGTAGCCCCGAATAAGCTTCAGCAAGAAATTATCTATCCTGTTTATGTTGGCCCCGTTGTATAGAGCCAGGTTGGAATAGTAGTGTTTGTACTCCGACTCTGGTGTTCTGTGCAATCCGAGGCAGCGTCGTAGACACTGCCTCTCAAACACCCGAATCTTTTCCATTTGAGATGCGGCAACGTTGAACCAAACCGGGCATCCATAGGCAATCATCGGCCGAATAAGGGCCATGTAGCAAATCACCTTCACCCTGTTGTCAAGCCAAGCTGCTATAAAACAACCGTTTCGTCAGGGCAAAAGCTCCCCTAGCCCTGGCCAGAGCAGCATTTATATGTCTGTCGAAATACAAATACTGATCCATCCAGATGCCAAGGTACTTTACTACACTTTTACTCGCCAGTGGATGTCCATTTGGCCCTACGATCACCAGCTTGCGCCAGTTCTTTCTCGTATCCCTTGTGGCTCTAAGCAACGAAAGATAGTTTCTGATTTCTGAAAGTTAATTTTCAACTTCCAGTCATCACAATATCGTTGAATCTCATCGAAGTCACTCTGCAAGAGAATCCTGATGTCTTCGATTTTTGCAGCTGTTCTGTACGCAATCAGGTCGTCGGCATACGCAATTGCCTGAGTTAGACTACTTATCAGATCGCTGGTGTAAATGCTGAATAGAATCGGCGAGTTGGCCGCTCCCTGCTGAAGACCATTTTTAATATTAAAGGTTGTGGCAGAAGTTACATTGCCACTTTTGACAACAAACTTCCTGCCATTGAGCATATCATAAAGCATATATAACAGTGCTTTACTAATGCCAAGTCTGGTCAGCTTTAGATAAAGACCCTCTAACCATACGGTGTCGAAGGCCTTCTCCAAACCAACCAGACAGGCACCCGTACACTGCTTCTTAGATTTATTCCATTGGACATCAGAAACGAGTTTCGATGCGGCGTGAATAGTGTCATGTCCCGCCTTCAAACCGAACTGATTGTCCGGTATGATATTATTGTCCTCTGCCCACTCAGACAGAGCTCTATTGATAACTTTTTCGAATACCTTGCTGATACTCGGAAGAAGACTTATCGACCGGAGATTCGCCGGATTGGAGTTGTCCTTTCCCTTTTTCGGGAGAGGATGCACCACAGCTGTCTTCCACCTGTTAAACAGAGTGGTATAAATGTCTACTGCTTCTTGAGGTAAATGTCGAAGTACAACGTTGGATATGCCATCGACTCCTGCTGACTTCTTCTTTTTTAATGAATCGAAGATGAGCTGTAGCTCCACCTTCGTAATTAACAGAAAACTGGGCCCATTTCACTCGGCGATTATGGCGTTTGTCAAATGATCTTCATTGAACCCGGTGAAACCAAAGTTCTCTGATCGCCATTGCGTGATGTCATTCCGAAGGTAGAAGTGATGGAGCAAGGCTCTGTTTTCCAGGTCATGATTGGGGCGAATGCACGCATTCACCTTATACACTTGCTGGAAAGCAGCCCCCACAGCCTCCACTTTCTCCTGCGGATCTTCGACAATAAAGAGGTCATCGTCCAAGACGGCGTCCTCTGGATTAATTCCTGCTGTCAGAAGTACGTCTCTGTTGTCTGTCGTTCTCTCGAGCTTAAGACAAGGAAGGTCGTTCTGATCATTCCTTCTAAATATCTTGTTAATTTGGGGAAACAGGCTCGGGTCGTTAGCATTAACGGCCCGAATTTTTTTTCCCCAATACAAATTATCCACTGAGACCTTATACATGTACACGTGTACAACTTAATGATATCCTAATATATTCGTACTAAAACGAAGTTAAAATAAATAGAAGATATTAAAAGTGACATATCACCCATTTGAACCCTATACATACATAGTTGTATGTCAAGTTGGATGCAAAACTTGCAATAGGTCTCCTTTGTCATAAATAAAAAAAGTGACTTTGTCCTCGTGATAATTAAAATCACAAAAATAAAAATATTCATAAGTCATGCATGACTCATGTGGATGATGATAAACTTTCAAGTCCTCATAGAAAATACTAAAGTTGGACTATAATGCAAACAGGTTACTTATTATTACTTACTACTTATACTCTCTTTGTTCTTTGAAATGTCCTTTTTCTGTATTAGGTACTCCGAAACAAATTCTAAAGCATTCACATCATGCGTCAAAAGTTATTATAAAACAAAAAAAAAAAAGGATTTTCAAAAATTCAGGCAACTTTCTGGATTCCAAAACAATAATAATTGGAATGTCAAAGACTTTCATTTTTACATAATGTATATTTGCATAACTCCCTTCCATTGAATCCCTTCAACCAACACACAAAAAATTCTAGTCTATCTTTATCGAAATCTAGTTTCTGTCATCTTGAATACTTTATGCAGCACAAAATGATGAACCAAGCCAACCCATATGCAATTTTCAACCAACCAACGCCAACGCTCATTTCTTTGACTACACAAACAGCAGAACAAAAAAGGAAAAACTTTTCTTTTGTTATTCAAAATATAAAAGAAACGAAGCGAAATCTGAACAAAAGCAAAACGCAGTCAGGTTAATGCGAGTAGGTCAAGGTCAAAGGCGGGATGAAGAGTTTCTATTTTTAAAATTCCAGGCAGGGTAAATCAGAAAGAAACAGAGGTTGCTTTAAACAAAAAAAAAAAAAACAATCATATTGAAAACTTCCTTTTTAAACATTCCTCGGGTGTATGCAATTTGCTGGGGAAATAAAAATAAAACAAAGAATGAATAAAGTTGAAATTATATATCCAACATTTTTATACTATCCGCTAGACCATTTGCCATTTTGTATTCAAAATGAGTCCTTTCTCTATTCAATTAGAAGAGAATCATTGACAAGGATTTATATTTTTTGTTTGTTTTTTTTGCCATTAAGCATTTTAGAAAATAAAATAAAGATACAGTCGACTCCCTCTAAGTCGAACTCCCTCTAAGTCAAAGTTCCCTCTAACTCGAACTTTTCGGCCGTATTTTTACAATCCCCTCAATTTTCCATACAAAAACTATCCTCTAAGTCGAACTCCCTCTAAGTCGAAGTTCCCTCTAACTCGAACACATTTTCTTGATTATTGACATATTTTCTTTCCCTCTAAGTCGAATTTTTTTTCTTTTGCCGAAAAAAATCTCTCAAATCACAACTTGTTATTGTTTCTAACTCTTATTAAGACATCAAGCACACACTCGAGCACTTTGATTCTCTATGTTGCATCGCCTGCGCCGTCATGTCAGTGTGCTGCGCTGTTATACCTGCAATTTACAATATATTCAGACACATAAAGAATAAAAAAGCATTCGTTGGTTAGATTCCATTCCATTCCAACTTCCAAACATTTTCTGCTTTGTTTGAAAGCAGTAAACCTATATCACTGAAGTTCTCTTAAATCATTGTGAGTCTGTATATTGGAAAAGAAAAGGGGAACGTGGCGGTGAGACTCCAATTGCAATATACATGTGCATATTTGAGGTTGTGCTGATTATGCTTATGAGTTTTATAGTTATTTTTTTTATTTGAAAGAATCTAAGTAAAAAAAGGGATACAAAAAAAAAAACTCTCTCTAACTCCAATTTTTCTAAAACTCCCTCTAACTCCAACTAGTTTTGATATCCCGAGAAAGTTCGACTTAGAGGGAGTCGACTGTAATATAAAAATGAGTATACACAACTGAATTGAACGCGCTGGTTCTTATAAAGGGTTTTTTTTATTCAGTGGGGACGGGGAGATTTTGTCGTTAATGGCCGTCATGTTTTTTTATGTCAAGTATTTATTTATGACGTCTAGTTACATTTGATAACGCCGCGCCACGTAGTCGCTCCGAATGTTCTTTGACTAGGTTTTGGAAAAATATCATGTCTATAGCGACGAGATTTACATTTTTAGATAAACGGATTTGTCAATAGCGAATGCCCTGAATTAAGACTCATTTGTATTTAAATTCAATTCCAGATCTTCACAACTAATGTCCTTAAAGTAAACATGACTAAAACCACCCATTTAATTCAGCCGCAGACGTCCTTATATTGAAAACCCCTCTTGTTAAAAATCAAACCAAAATTTAATTTTTCTTACCTGCTTCTTCTCCAGGTTCACCATCGCCACTTAAAACCATTGAACCATAAGTGCAACTAAGTCCACCTAAATTGTTCTTTATATAGAATTTTTTTTTATAGTAAAAAAAACTTTTATAATGTTTTTCAAAAAGAATAAATTCCATTCTAAAGTTTTTTATAATACAAAATAAATAAATTTAAAAAAAAAACTCTTCCACAATGTTGCGGTTTTGGTTCAAATAATACTTTCAAACTCGTATTTTTCTTGTCACACAATAAAAATATAAAAGGAAAAGTTGAATGAATGCTATTTAATTTATTTTTATTTTTTTAAATAAAGTTAAAAGGAGACTTAAATAAAACTCGAGCATTCTTGTTGTTTGCATATGCTACACGTGTTTTACTGTTTCCATTATTGTGGTTTGCAAAATAATTTCAACAACATTAATTTGACGTTCCAACTGCAAAACTATTTTTTGGTTTTTTATTTTGAAACTTGGAGTTTTATTGGGAAAGAGAAGTACCAGTTACAATTTATTATTTGTATGTACAAAGTACGAGTATATATTGACTTGGAGAATATATTTGAAGTAGATTTAGGTATCTAATAAAATATTTGTAGGCGAATTTTTTCTCAGTTAAATTGTGTTATAAATTTAAGTTCATGGAAAATATATTATTTTTAACCCACTCTTTCTTCAATAATTAACACAGAATTTTTGTTCAAACTTCATACTGGTTATAAGTAGAGGGTGGGTCAATAAGTCCGTGACTTTTTGAATTTCTGACCTCTTTACTGAAACAGCAACACTGCTCCTGTCAACAAGCATCTGTCAGTTGACTCCTGTCAAAATTTAAACTTGCTGCGTCAGTTAGTTTGTGTTTGACAGCTATTTTTATCAGACTACTCCCTAATTTGAGGAGAAAATGGAAAAAAGTGAATTTCGTGTGCTTGTTTAGTATTATTTCTTGCGAAAAAAAACCATTACTGACACCAAAGCTAGGCTTGATAAATACTATGGGGACTCTGCACCATCGATTTCAATGGTAAAAAAGTGGTTTACTGAATTTCGTTGTGGCCGTACAAGCACTGAAGATGCCGAACGTCCTGGACGCCCAGTTGAGGTCTCTACACCCGAAACAATCGAAAAAATTCACGATATGGTGTTGGCCGACCGAAGATTGAAAGTGCGAGAGATTGTGGAAGCCGTAGGGATCTCGCATGGCTCAGTGGTTTCAACTTTGAATGATCACTTGGGCATGAGAAGATGGGTGCCGCATTCGCTCACAGTCGACCACAAACGCAATTGTGTAACAACTTCACAGGAAGGTTTGGCGTTGCTTAATCGCAATATGGAGGAGTTTTTGCGCCGTTTTGTAACCGTGGACGAAACATGGATCCATCACAACACACCAGAGACCAAACAACAGTCAAAACAGTGGGTTTCTAAGGGTGAATCGGGTCCAAAGAAGGCCAAGGTGGGTTTGTCAGCCAATAAAGTTATGGCGACTGTTTTTTGGGATGCACGCGGGATAATCCACATTGACTTCCTTCAAAAGGGAAGAACAATCAATGGGGAATATTATGCCAACTTATTAGACCGATTCAATGACGATTTGAAAAAAAAACCAACCTCATTTGGTCAAGAAAAAAGTTCTTTTCCACCAAGACAATGCAAGGGTGCACACATGTGCAGTTGCCATGGCAAAAATCCATGAATCGGGCTATGAATTGCTCCCTCATCCACCCTATTCTCCAGATTTGGCTCCGAGCGACTACTTCTTGTTCCCAAACCTGAAGAAATGGCTTGGTGGAAAAAGATTTGACTCCAATGATGAAGTCATCTCGCAAACAAAGGCCTATTTTGAGGACCTCGACAAATCATTTTTTTTGGAAGGGATACAAAAATTGGAGAAGCGTTGGACAAAGTGTATAGAGTTCAAGGGAGACTACGTTGAAAAATAAAATTATTTTTTTATCAAAAAATCTGTGTTTTATTCCAAAAGTCACGGACTTATTGACCCACCCTCGTACATACATAGTTGATTATTTAAAAAATTTTGATTTCAATAAGGTATTGGCTTAAGCCCTTTTGCACCTCATACCATGAAAAATTTAAAAAGGAAAATTCCCTTTAATTGGTCAGAAAAGGTCAACTATCCTAGAAATTGGTCAGCCCTAGGTAATCTGTATTCAAGGCTTAAATTTTCTCAAGGTCACACACGATTTTTGGCTCCTCGTTTGTGGGAAATTAAAAACAAAATGTATACATACCATCGGAAAGATCTCTAGACCGTAATGAAAGGTCAACAATTTTCAGTAATTGGTCAACCATAGATTTTTTTTCTATAGTGTCTTAAAAGTAGCTTCGAGTTCAAAAGGTCAGCTGTTTTTAGTAATGGTTCACCAATACATGTTTTATAAATTTTTAATGAATTAAAAATATTAAAAGTCATATCGATTTTCATCATCATCAATACCGAATGAAAGGCTCTAAGATTTATATAAGATGTAAGCTGGTTTCAGTAATTGGTCAGCTAGATTCATTTTTATGATTTTTTAAAGTTTTTTCAAGGTCACCGACGGTGCATAAGGATACAAAGCCATAAAAATAAACTTATTGCTGACCAATTACTGAAACTGACTGTCTTTTTATGACGATCTTGTCTATCAGAGGGTATTTTTTTTAATTACAGGAATGCTTTGCCAAAAATCGTTTATAACCTTGAAAAAAAAATAGTTAAAAATCGTAAAAAAGAATCCATAGCTGCAAAATATTTGGAACTAGCTGACCTTTCATTTTCATATGCATTGATCATAGGACTTTTTAGATGGTATTAATTTCTTGCAATTTACTAAAAACAGCTGACCTTGAACAAAGCTTTTAAAAAATCATTAAATATAAATGTATGGCTGACTAATTATCAGCTGACCTTTTATATAGTTTTATTCTCATTAGGAAAATACAAAACAAATAGCTATGTATGGGTGACTGAAAACAGAGGCATTTTGTTTTCTTTAAGGAGTCAAATGAGGAGCTTATAAGTTTTTTTTTTTGCCTTGAAACAAACTTTAAAAATTCATAGAAAAAAAACCTTTGAGACTTGTTTTTTTTTGCTGTGAGTTCGTTCGAAGTTCGTTAGTAAACTAATTTTTTTCTAAACGTCCAATACCCAAAAACTTAATCGTTGATACTGATAGCATTAGAAATGAAGGTCCGTCAAGATAGCACCGCCACAAACGAAATTCCAAAATCTAATGATGCAATAGTTAGGTGCTAGTTAGGTGCTAATTAAGTGCTGCAATCTTAGCTGAGCACTTAATTCCCTTCCCCCTCAAACCTGTGGCGGTGCTAACTTGACGTCAAGATAGCACCGCCACAAAAGAAATCCAAAAATCTAATTATGCAGAAGTTACCTCCTACTTAAGTGCTAATTAAGTGCTGCAATCTTAATCTCGAAATGCATCTCAAAAGTGCATTTCAAAATCCGAAAATGCCTAAAAATTATTTTATATTAAAAATTCTGGGCTCAAATTAAAGGTCCCTCCAAATGCTTTTCAAAAAAGCGCATATCAATTTTTTACCCCCACTCTTTCATTCCCAAACAGGCTTGTGGAAGCTTGTGGAACTTGTGGAACTTGTGGCGGTGCTATCTTGACGTCAAGATAGCACCGCCACAAAGAATTTCAAAAATCTAATGATGCAGAAATAACGTCCTAATTAGGTGCTAATTAAGTGCTGTAATATCAACGCAGCACTTAATTCGAGTGACCTTGAAATGCACCTTAACAGTTTAGCCAAATAACCTCAATCACTTAAAAAAGACCCCACTAAAAAAAAAAAATTGCCATGCTCAAGGACTTTCCGAGTTCTTTTCAAAAAGGTACAACTTGAATTTTTATTCCCACCCCTTCATGGTCAAACAGGCCTGTGGACCTTGTGTGGAACTTGTGCTGTTATGGGGTAGGCGTCAAGATAGCATCGCCACAAACGAAATTCAAAAACCTGATGATGCAATAGTTAGGTGCTAATTAGGTGCTAATTAAGTGCTGCAATATAAACGCAGCACTTAATTCGCATGACCTTGAAATCAGATGCACAAATGTCAATAAAATTGTAGACTTTTTAAGTACCACCTTTACCAAAAAAGTTGAAACACCAAAATTAAAGTGCTGTCCAGTAGGTTGCAAAAAGTCATATTTCATTTTTCTAGCTCAACCCATTCGCCCTTAAAGGGCTAAATAACATTTTTGAAGAATGCACTTTCGTCAAGATAGCACCGCCACAAACGAAATTTAAAAATCTGATGATGCAATTGTTAGGTGCTAATTAGGTGCTAATTAAGTGCTGCAATATAAACGTAGCACCTAATTCGCATGACCTTGAAATCAGGTGCACAAATGTCAACAAAATTGTAGACTTTTTACTTACCACCTTTATTCAAAAAGTTGAAATGCCAGAATTAAAGTGCTGTCGAGTAGGTTGCAAAAAGTCATATTTCATTTTTCTACCTCAACCCATTCGCCCTTTAAGGGCCAAATAACATTTTTGAAGAATGCACTTTTGTAAAGATTGCGCTACCACAAACGAAATTTGAAAATCTAGTGATGCAGAAATTACGTCCTTCCTAGGAACTAATTAAGTGCTGTAATACCAACGGAGCACTTAATTGGGATGACCTTGAAATCGGATGCAATAACTGCATGCAAGTTGAAGACTTTTAACAGACTGCATCTATCCAAAAAGTCGAAACACCACAATTAAAGTGCTGTCAGGTAGGTTCCAAAAAGTCATGTTTCATTTTTCTACCTCAACCCATTCGCCCTTTAAGGGCCAAATAACATTTTTGATGAATGCACTTTTATTAAGATTGCAATACTACAAACTAAATTCGAAAATTTTATTATGCCCTAATTTCGTACTTCTTTCCTTCCTTCCTTCATTCCTCAGGATCAAGTATTTATCTCGAGAAACGGAGAAAGGTAGCCAGGTTATAGTAGGAAGTTAGGAACCAGATGTAAGTGTCCGAAATTATAAAAAGCGTTTGATGAAAAAACATAAGAACTTATATATACATAATATGTAGGTACATTATAAATACATTTGTTGTATTTTTTTTAATTTCATGGTTCTTTCTGGAATTTCATTAAAGGTAAGAAACATTGTAAGGAATGTAACTACAATATATGTATGTAGATACTAATGAACTCAGATAGAGATTCTTCCTAAAAATATGCAAGTAACTATTATTCTCAGACGTGAATATATATTGCATGTATACATAAGATATGTACCATCCATCTAAATCTATGCAAATTCAAACATACACATACCTACATAAAAAATAACAAATTATCCTAGCCTGTGAATGTTTGCCATTTTGTTTCATTTAACTGAACTTTTTTCGATTCGTTTCTTGAGGATTTTGTTGCTAAATAAAATTTATAAATTAAGCCCTGAGCGCCAGGGATGAAAAATCGTGTTTGAGCAATGTATCAAATTTTAAAAATAAAGTGTATCGAATCGTACGTTTTGATTTCTTTCAAGGAACTAACTATTAGTCCACATTTGCTAATTATGCATGTATGTGCAATTGATTAAATAACTTTTGCAATTTCTTATGATGCATTATGTTACTAAAAATATAACGTACGGTTTTTGAGCTGGTTTATTAGGATTTGGATTACAATAAAAATTTAAAAATTTGTTAACCTCTTCACAATTACTTAGCTGATCCAATTAAATTTTTATTAAGTTCTGTTTAGGTTTTCATTAGGGAAATAAATTAAGTACAGTAAATGAAATCGAGGAAGCATATTCACCAGAACTACAAAGCTTAGTCAAGGCGATACAAAATCCAGCAAACCAAAATCTCGAATATCGAAATTTCGTATTTTTTTTAAGAATCTGAAAAACGAAATCTCCAAAATTTATAAAAATAAAATTTATTGAATCCCAACGAATAGATAAAAATACAAATTGCCCGAAACACGGAAAAAGTGCCTTACAGCAAGTCTGACGCCAAATTCTAATTCAGCAAATCAAAAACCACCAGAAAAGTGTAGATATCTTGGTTCATGTTAAAATCAAAAATTTAAATTTTCTCACACAAAGTAATTAATTAGTGCTTTCGAGTAAATTTTCGGAAACATTAGAAATACGTCAATTTTCATCTTGCGGTTGAGTCGTTCGTTGGAAATTTTGTTTACCAATTGTACTTTGATCAAGTATAAACATAATTGATGGTTTTCGAGTCGTAAGTGAAAAACCAAAAGAATGCGATTTCGCATAATTCTTTATGAAGCTGAAGATCGCTGCACCGAAAACAAATAATATTTTTAGCAGAGGATCTGGACGTATTGTGAAATGATTTTTCAAAAATTTAAAAAGGATTGTGTTGGACATGAATTTTTCTAGACGTGATGTCTTTTATTTTTTTTTTAATATTTTGGTGTTTAATATTATATTTTTTTTTTCGGACACTTTACATCTGATTCCTAACTACTTACCATAACCTGGCTACCTTTCTCCGTTTCTCGAGATAAATACTTGATCCTGAGGAATGAAGGAAGGAAGGAAAGAAGTACGAAATTAGGGCATAATAAAATTTTCGAATTTAGTTTGTAGTATTGCAATCTTAACAAAAGTGCATTCATCAAAAATGTTATTTGGCCCTTAAAGGGCGAATGGGTTGAGGTAGAAAAATGAAACATGACTTTTTGGAACCTACCTGACAGCACTTTAATTGTGGTGTTTCGACTTTTTGGATAGATGCAGTCTGTTAAAAGTCTTCAACTTGCATGCAGTTATTGCATCCGATTTCAAGGTCATCCCAATTAAGTGCTCCGTTGGTATTACAGCACTTAATTAGTTCCTAGGAAGGACGTAATTTCTGCATCACTAGATTTTCAAATTTCGTTTGTGGTAGCGCAATCTTTACAAAAGTGCATTCTTCAAAAATGTTATTTGGCCCTTAAAGGGCGAATGGGTTGAGGTAGAAAAATAAAATATGACTTTTTGGAACCTACCTGACAGCACTTTAATTGTGGTGTTTCGACTTTTTGGATAGATGCAGTCTGTTAAAAGTCTTCAACTTGCATGCAGTTATTGCATCCGATTTCAAGGTCATCCCAATTAAGTGCTCCGTTGGTATTACAGCACTTAATTAGTTCCTAGGAAGGACGTAATTTCTGCATCACTAGATTTTCAAATTTCGTTTGTGGTAGCGCAATCTTTACAAAAGTGCATTCTTCAAAAATGTTATTTGGCCCTTAAAGGGCGAATGGGTTGAGGTAGAAAAATGAAATATGACTTTTTGCAACCTACTCGACAGCACTTTAATTCTGGCATTTCAACTTTTTGAATAAAGGTGGTAAGTAAAAAGTCTACAATTTTGTTGACATTTGTGCATCTGATTTCAAGGTCATGCGAATTAGGTGCTACGTTTATATTGCAGCACTTAATTAGCACCTAATTAGCACCTAACAATTGCATCATCAGATTTTTAAATTTCGTTTGTGGCGGTGCTATCTTGACGAAAGTGCATTCTTCAAAAATGTTATTTAGCCCTTTAAGGGCGAATGGGTTGAGCTAGAAAAATGAAATATGACTTTTTGCAACCTACTGGACAGCACTTTAATTTTGGTGTTTCAACTTTTTTGGTAAAGGTGGTATTTAAAAAGTCTACAATTTTATTGACATTTGTGCATCTGATTTCAAGGTCATGCGAATTAAGTGCTGCGTTTATATTGCAGCACTTAATTAGCACCTAATTAGCACCTAACTATTGCATCATCAGGTTTTTGAATTTCGTTTGTGGCGATGCTATCTTGACGCCTACCCCATAACAGCACAAGTTCCACACAAGGTCCACAGGCCTGTTTGACCATGAAGGGGTGGGAATAAAAATTCAAGTTGTACCTTTTTGAAAAGAACTCGGAAAGTCCTTGAGCATGGCAATTTTTTTTTTTTAGTGGGGTCTTTTTTAAGTGATTTAGGTTATTTGGCTAAACTGTTAAGGTGCATTTCAAGGTCACTCGAATTAAGTGCTGCGTTGATATTACAGCACTTAATTAGCACCTAATTAGGACGTTATTTCTGCATCATTAGATTTTTGAAATTCTTTGTGGCGGTGCTATCTTGACGTCAAGATAGCACCGCCACAAGTTCCACAAGTTCCACAAGCTTCCACAAGCCTGTTTGGGAATGAAAGAGTGGGGGTAAAAAATTGATATGCACTTTTTTGAAAAGCATTTGGAGGGACCTTTAATTTGAGCTCAGAATTTTTAATAAAAAATAATTTTTAGGCATTTTCGGATTTTGAAATGCACTTTTGAGATGCATTTCGAGATTAAGATTGCAGCACTTAATTAGCACTTAAGTAGGAGGTAACTTCTGCATAATTAGATTTTTGGATTTCTTTTGTGGCGGTGCTATCTTGACGTCAAGTTAGCACCGCCACAGGTTTGAGGGGGAAAGGAATTAAGTGCCCAGCTAAGATTGCAGCACTTAATTAGCACCTAACTAGCACCTAACTATTGCATCATTAGATTTTGGAATTTCGTTTGTGGCGGTGCTATCTTGACGGACCTTAGAAATGAGCATATTATCGTATTTCGTGTAGTTATTTTTCGAACTTCTACATACAAGTCGTAATAGGGTTATTTATCGTACGTTGGACTTAATAAGCCATATGCGACGTCATTTAATATTTATATTCAAAAGTATTGTGAATTAGCCAAGTATTAAGTTTTTGGACTGGTAAACAGAAAAAAAAAATCCGAAATGAGTCCATTTTTTGTCTATCACTCGATGAAAAATAAGAAATAACTAGGAAGAGATTGGTGAGTTTCGATATTATCAAGCTCATTCTAACTCCTTGTTAGTACCATGCTAAACTATCTAGTGCCCCGGTTGAAAACTATTTAGATTGCATTGCCTTTTCAGGTCGATACTCACTGACAATTTCAGCTTATAAATAGATTTTATGCGTTCACGAATTTAAGCCAGCACGTATAAAAAATAATATCAAAATGGATTTAAGGCTCTCCCAAACCAACGCGAAAGCGGAGCGACGAAGAATTTTTGTTGTTGTTTAGCGTTGTGTATTTGTCATATTTTGTACTATTGTTAATGATTCGCTGCGAATCGCTCCGCATTCGCGTTTGTTTGGGAGAGCCTTTATGGTTGATCGATCTAGTTTTGAACGAGGCTTTCAAAAGTATTACATTGATGTTAACAAGAGCCTTGCAAGAGTTTTCCTTATGTACTATGCTTAGAGAAAAATCCCATGCTAAAATCCAAAACGAAAAAGTTTATTTCAATTTTTCTCAAAAGACTTAATTCAATAACAAAAATATAAAAAGACGCTTAAAATTTTTGAATTAAAAGAAGTCATTTGCGGTTAGAAAATATATTTTTTAAAGTATCTCATCAGTCTTATTATGTGATCAAATTTTAAATTAATTCAGTATCGATAGAGGCAAAACAAATTACCCCAGAACACAAACAAAGTGCGTAAGATAGATAGTTAGCAATTTTCAACATCATATCTTCATATTGCGCATTGTGTTATCCATGTGGAAGTGTATTTGACAAAATCCGGAAAATTTCACGTAAGTAAACATTTTTTTTTTCAAATAAAATGAAATTGTATCCCAATTTAAGTGCACTCCAATCTTCAGATTGAATCAAGGAAAGCAGCATTTAATTTTCTGTTTATTTAAATTGAAAATAATTTCTAAGTTATGTTTGAACAAGAATTCCTAGATTTTTTCGCTTGCTTTAAAAATTTCAAAGCTTACAAGACTTTCGTCAAAGAAATAGATTTGAAAAATCACCAGGGTACCATCTAATAACTGCTCAGGTTTTGAAAGAAATGCCTTCTATAGCCTTCAAAAAAACTCCAATTTATAATAAATGCATGCCTTGAACAAAGATATGTGCCACATCATTGGAAAATTGCAGAAGTCCTTGTTATACCTAAATAAGGTAAGCCACCAACAGAAGTAACATCTTACAGACCTATATCGCTTATACCAATCATGGCAAAAGTTTTCGAAAAACTGCTTCTGAAAAGACTATGCAGAATAATAGAAGAAAGAAGACTAATTCCGAGCCATCAGTTTGGATTTAGAAATAAACATTCTACGATAGACCAAGTGCATCGGATTACGGATGTTGTGGAAAAGGCACTTGAAGAAAAACAAGTATGCTCGGCTATATTCTTAGATGTTGCTCAAGCCTTTGACAAGGTTTGGCACTTGGGACTTGAGTACAAACTGCAAAGGGATCTTCCCAGGCAGTACTACGAAATACTGAAATCCTACGTCACGAACCGGCTCTCTAGAGTACAGTACGACCAAAATTACTCGGAACTAAAGAAAATTGAAGCCGGTGTACCACAAGGAAGTGTCCTTGGACCAACCCTGTATCTGTTATATACAAGGGACATCAACGTTATCATGGCCACCTTTGCTGATGATACTGCAATATTGGTGCCAGATAAATCCGTTACGAAGGCTACACAAAAACTGCAAAATGCTGTCGATAAAGTTAGTGATTGGACGCAAAAATGGCGAATCAAACTAAATGAATCAAAATCGACGCATATAAGCTTTACAAACAAAAAAATAAACAATGTTCCAATTCTTATAAACAGTACAATAGTACCTTACTCCAATACTGCCAAATACCTTGGAATGACTTTGGATGCAAAGCTTAAATGGAAAGAGCACTTTTAAAAGAAAAGAGACGAACTGAACTTGAAGTACAGAAAAATGTACTGGTTACTAGGAAAGAACTCTGACCTATCCATCCAGAACAAGCTAATGTTATATAAGCAAGTACTGAAACCCGTTTGGACATATGGCATCCAACTGTGGGGCTGTACAAAGAAAACAAAAGCTGAACCCATCCAAAAATTCCAAAGCAAGGTGCTTCGCGGAATAATAAATGCCCCTTGGTATACAAGAAATAGCGATCTACATCGTGACCTTCAAATTGAAACGGTTACAGAAGTGGTTAAAAAACACGCTGTATCACACAATCAGCGACTGCAAAGTCATACCAACTCCGAAATGGAGACCGTCTTAAATGTACGAGACAATGTTCGGAGATTAAGAAGAATCAAGCCTCATGAGCTGATGGTCTAAAAGCTATGGAAAGTGTTATAACTTAAACTTCCCACAATGCGACTGATACATTAAGAAAGAAAAATCATTTGTCGATCTTTCATAGATTGGTCCTGATTCACCGGTGGTTTTAGTGCGGTAAGAGTCCCACTCTACTTGGTACCGATTCTTACCGAGTGTCTTTTGAAGATTTCCATCGGATGAAAAAAAAAATGGGATTTTTTAATAAAATCCTCTCTAAGCAGGGGGAAATATTATCCCCCTCCTGTTGGAATTTTTTTTCTTTTTTACTGCCTCTGAATTTTTGGAATTTTACACGAATGTTAATGTATGCAATACAGCGACTATAGGGGATGAAAGTAAAAATTTGAAAAAATTGATTGGGATTTTTTTTCTCCATTTAGAACTGGGTTTGGGCTCATCCAAATATAAAAGCTCAAAAAACCAAATTTATACGATTATAGTCAGCATTTTTACTTATGGCCCCTCGAGTATATTTGAAAATATTTCTTTGACTAGCTTTTCCCAACGGAAAACTCTCCAGGGCCTAAAAAAAACTTGACATTTTTCAGGACTCTAAATTAGGCTAGAAAATCTTCATTAAAGCGTATGCTATTATTATTATTAGGTCTGGCCGCGATTGGTTTGGTATCGTGGCCAGATTTAATTATTATATAATAAATTGATTAAATTTTCTTAACAAAAATTATCTTATGATGCGACACTCATGATGACAAACATGAATTGCATTTCTGAAAAAAAAAATAAAATATTAATGTTTTATTCTAATCATTGGGCATTTCATGTAGATAACTCTCTATCTACATACATAAAATTATATGGGATTATTTATAGATGCAAGGAATTCAAATGATTGAAGATTTATGATTGAAAAGGCAAGCAACCATGATAGTGTCAAATTACTTACCAATATGTTTTTATTATAGAAAATGTTTTTGCATAGCTATATTCTTGAATATTTACGCTTGTACTTTGAAATTTTCAATCATTTATGTATGTATGTAATGTAGGAGCTATCGATTTTTGAAAATCTTGACATATTCCAAACCAATTGAAGCGAAAAAATTCATGACCTTCGCATTTTATACTCAAATGCATACTCCACAGTCTATACATTCAGCAATTGAAATTATTATTCATGGTTTTCGATTTTAATCAAAATATGTAAAAATGTAAATTATTTCATGAAATTCTTTATTGCTATATTTCTATATGACTACATATATCTATACATACGCAATCATTATGTATGTAATATGTGTACACCATGTACACATGAAAATTATGCGTACAAATTAAATTTATTTTTGTTCTGGGGTAGGGTCAAGTTTTAATTAGCATTCCCAGTCATATTACTAATTAAACATAATAAATATTTTCAGCTCACTCACGATTCACATTATTAAAAAAAAAAATTTCATTCAATTTTGAGTGTAGGTAGTTATGCTCGATGATAATGAAGGACTGTTCATTTACTCTTATAGTTGAAGTATTTTACAGAGGGGCTTAGTATTATAAGTGCAACTTATTATATTGTTATTCATTTGGAAATACAAAATTAAGCTGCTATAATTGACATTTTAGATAAAATTTTGGAATACCAAACTATATTAAATTTTTAATTTAATTTTAGTTTAAGCTTAATACTAAATAAATAAATTTGGTTCTCGTGGAGAACCAGAGCCTAAAGACTTACAGTTCTCATCCATTTCTGCGTGCGTGTTATTTGAAGGATTGGGGGGACCTAGAATTTTTTGCCGAATTCGAACGGCTATATGAGAAGCACTTATTCATGACAAGTATACTCTTGGAGAATTTGTCAGTTTTTTTCAAGAGGCAGTACCTCGGGAAAAACATTTTTATTTTTTAAGGTGGCAGCGGCTGGAAATCGAACCCAGACCTTCGGCATGACAGTCCAACTCACTAACCATTTCATATTAGGTAAATTAAAATTATAGTGGAACCTAACGTTATTTTCAAAAGATCTTACGAAATATGGTAAATTTGAAAAAACATCCGACACTTTATCTCTATGATGTGAATAGTCAGCCAATTGTTTATAAAACAAAGCTCTTAAGCATGAGGAGTAAATTTCAATCGAAGTCTTTAAGGTTCTATTTGAAAAATTATAATGGATTTAAAGATTTGGATTTCCAATAATGATGTAGGTATTGCATTTGAAATTTTTTTGATAAATATAACTGAACTTTGTTCCATTAAAAAACTAAATCAAAAGACTAACTTTAACACGCTAAAACTTTGAGATCAATATATTTACAGAACTTGTTAATAGCTCATTTTTTAAAAATAGTTTTTTTGTATACATTTAATTTTGTCATGATTTTTTTGTTAAATTTGAAATTCTATCAAGTTATTTAATAAATACTAAATCGTACTCTATTTTTCAATATTATGACCTTCCATTTTTCTTGGGCACCACAAACAAAACAAAGCCAAAGCCAATCCCTCTAAAAATTGTTTCTCCTGGCCCAAATTTAGGGTACTTTTTAGGATAGTTTATTATTGTTTTGGTGGACTTAACTAATATTTCCAGCCAAAACAAATTTCAAACATGCCCAACTTTCCACATAAAATAACTTTTATTATTTCAAAAATTGAACTACTTTACCTTTGATCGTTGGTCAATATTAAAAGTCATTTAATAAAGTTAGAACTTTTTCAATTCTTTTAGCTAGAAATATATGTATATTAAGTTCTAAACGTTATATGTCTATCAAAAATAAGAAATGATTTTACTTTCTAGACATTTCAAAATCAATAATTAAAGTTTTCATTGATGTCCTAGGCGCCAGTTATGCTACCATTTGAACTAAAAATTTTAATGATTGATTTTGAGACATTTAGAAAGCAAAATCGTTTATTATTTTGATGAACAAATAAAGATCAAGATTTAGTTAATATTTCTAGTCAAACAAATTTCAAACAGATCCAACTTTCAACATAAATTATAATTTATAAAAAAGTATATGCGCTGTCGGCCATTTTGATAAAAAGCTTTGAAAGACATAAATCCAATTTTTTTTGGCTCCTTTTGAACGAAGAGCAATCATTTTTGTTAGACTTCGAAGGTAAGATTATTTTATAGAACTTTTGCTTCCAAATATTTTTGACATCTCCTTAAGATGAAAAGTTTTTGTCGAAAAAACTGTGGACATTTTTGAGTGAAAAATGATTTTTAGAGTTTATCTCGTCTTTTGTTCATTTGAGCGAAAAATTACTTAAATAGTATTTTGTACGAGACGTAATTTCCTACATTTTTGTATATCTAGATTTTATGATTTTATGTCTTAAATACAGTATTACAAAGTTGCCTACATAAGCCCACATGGAAAATTATGATTCGTACTATGGTGCAGAGTAATAACGGATTCTTGTACAATGCAAGTATCTTTTTTATCTTTGGAAGGGGAGTCTTCTCCCTCCGTTTAAGTAGGAGGAGCAATTTCTTAAAAAAAAGATAAAAGAATCGTTAAGAAACAAGGGCATCACTTACAACTTGTGCTGTATATTTCTTGGCTATTCTATTATTTGAATTCTTAACCAAGTTATATGTGTGAACGGTTTTTAAAAAAATATAACTTTAAATTAGAAAAACAACTTTTTAAATAAATTAAAGTGTTTTAGTACTAAAGCATGTTACAAATGCAAGACGACTTGATGCCATGAAAGTGTTTATATCCACAAAAACGGTAAATTGATGAACGGGGATAATGGCCATATATTGTCACCTTTGCTCAATTTAATTCAATGTTTGTCTCTTTTCGACAACATAACGTCGGCTTAGAGTGTAAAGCAGCTAACTCACATTTTGCATTTTTTACAAAGTGTTCGCATTATTTGAATAAAACCAAAATTACATTAAATATTTTTTAACACTCCTTATTGCCAAATTCAGTGAAATTAAAAAGATTTGATAGATTTTTGTATTTCTTAGCAATTTTTGAAGTTTAAAGTATAATGGTGAAAAAAAATGTGGAGTTAGGTGCTTTACTCTTTAAGCCGACGAATTGTTTTTTTTAAACTTAAAAATTTAAAAGATTTTCCCGTGATGACGTTTCTTTTCTGCTATTTTGTTTTCATAACTTATTCTTTGTTCAACTGATTAGTGTATTGCTGATGATGAGTCAAAAAGCCATTGTTTCGTTAGCTGTGTGGCAAGTGGCACCGTTATGTTGACACCACGTATCGTCCACGTCCATATCTTACAATTCAGGCAATAAAAAGTTCGTTATCATCTCACGATAGCGAAGACCATTCACTGTAACTGCCTGACCGGCCCCATTTTGGGAAAAATACGGCCATGATGCCGCCAGCCCATAAGACGCACTAAACAGTCACTCTTTGTGGGTGCTTTGGTTAATTAATCACTCATGGATTATCATTCGCCCCAATGCGGCAATTCT
This sequence comes from Dasysyrphus albostriatus, assembly GCA_946251815.1. Classification (NCBI taxonomy): domain Eukaryota; kingdom Metazoa; phylum Arthropoda; class Insecta; order Diptera; family Syrphidae; genus Dasysyrphus; species Dasysyrphus albostriatus. The sequence continues at coordinate 53,579,084 of OX276337.1, forward strand.
GCTGATTGACGAATCCACTGAGGTGAAAATGAGCCTGGAAAAAATCACGAAGTGCACGACATGCATTTTAATTATTATTATAATAAGCCTGAATAACTTTAACGCGTTGCTCGATTGTGTATCTTTCCATGATTCAAATTGAGTTAGTCTGAAATTGAAAAATGTCAAATGAAATGCAAAAAAAAAACTTGACGTTTGGGTGAGGTTCACATTCAACATCAGCCCTTAAAATTTAACCACCCTTTAGGTATGTATGATGATTTTTTTTGTATTTATTTTTTTTTGTTTACCATTTCATTATTGTTTGCATTCAAACACAAATTTTAAACCATTGTAACCTGGTATTAACACATTCGGGCTTTCACGAAATCTCAGTTTCAAACACGATTTTAAGATCTTCAAGTTTCTCTTTAACTTTGATAACTCTTTATTAAAAATAATAGGTCTTTTTCTGGTTTTGAAATATAATTGTGTCGTATAATCAAATCTAGATTTATGGTTTTAGGACTGTTAATATAAGAATCATATTGACAGTTGTAATCGATTTTCGATATATCGGGTTTTTCAATAAGAGCGCTACAAAAGTTTTTTTAAATAAAACAAAAATGGTTTTGGATATCAATGAAATTCTTTATTCCTGTGAGAGTACGTTCGATACCATTATGTATGGAACTGGATTTCTTTTGCATGGCCACCACGGGCACGCTTGCAGAAGTCCAGACGCTGAACCCAATTTTCGAGGGTTTTCAAGCATAAATCGGCCGACACTGCTGCAATTTCACGTTCGATATTCGTACGAAGTTCATCAATCGTCGCTGGCTTGTTGGCATAGACCATAGACTTGACGTAGCCCCACAGGAAATAGTCTAACGGCGTCAAATCGCACGACCGAGGCGGCCAAGCGACTCGACCATTTCGTGAGATAACACGTTCCCCAAACTTGGTTTCAAATAAATTGATTGTGACATTCGCTGTGTGGTTTGTGGCACCGTCCTGTTGGAACCACATGTCTTCCAAGTCTATATCATCCAATTGGGGCCAACAATATTCGGTTATCATTGAACGGTAGCGATCCCCATTCACAGTAACGTGCCGGTCTTAATCATCACGGAAGAAGTACGGCCCAATGACGCCACCGGCCTACAAACCACACCAGACCGTAATTTTACCAGGATGCAATGATGACTCATGGAGTACGTGGGGATTGCTGGCTCACCAATACCGCATATTTTATTTATTTATGAAGCCATTCAGCCAGAAATGAGCCTCATCGCTGAAAATAATTTGTCGATGAAAATCCAAATCATTTTCAAGTTGTTGCTCAGCCCAATTCACGAACATACGAAGCTTCTGGTGCTCAAGCGGCTTCAGTGCTTGTGTCAATTTAATCTTGTAAGGATGTAGGCCAAGATCTTTTCGCAAAATTCACCACAACGACGTCACAGAGATGCCCAACGCTTGAGAACGACGTGTGAGAGACACATTTGGTCTTTCTGCAACTGAAGCCTCAGTGACAGCAATATTCTCGACACTACGGGCACTTCTTTATCTCACTGGCACGGGAAAATTTTGTACTGTGGATTCAAATTTTTCCACTAGACGCTCAATTGTTGACCTATTAGGACGATTATGACGACCATAAATTGGACGTAGCGCTCTTAACGTTGAGGCCACTGACTCCGAATTTCGGTAGTAAATTTTAATAATTTCGACACGTTGTTGGCTCGTATATCTTTCCATCGTGAAATGGAAAACCTTACTGAAGAGAAATGTCAAAAGAGCGGCAAGAAATATGGCGTCGTTTGCTGTCCCTGTCGCTCTACTTTTGTAGCATCCCTGTTGAAAAATCCTTTATTTCAAAGTTTTTGTTTGCATATGTATAAAACGGGTATTTTTTAAGACGTGTGGTTTTCAAGAAGAAATAAAACCCATATAATTTAATGTTATGGCCAAACATTTAGCTTTATTATAAAGACAACGGTTTGTTTTTAGATAAGTTCTAAAAATGATTTCGAGCAAGTTGTCGTTGCGGCTGGCTCGAATAAATTCTAGCAGAGAGGCCCAATTTCGACCACTTTTTGAAGCAATTGGGGTTGTATGTCAGCAAAAAATTGCACAACAGTGTTAAATTGCATGATCTGGGAAGCCACGATACAAGCCAACGGCACGAGACAATGCGCTCACGAAAAGTTTACTTTAATACATTTTTTGTTTCGCGATGCGTTGCGTGAACCGAACCATTATATTGGTAATAGACTTGCACGATTTGCAAACGTACGTTGTTCAGAAGTAAGTCTATTCATCATGAAACGGCAAACTAAACTGAGCATAAATCAAGTGAACAATTTCGAAAAAAACCATTGCCAGATTGAAGTCTATATCACGTAAAAAAAAAACACCCTCTACATAAATATTTATATTTACTCAAGTAAAACAAGCATTCTGGTTTTTGAGCTACAAGCTATTTTACAAATTATTATTATAAGATTTTTGCTGCTTTCTATAATATTCCAGGCAGTTTTAACTAAGACCAAGTACATGTGACCCAGACTAATGTTTTATTTGGTATGAATTTTTATAGCTTTCTTTTTTTTAAGTTAAAATTTGTTTAATTGCAGAAACTAGATACGGTTGACCTTTTATGACCATTTGGTGACCTTTCAAAAAGTAAACTAGATATTTTTGTTTAATGCCACAAAACAGGTGCTAATAATACATTTATAATTACGTATCTATACCTACAACCTATCTTAACAAGCCTTAACATTCTTTAATGACCTGCGCTGACCCAATACCTAATAATTTATGATACCATACACCTTTTATGACCATTTTGTGGTTTACGAGAACCGAGTTGGTATACTCTGTGTTTACCTACTAAGCCCATAAATTAGGTGCTAATAATCTATTAATAGACCGAAAGAAAAAGCTTTAAAAATACAAAGAAAATCAATGGTTGACCAAATACTGAAAGTTTTATCACTATTTTTAAACCTTAAAAAATGGCATACAAAGGTTTTCTGTTTTTAATTCCACAAATAAGATTATGTTCTAAGGTCCTATGTACAATACATCCTTTACTTAAAATATTGCGCAATAAGCCATTAATCTTACTGAAATAACAGGTTACATTTTAGTGAGGAGATTAAACAAAAAGTTGCTTGTCAAACGGAAAACTAATAGGGGCGGCTGAGATCAAAAGAAAATTTTGTCGATTTAGAAAGGAATAAAAAGTTTCCAATAATCCTCGTACCAAATAATGATATTATTTAAGAGACAACGCATTTTTTTGATTTTTTTTTTGAAAAAAATTATTCATCGCGGTAAAAACATAACAAAACTCGGAAAAAATCGTTGAAAAAGTAGTTTTAGTAAAACGGTGAACGAGTAACGTGACAATAAACATTATAAATTCATAAAAAAAGTTATATAAGAAAAACTAAAACTCTTCAAAAATATTTTAAAATTCATGAAATAATCTCACATAAATTGTGGAGGTAACAGTAGTTGATAGAGAACCCTTCTCCTGATGCTTGGTATGTTTGTTTTTGTTTTTTTTTATACTAGAGATAGTGATAGATACATTTTAACTATTCCCATCCACTTTCCTGTATATCCTTTTTCAAAAGCACAACAAAATCCAGAGAGAATTATCAACAGAAATATAAATCTATGTCGATAACAGTAAAGCAGTTAAGGGAAAAGAAAAGGACTGTGATTTGAGCATTCATTGAGGAATGGTGTCCGCACATCGATGGGGGATGATGATGAAAGTTATATTTCCGTTCTAATTCCCCAAATGGATTTTGTATTTTTATTCCCAAGGATAGTGTCTTAAATTTTTGTGCCTTCTCATGCCACATATAATAATGAAAGAAGACACATTATTTTCTTGCTTGCTCAGCTCTTGGGGTTTTTTTTTTCATGGTACTCCCTCATCTGAAGTGATAAAGCACACATTCACATCGCAGTTATCATAGCTAGTTATCTCTAAACAGTATAAAAAGTTTACACACATATAAGGACCTATACCTACTTCCTATGTGTTTTGTACATAAATATTTCACTCATATTTGGAAGGATAAGACGAACTCGTAAATCATATCTTCTGCCATTTCGGGGATATGATTCATTCTCTGGGAACGAACGTTAAATTTTTGGGGAAGGATTTGAGAATCGTTAAGATAATTCGTTGGGATATTTGGGAAGTCAATAGCAAAATAGAAAAGGGCTCTCACACTCAAAATGAATACACGTGTTAAGGATTCGAATAGTTACATACTTCAAATTGAAGACAATGTGGGTTAAAAATAAAACCCAAACTTGTGATTTTGGGGTTGGTTCTAATTTTCTTCACTAATGGAGATAGAACTTTTTTCAAGGCTTTAATCAAATATCAAATTACATCAAGGGGTATTAAGAAGACCAAAAAATACGTTTTAAAGCAACGTGCTTTGGAGGCTGTGCACTTATCCACAAAGTTTCAAAAGATTTTTGTTAAGATTTATTTTCTTGTTTAGGTATTTGATTTAAATTATTTATTAAATGAAATAAGATTATAAATAAAGTGTGTATAACTGGATGTGGACCTTTTTCCCCATTAATTATGCAATAAAAAGTTATTCTTTAAAACTTGAGTGCCTCAGCTTTAGCCTCAGGTGATAATCTGTTGGTAAAGTTTTATTCACTCTATTTATGGATTCTCTTTGAGATTTTGTTATGCCGCGAGCAAGAGGTGTATCAACCTTGATCTTTGCGAAAATATTTGTTAAATAAAAGTTTGTTGTAAGTCACAGATTGATTTTGCTTTCATATTTAAAAAAAAAGATTGTAGGAGTAAGTTCGTCAGTATAACTATAACAAAAAGCTATTCAGTCGTATTGAAATCTTTAAAAGGGTAAATTAAACTGCTTTACTTTTTGTAAACAATTTCAACAAAAGTTGCTTTCAAACTTAAAATTTTGAAGAAAAAATATTAATTTGTCTAAAAGTGTTAAGTTTGACATAATTGTTTGCCAAAACTATTTTTATCAAAAAAATTAAATTTGAAAATAAACCATAAGAATGAACTTCTGGCTTTCCAAAAAAAATACTGAATATTTTATTGCTGTTGATATGTTGCCAATGTTTTTAGTCTATTTTGTGTATATTTGTAAGCAAATGGTCCCTCATGACCAAGCAGCGGAGAAACTACCTCCCCCTCGTTGGATAAGTGTTTTTATCTACTTTCAACCTACAAGCTCTGAATTTGTTCTTCTAAAGGACATTAAAAGCTGTTTTTTATCATAAATCCCTAATTCTATGTCTTCTACTTGGCTGATTTATTTCAGTAGTTTAAAGAATTTATTTAAAAAAAAAAACATTCTTATACATACTACAAATATGAAAATTTTTACTTGCGTTGTAGTTCTTTTAAGGCAAGTTTTGGATTCGTTAAATTTGAGATTACAATCAAACTTGACATATAACGATGATAGAGATCACCAAAAAAGTGGGTGACACAATTCTGCCGGTCTGTCTGTCGTCTTTAGCCTAAACGGCCCGATCGATTTCCTTCAAACTTGGTACATAGTAGTTTTTGGTAATTATGCCCTCATTTGTTTTCATGTTTTAGAGACAAAAATAACGGTACTTGTCAATTTTTTTTTTAGAAATTTTACCAAAAACTTTCCTTGAATATGTTTTCAGAATTTTATGGGAACGGGTCGTTATTCTGTATTCCAAAATTCTATATGACCATAATTCTATATATGAATCAAAAATTCTGTATAAACATAACTCTGTATTCCATTATTCTGCTTTTCCATTATTCTGTATTCCAAAATTCTGTAAGTGCAAAATTTCTGTATTCTTGAGATATTCGCATTCAACGGATTGAGGCAGTAAATCGTTAAAATCTGGGAAAGTTACTTTGGATAGTAATATTTTACTAAATAAACCTCCCAACAAATTTTTTCTGATGTTTTTGGAAATGTGAGTTAATTTTCTGCTCAGCACTAAAATCCGAAATAATTTTGAAGGCCACGTTTTGGAAATATCGTTATTCAAAGACATTAAGATAGGTAGTTGGATGTAGAAAATCGTTTAAATCTGGGAAAGCCACTTTGGATGCTAATATTTTACTAAACAGACCTCGAAAAAAAGATTGGCTGTTATGCGTCGATTTAGTTTGAATAGACCTTTCCAGTAATGTACGGCACGATTTATTTCATTGGAAAGGTGTATTAATTTCCTATTCAGAACTGAAAACCCCAACAATTTTGAAAGCTCGGTTCTTAGTAAATCTAAAATTCTGTTTTCTAAAATTCTAATATTTTTTCAATGTTAATTTCGACTTCCCTCCGTAAAAATATTTCTTAGTTCCAGTTATACAAACGTGGTTCAAATTTTGATCCATGGTTCAGCAGTTTTGACAATTTACAATATTCGGAGGAATAACTGAAGTTCAACGATGGTTCAA